>JANAVB010019796.1:2279964-2933621 GCA_029216955.1 Iris pallida | reverse complement strand
GATTATATATAAGTATATAATAAGTATATACAATATAAAAAAAAAAATATATATATATATTATTAAAATATATTATATATATATATATATATTATTAATATATATATATATATATTTTTAGTACATATATATATATATATATATATATATATATATATATATATATAATATATATATATATATATATATATATTTTTTTTATATATAATATATATATATTATATATAATAATATATATATATATATATATATATTATATAATATATATATATGTAAGTTTATATATATATATATATATATATATATATATATCTATATATATATATATATATATATATATATATATATGCACTTGTGTAAGCAATGAATCGATCAAATCTGAGTATATATGTATACATATAGGAAAAACTCAAATATACTTGAAAAAGGCAAACAAATAAGTAATAATCCTGCGGATCACTTCCCACAAGTCCAAAATATCATATATGTTAACAAGTCAGAAAATATCGATTAAAAGTTGAAGAATCAAAATATCACATTTCTATTCAAAATATTGAACCCGAAAAACCTAATTTTGACAAAACAACCCAAATCACAAAATACTCAACAATAAATCACAAAACTCGGCAAGCATGTTAGTCTCGACATACGTGACTTGCTCGGGCACTCACGAAGTCAAAACCATGTCCGTGTCGTGTCCAGAGAATGCGTATCGGGAAAACCAATTTTGCGTGTCAAGAACGCGTATATCGCTCAATTGAGCCCCGCACACGCAACAAGAAGCCTCGTGCTCATGCACACGGCTAGGAAGGGTCCCGTGATAAGGCTAGGACACACTGACATGACACCATATCATGCCTACGCGACACGGCGACCCGCGACAGCCGTGCGGCCTGCACGTGCGTGCGTTCGTGCGTGCGTGCCCGTGGGCGCGTATCGGGCCTTGTGGCTTGCGATCCGAGCCACGCCGCGAATCGAGATCGGGTCCCTGGGTAGTCTAGGTATAGGACTATGTGTTTGTGTTCCTAGAATGGGTCCTCGATGCGCCGTGTCCGCGTACAAAGGCCGTGTCAGCGACAAATTTCAGCCTGAGTGCACAGTTCAGCCGACCAGTGCACAACGGATTTCTTCGCGCTCGCTCGGCGAAACGTCGTGAAATTTTATGGGCATATGGGCAGAGGTTTCCCCTACATGCTCATAAAAGTTCATGCGAGACGGAGCTCTGTACGTCGAGTTATGACGCACAGACAGCAGGGCATGCACGGGACTGTGCACGGGATCTCGTGCACGCGTGTCCGTGTCCGTTCGGATGCCGAAAACGTGTCGATTTCTGATCCGTCTTCACAAAAGTTGTTACAAATCATATTAGAAAGGAATTCATGAAAACAGAATCGAAAATTAATACTTTTTAATTCTAAGTGGCATTTTGCCGAACACGTGCAACGTGAGACCGATATGTGTCAGATACCGCTATCAAACGAAACTAAAATCCTACCAAACTTTATACACAGATCAAGGGTGCCTATATGGATGCAATAATGAAGAAAATTTAGGAGAAACAAAGGTAGATCAGGATTTACCTATTGAGAGTCGGAATCTCAATAAAAACTTTCTCGAGCGCTTTGTCGACCGATTTCTCTCGAGAAAATGCCTCCTCCTCCTTGCTAACAGTACTCCAGCAAGTCCTTCTCTTCCTAACTAGCACAACGGAATTTTTTTGAGGTGAAACGGACTCCAGATGAGAAATCTAGGATTTTTGGAGGAAAGGAAATTAGGGTTTGCTCTATGGAGGCTAATGTTTTACAAATGAGAGAAGGGGGGGGGGGGCTGCTAGTGGCCGACCAAGGTAGGGGAGTGTTAGGGTTAGGGTTTGCACATGGGCCAAGCACTCCATGAGTTGCTAAAAGGCCCATGTCAAAAAGGGTTAAAAAGGCCTATGTAAAAATGACTTTAAATCATTAATTCATAGCCAAAAAATAAAATAAATTCTGAAATTAATTCTATAGGTCAACAAATAATTCTAATTATCATATTAGGCTCTTAATGAAGGGTGACTAAGGTCAAACCACCTTAGGCTACTCAAAACACCAATCAAGCTACAAAGCATCACATTAATTAATAAATTAATAAGAAAATTCAATAAATACATAATGACTAAAATACCCCTAAATTAAAAATGTAGGTGTGACAACATTTCCTCGATATTCAAGATCAAATTTGATCATTATCTCCCAAACTAGTTACATGTTCAATTCATCCAAAACCAAAATTACGTATATTCATCTGACTATCTTAAGCCACCGAGCAACATATTTTCTCAAGTCATACCGTTCTATGCTAACTCAAATCATCGAGCAACATCTATCCCAATTTCTTATAGTCATTCATAATATTCGAATCTTTCTCATGCACGCTATCATCCGATTGTGTTAACTTTTCGTATACGATTCATGTCGATCTCCTTTATCAAGTCATTCGTTTGTTACACCTTACTTTTCCTCGATTCAGTTTCACCTACTCAATCATTTTGTATTTCATACTTGCTCAATCAAAATCCTGCGCACGTTATTTCTAATTCGTTTAAATCAATTTCATGCTAGCTATCAAGTCATGACTAACTTTGAAACATTCTTTCTAAGGCTTTGCGTACTCGTCGCTTGCTGATAGACTCATTGGCACTCCGCATCCTCAATCAATCTACATCCCCGAGGCTATCCCATACACCACTCAGGGATGACATTATTCGACAAATCCTTAAAACTATCATTCGATTCACAATCGATTACTTCGAATCTCCGTTCAAACCATTCCTCAAATTTTAAACACGCTCTCCTATATCACATCGACAATAACATCGTCGTTCGATAGCACCGCTATCGAAACTACCCAACACTCTTTGAATCAAGTCTAACTCATTCTTGCCCGACACAATTTTGGTATATATGTCCAGTCCGACTTAGCCAATCGTGCTTATTTGAAGTTAACTTTTGTTCAACCATATTTTCTTTTGTACATTTTTGCAAAAAATATAGACTTATTGTATGGACATCCTGTGAGAAATTTGAGAGAGAGCGCATCAACGATATCGAATTGCAAAGACAACATTAGAGTTTGCGGAACAAAATTGAGAGAAATAATTCAATCGAAAGTTCAAGGACGTAAAGCCGTGCTCTGATACCATTATATCATACTCCGCTCCCATAGGAGCGATCGTCCTCGCTAAGGCGTGATGTCGCGTAAGCCTAGATTACGCTCACGCAAGGCGGGTTCCATAACGGCCGATTACAGGCTAAGCGACAAGGTCGTCTCATAAAAGTCCCAAGCGGAAACATTGATACAACAGCAAAAATATGAAGCAAAATACAAGTCATGCAAAATACTCTTTTATTGATATTGAAACAAAGATTACAATGTGGCGCAAGGCCAAGATTACAATCACTCAATCTTACTCTTCTCACATTACAATCACCCTGCTCTCTCTCATCTCTCAATACAATTTGAGTATGCCAGCAGAATCTTTAGATAGGCGATGTACATACATTATGTCCCGTATAAGTCCAGACTCCACGCGGCCGTACGCCTCAAATTATTAAGAAACTCCGTGCTTCGATGCATCCAAGCGAGCTCTGCGCCACGAACTTCTACCTGTGCCTGAACATGAAAACTGTGTGTGTCAGTACTCAACTGTACTAGTAGAATGAGCTCCTCGCCCACCAATACAAAACCAACACGTTCATTTACTTTGTGCAACATAATCCCTTTATGTGAGCACCCTAAATTTCGGGTTGATTTTTTTTTTCTGATTGATTTAGTTTCAATAAATAATTTATTCTGTTATTTATCTTTAAGTGTACTTTCCTGTGCCTTTGATATTTGGAGTATCAGGGATGTTCAACTCTGGAAACCTTCTTCATGAGTTTTGTAGTGGACATGATTACCTTCATGACGGTATATAATGTCCCATCCTAACTTGTTCCCTTGTACTCTTTTTGCTTCGTACAACTTCGGGTCGAATTAGACCATTTGATCATTAATTAATTTTCCTACTCTTTTCCTTGATCATTATTAGCATGTTACAGTGACTTTAATTTAGGAGCACAAGACCAGTCATTTTTTTGAAACCAACTCATCATGTATGATCTACTCGAGACGCTCTTCACCCATAACCTTCGTGTCCCACTCAGACACGCTATTTTGGGCTCCGTTTGCTTCACACAACTTTTCTGACACGTGACCCGATTTTATTTCACCCCACGGTGTCATATTTATTTTTTCGACATGAATTATGGATACCCTGTCGACCAAAACATGTCAGCCCCAATTATAGACATGGCCCACATTGAGCCTACTACCCGCATGACACTGGTGTCCCATTTATTGGAATCCCTACGTTCTACTTATTTACCCATGATCATCAACACCTATTTTAATTCGATTATTTCACCATGTCCGAATTTGATCCAACCCGGCTCCATTGAATCCAACCCCAGCTTCATGTTCCCACTCTCATGACGCCCTCATTTTTTCCTTGTCTAAAAATAATATTCAATACCTAGTTTTCCACTTCAAATATTGAGTGTAAATTCTATTAATTTTAAATCCCAAAAATAAATCCAATTCCTAATTAATCCTAGCCTTTGATTTTCCTAATAAAATCCTCACCATTAAATTCCCTCCCATAGCAGCTAATATCCTCATTTTTCCTCACATGGCCGGCCCTAAATTCTAGGGATAGCCTATTCTCTCTCCTCCCACAAACTCACACACACATATTTATTATCACTCTCTTTCTCTCTCTTCCCTCTCATTTTTCCACACAGCACAAACACCACCATCCCCACCCGAACTCAACTCCTCTTCACCCGAGCCCTCCTCCTTGGCCAGCAGCCCGCGACCCCCCTGGCCGGAGCTCCGCCGTGGCCGAGCACGGCTGCACCACCACCAACTTCCCTCCTCCTCTTCATCTTCATTAGATCACCATCACCACTATTTCAATCCACCGCCACCTCCATCATCCGCACGGCCACCACCCTCGCCGCCGCCGTCGTACACAGCGCCGCCCGCCTCCGCCGGGCCAGGCTGGGCCGGCGCCGCCAAATGCAGCAGTTGCACAGCAGCAGCTGGCCGGCCGGATTGGCACGTGGCCGTGCGTACGGGCGTGGCCGCCGTGGTCGGCAAGGCCGACCCCCCCTTGGCCGGGCGCACCCTCAGGACAGGCCCCATGGTCGTTGTTCGTCTCTCCGACGTGTATCGGAGGCGATTCGTGCATTTCGCACGAATTCTCGCCGTGACGCGCGCAGAATCAAGTCCGTTTTGGTGCCCCGTCGCAGCAACTTTGCACGCAATTTTGAGAAATCCGACCGTTGGATCGGCAATTTCTTTGCTCCGTCAAAATCTCGGTATATCCACCTTCACTCCTGTCTATTTTCGTCCGTTAATTTTATCGTTTTATGCATCAAAATCGGCCACCAAGTTGACCGTTTAAATTGTATAAAATTTGGACAGTTTCGCGGAGCCAACTTCGTCAGCTTGTACCTCCTCCACCGTAGTTCCTTTTGGCGTGCTACCAGTTCCTGTGCAAAGCTGGTATAACCCTCTTACTACCCCTCCAGGTTCGTTTCATTGTGAGCTTGTTTGATTGGTTGAATTAGACGCCAAAGTTGGCCATCCGAATTAGTAATTTCTAACTTGTAAAATTTTATTTTTAACACGGGACTCCAGATTTCATTTCTGACACCACCAGTAGACTTGTGGCATCGTTCTGACATGTTTTCATATAAAATTTGTTAGATTTGGTGGACGTGGGCCCTGGCACGTATTTCGGTGCAAAGTGGGTCCTATAGTCCAGGTCAACGGGACTTTTGACGCCGGCTCATCGGAATCCAATTTCGGATATACCGTTGAGTTCGTATCGTCATTCTAGACTCGTTGACATATAATTTGCTAGGTTTTGGTGGACATTGGATCCGGCACGCATTTCGGTGCAAGTCGGATACCAATATCCAGATCAACAGGTTATTTTGAGATCGACTCATCGGAATCGAATTCCGGATATACCGTTGAGTTCCTATCGTCATTCTAGACTCGTTGACATGTAGTTTGCTGAGTTTTGAGAACATTGGCTTCGGCTCGTATTTTCGTGCAAACCGGAATTCCAAGTTCTGGTTAACGGACCAAATTGAGATAGGGTCAACGGAATCCAATTCTGGATATACTGTTGGGTTCGTATCGTCATTCTAGTTTCGTGGACATATAATTTGTTATATTTTATAGACTTGTTTTCTTGCACGTTTTTCGGTGCAAAACGGCTCCGACACGGATACCGTTTTTGACCCAAAATTACCTTTTTGCTCCTGTGTCCAAATTGGACCGATGGGTAGGCTATCCTAGCTAATTTGACCATTCTGGATATGTTGGCGATGTTTATTTCATCATCTGACAATGTTTGTAGATAGTTCTCTATGTATCACCTTTTAGTATAATTAATTCTTATAATATTCGTATTTCGGGATTAGTACAACGGAACTGAGATCAGTCAATTCCAGTGATCTCACATCGCTGAAATTGGCAAGATGGACACGTGGATCACTATAATAAGATTATTAGCTTTACCGTTGATCATCTTATCTCGATTTACGTGTCGTAAGTTTCGACGTACGAATGACGAAGTACACTTTATAACAATTAGACTAGAATTGACCCTGTTTGACCAGAGTTGACCAGTTGACCAAGGTCAATTGTAAGTCAACGCTTGACCTAGTTGGACTAGATTGTTGACCGGAGTTGACCTAGAGTTGATTTGACTTAGAAGAACCTAGGATAATATAGATTGCTTGTAGAGATTCATTTATTACAACTTGAACACCTTGTAACCTGTGTTGCTCTAAATAGGACTCTGTGGCTTCAGTTGGACCCCTATACCTATCATCTATTCAGGTTATCAGGCGAGTACATTCTCTGATCATTTCATAACTTGTTAGAATTATATTCCTGCTTTAGATTACTTTACTTGATGCTGTCACGACATTATCACGGATTGGTACTATATGGATCTCTTCATGCGATGTTATCCCCCTCGGGAGCATCGGGTACATTGTGTCATGTGCGTTTCACTTTCATCATGTACTCCTGTGCTTTCACCATACATGTACACTCTTATGAATTATGTACTCTCATGTTCACAGAGCCCTCATGTATACTATCATGTGCACCCTTTTATTGGCCCTTATGTGATATCATGTATAATAAAATAACCTACTTAGATCCTTGTGTATTGATTGGGGAACGGAGGAGTGCTAATAGTCATGTGAACAATTCCATAGTAGTGTAGATCATGTGAAACTCCTTAGTGTAGATCATGTACTAATCTGTCCTACTCACATGTGCTATCCTGTACTCTACATCACTAGCCACTGTTAGTTCTCTATTTATAGTAGATATTTCTATTACAGTTCTCTCTCTGTTTACATCATGTACTTCCTTTCAGTTTTCTGTATCTTACTCTACTGCATGTTTATATTTTCTAACCTGCCATAATCTGTTGAGATGTATTGTGCTCGCTCCTGTCCTGACTGGACCTGTTGATAAATTTTACTGATAGCTTGGAGGTTGCCTGCTAGCCTAGAGGAGACACAGCAGAGGTTGTGTAGATAGCTAGGGTTTTCTTACTTTATTTCATTTGTCTTAAGTTGTATTCACTTTATGAATTACTGTATCCGAGCTTTGAGATGTATTTCTGGGATTGTGTATCTTAGACACTTAGACTTCTATCTGCTGTATCTCTTTTGGATTTCATTTTTTATCTATCTTTATCATGCCCTACCTTAGATGTGATTGAGACTGTATCTGCTATGTCACCTCCATTCAGAGAGTATATACTGTACATGTACCTTTATATTGTTAGATGTTTGACCTAGGACAGCGTTCTACCGTCGACACTGCGGCGTAGGCTGGACGTACCCACGTCTCGTGCCCTAACTCTAGGGTGCGGGTCGTGACACGTTTTTAGTGGTGGCCCATGCAGGTCGAGTTTGTGTAGTGGTATTCGAACTAGAGTACCACTACAGCCTGCAGTAGGATTAGGATATATTTTTGAAGGTACTCAATCACAGTTAGGATCCCTTGAGAGATTCCTGGGACGACCCTTAAGAATCTTATTTTAACTTCGATTTGAAAACTCTTCTTCTCTTGATTTGATTTATCTTTACTTTCAGTTGTTGAACTTGATTTTGATGGATTATTGTTGAATTTGAGTTTGTATTTATTGATTTTGATGGAAGATTGTTGAATTTTGAATCTTGATGTTAGCTGTTGCATCCGAGTTGGTATTTATTTGACTTGATGGATTTTTGTTCATTTTTGAATCTTGATGTTCGTTGATAAATTTGATTTTTGGGTATTCATTGTTGATTTAATTTAATTTTTGTCAAGATAAAATTATATGGGCTAGGTCATCTAAGTTACGAAATCTAGTCTTCTACAGTCACATTAGCCAACATGGTGAGGACATATAGTCTGACTTTGGATATATTTCTCGGGTGTGGGAATTTAAGGTTTTTGCAGCCAAGCTAGCGGCATCGCGAAAATGTTAAATACCATGATTCTAGAGGTATGTGCCTAAGTCGAGGACTCTGTGATTATCGTAGCCTTGCTTACTAGTATGACGAGGATTTAGATTACCATGATTTTGGATAGACGCATATGATTATCAGATTGTACCTTAAATATTTTCGAACATGTTTTCTCTACTTTGTTTCAGTCCTTCAAAAAAGAATTATTATTTGTTTGTTTTGTTTTGCTTCTCATTATTTAACTTAGGAGTAGGTTTAGCTGTTTTTATAAACCTTTGTGTAACTTCTTACTATGAATTTCTTCTTAATACAATGAATCGATAATTTTTACTAGACCTTATCTTGGATTTGATATTTTAGCTCTGGATTTCAAATGGTTCCTTCTTTTAAACGGATAAGCAGAACATATTTTATCGTTATTTCCTTCTTGCTATTATTCTTGTATTAAATAATAATAATAATAATAAAACTGTCTTGATTACATCAATCACCTACTTTGCAATCTTGGTAGGAATCTAAATGTTGGTCTTGATATGGAATTTAATTTTTATATTGGGACCTGAGAATATATAGTAGACACAGACCCTTGCCTGATACGTATGCATGCTACACTTTTATTACCAACCTATCTAAATACATATTAATATGTTGTTGATGTTTAAATTCTCAAAACCCCAATATTCTGGTTCTCTGCTTTTTCCAGCTTAAACTCGTAATTTAAATATAAATTTCATGTTATTAGTTATGTTTACATCACTGCACATGTATGTTATACATAGGGTTTCAATTCAAAGAAAAAAATTAGTTGAGTTTGTGTTTGAAATTGTCAAATCTAAGACTGTGTGAATATTAACCCTTAATACTGGATTCCAAATGTTTAGTTCAATTTGCTGTTTTATTTTTTTTTAAACGTAATATTTTGAGATATATACATTGTTGTATGTAGGGATATAATGTTAGGTTTCATATTCTTACATGTTAGGTTGTGATAAACATTGGGTTGGTTTGATGTTCGAATTTCTCCAAAATCCTAAAACTGAATACTTGTTAACATTTTTACATTAATTTCAATATTTAGTTCGATTTCAGATTTAATATGTAATATTGAACTGTATGCATAGATAAATGTATGGATAGTATGTTAGGGTTTCTTCTCTATCATGTTAGGATGTATTGGAAGCATTGAGTTAGTTGTGATGTTTCAAATCCCTAAAAATCTGAAACTACATTATGTTGATATTACACTGGTTTAAATGTTAGCTTATTTCAGATTCTTGTATGTAAATGCTGAACTAAAACTGGATTTAGCCCTTCAATACTAAAGCTATAACCCTGTACAAGGACACACCCACCCTAACTTAGTATACGCTGCCATGTAAACCTAACCCTTCCTCTCTATGTTATGTTCATATATCTATATAGATATATATATAGAGTTTATGCATACATGTTATAATGTATATAGATACATAACTAAATCTCTACCTCTTTATATATATATATGGTTAGCCATGCATGTTATGAGTAATAGGTTGTGTATTGTAAATTGTTTAACCAATATGCCATGAGTGGTGTAACTTGATAGCTATTGTTTTGAAACCCAATTTCTTATATACACTTTCATGTATATTTCACATACACACATGCCTACTATCTAACCACATGAACATGTCCATATACACCCATACACACACAAACCACATAACATTTACATAATGCTAGCTTTTTCCTCTCTAACACACTCTCTATATATATGTTGTGATTGGATTTTCATGCAATTGACTTTCATTCTTTAACTTTTGATTTTGATTTTCTTTCAATAGTACCCCTTTATAGATAATTGGTAGTTAAGTTTATTTTATTTTTGATAAGTACCAGTTTTTTTATATATAGGACGGTAGACTGCCTTACAGTTTTGATGATTTGTTATTTCTGTATTTCTCCAGTTTAACACCCTAGATTGCTTGTGTGTTTTGAATACCCTATGACCGTTTTGGTTTGCATGACTAGTATACCTAGATGAGACTTCACTACCACCATATGCCATGACTCTGTATGCCGTCCTTTTTAATCGTATGTTTTATTTAAGTTCTGAGACTTGATTGTGGGGGTTTGACCTAGAAGGAGTACGAACATTTTAATTTCGAGGACGAAATTTTTATAAGGTGGGTAGGATGTGTGCACCCTAAATTTTGGGTTGATTTTTTTTTTTCTGATTGATTTAGTTTCAATAAATAATTTATTCTGTTATTTATCTTTAAGTGTACTTTCCCGTGCCTTTGATATTTGGAGTGTCAGGGATGTTCAACTCTGGAAACCTTCTTCATGAGTTTTGTAGTGGACATGATTACCTTCATGACGGTATATAATGTCCCATCCCAACTTGTTCCCTTGTACTCTTTTTGCTTTGCACAACTTCGGGTCGAATTAGACCATTTGATCATTAATTAATTTTCCCACTCTTTTCCTTGATTATTATTAGCACGTTACCGTGACTTTTAATTTAGGAGCACAATACCAGTCATTATCTTGAAACCAACTCATCATACATGATCTACTCGAGACGCTCTTCACCCATGACCTTCGTGTCCCACTCAGACACGCCATTTTGTGCTCCGTTTGCTTCACACAACTTTCCTGACACGTGACCCGATTTTATTTCACCCCACGATGTCACATTTATTTTTCCGACAAGAATTATGGATACCCTGTCGACCAAAACCTGTCAGTCCCAATTATAGACATGGCCCACATTGAGCCTACTACCCGCATGATACCGGTGTCCCATTTATTGGAATCTCCACGTGCTACTTATTTACCCATGATCATCAACACCTATTTTTATTCGATTATTTTGCCATGTCCGATTTTGATCCAACCCGGCCGCCATGCACAGCGCCGCCCGCCTCCGCCGGGCCAGGCTGGGCCGGTGCCGCCCAACGCAGCAGCTACACAGCAGCAGCTGGCCGACCGGATTGGCACGTGGCCGCGAGTACGGACGTGGCCGCCGCCGGCGTGGCCGCCGTGGTCGGCAAAGCCGACCCCCCCTTTGCCGGGCGCACCCCCGAGACAGGCCCCGTGGCCGTTGTTCGTCTCTCCGACGTGTATCGGAGGCGATTCGTGCATTTCGCACGAATTGCCGCCGTGACACACGCGGAATCAAGTCCAATTTGGCGCCCTGTCGTAGCAACTTCGCACGCGATTTTTGAGAAATCCGACCGTTGGATCGGTAATTTCTTTGCTCCGTCACAATTTCGGTATATCCACCTTCACTCCTGTCAATTTTTGTCCGTTAATTTTATTGTTTGATACATCAAAACCGGCCACCAATTTGACCTTTTAAATTGTATAAGATTTGGACAGTTTTGCGGAGCCAACTTCGTCAGCTTGTACCTCCTCCACCGCAGCTCCTTTTTGTGTGCTACCAGTTCCTGTGCAAAGCTGGTATAACCGTCTTACTACCCTTCCAGTTGTGTTTCATTGTGAGCTTGTTTGATTGGTTGAATTCAACGCCAAAGTTGGCCGTCCGAATTCGTAATTTCCAACTTGTAAAATTCTATTTTTGAACACGGGACTCCAGATTTCATTTCTGACACCACCAGTAGACTCGTGGCGTCGTTCTGGCATGTTTTCATATAAAATTTGTTAGATTTGGAAGACGTGGGCCCTGGCACGTATTTCGATACAAAGTAGGTCCCATAGTCCGGGTCAACGGGACTTTTGACGCCGGCTCATCGGAATCCAATTCCGGATATACAGTTGAGTTCGTATCGTCATTCTGGACTCGTTGACATATATTTTGCTAAGTTTTGGTGGACATTGGATCCGACACGCATTTCGGTACAAGTCGGATACCAATATCCGGGTCAACTGGTCATTTTGAGATCGGCTCATCGAAATCCAATTTCAGATATACCGTTGAGTTCGTATCGTCATTCTGGACTCGTTGACATATAGTTTGCTGAGTTTTGAGAACATTGGCTCCGGCACACATTTCCGTGCAAACCAGAATTCCAAGTTCTGGTCAACGGACCAAATTGAGATCGGGTCAACGGAATCCAATTCTGGATATACCGTTGGGTTCGTATCGTCATTCTGGTTTCGTGGACATATAATTTATTATATTTTGTAGAATTATTTTCTTGTACGTTTTTCGGTACAAAACGGCTCCGACACGGATACCATTTTTGACCCGAAATTACCTTTTTGCCCCTGTGTCCAAATTGGACCGATGGATAGGCTATCCTAGCTAATTTGACCATTGTGGACACGTTGGCAATGTTTATTTCATCATCCGACAATATTTGTAGATAGTTATCTATGTATCACCTTTTAGTATAATTAATTCTTATAATATTCGTATTTCGGGATTAGTACAACGGAACTGAGATCAATCAATTCCAGTGATCTCACATCGCTGAAATTGGCAAGAAGGACACGTGGATCACTATAATAAGATTATCAGCTTTACCGTTGATCATCTTATCTCATTTGCGTGTCGTAAGTTTTGACGTACGAATGACGAAGTACACTTTATAACTTTAATAATTAGACTAGAATTGACCCTGTTTGACCAGAGTTGACCAGTTGACCAAGGTCAACTGTAAGTCAACACTCGACCTAGTTGGACTAGATTGTTGACCGTAGTTGACCTAGAGTTGATTTGACTTAGAAGAACCTAGGATAATATTGTAGAAGCATGGAAAATATCAGAACGATAATCTATGCGACTCAGAACAGGAGAACCCCATGCGGCTCATACAGGAGCAGTCCCATGCGGTTCAGAGAGACTCTTAGTCTCATGCGGCTCGGACAGGAGAGTCCATGCGGCTTGCATAGGGACAGCCCTGCGGTTCAAAGTGTCCCCCAGCCGCATGTGGTTCAAAAGTACATGCAGCTCACGGAGATATGCGGCTCAATGCCACGTGTATCCACGAAGACCCCTTCACACAACTGGCCATTGAGCAGTCTGCCTATTTAATGCTCTGTCATGATTTGACAGCTGACGGCTCTGACAAAAAGTATCATAATGGCCCTGCCATAATGACAGATTCTTGGGAAATAGGAGAAAATCTCTGACGCGATTCGAGATTGACACGTGGTTACTCCCATGCGGCTCCAGTGAAGAACAGTTTCATGCGGCTGGCAAGGATCGTCTTCCTGCGTCTCACCAAAAAGCCATCCCATGCGGCTCGCAGTTACTACCCTTATGCGGTTCACCAAAGAACCATCTCATGCGGCTCGCAAATACTATACCTATACGGTTCGCCGAGGCGTTGTCTCATGCGGTTCATGGACGTCATGCGGCTTTGGCAGAGTCCATCATCAAGACATGTGGCAGAGATTCAATGACGTCTGGCAGCAAAGATGATTATGAGATGCAAAGATTTATCAGATCCCAATGACCATATCCTCATAATTAATGGGATCAGGTCATATCATTCATAATCAAACCAATAGGACACGTGGTGGGAGATCCAAGCTACACAATCAATCATGGAGATTTAAAGCAATCAGCATTAATTATTCAAAAGATTTAGTGCTACCCTCATTAGTGGCCCAGATCCTTCATGCTCAAGATTAATGGTCCAGATTGATCATTTACCAGGCCGCCGCCACTTCGAGAATGGGCAATCATCCAAACCCTAATGATGCCTCCACTATTATAAATAGCAAGGTGCCATTCCCTTGTGAGATATACATTATCAGGGACGCATACACAGAGAGCTCCTCCCTAATAATCAGAGAGAAAATACACAGAGAGAGAGAGAGAGAAGCCAGAAGAGCAACACGAGGAGAGCAAGAAGAGCATTTCTTCATCAACGCCAACCATCTTCTCACAGGAGCCAAGGCTGCATACCGATCGTCCAAGGAGTAAGGCAGGGCTGCCGTCGCCTTCCCGAGCCTCTATCATCACCCCCCAGAATCTAAAATAAACAATTGTACTTAGACTGCTGTACCTAGGTTTTCGTCCCTAGGCTTTTTTTGTACAAGCGAGTTTGTAACGTGAAGTAAAAGTCCGGTCCTCCGATAATTGTTCTGTTCTTTTATATTTCATGGCAAACACGATGGCGACTCTGCTGGGGACAAACTTCTCCACGGCTGAGGAGTTGGTGACGCAGTCGGATGCAGCCAAACTTGGCTCCATGCAACAAAAGATGGTCGTCCGCTTCGACCAACAGGCGTTTGAAGAGATGCTCTCCGAAGGAAGCGCTGGCCCGGTCCAGAAGCGCACCCGCACGACAAAGGCTCGCAGAGAGTGGAGGCCAAAATCATTTGCTCCTCCCCAAGCCCCCGACGGGATACCCTCTATTGTTCAAGACGGTGAGAAGGACTCTTCTGCGGCCCCACTTCAGACCGTAGACAACTCTGCTGTCCCCAAGTCCGGCAGAAGAAAATACTATAATGCTGGACTTGCAGGGGCAAAGAGGAACTCTACGCGAACCGAGCCGCATAGGGGTGCTAGCCGCATGAAAAAAGCTCATGCGGCCACATCCGCTAGCCGCATGAAGAAAAATCATGCGGTCACATCTGTCAGCCGCATGGCTTATGCGGCTACAATCGCCAATCACATGGATGAAACACATGCGGCAATAGGAGTCAATCGCTTGCAGAAAACTCATGCGACCACAATTGCCAACCGCATGCGGCCAGCCTGCACGATCGTGACTCCTAGCCGCTCAAAAACAACTCATCCAACAGCAGAAGACAACCGCATGCAGACAGCCTGCACGGTACCCAACTCTAGCCGTATAGCGTCCGTTCCACGCTTCTCTCGATCAGTCTTCGACCGTCTCTCATACGGTCTTGACCCTGATGGTTCTCTGGATGATAAGCCAGACTCTGTGGCATTCAACTTGGACTCCTCCTATTACGCACCCGCAAGTGCTAAAAGGAGGAAGTCTAGGGCAGCGCGGGCTCATTAGGCCCAGTCAGCTGTCCCAACCTCTGACTATCGGGGCGTTCCGTTGACTATCACACGGGCCTCGGATGGGAAGTTGTATACAACCGCTCGAGTCCAGCCCCCGGCGGCAAACGGACAGAGTGGTTCTTCTGACTCGTGGGAGGCGATCCTCCACAAATGCAAGGAAAGAGGAGGAGTGTCGGCATACAAAGAGTCCTCGCTTGGACATCGCTGCACCCAAATCATCGTCAACTGCTGTTGTAACAACGCAGCAATGACGGAAGATCGGCCATCCGTCTTCCAAAGACTATAGTATCCGAGTTCAGAAGATGAGGCACCTCCGGTAGTCTCCTGCAATTCCGCTCAGAAGGTCCCCGTCGAAAGGAGGGGGAAAAAGACAAGCATCTCCAGTCCCAAGATATCAACCACTACAGCTAAGAAACTGTCTTCTAAACGGTTGTCCTCTACCGGTGTATTCCAACACACCCGTTCAAAGACGAAATCTACTGCGATGGGAAATTCATCATCCACGTCACTAGGGGTTGAGGGAACTGGGGGTAGCGCTCCTCCGAACATTCGAAACAATCCGATGTTTCAAGGAGCCAAGCCCGGACAAACAACAACTCTTCCATCAGGTGCAACAGACGCCGATGTCCCCGAGGACATCCGTAACTCTCAAGACGAAGCAAGCTCTGAAGCTGGGGATACCGTTCCCTCCGAGTCCGAGCCCGAAGAAAACATTCCCACCTATCCCGATGACTTCTCGGTGTATGGGTACGACTCGGAGGGCACGTCCTCCACCGTTTCTTCCATCACTCCTCACGTAAGGACGGTGTTTATGACGGACAGCAGTCAAGGTGGTTCCAGTGATCGCCAGCGCATTGACAGTCTCGAAGCCATATTACTTACTTTGGTCAAATCTATAGACGAGATTAAAGCGGCCCTTCTAACTCTGTAAGGAGGGACGCCTGGCCAAACGAGCACGGGTCCCGCGATCAATACAGACTCAAACTCGGCGGCACCGAACCCGGGCAACAATCCTTCCGAAATAACAGCCCCTACCGTGACAGATGAGGCCTGAGAAGTAAGGAGAGAGGTCCAGAAGCTCCGAGCCATGTTCTATGCCCGAGAAAACGCTCAAGATCTCAGGATACGGCAACCATACCTTGCTGAATGGAGGGATGTTCCATTCCCGCCAAAATATAAGCCGTTCAATATAAACCCATATGATGGCAAGACCTCAGCAAGTCGGTACATCACGTACTTCGAGGTCACCACCGACCATCTGCCCCATGATGATGCTATCCTCACTCGCTTATTCATTGGGGCATTGGAAGGAGTCGCCTTCGATTGGTACCGCAATCTGCCGGACAACTGCATCCACTCCTTCACCGGCTTCAAGCGCCTGTTCTTAGAGCGATTCTACGAAGTAGGACAGGACGTCACTATGTCCACTCTCATGGACGTCGTCCAAGGGGAGAAGGAGTTGACAAGAAACTACATCGAGCGGTTCCGCCAGACCGCTATGAAGCTGTCCTCCGGAAATCCAGATTCCTCTTTGATTGAGATCTGCTAAAAGAGACTGCTTCCAACAATCAGCCTCTGGATGGGCGAAAGTCAATTCAAAGATTGGAAGGCCTTCATTATCAGCGCTACAAGCGCCGAAGAACGACTGAAGAAGGCTTGCCAACTGGGATTGCACATCTCGGAAGGAGAAAGCAAGGGCAAGCGTCCCAACAACGATAACGGGGGTAACCCCTCCAACAATCGGGACAGCAAGGGGAAGCAGGCTATGGTGGCCGATACAACACAAAAACCTGAGCCGAAGCCCGCAGACAAATAATGGCCACAAATCGATTACTCCTTCGAAGACGGCCACGTCAAGCCTATCTTGGACATGCTCATACAAGGAGATAGAATTCAGCTTCCTCCACCAAGACGGGAGCCTCGGCCGGCTGATTTGGAGAACCTAAAGTTCTGCCATTACCACCGTTATGTACACCATGCTACACACGACTGCTACCAACTAAAACGGTACATCTAAAGCCTCATCGATTCGAACGCTCTGGCCATCGACTTCGAAGAGGTAACCGTAGCAGCCAATATGGTGTCCGTACAATTCGGCAACTTTCCTCCGACGGAGACTCAAGACGGGGTAATCCTCGTCCCTCTGGCAACGATGGAGATTACCAATCTTCCACCTCCCTGGGAACAAGCTGCTGGTCTAGTAGCTCTCACCACCTCACGAGGAGAGGTCATGTGGGTCCATCCAGACTTGGTGTCAGAAGTAACTCGGCCCACACCATCTCCCACCAACAGAAAGAAGAGTGGAAAAATTAGGACCTGCCACACAATCTCAGCAGACAACGAGGAAGCTACAGCCGTCGTCACACGGTCCAGAGCGCAATCCCAGCCTGTGGTTGACAATCCAGCCGAAAATCATCAACCCACTACAACTGATGCTCCGGGACCGGCTCAGCCTTCGACGACCGACAAGCCTAGGCCGAAGGAGACTCGCTTCGACAAATCTCTCCGAAAAGACGCAGCCCAAGGGCTAGAGAGGCCCTACAACTTTGACATCTTAGCACCATTGGCTAACACTCCGGCCAAATTGTCACTGTACGAACTCCTAAGGCTCTCCAAGGACGTTCGTATTGCATTGAGCGAAGCACTCCAAAATACCGATGCCTATCTGGCTCAATCCAACCTCACCGGGGAGGACTCACCCGTAGATCTCCAAGACAGTGCCTGCACGGGGGCAATGCCCAATATCGTCTTCACTCCGCAGGACATGCTCATCAAAACCAACCTACATGATCGCCCGCTATACTACACGAGATACATCGGCGACGTAAAGGTGGATCGGATGCACATAGATCCTGGCTCTTCCATAAGCATCATTCCGAAGGGCTTGCTACATCATCTCCGCATCCCAATGCATCGCCTGACACCTACAAGCACCGCCATCAGCGGTTTCAATTCGGGCAGGAGCTACCCTATTGGGAAGATTCATCTGAAGTGTCAGATTGGCGATCTCCAATCCGAAGTCACCTGCTACATCATAGATGCAGATACTTCTTACAACATCCTCTTGGGGCGGCCATGGATTCACAATTGTATGATCGTCCCTTCCACGCTACACCAGTGCTTCAAATATGTCGACAAATACGGCTTCGTGAAGACAGAATTTGCTGATATCAATCCCTTCAAAGGGGTCGAATCCTACTACTCAGACTCCTGCCTATACGAAAAGTCGAAGAGGCACCTTGATGAAGGAGACGCACAAACTCATACCGAGACAGCCACGGGATCAGAAGGACCCCTGACGATCCACCTCCAAGCTCGCAAACCGGGTAAGTCTGTACCTCTTACCGCTACTCTGCGGAAGGACGCAATCAGCCTCTCAGCGCAGGAGGAGCAAATGATAATCCGGCTGCCAAGGTCCGGCCAAGTGCCGAGACCTACAACGGAGCCACTGACAATCAGGCTACCAAGAGTCAGCCAACCACAAGCAGGGAAGCTCAACCCCTCGGACAGGCCCATGACGATACGCCTTCCCAGGAAGGGTCGTCACCCCGATGCAAGGTCTGACACTTCTAGCGAACCAGCCACTCCTTGCCCCATATCAAATGCCAAACTGGGGGTCGCTAGTCTGCCAACGACTCCACGCTCTGCTCCATCAACTGAACCACTGACAATCAAGCTTCCCAGGTCATCCTCTCAGTCTTCGTTCACACAGGGGGTAGCCGAAGAGGAACCGGAGCTAGCCAAGTATGTGGCTGCCCACACTGATGTCCCCTCTGCTGATGATGTAATCCCCCTAGAAAAGATACCTTACTTCATCAATAAAGGGTTATCTTTGAACTACACCGAGCTCAATAAGCTATGTACAATGTATGCTATGGAACATGGTATAGGCGCTCACCTACACACACAGGTGACAAATGTGTACACCGCGATCCAGCTTACTCCAGTAGAAGACGCTTACCGAATATTCGAAGGAGAAGATCATCCGATCATCTTCGGCCGGACGAACAACCCGCATCCCCTCACCATAGAAGAAGTCGACCTCGGGTCAGATGCCGGGAGACTGCCTCTGTATCTCTATAGCCCTCAATCCAAATATCTTATACAAAAACAGGGGTATGATCTAGAGACGACGCCAGGATTGAACTACGGCACTGGGCGACGATTACCTTTGAAGCCGCCAGTCCTGGCGGGCAAACCACGGAACTACTATAACAAAACTCGATGCGGGTTAGGGTATGTAACGCCTACTACGACCCCTGAAGGTTCAGATGAAGAATGCGACTGGCAGTCACATTCAACCGGATCACCAACTTCCGACTCAGATACCAGCATCGGAGATGTGTTCAGACAAGTCATGTCAGTCAACATGGCATTCGCCGACGCTTACGAGGAAGACGAAGACATCCCCAAAATCCTCGAGCTAGAGCCATGGGCCCAGAAATTAGACGTACAATGGAAAAAGCGGTTCGAACTGAGAGAACCTCCTACTGAAGATGAGGTCATACAAGTGGATCTCGGCAGCGAATCTTCTCCAAAACCGATTTTCATCAGTAAAAGCCTAACTGACGAAGAACGGGAGTCGCTGTTAGAACTTGTCAGAGAGTACATTGATGTGTTCGCCTAGAGCTACGAAGACATGCCAGGGTTAAATCCTGACATCGCTCTTCACAAACTCAACGTTCGACCAGATGCGAAGCCGGTCAAGCAACAACAGCGACGCTTCCGTCCAGGCATCATGGACGCGATCGAAGCCGAAGTCAACAAACTGATAGCCACCGGCTTCATTCGTGAGGAGCAACATCCCGATTGGGTAGCCAATATAGTACCCGTCCTCAAGAAGAATGGAAAGATTCAAATTTGCATCGACTTCCGCAACCTGAACGAGGCATGCCCCAAAGATGAATTCCCCCTTCCTATCACAGACATCATGATCGACAATACCTGCGGCTTCGAACGTATGTCATTCATGGATGGCTTCTCGGGGTACAACCAAATCAAAATGTCTCCTGATGATAAAAAGCATACTTCATTCCGAACACCAATTGGCACGTACTGCTACACAGTCATGCCTTTCGGTTTAAAGAATACCGGCGCCACATATCAAAGAGCCATGAGCATCATCTTCAGGGACCACTTACGCAAGACGGTGGAGTGCTATGTTGACGATATAGCCGTTAAGAGCCGTAGCAAAGGAGACCATCTGCAAGATCTAAGGACGGTGTTCGACCTAATACGAGCGCACAATTTGAAAATGAACCCTACAAAGTCCTTTCTGGGCGTATCCAGCGGGAAGTTCTTAGGCTTCATCATCACTGCAAAGGGTATCCATGTAGACCCTGAGAAGACAAAAGCAATCATGGAGATGGGTCCCCCGAGAAATCTCCGCGAACTCAGAGGCCTTCAAGGGAGGCTAGCTTATATCAGAAGAATCATTTCCAACCTCTCCGGGCGATGCCGACCATTCACGCACCTCATGAAGAAAGGAGTCTCATTCGTATGGGACGAGGAATGCCAGCGTGCTTTCAACAGCATCAAAGAATATTTATCAAATCCTCCAGTTTTGGTGGCCCCGGTTCCTGGAAAGCCATTCCTGCTCTATGTACGAGCAATAGAACACTCCCTCGGGGCTTTGCTGGCACAGAACAACGATGCAGGCCACGAGCAGGCCGTATATTACCTCAGCCGAATGATGATTGGGCCAGAGCACCGATACACCACTGTGGAGAAGGAATGCCTCGCCCTGGTGTTCGCCATTCAGAAAATGCGATACTATGTTACCGGATAAACGATACATGTGATCTCACGAGTCAACCCTCTAAGGGTCCTCATGACTAAACCAGGGGCACTCAGCTCTCGATTCGCCACATGGGCAATATTGCTATCCCCTTATCATATGATCTTCGTCCCCCAAAAGGCAGTCAAAGGTCAAGCCCTGGCAGACTTCTTAGCAGCCCACCCGGGCTCGGAGTCCTCTAGGATATATGAAGAGATCCCAGATAAGGTCGCCAACTCGCATGCAACCTCTCACGAGAATATATGGCGAATGTTCTTCGACGGTGCTTCGAGGACCGGACCTAAAGGCAATATAGTCGTCGGAGTCGGGGTAGTGCTAATCTCTCCTTCCGGATTGGTGATTAATCGCGCTTATTCCCTCACCGAGCCCTACTCTAACAATGTGGCCGAGTACAACGCTCTGGTCATTGGCCTCCAACTTGCAAGAGAGCTGGGGGTAGAATACCTTGAAGCATATGGCGATTCCCAGCTAATCATCAATCAGATCCGGGGCTCATACGAAGTCCGCCACGAAGACATGATCCCTTATCACCAAATAGCAATCGACATCATCTCGTCATTCAAGGGGTTCTTCATCGAGCACGTCCCCAGACTCCGAAATATTGAAGCCGATGCCCTAGCCGGCCTGGCCGCTTCCCTAGCAGTCCCGAATTATGATCGCCAATCAGTGGATGTGATAGGCCACGAACTAGTCTGTCCCAAGAACAATGTGAATTCGTGGCAAGTTATTCCGCCCAGACGATCGATGATGCCCCAGACTGGAGACAACCATTCATCGACTTCGTCGTCTACGACATCCTGCCCGAGAACCCAAAGGAAGCCACTTCCATCAGACGACGTTCTCTCAGATTCTTCTACGATACAGAGACAAAAATGCTGTATCGCCGCTCCTACGACGGATTACTACTTCGATGTCTGTCAAATGCAGAAGCCAAAGAAGCCGTACGAGAAGCTCACGACAGTGTCTGCGGGGCCCACCAGCCCGGCCCAAAACTGCAAGACTGCCTTCGCCGAATGGGCTACTATTGGCCCACGATGGTGGCAGATACGATAGATTATGCTAGAAAATGCAAAGCCTGCCAAGTCCACGCGGACTTCATTCACCAACCATCCGAATTTCTATATCCGACGGTGGCATCCTGGCCATTCGAAGCGTGGGGAATGGATATCATTGGTCCAATCACCCCACCTTCCTCCAGAGGACATCGCTTCATACTTGCGATCACTGATTACTTCTCCAAATGGGCGGAAGCTGTCCCGCTCGCAGAAGTCAAGACTTCAAACGTGATCAGCTTCCTTAAGCATCACGTCATCTACCGCTTTGGACTGTCCCGAAGAATCATCCATGATAATGGTCCGCAGTTTGCAAGCCACGCATTCTATCGGTTTTGCGATAAACACCGTATTCAGAATATCGCTTCGACGCCGTACTACCCGGCAACAAACAGGTTAGCAGAGGCATTCAATAAAACAATCATCAAACTCCTCAAGAAGTTTGTCTCCTCCAACAAACGTGACTGGAACGAAAAGCTCGGCGAATGCTTATGGGCTTATCGTACCATGGTCCGAACAGCCACCGGGAATACACCATTCTCCCTGGTATATGGGAGTGAGGCAGTCCTCCCCTTGGAGACCCAGATCCCCTCACTACGTGTCGCCCTCACACATCAATTGACAACCGACGACAACCACCAGCGTCACCTACAGGAATTGGAGGCACTAGATAAAAAGCGCCTCTTAGCTCAGCAATGAATTGAGCTATACCAAGCACGCATCTCTGGAGCTTTCAACAAGAAGGTCAAAATCAGAATATTCCATGTAGACGATCTCGTCTTGGCAGTCCGGAGGCCGATGGTCATGACTCACAAGACCGCCGGGAAATTCCAGCCAAAGTTGGAAGGCCCATTTATCATTGAGACAGTATTCTCCAACGGTGCTTACCGCATCGCAAAGCAAAACGGAGACTTGCTCATGTTGCCCGTCAATGACAAGTTCCTGAAGAAATATTATGTCTAAACGACATTCTCTACAAGATCTTTGAGTTATGTACCCGCTGGTACCGCTGAACTCACACCCACAACATTTTAGATTATCGAGTCATGTACCGGCTGGTGCCGCTGAACTCACCTCCACATTCCCTTCAGATTATCGAGTCATGTACCCGCTGGTGCTGCTGAACTCACACTTTCTCAATATTCTAAATTACCGAGTTATGTACCCGCTGGTGCCTCTGAACTCACATTCCGGTCACTCTTTCAGATAGTAAGTCACGTATTATTATACCTCTGAACTTTCTTCTTGGAAGAGATCCTCCCTCATGATCCACTACCCGCGCTCCCAGTGCACAAAAAGGGTAATCGATCCGTAAATTTCCAAAACGACCATGTCCTCCTTACCTCTGAGTTGTTTTCACTTCCACCAAAAATAAACTGCCCCCTCGCATAGAACTTCCACGTTCTCCTACCTCTGAGTCGTTCTGTGTACCCCCTCTTCATTGAGCCTACTCCTGCCATGTCCTTATTACCTCTGAGTGGGAAGGCTCCGTCGAAGAAACCTTCATGCTTGCCATGTCCACATTACCTCTGAGCAAGTATGTCGGTTTCAACCTATTATCTGTACCCACAACCGGAGTACGACAAGGGTAATAGGTCCACAAATGTGCTTTGTTAACCACAAATGTCCGCTGTTGACCACGAATATCTTCCGTGAAGTCTCCCCTGCCATGTCCTCATTACCTCTGAGCAGGAAGATTCCACGGTAAAACCCTCATGCTTGCCATGTCCTCATAACCTCTGAGCAAATATGTTGGTTTTCCTTTTACCCTATTATCCGTATCTCGAACCAGGGTACGCCAAGGATAATAGGTCCACAAATATCCCTTGCTAAGCTTCTTAGCATAAATCTACCATCTCACCATGCCCCAGGAGCCCAGCTGCTCCACGGCATTCTTTTTGCCCAATACCGAGAGCATCCGTGACCACTTTGCCATGGCTGTTCCGGACATCATGACCAAACTTGTTATCCGTACCTAAAACTAAGGTACGCCTAGGGTAACAGGTCCACAAATAATCCCTCAGCAAGTCCAATTCTGCAAATGCCATAAGTACAAGAAAGAGAAGATGAGTTGAAATATGCTCATTTATTCGAAATTCTAAATACTACATCATTTGGGATCACATCCTTTACAAAAAAAAAGGGAGAAGCAAAAGAAAACAGAAAGCTGATCACTGCTCCGGGGCACATAACGCCCTAAGACGGTCCGTCAGCAAAGCAACCGACCGCTCAAACCTCTGGGAGGCTCGACGCTCCGCCTCGTGGGTCAGCACCGCCTCGTCCTCCAGATGAGCGTGAGCTTGCCAGTTGTCCTCAAATTTCTTAAAGGCCCGCTCCAGGTTAGCAGAAGATCGGGAAACCTTCTCGGCCTTCCGAACGATTGACTCCTGTTCCGCCTGAGCAGCCTCCAGCTCTGACTCTAAGAAGGCCAATTCCCTCTGGAGTGCGAGGATCCGCTCCTTCGTATCAACGATTCCACGAGAAGCAGACTCTTTCCGAGCACGACAAGCCTGACTTCGACGACCCAGCCGGTCATACGAAGCGGAGAACTTATCAAGATCTCCCCGTACAACTGGCCCAGCAGTATCTCGGGCAAGCTTGATCCTATCCCGAGCAGCAATGAGGAAGCCCCGCTCCCGCTCAATCGCAGCAGGCAAGCCCGCCTATTGTATCGCCAGTAGTTGGGTCACAAGCTGATCAGCTTCTGTCAGCTTAGGCTCCAGCAGTGCAGCCAACCCCACCCCGCCAGGAAGGGACTTCAAAGTTGCAACCTGACCCCGAGCGCACCGGAGAGATAGAGAAAAAGGGGTCCCCCGTTCCACAGTAGCGCCTACGCCCCTTTTTAAATGGCGATAGAAGCTGTCAACCACGTCCTGCGTCACCTCATCCAGAGTTTTCGAGGAAGCCGGTGTCAGCGGGAGTGTGGCTGGCAGCACTGAAGAAGACGTAATAGAATCTGCCGCCCCTGCCACAAGAGAAGCAAACTCCGCACGAAAGGATGCTTGAACAGCGGCCAACTCCTCTTCGGCAGCCTGCAGAATTTGAATACTCGGTAGGGTCGAGAGGTCAGTCTCCGGAGCCGTATAATCTGCAGAGGATGAGGCGGAGACCATCGCCAACTCCATTCCCATCTACCTGGAGCTGGCAGGAGGCCCCTCGACATGAGACGACAAAGGAGAGGGAACACTCCTTTCTCCCTGATCACGGCAGGCCGAGCCTTCCCCAAGAACATCCACGGCGGGAAGTAAAGGGTCAGGACCTGCAGGGCCAAGGCAACCATGAATCAATTTGACCCGGAGGATATGTTGATAGAGCAAATAAGCCCCCTCACTAGTCAATATCTGGCTTATCTTACCAGTTGAGTGTGGAGGCCGAGGTTCGCCTGCAGCCACCACAGCCTCTTCACCAACAGTCTCCGAGTCAGGTATAATAGACTCCTCCGCCCTTGCATCCTCGGGAGGAGATGCACCGAGATCGGCGTCGCCTTGCTGAAGTTCAGCGGTCTCGGAGACAGGCCCAAGGAAACCTTCATCACCCTGGGCCGAGGCTTCGATAATCTGGGAGCTCCCAGCCGCCGCTGAAAGATCCCCAGCAGAAAGGACCACGACACACACGCCACTAATCAAAGCAACAAGGGCCGGATCAACTCCAGGGGCAGTAGACGGTTCAGGAAAGTCTGGTTCATCAGACGGCTACAAAGAAAGGTGATTAAGTCATATCTCCGAGAGAAAAGAAAATTACAACAAAGAGAGGGCCTCGACTTACCTCCGGAACATCGTCTACGTCCTCACCCTTCTCCGTAATAAGCAGCCTAGGGGTCCGACCGCCGCTCTCTTTACAAAAAAAGCTACTCCTCCGCCAGTGGACTCACGCCTGCCTCGCTTACGTGAGGGACCAGGCACGACGGGCGGTAGTTCTACCTGCACTACCTCTGGCACAGTTGGCAATTGGTCCACCGCTTCATCGAAAACAACCGACGATGGATCCGTCATCATCTCACCTGCCATGACGGAAGGCTGACCCGCCATTGCCTCGTCACCCGAAGAAAGAGTGTCCTCGTCGTCCCGCTCGTTGTCTTCCTCAATGGTGTCGAAGGATTCGAAATCAGGCGTGGGAACTCTATTCGCCCCTCTCTTCTTTGCCCTCGGCACCATAGCCTTCTCCGCCAGGCGAGTGCCCACAATGAAGCTAGTCCTTGAGTCAAAATCGAGGGGAGGAGGATTTGCCGTCACATGATAAAGGGCCGCCATATGCAGGATTTCTCCTATCACGTTTGCGGCAGGGACCAAGAAGCTAGTCCGAGTATGACAAGTGTCATAGTAGCTCCATGCCATAATACCATCGAGAATGCTACCTTCAAATCCTAGGTGAGAACTGGGGCGCCCGAGGAATAGCTGACTGTACCCAAATTGACGGGCTAACCTACTGGGCAAGTAGGGCTCCAAGTACACGGTGTTGCGATTCTGGTAAACTAAATGTGCCGGGCGAATGTTACGCAGCAAGAAACGCATCTTTTCAAGTAAAAAATGAGGAGGTCCGACACCATCAACATGAACACTCCTCACCTCTTGATCAGTGAAACGGGGAACGAACACGAAGAAATTATACCCGTCCACCCTCGCCAGCATCCTCCGACACGCCGACATGGTACTACATTCCCAAGGCTGATGGTGATACCTGAAAAGAAAAGCGTCATCATCCGTAACACCATCTCCCGTTCCAGGTCTCATCAAAGACTGATAATGCAGCAACAGCCATCCCAGCAAGTAATGATAAGGCAGTTCTATACGTTCAAAGTCCATTGCCACGTCACGAGCAATGACCTTGAACGAGAAGGCACAGAGACCATGCTGAATACTGCACACCATGGCAGAAAGAAGAGCCAGCCTGACCCCAAAGGCCAACTTCATGACAGGAAGAATGAAGTGGCGACTGATCCTCTCAATAGAACCTGCCCCTCCTGAGACCACGCAATTACGCAGCCATACCATTAAAAACCTGGCCAAGAGTGCCTTCTCTGACAGCCGCCGGGTACCATGATAAAAGTAGCTGAAGGAGTCAATTTGGCTCCCAAACCTGTCACCTTTGGACTTTGACCTCCTAGCGGTCGACACCAAGTCCTCTACTTCCCTAGGAGTTAGACGATCTCGGGAAGTAACCCGGCCAGCCGCACTGAATTTAAAAAGGTACGAGACCCAAGATTTAGTGTGGGGAGAGTTCCCTTCCGAGCTGTCATTTTTTTGGATAGCCGTTCGGTGACAGGTGCTATGATGGCATAATAGTTCTTGATACACGACGACGAAACCGGGGAATCGTCGGTCCAAATCTTGGAGCTCCTCATTCGTCAGAGTGTACACTTCGAAGGGTTCATCTCCCCAGGGGAGCTTGGAGATAGCATACATCTCGTGAAGAGCGAGCCCCAATTCCCCAACAGGGGTGAAGAAAGTCCCTGTCCGATGATTGTACATCTCCAGAAGGGCCATGAACAGTGGCTTATTAACGGGAAACCCGTGGCTGGTACCCCGGATAGCGTCATAAAGGTTGACTTCCCGCAAAAATTCTTCGTATTTCTGTAGGATCCATGAGGTCAGGTTAGCCTACGGGGGAATGGGGTGTAACCAGCTCGGCAGTACCAACCTGCCAACAGGATAGGACCCTTTACGAGCAAGCTGGCTCAGGAAGGTATCAGCCTGAGAGAATGAAAAGTTAGGACCGGGGGTGTTGATGAAGGTACCCGGAACTAACCCCATCACGGACCGACTGGCCGAATCTTTGATTGCGCGCACTGATCCAGTGGTTTTATTGTAACGGATGCTACCAACAAACATCCCCGGTCGGGTTGGAGTGGGGGTGTCCGGCATCTGCCTGTCCAGAACGATCATATTTAACCACGCAAAAGGGAAATGGCGCTTCATAATGGGGATGTGAATCGGCGTCCCGTCCAGGTCAAAATCCCAACTCTCGAAAACATCCAACACTCGAGAGTTTTCTATGATCAATGCATCCCCAAAGAGGAAGACCGGTTTCAGATACTTTCCATCAGACGTCCCGGAGCTCATCATATCACCGAGGAATTGGAAAGATTGAACCCTAATAGCATTCAGTCGCTCCAAAGGTTCATCAACAAGTAGCTGTTCGGACACTTGACGGACTAAATCATCCCGATACACGCCCGAGGTGAACTGACGCGAGCCAACCATAAGTTCTCCTGCAGGATTTACTGGCAGATTTATTGAAGAAAAAAATAAAAGAAACAAGTCAAAAAGATAGCTGAAACACAAAACTACATCATGCTTATGCGGCTCAGTATAGCCTCATACGGCTCGGTTTAAAAGAGTTCATACAGGTCAGTCCAAATGAGCTTATGCGGCTCAATTTGAAAGAGCCCATGCGGTTCAGTTCGAATAAGCTTATGCGGTTCGGCTCGAAAGGAACTTATGCGGCTCAGTGCGGATGATCTTATGCGGTTCGAAAGGAGCATATGCGGATATGGTCCGATTCGAATAAGCTTATATAATTCGACTCGAAAAAGCTTATGCGGTCCAGCGAGGATGAGCTTATGCGGTCCAGTTCAAATATGCTTATGCGGCTCAGTTTGAAAGAGCTCATACGGTCCAGATGGGCTTATGCGGCCCTGATGATGAAGTAGTTATGCAAACAACTTTCATGCGGCTCAGGCCTGGGTCATATCCTATGCGGTCCGAATATGAGTCGGACACACAGCATACTTGGGAATATAGGCTCGTGCATAAAATATGCGGCGTAGCCATGGCAGTTCATGTTGATGGTCCTACTAGCAATAGGTGGGTGAACGTCAGAGTAAAAAATAGGCACGCCAGTCGTTGGAGGAGCCGTCACGTTCGCCGCCACAGTCGATGAAGACGCGGCCTTCTTGCCCTTCGCCGTCGCAGAAGATGACGCGGCCTTCTTGCCCGTAGCAGCTGCAGTCTTCTTGGGAGCCATTACCGATCGCTGATAGGAGAAGACAAAGAGGAAGTCTGCAACGAAGAGTTCGAGCAAAAGAAAGAAGGTAAAGAAACCCACAAAGAATAAACTTACTCCTACTTATAGGCGAAGAAGGCTCGAAAAAACAAAACAAATGCCTCGATCTACGTACCGCCTAAAAGAATAAACCGCTTCGGTCAAAACAAAACTGACCCTTGGGATCCTCCCCCAAGAGGCGGCGAATCAAGGGCATTTAATGCAGAAGATTTACACACGTGGCTAAGACACGTGGCAAAAAGCTTATGCGGTCTCACAGCTCATACGGCCAGATAAATCCATGCGGCTGTACCATCTATGCGGTCAAAGGCCATGCTTCTTATTCAAAGTATTTCAATTTTACAAATTGAAAACTTTGAAGGGGGTCTTGTAGAAGCATGGAAAATATCAGAACGATAATCTATGCGGCTCAGAACAGGGGAACCCCATGCGGCTCATACAGGAGCAGTCCCATGCGGTTCAGAGAGACTCTTAGTCTCATGCGGCTCGGACAGGAGAGTCCATGCGGCTTGCATAGGGACAGCCCTGTGGTTCAAAGAGTCCCCCAGCCGCATGTGGTTCAAAAGTACATACGGCTCACGGAGATATGTGGCTCAATGCCACGTGTATCCACGAAGACCCCTTCATACAGCTGGCCATTGAGTAGTCTGCCTATTTAATGCTCTGTCATGATTTGACAACTGACGGCTCTGACATAAAGTATCATAATGGCCCTGCCATAACGACAGGATCTTGGGAAATAGGAGAAAATCTCTGACGCGATTCAAGATTGACACGTGGTTACTTCTATGCGGCTCCAGTGAAGAACAGCTTCATACGGCTGGCAAGGATCGTCTTCCTGCGGCTCACCAAAAAGCCATCCCATGCGGCTCGCAGTTACTACCCTTATGCGGTTCACCAAGGAACCATCTCATGCGGCTCGCAAATACTATACCTATGCGGTTCGCCGAGGCGCTGTCTCATGCAGTTCATGGATGTCATGCGGCTTTGGCAGAGTCCATCATCAAGACACGTGGCAGAGATTCAATGACAGCTGGCAGCAAAGATGATTATGAGATGCAAAGATTTACCAGATCCTAATGACCATATCCTCATAATTAATGGGATCAGGTCATATCATTCATAATCAAACCAATGGGACACGTGGTGGGAGATCCAAGCTACACAATCAATCATGAATATTTAAAGCAATCAGCATTAATTATTCAAAAGGTTTAGTGCTACCCTTATTAGTGGCCCAGATCCTTCATGCTCAAGATTAATGGTCCAGATTGATCATTTACCAGGCCGTCGCCACTTCGAGAATGGGCAATCATCCAAACCCTAATGATGCCCCCACTATTATAAATAGCAAGGTGCCATTCCCTTGTGAGATATACATTATCAGGGACGCATACACAGAGAGCTCCCCCTAATAATCAGAGAGAAAATACACAGAGAGAGAAAGAGAGAAGCCAGAAGAGCAACACGAGGAGAGCAAGAAGAGCATTTCTTCGTCAACGCCAACCATCTTCTCACAGGAGCCAAGGCTGCATACCGATCGTCCAAGGAATAAGGCTGGGCTGTCGTCGCCTTTCCGAGCCTCTATCGTCACCCTCCAGAATCTTAAATAAACAATTATACTTAGACTGCTGTACCTAGGTTTTCGTCCCTAGGCTTTCTTTGTACAAGCGAGTTTGTAACGTGAAGTAAAAGTCTGGTCCTCCGATAATTGTTCTGTTCTTTTATATTTCATGGCAAACAAATATAGATTGCTTTTAGAGATTCATTTATTACAACTTGAACACCTTGTAACCTGTGTTGCTTTAAATAGGACTTTGTGGCTTCAGTTGGACCCCTATACCTATTAGCTGTTCAGGTTATCAGGCGAGTACCTTCTCTGATCATTTCATAACTTGTTAAAATTATATTCCTGCTTTAGATTACTTTACTTGATGCTGTCACGACATTATCACGGATTGGTACTATATGGATCTCTTCATGCGATATTATCCCCCTCGGGAGCATCGGGTACATTGTGTCATGTGCATTTCACTTTCATCATGTACTCCTGTGCTTTCACCATACATGTACACTCTTATGAATCATGTACTCTCATGTTCACAGAGCCCTCATGTATACTATTATGTGCACCCTTTCATAGGCCCTCATGTGATATCATGTATAATAACATAACCTGCTTGGATCCTTGTGTATTGATTGGGGAACGGGAGAGTGCTAATAGTCATATGAACAATTCTATAGTAGTGTAGATCATGTGAAACTCCTTAGTGTAGATCATGTACTAATCTGTTCTGTTCACATGTGCTATCCTGTACTCTACATCACTAGACACTGTTAGTTCTCTATTTATAGTAGATATTTCTATTACAGTTCTCTCTCTGTTTACATCATGTACTTTCTTTCAGTTTTCTGTATCTTACTGTACTGCATATTTATATTTGCTAACCTTCCATGATCTGTTGAGTTGTATTGTGCTCGCTCCTGTCCTGACTGGACCTGTTGATAAATTTTACAGATAGCTTAGAGGTTGCTTGCTAGCCTAGAGGAGACACAGTAGAGGTTGTATAGATAGCTAGGGTTTTCTTACTTTATTTCAGTTGTCTTGAGTTTTATTCACTTTATGGATTACTGTATCCGAGCTTTGAGATGTATTTATGGGATTGTGTATCTTAGACACTTAGACTTCTATCTGCTGTATCTCTTTTGGATTTCATGTTTTATCTATCTTTATTATGCCCTACCTTAGATGTGATTGAGACTGTATCTGCTATGTCACCTCCATTCGGAGAGTATATACTGTACAGGTACCTTTATATTGTTAGATGTTTGACCTAGGACAGCGTTCTACCGCCAATACTACGGCGTAGACTGGACGTACCCACGTCTTGTGCCCTAACCCTAGGGTGCGGGTCGTGACACTTTATGATTGTCTTTCTACTCTTGCCTTAGGATCCATTTTAGGACATAGACTCTCGACCTATTTTGAGTCTCTAGACCATCCCGTGCCTTGCAACTAGCAACTTACTGATACTTTGCCTCTAGACCCTTCTTGTGTCAACGACGTCAACTTATCAAGTCGTGCTTGCCTTTTGGCCCATACTCAGAGACGTAACTACACGATAGTACCCAATTTTTATGTGACTGTGCTACAAATCCATATTGAGGCCGTGCCTACCATATGGACGCCTTACGGCCCTCGCCGCTTTTAATCACCAACCGACTTAACCAAGACTTGTGAACTTAGTGTAACTCAACCAACTTTGCCTTGCGGCACTTACTGACTTAAACTCGAATGACTCAAACCCAACTTATGCAATTCTATCTAACAACTTAAGACTCGATGCCATATCTCGTACCGAAGCATAGTGTCTGCATTACAGCCAAATCTTAGGCCCAAATATTGTCTTCTGATCGTGTACATGTTTAACTCAACTCAATCCAAAGGCAGACACGCGGATTGCCGCCCATGCTGACTCATCTATATGAAAGATCACTAGTACCACAAGCTATCCTGGACTCTATAACTTTTCTTAGACAGGCATCCCTTTCAGTACAAGTAGTGAGCCCCGCTACAAGTTCTCGCCTAACCCGTGCTATCATCCATCACAGCTATTTACATGTTTCCTTCGAATCGGTCCCTTGGCCGTCGGGTTGCCTCTCGAGGAAACCTTTTCCTTGTCGACAAGTTGTCCAATGACCATGCAAGACTCGAATCGAACTGACATCTAACACAGTCATTGTTCTTCTAATGTTACTGTTCGATGTAACAAAAGGTTGAAAGAACTTTTTGCTTTATTGAACGTATAAGGTATCTGTGTACAAAGAAGGAAGTCCTAAACAGGATATTCTAAGTATAGGGAGAAGAGATTTCTAGAAAAGTATGATGGTGGAGATCGAGCACTGCAGCGGCTCCTTTACTCCGTTGACAATCTGACGACGAATCAACCTTGCTATGGCTCTCTGGCGCCTTTGATGGGACTCTGGGGTCACCGATCAAGAGACTGTTTGGATAAGAAGATCCCTTGAATATGGTTGGTTGTTTGGTTCTTTGGTTGATAGGTGAATGAGGGTAGTCGACTCTTCGTGGATGGAGATTACTGCTCCTTTGAAGATTATCGATTGTCGATGTTCCCTCTGTCGATTTCGATGCTTTGGTGGAAGAAGAACTCCTTCTATTTATAGAGAACCAAGCACATATGTGTGCATTATGGTTCCTGAGATATGAAAGAATCTGCCGTCATTGTACGGTGCTGGCTTATGCGGCGCTGACACATGGCGGACATCGAAATTCTCCTCAAACGAGATCTCCGATAGCTATAAATATAACTGAAGGAGGTGGCACATGGCACATGCTGATTTTCTTGTTCGGATACAGTCGAGTAAATTTTGGGATTTTATCTTAGATTTGGAGTCTAATTGATTCTCGTCTAAGATTTAAATCAATCTGATATGATATCAATAATGATTTAATCCCAATCTTCTCTGCAAGAGACGGTTTAAACAAACCAATTAGGGTGGACCCATGCTTCCTGCGTCTCTGGTGAGGACTAAGTGCTGCTACGCTTCTGTGGCAACGAGTTGACCGTGCTTCTGGATACGACGAAACCTCTGTGCTTTCAGGCGACGAGTAGATTTGGCTTCGAATGACGACGAGACTTCTGTGCGTATAGAGCAACTTATGAAGCTGTGTTTCAAGCTACCAGAGTCACTGTGTTGTAGGCGACAAGTAGGATTGTGCTTTAGGTTGGCGAGGTTACTGTACTTTTGGAGCGACTAGTTGACTTGCATTGGTTGCGATAGGAGTTCCTAAGTCTCTTGTAGAGAAGTGACTTAAGCTTCTGATCCGAAATAGATGATTGTGCCGTGGGAATGGAGTTGGCATGAGCATATTACCATCCGGCGCCTCATGCGGACGCAGGTAAGTAGCTGTGCCTCTGAATAGTGGAGACGTTGGCTTCGAAAGGAAGGGTATGATACCCTTGCGCATCTGAGATTAGCGCAGGTAGATAGCTGCACCTATGGAGTGCAGACACTAGCTTTAGGAATAAAAGAAGGGGACGAGGGCCCTACCACCATCTTATTTCTGAGGTTGGCGCAGGCAAGTGGCTGTGCCTCTGGCTTGAAGACTCTGGCTTCTTCAAAATGCTGAGTTACTGATATACTTCTGAGAAGTTGCGTCCACTAGAATATCAGAACATGCTTTGGTGGAGGTCAATCCTCCAGCGTATGTATCGAAGAGAAGGAAGGCTGCGCTTCGATGAAGATTGCATCCCTTGTAGATCCTTCTAGGCTTCTGTCGAATCTGTACTAGATCTTTTGTAGAAGAACAAAATTAGTCCCTTATGTGTGGTCTTGATGTGTCTATACTAGACTTTGGTAGACATGACAATGAAGGAACTTCTCTCCATATCTTCTGTTTGTCTTTATAGCACTGAGACTGAGTCTTCTACATCTTCTGCGCTTTGGCGAAGGGATGTCTTCAGCTGAAATTTTTCATGCTTCTACAAGACCCCCTTCAAAGTGTCTCGAACTTAAGTCAAGCTCGGGATACTTTGAATAGAAGCATGAACACGCGTCAGGACTGTACGAGCTGAGTGATGGCTTGTGTCATGCCTAACTCTTAGCATTAATGGTCCTGAGTCATCATTTTAGAGCATGGGCTCCTGATGGCTTCTTGATATTGGAGCGTCTTGCGTCTTTGCAGGGATCACGAATCTCTTTAGCAGAGGAGGTTCAGAGCCACGTTGCTTCGGTCACTCGCAGTACTGTCATCTGTCATGGAGTGGAGCTTTAGCTTAACTTGTAAGCTTACTTCTGATTGATGTCTGGCTCGTACTTGGACCATGCGAACTGCCTACATAAAGGACTGTCCTCCTTCAAAAGAAGACTCAGCTGCTTCAATAATGGCCTTGCTTACCCGATGTTCAGCTCCTGAAGACCCTGGAGTTTGCTTGAGATGGCCGTCGGTAGCAAATCTTTTTATCCAAACAAGCTGTAGTAGAACTACCATTGGATCTCGAGATGTCCCACGCCCTGGATGTCGTGGGCGTCAATGGCGTCTCGGACCTCTGCTTCCTGGGTTAGGATTGCTTGCCATTCTGATCGAGGAATAGCAAGGCCTGCTGCTGTGATTGCTCTCGTCGGCTAGCTGGGGAGATAGGGGAGTCATGTGCTGGTCTTCATCCCTGGGTCGGGCCAGTAGCAGCTTCAGGCGATGGCTTCTTTTTAAATAGAAAGTGATTGGCTCTGTCACCGCCTCGCCCGCACTATTGAGAGCTTGTACCATAATTTCACCTTTTTTGCTTCTGTGTATGTAACTACGAAGAGTCTGTAATAGGTCTTTGTAGCCACATATTTTTATATGTAGAAGCCTTCTTGTTCCCTTTGCTTTTGCCTCCAGAATAAAGAGGGAATCTTCATAATAGATTTGCCTGACCAGAGTTAATATGGACGTGGTAGGCTTGATCTTGGCCGGGATATAGAACAACAATCCAGAGGTAATATGGACGTGAACTATTTTCTAAATCACCGGGATAATCATAAAACTGATGCGAGAAGAACGACTACTAAGAGGTAATGTGGACATGGTAGTCGCGTCTTCCAGGCGTTGAGGAGCAATCCAGAGGTAATATGGACGTGAAGTGCTTCATCTACTTGAGAGAATATATAGAAGGAAGAGCGAGAGATCCCCTTAACAGAACTCATAGGCAACCTTTTAAGGGGATGTTGGTGCCTATGCTAGTTCTGTCTTCAGACGTAATACTTCTTTAGGAACTTGTCGTTGATGGGCATCATTAGCAAGTATCCATTATGCTTAGCTAGCCGATAAGCACCGTTGGAGTACATCGTTTCTATGACGAACGATCCTTCCCACTTGGGCTTGAACTTCCCAGCCATCTTGTGGGTCATCACCATCGGTCTCCGTACTGCCAAGAGGAGGTCGCCCACCTGGTAGAATATTTTGTAGACCTTTTTGTTGAAGGCCCCAGAGATACGAGCTTGGTAAAGCTCAATGCTTTGCTGCACGAGCAAGCACTTTTCATCCAACGCTTCTAGCTCTTGTAATCGCCTATGCTGATTGTCTTCGACGGTTAACTGATTGGTGATCATGTTAGCAGACAACATCTTCTTAAGGACTTGACCCATGCTGGTATTGGAGTCCCAAATTGAGGAGTCTGAAGAGTGTGAGTGCCTCATGACTTCTTCTTCTGAATCTTCTGAGGTGGTCGTAGGTGTAACATACCCCAGCCCTCGACGAGTATGCTGGTAGTAGTTTTCAGCTTTTTCTTTTGGGGTGTGAATCCGTGTGGGAAGACGTCGACCTTTGCCATAATTGAGCCCCTTGTTGCTATTCAGGACGTAGCCCATCTCCTAGATAAGGTTTTTGGCCTCTGCCGTGTAGCGGTAGAACTATATTTTGCCACTGTCGAGATCTGGGACTTCAGGAGTTATTCGCTATGGATGCTCCAATCGACCGAATATGATGGGTTCCTTTTCTTTTTTCTTGGCTGGGACTACGAAGTAGGCGCCTTGGGTAGGGACAACCCGGCTCACATGGTTGGCAATTGTCACTTGCGTCTGTAGTTTACACAGAGAATTGTCCAGGAAATACTTGGTGTTCCAGCACGCGCCAGAGTAGTTCGATGACAACTTTCTATTGATGAAGTGGGATATCTTGTCCCGAGGAATTACGTCATCGAAAGAGTGGGCCTCTGTATCGGCACAGACGTAATCTTCTAGCCCTTCGTTAGTGAGGGCTAGAGTTGTCGTCGGAGGAGAAGGAGGACGCCTTCCTTTCAGCTTGACCATCAAGGGAATGGTAGTCGGATGTTCCTACGCCGTCATGGTCGGCCTTGGGGACCTCTGGGGTAACTTCATTCGTATAGGCTCCTGACCATCTTCAATCATCACTGGAGAAGAAGGTGGAGCTTTGCCTCGAGGCTTAACATCAAGAGGCACTGACACCTTGGGGGGCCTCCTTTTCAGTCGAACCTTTAAGGGTTCTTCGGCCACTGCTGTGCTTTCTGAAGTTGTCTCTGCCTCGTCGTCAGTATTATTGCTATCGTCATCCCAGGGGATTGACTTGTATAGACCGGCATCCGTACAGTAGGCTTCAAGTCCTCGGAACGAGTCGATATCAGCGAACTCCGTTTTGATAGTCCCATCGCTGGCCACATATTTCATACACTGATATAGGGTGGAAGGGACAATCATGTACTCATGGATCCATGGTCGCCCCAGTAGTATGTTGTAATTTATGTCTGCATCAATGACGTAGCAAGTCACTTCAATATAAAGGTCGTCGATCTGATATTTTAGGCAAATTTTTTCTAAGGGCTCGCTCTTTTCCGCATTGAAGCCACTGATTGTTGTGTTCGAGGCTGTCAACCGGTGCATTGGAACCCCTAAAGTTTACAGTAGGCTTCTTGGGATAATGCTCAAAGAGGAACCTGGGTCGATGTGGATGCGATCGACCTTAATGGCACCGACATACCCCGTATAGTACATGGGGTGGTTGTGCCGGTTATTCTTTAGAACATGTCTTGCTGGGTAAAAGTGATACTGGAAATCACTTCGTCCATGCTGTGACAATGTAGGAAGCTGCGGGATCCACTTTCGGTAGATGAACCTGGGTGATGAAGGACTCGGCATTCTGTAAAGCTTCACTGAGCGCATCTCGGGTCTCTTTAGAGAGGCGGAGGAGGTCGAAAAGTGACAATCTAGCCAGAGTATTAGCCAGCCGTGCTAGAATATTGAAGTTGTAGGGCTTGATAGGCTAGATTGCTGGATCCTTTCTGAGGGTTTTGTCGAAGCGAACCTCCTTCTGTTTGTGCTTGTCCACGGTAGGGGCCCGGGATGGACCCGCCTCTGGTGCCTCAGGGATCTGAGGTGGACCTGCTCATGATATATATGGAACATGGAGAGTATTTAGGGGAGACTCCTACTGGTCTAGAGCCTGTCTCTCCTCTTGCCTCTACGCTGAACGGGTGGTCACCATAGCATCGTCGATCGACGTCGAGACCATACGACATGCCTTGCTTTTCTTCTTTTTTGCAGAAAGGGTCATAGATGTCATCATGTCGGGAACCACATCAGGATGTAACCACATGACTTAGCCTCGAGGCAAAGAGAACGGGATGAGCCCTTGAGCGTTGTCCTGTGCTGGCAGAAGGTTGACTACCTCCATCGTCGCCTTTGGAATAGAGATGACGCCATCTTGTACCTCTGTGGCTGGAAAACTCCCGAACTGGAGAGTAACCATGTTGGCTGTGACGGTCTTCTCTTCGTAATCCAACGATATGGTGTTAGCGTTAATAAGGCGCTAAATTTTCTCCTTCAATACATAGCAGTCCTGTGTTGAATGATGGACGTACTGGTGATAATGGCAGTACTTGGGATAATCCACCTTTCCTACTTCATCGGGATGCCTGGGTGGTGGGATGGACATTTGCCACTCTTCGTAAGCATCTCGAAGAGCTCCAGCGTATCCTCGTCATTGAAGGAGTAAGTCTCCCTCGGCCTCTGCGCTTCTGCAGACTTGGGGTTCGCAGCTGCTGAACCTTTGGAGATGTTGATGGTCATGGCTTGCTTGCCTTTTTCGTCTTTAGGGTTGTTGTTGTACGAGCGTCTCCCCTTGTCTTTGGGTGCAGGAAAGTGTAGCCCCAGGAGCTTCGCGTCCTGGGCTTTCCTTTGTGCGGTATCAGCTTCTATAATAAAAGGCGTCCACTCTGTACAGGTAGTACTGTGCCACAATTTTATAGCGGGCAGTATGTTTTTGCGGCAGAAGTCCATAAGCATAGGCTCGGGCATGCCGGGTGGTAATCTGAGGGCTGCCTGGCGGAAGCGCTCGATGTATGCACGAACAGTCTCTTTCTTCCTCTGGACAATTTCTATGAGGGTCGACATGGTCATATCCATGCCTCCTTTGTAGAATCGGTCTAGGAACCGAGTCTTCAGGTCTTCAAAGGACGAGATGCAGTCGTCCGGGAGACTACAGAACCACACATAGGCTACCCTATGCAGGGCTCCTATGAATATGTTGGACATGAGGGCATCTTCCTTTGACAGATATCCCGTTACTGAGGTAAAGTACCTCAAGTATTGACGGGGATACCCCTTTTCTTCATAAGGTGTAAGCGTCTGCGGATTGTATTTGGAAGGATAGACGACGTTGTCCTACTCGGCAGGGTACGGCAGCCGGATTCCCATCTTTCAGAGCGTTGCTTGCTTCTTCTTAGCATCATGACGAGCATACAGCTCCTTGATGGCCTGCTGTATCTCGGCCAACATTGTGGAGCATGTAGCCGATAGAGTAGACGAGGATGGTCCTGCCTGACTGGCAGTAGGCAACCTGCTGGATTCGTTATTGGTTGGTGGATCACACATAGGTGTAGAGGCAGCGGGGGCCATGCTACTCTTGAGGTCGATTATGACCAAAGACAGGGTCTTTATGGTGTCCGTTAGCGTATCCAACTTCGTCTTGAGGACTTCGATATGCCTGAGAGCTTTGTTGTTGTCTTCTTCATTACCGTCGGCCATGAAGACAGACCGAGTGTGAGGGTGACATGAGGGAGCAATGGATCCTTCACTTTCTGGCTCAGACATCTGAGTCTCGCTGCCCTGAGGATATACCGTAAGATTATAATCTTCTCCGGACTCAGTATGGTTGCTACCCCCGGTCTGGTGACTGGCTGCGCCAATGGAGACATCTGTGTCGTATTGTGCCTTATCAGATTGGAACACATGGTTGTTGTGCATGGTAGGAGGCTGGCTACCCTCAGTTTTTGACAAGGCATCCAATGCAGATTTGGAACGAGTGCCTTGGAATACACCTGCACCGGGTACCTTAGCCTTGTTGTTATCTGACTTCCTCTTCGGTTTAGCATCCGATATAGGAGGATTCTGGAAAGGTTCTTTGAAAGCTCTGGAACCGTACACCGCGTAGCATGTGGCAATGTGGGGCTCATTTTCTCTATGTCTCACCGACCTCCTGTTAGGCCTCTGGCGTAGAGTCGGCCTAGAGTAGAGTCTCTGGAAGACGGAGCGCCTGCTTGGCGATGGCGCAGCCGTCTGCTGACAACGACAGTTGATGGTAATCTGGGTACAAGGGTGCCTTGATTTAGACATGTCTTGCGCCATAGATTCTTCTTCCGCTTGGGAGAGGGTTGGCTCTTCTGTCGTAGCACTCCCATCGTACATGCAGGGAAGTTGTATGTAAGCGCGGTCAGAGCGGGTCTGGCAAGGAAGCCTCTTGTCGCTCCTGTGGGAACGCCGCTCGTGTGACTCCCTCTCCATGGGGCGTACCCCCTAGCTTGGATTACGCAGATGAGTACCCCAGTGGAAGGGAGATTCAACTGGTTGAGGCATCGGAGCGCAAGATCCAGTCTTGTATAGCTTTCCATCGGCTGCGCATGTTACTATCAACACGGGCCTCTAGTATGCCGCTGGTGCCGCACGCTTGTTGTACGAAGTACGAGCCACCTGGGATCTCTTCCTACTACCCCCAGTGGGTGAGTAGTATTCAGAGTCTGTCGAAGGTTTACCTGAAGGGAAAACGACTCTGTCGAAGACAGATCTCCTTGTCGGCAATACTCCGGTCGTGAGGGGTTGGACCGGTGCTCGCTTCCTTCGACGTCGTTCCTTCGTCAGATCAACCATAGAACCACCATCTTCTTCGCCATACTTTCCTGGGACGGGAATCGGGCGAGGGGATAAGGCTGTAGCAGCCGGGATCTTCTCTGTGGCTTTGACGTTGAGGGGGTCCTGAGACACAGTTCTCGTCGTCGTGCTGATGGCTGCAGCCACCTTAGGCCTCCAGACACGTCGAGTCTTCTTCGGTTGTACGAACCACTTCGAAGTCTTTGACTTTTCATCAGAGATGAGATCTTCAAAAGTCTGCTGGTCGAAGCGCACGACCAGCATGTCTTGAGAAACTCCCAGTAAGTTGTCATCAGAATGCATCACCGCCTTCTCATTGGAGGAGAAGGTAGTCCCCAGAAGAGTCACCATTTTGTTCGATGTAACAAAAGGTTGAACGAAATTTTTGCTTTATTCAACGTATAAGGTATCTGTGTACGAAGAAGGAAGTCCTAAATAGGATATTTTAAGTATAGGAAGAAGAGGTTTCTGTAAAAGTGTGACGGTAGAGATTGAGCACTGCAGCGGTTCCTTTACTCCGTTGACGATCTGATGATGAATCAACCTTGCTATGGCTCTCTAGCGCCTTTGATGGAACTCTGTGGTCACCGATCAAGGGGCCGTCTAGATGAGAAGATCCCTTGAAGATGGTTAGTTGGTTGGTTCTTTGGTTGATAGGTGGATGAGGGTGGTCGACTCTTCGTGGATGGAGATCACTGCTCCTTTGAAGATTGTCGATTATCGATGTTCCCTCTGTCGATTTTGATGCTTTGGTGGAAGAATAACTCCTTCTATTTATAGAGAACCGAGCACATATGCGATGTGCATTAGGATTCATGAGATATGAAATAATCTACCGTCAATGTACGGTGCTTGCTTCTGTGGCGCTGACACATGGCAGACATCGAGATTCCCCTCAAATGAGATATCTGGTAGCTATAAACATAACCGAAGAAGGTGACACGTGGCGCATGTCGATTTGCTTGCTCGGATACAGTCGAGTAAATCTTAGGATTTTATCTTAGATTTGGAGTCTAATTGATCATCGTCTAAGATTTAAATCAATCTGATATGATATCAGTCATGATTTAATTCCAATCTTCTCTGCAAGAGGCCGTTTAAACAAACCAATTGGGGTGGAGCCATGCTTCATGTGCCCCTGGTGAGGACTAAGTGCTGTTGTGCTTCTGTGGCGACGAGTAGACCGTGCTTCTGGAGACGACGAAACCTCTGTGCTTTTATACGACGAGTGGACTTGGCTTCGAATGACGACGAGACTTCTGTACGTTTAGAGGAACTTACAAAGCTGTGTTTCAGGCTACCAGAGTCACTATGCTATAGGCTACAAGTTGGCTTGTGTTTCAGGTTGGCGTGGTTAATGTGCTTTTGGAGTGATAGGTTAACTTGCATTGGTTGCGATAGGAGTTCCCAAGTCTCTTGTAGAGAAATGACTTAAGCTTTTAATCTGGAGCAGATGACTGTACCGTGGAAATGGAGATGGTGTGAGCATATCACCATCCTGCACCTCATGTGGACGCAGGTAAATATCTGTGCCTCTGAACAGTGGAGACGTTGGCTTCGAAAGGAAGGGTATGATATCCTTGCACGTCTGAGATTGGCATAGGCAGATAGTTGTGCCTCTGGAGTGCAGACACTGGCTCCAGGAATAAAAGAAGGGGAGGGAAGCCCTACCACCATCTTGTTTCTGAGGCTGGCACAAGCAAGTGGCTGAGCCTCTGGCTTGAAGACTCTGGCTTCTTCAAAGTGCTGAGTTACTGATATACTTCTGAGAGGCTGTGCCCAATAGAATATCAGAACATGCTTCGGTGGAGGTCAATCCTCCAGCGTGTGTATCGAAAAGAAGGAAGGCTGTGCTTCGATGAAGATTGTATCCCTTGTAGATCTTTCTAGGCTTCTAGATCCTTTGTAGAAGAACAGAATTAGTCCCTTATGTGTGGTCTTGATGTGTCTGTACTAGACTTTGGTAGACATGACAATGAAAGGACTTCTCTTTATATCGTCTGTTTTGTCTTTTTAGCACTGAGCCTGAGTCTTCTGCATCTTCTGCGCTTTGGCGAAGGGATGTCTTCAGATGAGATTTTTCATGCTTCTACAGTTACCATCTCTCTCAGGGCCAAGTTTAATACTTCTCACATCTGAGACCGCCTCGACGACCCATGGTCGCGAGCATTCTTCCTTCTTGTCCTATCATTTTATTCGACTCAGGAACAACTATTTGAAAGCCCTCCTTCTAACTCAATTTAATCAACCGTGGCCCATGCCTTAAAAATACAAAGTCTGTGACATCGTACCTTAAACCAACTTTAACTCTATGCGACACTATCGCCCAAGTCATACTCTATATGACAGGCCTTACGATCGTGAAACCAAGTAATATCGATAACCGCAGAAAACATGGAACAGTGCTTAGAATGTCTTCGATCGTCTAGAATCACTTAGCCTAACTTAATCGAGCATCAACTTGACGAGCAAAGGCTGCGTCAAGCCTTCATCGAGGGAATGTTCCGTGCACACGATCGACTTTGAACAACCAAGTTTTTTGGGTGCCTAGACTTATGCCACAAGCCGCACGATGCAACTTAGCTCGTGTGGGCGAGCAAAGGCTATGCCAATCCTTGGATGGTGGGACCGTACATGCTTTATAAAGCATTTATGCGGGCGACGCCTATGACTTAGGCTAACTCATAACTTTGTGGCGAAGACCAACTTTTTCCTTCTCCCAAGCCACGGGACGAAGGACCAAGTATCAATTTTGATAGCCATCGTACAACACTTCTAAGCCGACCGTGGAACCTTTTTTCCATGTTCTAATTCAATCGACCCAACTTGGGATTATTTCCTTAGCTATGTGGATTCATCTCTTTTATTATCACACCTACTTATGCATTTGAAAACTTTTATTTTATTAGTACGAAGGCCAAGCTGAGGCAAGTTCACCGAAGCCACCTACTTGAATGAGGAGTCGCCTCGACCGAGCGGGTCTTCGAGCAAGCCGTTGCATGGCTAAGTCCGAACGCCGTCGGCGTTCCGATTCTCCGATTGACTGAGCGGGACAGGGCACTACAGCTCTGATACTAGATACTGGGAATCGGACACGCCTTCCTGCGCTCCGATATCGAGTCTGAGATATTATCGCAGCGAAAACTTAGTCCAACCCACCTGAAATAATCAACCCCTGTCTAAGAGACACCAAGCACAGATAAAGACAAGTATATGGCAATGACTATGTTACGTGAACAATGGACAAATCCTAATCTCTATAACTCAGATAAAATTACACGATTGACAAAAATAATGTTGAACCCTTTGCCCTAATAGGTTCAACCCCCTTACAACGCTCAAGAAGAAAAGAAAAGGATTACAATTGAAATCACTCACCAACCTGTAGCAATTTTTCTAACCGAAGTTGACGACTCCTCGATTAGATCTCTTTTTTCTTCTATCTTGTATGACGAAGTCCTAAGAGCAAAGTGCGAACATTCTCTTAGATCTCCTATGGACGAGCATCTCGAATCTCAACTTTGTGCTATGCTTTGTGCCTCCACCCTCACCCCATATATATAGGATAAAAAAAATCATATTCTAGGTCATAATAGGATTTCTAAATAGGAATAAAATTGGAATCCTATTATTCCTAAAATATTCCATCAATAACCTATTTTAGATCATAATAAGATTTTCCAAATATGAATAAAATAAGAATCCTATTATATCTAAAATAGAACGACATCAATTATGGACATCTAAATTTAATAAAATCAAATATTTAACTAAATTTGGATTCCACAAATATGTTGTTACCAAATCCAGATTGGACTCCAGCAGTTTTTAGAGTACCAATTATGAGCGGTTAAGAGAGGTCTGATTTTGGGTGGTTTTTAAGTAGCGACTTTTAAACTAGTCCAATCCATGCTTAGTAATTAACTAACGAGCGGTTCTGAATTTTTTTTTACATAAACTAAATTAAATAGGGAAGGCTATTAGTAGTTATAATTATATAATTTTCTTGACGATTGCTTGCAAAAACAAAAGTTTGATTACAAACTAAGAAAAGAGTACAAGAGTACAATTGATTTCTGGGGAAGTACAACTATAGGAATCTGATCAGAAGATGATCACTTTATCCCTTGTACGATGTGATATCGAAGACACGAGCCTCTGGAGGATGCAACAGCACTTTAGCAGGATATTATGATCATTCGTGATGCTTTGGGACTAATTTGAAACTCTATTTATAGAGTTCATGAAATAATTGTTTAGTATTTATTCTGGGTTGCGTGCACTTCAGGTTGCGTGTCTCCTGTTCACTTATGTGAACGGTTGTACTAACTGCTGTGGATGCATGGCATCGATTGATTGAGATGCGCATGGTCGTGGGTAGTATAGTGGGCACGTTCTGCGAAGTTAGTGGCATGCGCGCCACGTCACCCTACTTTGGATACTGTTCGATCACTTTGTGCGAGCTTCATCTGGTTGCACGGGGACGCAACCTAAAAACTTGCGCCTGGGTTCAACCTCGCGCACCCTGATACATTGTACGAACTGCTAGCTGTCAACTTCAACTTGCGCCTAAGTACATCTTTGTGCACTCTTACACGTTGCACAAACTGCTAGCTGTCATTAAATCTGACCAAATCTTCTCGAGAATCCTGCGCAATACGGAGCTCGAGAAGTGTGCCATATGGCGCTCGCGCAACCTGTCTCATGTGCAACCTGATGCTGGCACAACCTGATGCCGTTACAGCTTTTCGAGGAAGTGTGCCACGTGGCGCTCGCACAACCTGTCTCCTGTGTAACCTGATGCTGGCGTAACCTGATGTTGCGCAACTTGATGTTGGCACAACCTGATGATATGACTTCAGGAGTGACGCATCTTAATTTTTAGCCTCTACAAGACCCCCTTCAAAGTTTTTGAAACTTGAAAATACTTCAAAGTTTTGAAATACTTTGAATCATGCTAGTTTTGTCTGGGATGCGCTAGTCAACTGTTCAACAAAACTCCGAATTTTGAGCGCCAGTTGCGCAATAGTTTCGAAAAGAGTTTTTAAGCTATAAATAGCCGACTAAAGAGAACTTTTAACTTTTTATCGAAAGTTAATTCTCTTAAACTCTTTCATCTTCTTCTTCCAAACTATCGAAGCTCCCCCGACGACCATCAATGGCCCCAAAGAAGTTTGCTGCTGCCAAAGGAAATGCCATTATTGGTTCTTTATCTCGTGCACCGCCAATGAGAGCGCCTCATTACGCGCTACCATCATCAAGAACTGAAAGAGCCAACCCGGCACTCGAAGGTGAACGTCGACTGGATTGACTGACTCTTTTTAGGGTTTTGGTCAATTTGTGCGTTTCACAACGTGCGCTACCTTTTTTTAGAGTGTAGGCATACTTCACAACTTGTGCCTTCTCTTTTTAGAGTTTTGGTTGCTATTCATATACTGTTCGTCGTTACGAACTGTATTGCACGTGATTTCAAGTTACACTGTCGCGTAACGCAGATACTGTGCAATTAGATATCGTGCAATACAGAAATTGTGCAACACATATATCGTGCAACACAGATGTCGCACAACATGGATACTGCGTAACCAGATATTGCACAATATAGATATCGCGCAACATAGATGTCGTGCAACATAAATGTTGGGCAACACAGAAGTCGCACGACACAGATACTGCGTAACCAGATGTCGCGCAACATAGATATCGCGCAACCATAGATGTCGCACAATCATAGATTTTGTGCAACACGAAAGTCGCGTAACACAAATATCGCACAACCTATGTCTTTTCTTTGTGTGTTCTGCTCCATAGAATAGAACTCTTTTTGAGATTAACTTTTTGTTGTTCTTCTTTTTTTTGTAGTTGATCTTAGAGAAGACCTTGATGCTGGGAAATATGCTTCAGCTTTCAATGTATCAGAATATAAAGAAGACTTATCTCATGTCTCATATCCTCAATATGATGCACCTGAATCCAGAAGGGCCATTCTCACTACTCAAGAAAGCAACACTTTGTTATGTCTGATGAATGGTGAACCTTTGGAAAGTATAGATAACATGATTCATAAGAAACCGGCTTTCCTATTTGGAGATGCAGTAAAAAAACCATCTCAACCCAAGACCAAGAAAGAAGAAATGATTTATCAATGTAAGGACAGAATTACATATCTCACTGAGATGTCAAGACATTTGTCCTTGTCCCGATATGAATTCTCCAGTCACCCTGGACGGATGGCCTAGGATATGACTCTGATTCAGCAAGCCAGAGTCGGAAAAATATATTATAAGTTAGGTCCGCAAAGCAAGTATCTATTTTACAGTACTTTAGACAGGTACAATTCTCATCTAAGGGGTTTGAAGCCGAGTTGTATATCTCCAGAAGATTCATCGATGCTTCTTCCCGTCAGGGTGCCCATCTTTGCAAACACATTTGCTAAAGCTGAAGGAAAATACCTAGATCAGGCCATGCGTTTAACAGGCATAGTCAACCCAGACATGAAACGTTAGAGTAGCTTAGTGATCTGGATTCTGGATCAGTTCAAGAACAAACTTCTTAAACTAGAACTTTATGAGGCCATCTGGACTACTGTTCACGGCTTTCGCCCAAATGCTCTTATGTTCTTGGCTCTGATTGAAAGATACAATGACAGAACAGGTACCTTCATGACCCCTCACAGGAAAATTAGTTTTGCACTTCATGAGGTGAAATATCTCTCACATCTTCCAATAGGTAACAACCCATATGAAAAATATGTGCCCACTAATGAGGAACTGGATATCCTTTCTATAGAAAACTCTCAGATGGTGGCTGTGTTCGAGGAGCTTCTATGCCATTATAAGATATGCTCCCTTTATTACAAAAGCGCTTCCCCAGGGACTTGTTATACAACTTAGTGGTTGTTGTATTTGTTTTTAGGCCATATCTTTGAAGGCAAGATATTCGAGAGTCAAGCTTGCGATCCTTGTTTCTTCCAACCGCCCGGTCGTAGTGACATAGAAAAACTGATGGAAAAGTCCAAGCATACAGATAACATCTTGGATGTGGACTGGCACCCCTTCAAGGCTGGTGCTACTATTGAGCATTATCTCAAATAGCGTTACAGACCCATGTCAAAAGAAGCCCAATTGGCGGGTTTTCTTACTTTATGGCTGCGACGGTTTGTAGTTCCATGGGCCAGTACAGTCGATAGATTTCAGAGAGGCATATTATTCGCTGATGTGCGTCTAGTATTTGGCCACAAGATGGACATTCTTTTATCGATGACTTGTCGTCTGAACGCAGGACTGCGTCCTTTTGTAGACACTTTGCTGCACGATAAGGCTGCTCGGCTGGATTTCTCCCGCCCCAAAATGCCATATACTTATTTGTTCGGGTGGTTATTGCTACACCATCCCAGTTTGATGGACCCTGATATGGATAAAGTTGGGGGCAACTTCATCAGGCGTTATTCCAATGCTCATTGGAATATAAACGCACTTTCAGAATGGAGAAGAGCTTTGAATCGAGGATCTGGATGGAGATTTCAATGTGTTTCCCCTCCTCCAGGATATGAGAATCTTCCTCCACAACTGATGGATTTAGAAGCAGCACCTCTCCGTCTGTCCCCGACTATTTTTGCATGGTTGAAGACAATCCGTCCGTCTCATCTAGTATATCGATTTGAGGAAGAGTGTTTTCTAGAACCATATTTGCCAAGTCGATTCGTTCGGCAATTTGGTTATGATCAGCTGCATGTGGGAAATGCCACTACTTGCCTTCAAGCCAAGGGTTTTTTGATTGATGGTGCTAGGCCTTGGAGATATTATAATGCCTGAGGCACTAAGGCTATATTCTCCATGCCTCATAATCTTGCTCAGGGTCCGTGTATGTTATACACATACGCGAATTTCTATACTTCGGGAAATACTTTTGCCGAAAACTTTCATCTGGCCCACAGTTTCGCCAGTGATAAGCGATCGAAGGCTGGAGTTCGTACTGCACAATTGTTCAGGGATGCAGAAGATCGAGACCCTGCCGATGATCCTCTGGAGGGTTCTCTTGTAGGCTTCCTAGATGAAGTAAACGAGCCGTTGGACGTATCATTAAAAGTCCAAAAGGAAAAGTCTCCTGCCAAGGGGCTTAAGAAAATGAAGACTGGAGACTCATCCGCTCCTTCGCATCATGATGATCTTCCTTCTTCTCCTAAAGCATTAGGGAAGAAAAAGATGAAGACTACTTTGATCATTAATGAATAGCCTACTACTAGGACGACTCGGTCCCAGTCGAAGCAGATACATAGTGGGACCTCTCTTAGGGAAGGAGAAATAACTCATTCAATTCCAAAACAGAGTGGAGTCGCCATAGAAGAAGTGCACAGAATACCAGATGACCTTGATGAGGTCGAAGAAGAGCCTGTAGCACCTCTGCTACGGAAGGCTAGAAGAAAATTTTCGATGACTCGAGCAGAATGTCAAACCATTGACGCTTCCTCCCTCCAAAAGGAATTCGACATATCGTTATCCTCAAAGGAGGATCTTCCATCTCAAAAGGTAATTTTTATGCTTTTAAGCATAATTTTGAAATATGAAAGATATACATTGATATTATTCTTTTCATCTACAGAGACTACAATAACTGATATTCCAGTCTTAATTACTATCGAGGCATTTCCAGGATATCGAGTTGTACGAACATCTGTTTTCATAACTGCCCTGGCTGCAGCAGGGGTAACATTGTCATCCCTTACTCCAAATGTCCTAGAGTCCTCCAAATAAGAGTTGCCTCCTATAGAATCTCAAGCTGGAGCTGCTGATCTTCTGGCCACTCAAGCTCCTACTCGTTCTCAAGAAGATCGAGAGATGATAGACGCCCTCCTGGATTTTGACTATGGCGATGTGTCAATCGGAGATAATTTCGTAAGTGTTATCGAAGAAGAACCAGTTCCAGTAGATGTCCCACTGGTATCGACTGAAAAATGCCATATACCTATTGAGGATGAAGAAAATCCAATTGTTGAGGAGGGACATCCAAGCCCGAAAACTGATGAGCCTGAAAATAAAGAAAATCAAACTACGGCTCTTGAAGATGTTGGGAATGATAAAAATCCCAACACTGTTGTTGTAGAGACTCAGAACCCTACTGATCAAAACTTTGAAGTCAGGGACACAAAGGAGATTGCCCCAGTTAACCAGACAGAATTAGGAGCCGAAAGTAGCCATTTCTTATCAAGCGATTCTGAAGCTGGGAGTAGTCAAGCAACTATGTCTGAAACTACCATGGCCAGACTTCGTTCTGATCTGGACATGCCCCGTGAAATCCCATATGTATTGCCAGGATCAGATAAAATTTTAATTTTTATTTACCTTAATTTCTGTAATTTATATGTAATGACTGTGTATGTTGATCACAGTGGGACCTGTGGGGACACTTGCAAAAGCTGCATCGACCACCTTCAGTTTCAGCTCGACCATGGCTCCTCTGGATATAGGGACCCAAACTGGAGAGGGGAGTTCTTCTATGATGCCAGTACTCGGGTCTCCTGGTGTACAATCTGTAGTTCCTTTAGTTACTTCAGAAACAAGAATTCCAACAGAAGTAGCTACCCCGGGGATCTCAGCGATGAACAGAGCTGTTGTCGAAGCTTATACTAATGCTTTCTTCACTTCTCTGAATCCTTTAATTCAAATAGTCATGGAAAAGGACCAACCTTATGAGTCAGTAAAGGGCCCTTCCTCCTTCATCATTGGCGCCATCCGCAAGATTGTTGATCTGGATAGAGTCAATTATTTAGATCATATTTTGAATGAACTTGAAGAATTGATCAAGTCTTACAAAGATCTAACAAGAGGAAATATCCAGATACTTATAGATGCTGAATGGAAGGTGATGGCTCGTGAAGCTGTAATACGAAAAGCAGAGTTTGAAGCTTCTGTGGTAGCTTTCTCACAGTGTTCTGCAAAGTTGGAATCTCGTATTGTCGAGACAACTACTTCTGTTGAATGCTATAAGAATGAAGCTGCAGAGAAAGAAAAAAGCTGCTGAATATCAAGTTCGTCTCCATAAACTAGAAATTGAAATGGCTCGGCTTCAAGAAGCAGCTAAAGCAGCTCGACGACGTGAAGAAGAAGTATTAGAGATGCATCAAATTACTGCAAGTCAATTAGATGACTTGAAGAGGCAGCGGGATGCACTTATTCAAATCGAAGGTGCATAACTGGAACGTCGAGCAAAATCGCTGCAACCTTTTGATCCAGAATCTAGGAGAGCTCTTGCAAGACAAAGGATACTTGATTCCAGAGTAGAGAGGGCTGAGAATTTGAAAAGATTGATCATTGATCTCAGCACTCAGCCTCCCCAATGAAGCAGTCTATAGGATCTTTTGTCTTCTTGTCTTTTAAATGATGTACTTTTTTTTGACATTTTTAACATTATGGCAATAAAAATAATGCTCTTTTTGTGATTTTATTACTTATTATATACCTATAGTAGATATAAGTAATAGATAAGGATAGAAAAATATGTTCAGAGGTGCCGGACATGACATATCCCCTAAAAAAATAATAATATTAATTATATCTGTTCAGAGGTAATGTGGAAGTGACAGAATATAACTCAGAATATTGTCATTTCAAAGGACGACTTTATCAGAAGTAATGTGGATGTAATAAATCGCTGATATAGATGATAGAATTCAGAGGTAATATGGACGTGAATTCATTTTTCTATTGATGATCTTCAAGCCAGATGGGACTCAAAGACGGGGTATCATGTCTAAAAAGACGATATATGTGATAATACGAATTTATCATAAAGATAAGATATCTTTAAAAATAGCTGGGTTTCAAAGGACAGAATTGATGATTTGGATGGACTCCACGGGGATTTTGAGAGGAAGGGTATTCCTGAAACTGAAGATACCAAAACTGGAGGGTTCATCAAGTACCGCTTTATGTCTTCAAATGCTTGTTGACATTCTTCAATCCAAATAAAAGATACGTCTTTCTTCATGAATTGAGTGAACGGTCCACAACGTCCAGAGAGATTTGAGATGAATCTCCGGATATATGCAAGCCGTCCCTGGAATACTCGTAGCTCTTTTAGATTGCGTGGAGGACGCATCTCTTGAATGACTTTGATTTTTCTCAGGGTTAACGTGTATACCTTTAGAGGTAATAACAAATCCAAGAAATTTGCCACTAGAGACTCCCAGGAATGACTTGGTGGAATTCATCTTGAGTTGATGCTGGCACATTAGATCAAATATAGTTCTCAAGTCTTGAATGTGGTCTTCCTTTAGACGACTTTTGGCTTCAATATCGTCTACATAGCATTCAACCATCTTTCACAAATGATCACGAAAGATATTACTTATGGCCCGCTGATAAGTTGTCCCAATATTTTTGAGACCAAACGGCATGACTGTATTGCAATAGACTCCAAGAGGAGTGCAAAAAGATGTATGTTTCTCATCTTTCGGATGCATCTTAATTTGATTATATCCTAAAAATCCATCCATAAAAGATATACGTTCAAATTCGCAAGTATTGTCGATCATGACATCAGTGATTGGAAGAGAAAATTCGTCTTTGGGACAAGCTTCATTAAGGTCTCTGAAGTCGATACAGACTCGGACCTTCCCTATTTTCTTCAAAACTGGGGCAACATTAGCTACCCAGTCCGGATGTTGTTCGTATCTGATGAAGCCATAGGCAATGAGCTTCTTGATTTCAGCTTCTATGGCGTCCATCATGTCAGGTCGAAATCGATGCTGTTGCTGCTTGACTGACTTCGCATTCGATAGAATGTTGAGCTTATGGGTAGGGATCTGAGGATCTAATCCTGACATATCTTCATAGCTCTAAGCGAATACATCAATGTATTCCCTAATAATTTGGATCAGTTCTTGTTTATTTGCTTCAGGGAGGCTTTTGCTGACAAATATTGGTCTTGAGGAGGTTTCATCTCCAACGTTGACTTGAACCAACTGATCTTCGATAGGTGGCTCACGTTGCTCGAAGCGAAGCTCCCATTGAGTATCCATCCTTTGTGTCCAAGGATCATATTCAGAGACTTCGAAAAAATCTTCGTCGTCTTCCGAGAATTCGGTAGTTACCATGTTGGAAGATAGAGTCACTTGATGGACGTGCCCTACACTGGTGTCTGAGTCCCATGAAACAGAATCAGAAGAGTTAGATCATTCTTCTTTTTTGGATTCGAAAGCTTCTGGAGTCGGTATTGGAGAAGTATAACCCAGTCCCCGTCTCATTTTGCTGTAGTATTGTTGTGATTATCCTTTTGGAGCAGGAATACGAATAGGAGTTCGCCTTCCTTTACCGCCATTGAGACTAGCTTTAAAATTATGGCCCATCTTTTGAATGATATCTTTTTATTGTTGACTATAACGACATAGTTGAAGTCTTCCGTTATCGTGATTTTCTTCTTCACTATTGGACATGATCTTCTGTTCTGTTCTTTTACTAAAAAGTATAGGAAGTTCATCTTTCTTTTTGGAGGGATAAGAAGAAGGAGTCCTGTATTGGTTCGAGCAATACTTCGCTTTGGGAAGCTTGAACTGCTCCTATGGTAAGTGGTTCGAAGTTATCTAACATTTCTAAATAACATCGAGTATAATAAAGAACATCAGTATACTGTAAAAGAGATGCTATTTTATTGATTTGTACATCATCATTTACAACATGATTCTTAGCCTTAACAGAAGGCTTAGTAAGGTTGATAACCAGAGGAGGAGAAGGAGGATTCTTAGCTTTAACAGAAGGCTTAGTAAGGTTGATAACCAGAGAAGGAGAAGAAGAAGAAGAAGGAGAAGGTTTGTTACGACGAAGGTCGATAACCAGAGGCTCAGAAGGGGTGATCTCCTTTTGTTCCCTTTTTACAGTAGGAGGCTGTTTGTTATGAGAGAAAAGATGTACAGTCAACGTCTGAGAAGAAGAGGGACGAGTAGTACGTCCTTTGAAGGGGATCATGAGAACATCTTTTGAAGTATCTTTCCGATCTTCCTTACTATCCATCGCCAATACAACCTACATGAACTCTTTCTTGTACATCCGAGAGTCAGTACAATATGCTCCATGTACCTAAAAGGATTTAAGTCAGCTACTTCCTTCTGAACCTCTCCATTGACATCTGCATATTTGAAGCATTGATATAGAGTAGATGGTATAATATTATGCTCATGCAGAAAGGGTCTTCCAAACAAAGCATTATAAGAGCCATAATTATCAATCACGTAGAAAGTAACCTTTGTACGAAGATTGCCTATTTGAACCCTCAGACGAATCTTTCCCAGAGGTTCACTTCTTCCAGAATTGAATCCTAAGATTGTCGTGATGGTTATTGAAAGATTGTGTATAGGAATCTTTAATGCATCTAGTAGAGTCTTTGGCATGATTCTAAGTGCAGACCCAGGATCGATCAAAATGCGACCGACCTTCATGGTATCGACATATCTCGTGAAGTAGAGGGGTCGGTCATGACGATTATCATCCAACAGCAAATTATCTTGTGTAAAGGTGATGTTGGGTATTAGTTCCATCACACTATGACAATGAAGGCATGTTATAGGCTCTTCCTTTGGTTTCTTGAGGAATGTTAGCAAGTATCAGTTTGTATCAAAGGTTCACTCATTGTCTCTCGAGTTTCTTTCGAAAGACGGAGTAGCTCAAAAATTGATAATCTTGCCGGGGTATTAGCTAACTGAGCCAGTATATCAAAGTTATAAGACTTCTCGAGTCCCAAAGTTGGAGTCTTCTTCAATACTTTATCAAAATGGACAGACTGTTTTCCTTTGTCGGCTGTCGTTGGTTTGGAAAGAGTTGGTTCTACTGGAGGTGATGAAGCTGATGGAACATTGACAGCAGTAGAAGATGAGTTTTCCAGACCTGGTACCAGTTAAGACTTCTTCTTCGGATACAGGTTCGAAGGATACCATATTGTAACTCTTTGCCTAGGTCTTATTTCTGGAAGGTTTCTTTTAACAAGATGAAGAGTTCGTCCTGTAACCCAAACCAACCCGAAATTGGTTGTGAGAAAGATATAGAGAAAGAGGTACAGGAGATCCCTTTCTACGGTTCAAACCAGAGGCCTTTTGTAGATCATATCCCATTTTTGTCATTAGTTCACGAGACTGTGGACTATACAGATGGAAAGCTGGTTGATATTTGGCTTCTGACTTTGATAATGTTGTCTCAGCAGGAAAGAAGAAGAAGGATTATCTGCTGCCGAGATGAAGGTAGCAGTTAGAGGTGGAAGACAATGTTCACCCAACGAAATCATATGACATGATTTATATTTAGTGGCCTTCTTAGATTTGGTGGAGGAAGACGGTGTTTCGAAGTCAGCCACTAAATCTAGATGGATCCACATAATTTCCCCTTTATCAATAAACAGTGGAACAAAACCATCAGTTCGTGCAGGTGGAAGATTAACAATCTCTAGAGTAGTTCTCGGGATGGGTGTCACGACCCGCACCCTAGAGTTAGGGCACGAGAACGTAACAACGCCCAGCCTACGCCACAGTATCGATGGTAGAACGCTGTCCTAGGTCTCAATGCATCTAACAGTATAAGACTAAACAGTTTATACTCCCCGAATGGGGGTGACATAGCAGAATGTAAGCTCAATCACATCTAAGATAGAGCATAAAGGAAGATAGATAAAACATGAAATCAAAAAGAGATACAACAGATAGAAGTCTAAGTGTCTAAGATACAAACTCAGAATACATCTCAAAACCCAAATACAGTAATCCATAAATACAACTCAAGATGACTGAAAATAAACTATAAGCAAAAACCCTAGCTATCTATGCAACCTTTACTGTCTCCTCTAGGCTAGCAGGCAACCTCCAGGCTATCTGTAAAATTTATCAACAGGTCCAGTCAGGACAGGAGCGAGTACATTACATCTCAACAGATCATAGCAAGTTAGAAAATATAATCATGCAGTAGAGTAAAATATAGGATCTGAAGAAATACAGTATTTAAACAAGAGAAAGAACTGTAACAGAAATATCTACTATAAATAGAGAACTAACAGTGGCTAGTGAGTCAGAGTACGAGATAGCACATGTGAACAGGATAGATTTGTACAGGATATCGAGGTGCACAGGATCTACACTACAATGAAATTGTTCACACAACTACTAGCACTCCCCCGTATCCCCAATCAATACACAAGGATCTAAACAGGTTATGTTATTGCACAGGATATCACATGTGACCCATATAGGGTGCACATGATAGTATACATGGGGGCTCCGTGAACATGAGAGTACAAGATTCACAGAAGTGCACATGTAAAATGGAAGCACAAGAGTACATGATGAAAGTGAAACGCACATGACACAATGTACCCGATGCTCCCGAGGGGGATAACATCGCATGAAGAGATCCATATATTACTAATCCGTGATAATGTCGTGACAGCATCAAGTATAGTAATCTAAAGCAGGAATATAATTCTAAGTAGGATATGAAATGATCAGAGAATGTACTCGCCTGATATCTGAATGTCCAAGGTAAAGATAGTGTCCGAGGAGAGGTGTCTGGCTCCTAATTAGAATATCACAAGTCACAACATGTCCAGAAGGGTAATATAAAGCACTACAATGCATTCTACATAAATCTAGGTCAAACTAGGCCAAAGTCAACCCTTGGTCAACTCTGGTCAACTGCACTAGTCAACTAGGTCAAACTAGGTCATGTCCTAACCCAACAAGTCTTACTAGGCCTAACCAAGACTATTCTAGCAAGCACACATCAATACAAGGCTATACAAGCCAACATACACCCGACTCTATATAGCATGCAATTATTCAATACTCAAATAGGCAAGAATTCACATTGGATATACACTAGGTAATCTATTACTTTAAGCTATATATGTCTACACATATATACACATGCATATATTGGTATTCAACATTAGGTCCATAATCATGGCATTTCAAATGGTTATATAAACTTATATATTACAACACAATATGCTAACATATATATAATATACATACATAGCTAAGTTAACTATATTCATAAATACTTATTTAAGAGGCTATGTGTGTGTATATGAACATGGCAAAGGGGCAAGTGAGGGTTAAATGGACATACATAGTGTATATATATCAAAGATTATCAAAGTGTAAGTGAACAATGTGTCAAGTGTGATAGTGTCAACATAGTGTAAGGGGGTTCATGAGGTAATATAGGATTTGTGTTAACATAGAACATTACATCTCATTAACTTGTATATTGCATACATTACATCTATTATTATATTACATTCATGCTTGCATTCATTCATCATTCATTTATTCTCTTGCACTACTATATGTACCATACATTACATACTATGGAACCTACATATTCATTACAAGCCATACTTATACATGCTTACATTAGATAGAATACTTACACCTCATACATCATTTATTTAACCACTTACTCATGCTTGTATTCTCTATTTAGTTACAAAATGTATATACATTAACATGGGTTAAAATCAAATAGAACATTATATTACACACAAGGGTGCACAAAATGTATATGCCGAATAGTAACTCCTACTAATAATCAATACTGTACCATCTCAGTATGAATTAAAATTTAGGATTAAAGTATGTTATAGATCTATGTGTTAGCTTTCCGAAACTTCAAACGGATCGCATTTTCGTTTCCGGAAACTCCCGGAATCGCGAAAACACCGAGAACGCATTTGTCTTTCGTACAGCTGACACTCAAATAATTCTCCAGAAAGTTACAGAAAGAATTAGGCCTATTAATATATGTTTTTGGAAAGCTAACTTCAATACGCTTCTTTTAAAAAAAACAGGAGATTAAACCGAGCTTTGAGCTAGAAGTTATGACATTTCTAAGTTAGGGCTGAAATTAAAAACGTGGATAAAAATCATGACGGATTTAGATAGTTTGAGCCAAAAGAATACACAATATATATCCTAATTATCCACAACAATAATAGCAATAATAATATGAGGAACCACACTCACAAACTTGATTATATAATCATCATGAACCATTTATTACATATATAAATATAGATACACTTTTATTACAATATATATATATATAAATCTATATATGTAACATGAACACATCTACAACACAAAGGACACTCCTATGACCTCCAAATGGACATAAAATGGACACAAATGGAGATACAACCATGGGGGTCATTTCTATGGGTTCAAAATAGACCTATATGCATGAGAAAATGAAAAGGAGAAGGGATTTATACCTCCCGGTAGATCGAATCGAAGAAAAACCTTCCCGGAGCGACACCGGCACGTAGAGATTCCAAAAGGACACGAACGAGCTCCGAATCCTCCCAAACTTGGGTAGCTTCCTCCTTGGCTAGAATGGAGAAGGAAAGAAGAAGATTTGGTGGTGAAATGGAAAGATTTGGTGGAGAAATTGCTAGGGATTGCTCTCTAGGAATTTGGGAAAGAACAAGAGAGAGAAAAATAGATGGATAATGACAAATGGGAGGCTCAACCCTATCCTTATTGTGGCTGACCATAAAGGTGGTTTTGTCCTATTAGAAAAAGTCCAAAAGCCCCTACTAACCTATTTTATGAGTATTAGGAAATGGCTAATTGGTTGGGGCTAAATTAGTCATTCTAAAGTCTCTAATCACACTAACCTTATCCATAATAATTAGTCTAACCTCTAACTAAAATATTTCTATCATGTGGACTAAAATTAATATCATGTGGGCCATGCCTAACTAGTGTGTGGGTCCCACTAGAGTCAAACTACCCCCGGGTCCCCGTTTCAAGTCGGATTGAGTTAAAATTCGAACCCGACTCAAATAACCCCAAAACAATATCATAAATAATAAAATAATATCAAAATAATTCAAAGAGGTCAAATGCAAAAATATCCTTAGGCCAAAAATGATATTAAAATATCATAATCACATGGTTAGGCTCTAGGTCAAACAGTCTCTAGGGTTTTACTAGCAAAACGTCAAAACCACAAGTCATTGATTTAAATAATTTTAAAATGATTTAAAATCACCAAAAATCATATCACGAATTAAATATCATTATTAAAATAATTATAAACACAAAATTTCAAAATTACCCTCATTTGGGAAACTGGGTGCTACAACTCTACCCACCTTAGAAAAATTTCGTCCTCGAAATTTAAGATCGATAGTACTCCTTCTAGAGCCTCTAACCTACCCAATATCTAAGGTAACACTTCCTAACACTGGAATAATAAACGGACATCTAAAAAGTGTCAATCTAGGAATACCTCTAATACTGCTCTGTTGTACGGCGGTAATGGAACTTCAATAAAATATGGACTGGAACCTATATCCAAGGGACTGGACCTATTTTAAAGTGGTCTTAACTAAGGATGAAAAGGAACTGATCATAGGCTATAGGTATGCTCAAACTATTATCTTCCTATTAACCATCTATTAATACATTCTATTACCATAGGAACGATGCATTACTAAGACATATAGGCCCCTATCTCTCATAACACATTTATACTCACCAAAAGACTAGTACATCCTATCAAGGCTGATACTATAATCTCTCCTAAATCTCCTAAGCTACATGTTTATAGACACACATCCCCACATCAAGGACTAACCCATATATATCTACAACTGATACTAATGGAGTAACGTCCCTATTTCCCAACAATCAAGGTCTAATTTTTTTTTTCTAAATCATGCAATTTGAAGGAATAGTATACAAGGTCAGGGCATACCGTAGCAGTTGGAAGTCTCACCTAGGTACACTAATCATTCTAGGTCAAAACAGTACTATGGTATCAACACACAAACAATCTAGGGTGTCCAAATTGGGAAGGTAAGGTAACAACAATCATCAAGGTTGTAGGGCTGTCTACCATCCTATATAAAAATTGGTCATTAACAAGCAACTAAGAAATTATTAAAAGGTTACTATTCCATAAAATGGCAAAAATTGAAAATTTAGGCACAACAAATCACAAATAAATTTTTGTCTTAACACGATCTAAGTTGATCAATTTCGGGATAAAACGAGATTTGGACAAGAAGGGAAATCAATGAAATCAAAGTATGAGCACGAGCATCCAATGATGGAGGTTCAGGTCATGATTAAATTTAGTTCGACTGAGTACGAATACGAGGTTCATAGGCGATAAAAGATTTCAAGGAGAATTGTCAAGGCTGTCGCGAATGAGACTCTAGGGTCAAGTTTAACTATGTCTCCGTTCTCGTAGATTGATACATGAAAAAGCGAACCAAAGTGCAATAGGTTGATCAGACCATATGTACCGGTTCTGATTAGACAATATGTTAGTGGGTGGCCACCCAATAAAATATGTCATGACCAAGCTCGAAGATAGATAAGCTTGCAAAACTAAGGCTAATTTAGCAGCACAAGATATAACGGTGGTAATGATGAAAGGAATTACATAGTCCAAGTTTCTTAACCAATGGGTCAAGTAATCAGATAAGGTACAAGGTTAAGCATCTAAGGAAACAAGCAGAACACCATCATATGTCGGGTCGAAAGAATTGAGTCAAGGTTGGATTTCTAATTGAAATAAGAAAAAATTTAGTATAATGGTAGAGGTTATAGTTTAGCCAGTTGACCAGAAAATCATATCAAGAAAATAGAGTACAAGAAGACGGGTTTTAGTGGGACATGATATACCTACACGAAGGTGAGCTCGTCTAGGTCTTGCATATAAGATTTGTTGGAGGGTAACAGCTAGTATTACATTTCTAATATCAAAGTCACGATAAGGAACGTCAAGGATCTCAATTATAAAGTGGAAGTTCAAGAGGTGGTAATTAATGCACAAAAATAATGAACATCGAGTTAGTCATCTGCTTCTGATACTCTTAAGTTTATCTTGTCATAACTTGCCAATCAAATCTTTACCTCACCAGTTTCCATATGAAAATTTAACCTTTACTTAAACCCTTACCATGACTACCGTAGGCAATTCCCAATTTTCAAACATCACTCTTGAAGCAAACCCTCACATTTAGGAATCAACATTAACCATTTATTTAAATTTCCAAGTTCTTTCACCTTGTCTTAAATTTGACCCAAAACCTCTAAATCCCGTTTACGAATTCCTTGAACTTGTTCAAATTGTTCTCCTCATATTATTTAATTTAAATCTCTAGGCCTTACAAAACTTATCTTTCATCATAAAATCAACTTCCGTATTTTCTTCGACATAAACCCTTGAATATTATTCTCCTAAAATATTTCACAACAATCTATAAACTTCCATAACTTTGTGCTCTCTCTATCCCTAGTCATTTCCTCGCAACATCTTGTTTAATATCCTTATTAAACACAATTAACTTCTCTTTTCCATTACTAACCTTCTACATAGCCTCAGAGTAAAAGTTTTTCCCAGAATCAATAACCAAGATTTTCTAAGTTCTCAAAACTAGGTTGACCTCTGATATCCTCATTAGTTTTGAATACACCTATAAACTATCTCATAACCCCAAAATATCTCTAAATGTAATTGTTTCCAGATTGGCAGTATACATCTCTCTATTCTATTCGAGACCTTTACCACATTTCTATCTCAAGTTTCCATATGGAACACTCCACATTTGATTTCCTTTAGATCATCATAAAATAACCAGTTACGTCTTCTCTGAGCTACATAATTTACGTCACTTCCTTAACATTTCTCAGACAAAATGATATGAAGATTCAAGAGTTGTCAAGGTATAGCTGACAGAATTATATACGAGACAGAAAATTGATATAATCAGGACAGGTATATAAGACAAGGAATGATGGTAGTAAAAATATTGGCAGGAAAAGAATGATAATAGAATCTGTTCTGCTTATCTATTTAAAAGAGGGACCCATTTTTTTTGAATGACTGAAACAAAAGTAGCAAAAACATGTTCGAAAATATTTAAGGTACAATCTGATAATCATATGCGTCTATCCAAAATCATGGTACTCTAAATCCTCGTCATACTAGTGAGCAAGGCTACGATAATCACAGAGTCCTTGACTTATGCACATACCTCTAGAATCATGGTATTTAACATTTTTGCGATGCCGCTAGCTTGGCTGCAAAAATCTTAAATTTCCACATCCGAGAAATATATCCAAAATCAGACTATATGTCCTCACCATGCTGGCTAATGTGACTATATAAGACAAGATTTCCATAACTTAGATGACCTAGCCCATATAATTTCATCTTGCCAAAAATTAAATTAAATCAACAATGAATACCAAAAAAATCAAATTTATCAACGAATATCAAAATTCAGAAATGAACAAAATCCTTCAAATCATATAACTACAAACTCGGATGCTATAGCTAACATCAAGATTCAAATTTCAACAATCTTCATCAAAATCAATAAATACAAACTCAAATTCAATAATAATCCATCAAAATCAAATTCAATAGCAGAAAGTAAAGATAAATCAAATCAAGGAAAAAGAAAAGAGTTTTCAAATCGAAGTTAAACAAGATTCTCAAGGGTCGTCCCAGGAATCTCTCAAGAGATCCTAATTATGATTGAGTATCTTCAAAAATATATCCTAATCCTACTGCAGACTGTAGTGGCACTCTAGTTCGAATACCACTACACAAACTTGACCTGCATGGGCCACCACTAAAAACGTGTCACGACCCGCACCCTAGAGTTAGGGCACGAGAACGTAACAACGCCCAGCCTACGCCGCAGTATCGACGGTAGAACGCTGTCCTAGGTCTCAATACATCTAACAGTATAAGACTAAACAGTTTATACTCCCCGAATAGGGGTGACATAGCAGAATGTAAGCTCAATCACATCTAAGATAGAGCATAAAGGAAGATAGATAAAACATGAAATCAAAAAGAGATACAACAGATAGAAGTCTAAGTGTCTAAGATACAAACTCAGAATACATCTCAAAACCCAAATACAGTAATCCATAAATACAACTCAAGATGACTGAAAATAAACTATAAGCAAAAATCCTAGCTATCTATGCAACCTTTACTGTCTCCTCTAGGCTAGCAGGCAACCTCCAGGCTATCTGTAAAATTTATCAACAGGTCCAGTCAGGACAGGAGCGAGTACAGTACATCTCAACAGATCATAGCAGGTTAGAAAATATAATCATGCAGTAGAGTAAAATACAGGATCTGAAGAAATACAGTATTTAAACAAGAGAAAGAACTGTAACATAAATATCTACTATAAATAGAGAACTAACAGTGGCTAGTGAGTCAGAGTACGAGATAGCACATGTGAACAGGACAGATTTGCACAGGATATCGAGGTGTACAGGATCTACACTACAATAAAATTGTTCACACAACTACTAGTACTCCCCCGTATCCCCAATCAATACACAAGGATCTAAACAGGTTATGTTATTGCACAGGATATTACATGGGACCCATATAGGGTGCACATGATAGTATACATGGGGGCTCCGTGAACATGAGAGTACAAGATTCACAGAAGTGCACATATAAAATGGAAGCACAGGAGTACATGATGAAAGTGAAACGCACATGACACAATGTACCCGATGCTCCCGAGGGGGATAACATCGCATGAAGAGATCCATATAGTACTAATCCGTGATAATGTCGTGACAGCATCAAGTATAGTAATCTAAAGCAGGAATATAATTCTAAACAGGATATGAAATGATCAGAGAATGTACTCGTCTGATATCTGAATGTCCAAGGTAAAGATAGTGTCCGAGGAGAGGTGTCTGGCTCCTAATTAGAATAGCACAAGTCACAACATGTCCAGAAGGGTAATGTAAAGTACTACAATGCATTCTACATAAATCTAGGTCAAACTAGGCCAAAGTCAACCCTTGGTCAACTCTGGTCAACTGCACTAGTCAACTAGGTCAAACTAGGTCATGTCCTAACCCAACAAGTCTTACTAGGCCTAACCAAGACTATTCTAGCAAGCACACATCAATACAAGGCTATACAAGCAAACATACACCCGACTCTATATAGCATGCAATTATTCAATACTCAAATAGGCAAGAATTCACATTGGATATACACTAGGTAATCTATTACTTTAAGCTATATATGTCTACACATATATACACATGCATATATTGGTATTCAACATTAGGTCCATAATCATGGCATTTCAAATGGTTATATAAACTTATATATTACAACACAATATGCTAACATATATATAATATACATACATAGCTAAGTTAACTATATTCATAAATACTTATTTAAGAGGCTATGTGTGTGTATATGAACATGGCAAAGGGGCAAGTGAGGGTTAAATGGACATACATAGTGTATATATATCAAAGATTGTCAAAGTGTAAGTGAACAATGTGTCAAGTGTGATAGTGTCAACATAGTGTAAGGGGGTACATGAGGTAATATAGGATTTGTGTTAACATAGAACATTACATCTCATTAACTTGTATATTGCATACATTACATCTATTATTATATTACATTCATGCTTGCATTCATTCATCATTTATTTATTCTCTTACACTACTATATGTACCATACATTACATACTATGGAACCTACATATTCATTACAAGCCATACTTATACATGCTTACATTAGATAGAATACTTACACCTGATACATCATTTATTTAACCACTTACTCATGCTTGTATTCTCTATTTAGTTACAAAATGTATATACATTAACATGGGTTAAAATCAAATAGAACATTATATTACACACAAGGGTGCACAAAATGCATATGCCGAATAGTAACTCCTACTAATAATCAATACTGTACCATCTCAGTATGAATTAAAATTTAGGATTAAAGTATGTTATAGATCTATGTGTTAGCTTTCCGAAACTTCAAACGGATCGCATTTTTGTTTCCGGAAACTCCCGAAATCGCGAAAACACCGAGAACGCATTTGTCTTTCGTACAGCTGACACTCAAATAATTCTCCAGAAAGTTACAGAAAGAATTAGGCCTGTTAATATATGTTTTTGGAAAGCTAACTTCAATACGCTTCTTTTAAAAAAAAGGAGATTAAACCGAGCTTTGAGCTAGAAGTTATGACATTTCTAAGTTAGGGCTGAAATTAAAAACGTGGATAAAAATCATGACGGATTTAGATAGTTTGAGCCAAAAGAATACACAATATATATCCTAATTATCCACAATAATAATAGCAATAATAATATGAGGAACCACACTCACAAACTTGATTATATAATCATCATGAACCATTTATTACATATATAAATATAGATACACTCTTATTACAATATATATATATATATATATAAATCTATATATGTAACATGAACACATCTACAACACAAAGGACACTCCTATGACCTCCAAATGGACATAAAATGGACACAAATTGAGATACAACCATGGGGGTCATTCCTATGGGTTCAAAATAGACCTATATGCATGAGAAAATGAAAAGGAGAAGGGATTTATACCTCCCGGTAGATCGAATCGAAGAAAAACCTTCCCGGAGCGACACCGGCACGTAGAGATTCCAAAAGGACACGAACGAGCTCCGAATCCTCCCAAACTTGGGTAGCTTACTCCTTGGCTAGAATGGAGAAGGAAAGAAGAAGATTTGGTGGTGAAATGGAAGGATTTGGTGGAGAAATTGCTAGGAATTGCTCTCTAGGAATTTGGGGAAGAACAAGAGAGAGAAAAATAGATGGATAATGACAAATGGGAGGCTCAACCCTATCCTTATTGTGTCTGACCATAAAGGTGGTTTTGTCCTATTAGAAAAAGTCCAAAAGCCCCATACTAACCTATTCTATGAGTATTAGGAAATGGCTAATTGGTTGGGGCTAAATTAGTCATTCTAAAGTCTCTAATCACACTAACCTTATCCATAATAATTAGTCTAACCTCTAACTAAAATATTTCTATCATGTGGACTAAAATTAATATCATGTGGGCCATGCCTAACTAGTGTGTGGGTCCCACTAGAGTCAAACTACCCCCGGGTCCCCGTTTCAAGTCGGATTGAGTTGAAATTCGAACCCGACTCAAATAACCCCAAAACAATATCATAAATAATAAAATAATATCAAAATAATTCAAAGAGGTCAAATGCAAAAATATCCTTAGGCCAAAAATGATATTAAAATATCATAATCACATGGTTAGGCTCTAGGTCAAACAGTCTCTAGGGTTTTACTAGCAAAACGTCAAAACCACAAGTCATTAATTTAAATAATTTTAAAATGATTTAAAATCACCAAAAATCATATCACGAATTAAATATCATTATTAAAATAATTATAAACACAAAATTTCAAAATTACCCTCATTTGGGAAACTGGGTGCTACAATGGGGATGACGCCGTTCTGCACAAGTTGAGCCGAAAAATATCTAAACTATAGAGAGACAACGTTAGCCATTACAGTTTTCTCATCTTGTTGGAGAGTGATTGCACCGAAATTGACCATCTCCTGAATTTTATCCTTGAGCACATAGCATGCTCGAGTTGGATGTCCAATAAATCTGTGATAAATACAATATTTAGGATGATCAGTCTTACCAACTTCCTATGGCCATTTTGCTTCTGGCAGTTAAAGTTTATTGCTCTTGATTAGACAATCAAAGATACTCATGATATCATCTTCATCAAAAGAGTATTCTTCTTTTGGACGTGGTGCCCTTTGTGGTGGTGCTGTTGGGGTAGATGTTGGCTGACTTACATTGATAGCTACAGCTTCTTTGCCTTTGAGATTAATAGCCAAAGTCTCATTGCCCTTGCGATTATTCTGATGGCAACTATTATTTGGTGTAGCACGTTCATCTTTGTCAAGATTCGGCATTTGGATACCTAATTGTTTGAACTTGTCGGCGCTCTCTTCTGCTGCTTTGGCGTTCACTATGAAGGAAGGCCAGTCCTGGAACTGTGTTGATCCTGTCCACATGCTGATTATAGGCAACAGGTTTGATTTGCAAGTGTCTGTAGTCAAACCATCTGGAGTTCCGAGAGGCTTGAGTGCTTCACGGCGGAATCGTTCAATGAAACGTTCAGTAGTTTTATTATGTCGTTGTTTGATTTTGATGAGAGCAGACATAGTCAGGTCGTTGGTTCCCTCATAAAATTGTTCCAAAAACATTTATTTAAAGCCAGAGAAAGAGGTTATACAACCATCTAGTAAACTACGATACCAGTCATATGCTGTACCAGCTAAACAGCCGACAAATACTCTAGTAAGAAGAGGATCATTTGGTTGAAGTTGATCAGTCATTACTTCAAAGTAATTGAGGTATTGACTTGGAGATGTGTTGCCATCAAACAACATAATAGCAGGGGATTTGTATTTAGGAGGAAATTAGACTTCTTTCTATTCTATGGGATATGGCTGTTTGATCCTAAGCTTCTGCAAGACGTCTTTCTGTTTGAAAGCTTCGAATTGAGTACTTAAAAGTTTTACGATCTCATTAGTATTTTTTGATAATTATGGAGCAGTGTATTAATTTGATATGTTTGGAGGGGGTACTGCTTGATAAGTACCATCTCCGGCACCAGATTGACTTGGAATAGCCTGTGCAGGAATGTAAGTGGTATAAGGAGACTGTACCCCCAGATCAATATTGATGGGAGATGATATTGTTATAGGTTCCTGAGTCGAAATCAGATTTGCGACCGGTGGAACTATATGTTGTGTCATAATCACAGCATGCATGTCTGTCATCATCTCAGCCATGTTCTTTAAACTAGCCTCCAAAGCAGCAATTCTTTGCTCTTGATTGTTAAAACTGGAAGCATCTTGATCTTCTGTGGCGACATAAGCAGTCACTTCTCTAGCTATTGAAGACGAGCTCATGGAAAAGATGGTCTTTCCGAAACTTTCACTATCAGCATCAAAGTCATATAAGGAATCACCCCCAGAATAAGTGATAGGGGTGTTCTGTTGACTGAGAGAATCTTGGTTGGAAGGAAGATTCCTTTGACCGATTGTGTCTCGGCTTCTTGATCTAGTATATTGGTATACTCCTTCGCCGGATTCATGAATCCGATCTAAGTATTGTTGACTGGGATTGCGGGATACATTATGTCTTGGACGTTTTCTACCCCAGTGCTTCGAGATGCCATGTTAACAGGAGCATAGAGTAGTTCATCTTTGTCCACTAGGATAGGTTCAAGAGTCTGAACATAATTCAAACGGTCAAAGACAGATCGTTTAGCTGACTGACAGCAACATTTGATGATAACTTTATTGTGGTGATTACAATGATGTTCTTGCTGTTGGACCACCGCTGGACGAGATGGATTTGTATCCTTCTGCTTCTGTATCAAGAGTTCACGGAGAACACTAACAGGACGAGAAGAAGTTGCAGGAATGTTGCCCTTAACGATATTCGGGACATGGTTCCTGTTCTTGAGGTATCCCGTACCATGAGTGTACAAAGACGTGCTAAGCTGTTTAGCATAAGTCGTAGGATTTTTTACCTCAAAATTCTTCCTCTGGTGCAAGTTAGAAACTGGTGCAGGTTGCGCTTGATACATTGTGTGTTTTCCCGAAGTTGACCCTAATTGGCACCTGTTGATACAAGTGCACAAGTCTGACATGGGTGCTTCTTGTGCATCTACTTAAGATACTAGCAGTTTGCCTTGTTGGGATCTTGAGATACGTAAGGTTGGTAGATCTTGCCCTGACCTTTTTGGAGTAGGCATAATACCCTTTTGCATAGAAAGTTCATTCTTAATAGAACCTATTTTCCTGATAGAGGTTTGGTTGTCTCTGTTAAGGGGAGTAGGATTTCTATCTAAATCCACTTTTGTGCTGAGAGGCGCAAAAACACAATCAGTAGTACTTTCCACCCAGTCAACGACTCGAACAGAATAAGGAAAAGCGAAAGAGCATTTTCCTTAATTTAATGATTTCCCAATAAGTTACTGACTTGATAAAGAAGAGGGAACCACTAAACAGTTTTTCCCTTTACTTGTACCAATGCAGAAATATGTGCAGGTTGCGCTAGAGCAGGAATAGGAACAGGTTGTGCCAGTGCAGAAATATACACAAGTTGTGCCGGAGCAGGAGTAGGCACAGGTTGCGCCAGGGAAGAAAAGGCTAAAGAGCGCTTTCCTTTATTTTGTCCAGCAGTGTGTCAAGACAAAGTCTCCTTCAATTTCAAAATTGGATAAGTGGAGGGGTTAGCCAAAAGGCTGTTACCCTTAGGTTGTGCCAGGGCAGTAATATGCGCAGGTTACGCCATAACAGGAATAGGCGTAGGTTACGCCCTGGAGGAAAAGTCCAAAGGGCATTTTTCTTTGTTTTGGACAGCGGTGTGTCGAGACGAAGCCTCCTTCGATTTCAAAATCAGAGAAGTAGAGAAGTTAGCCAAAAGACTGTTTTCCTTAGATTGCGCTAGGGCAGTAATGTGCGCAAGTTGTGTCGAGGCAGCAGGTTGTGCCGTCGAGGACTTAGGAGTCCAGACAAAGCGCATCTTGCTCTTAACGGCGACAGTAGTGCGCTTGGCACCCCCAGCATTGATCATGGCCTCGTAGGCTGTCTGGTCGACTTGAACGACCAGGGTCTTCTGCGTCTTGCCGATAGACGTGGTATCACATAGAGTTGTCACTTTCTCGTCGGAGGAGAAAGTCGTCCCCAGCAGAGTCGCCACTTTGTTTACAAAAATAATAGTTTGATTACAAACTAAGCAAAGAGTACAAGAGTGCAATTGATTTATGGGGAAGTACAACTATAGGAATCTGATAAGAAGACAATCACTTTATCCCTTGGACGATGTGATATCGAAGACACGAGCCTCTGGAGGATGCAACAACACTTTAGCAGGAGTTTATGATCATTTGTGATGTTTTGAGACTGATTTGAAACTCTATTTATAGAGTTCTTGAAATAACTGTTTAGCAGTTATTCTGGGTTGTGCGCACTTCAGGTTGTACGCCTCCTGTTCACTTGTGCGAGCGGTTGCACTAACTGTTGTAGACGTGTGGCATCGTTTGATTAAGATGCGCATGGTCGTGGACAGTGTAGTGGACAAGTTCTGCGAAGTTAGTAGCATGCATGCCACGTCACCCTGCTCTGGATAATGCTCGATCACTTTGTACGAGCTTCATCAGGTTGCGCGGGGACGCAACCTAGCAACTTGCGCTTTGGTTCAACCTCGTGCACCCTGATAAATTGTGCGAACTACTAGCTGTCATCTTCAACTTGCGCCTAAGTACATCTTTGCGCACCCTGACACGTTGTGCAAACTACTAGCTGTCATTAAATCTGACCAAATCTTCTCGAGCTCCGTGTTGCGCGGGATTCGAACGAATTCTCCTTGATATACGTGTTGCCAGCTGTCAGGCATTAATGATGCCATTATAGCATTTCGAGGAAGTATGCCACGTGGTGCTCGTGCTACCTGTCTCCTGCGCAACCTGATGCTGGCGCAACCTGATGTTGCATAACTTGATGTTGGCACAACCTGATGATATGACTTCAGGAGCGGCACAGCTTGATTTTTAGCATCTGCAACAATATTATTGGAATAAAATCAAAAATCCCCTCAAAACCCACCGATTTAGGGTGTTTATAAAGCCACCAAAAATGACATTACACCAATTTTAGGGGCGGGGGTGGTTGAGACGACCAAAACCGGTACCTCAAAAAAATAACAACCAGAGATTTTTATAAACGGTCGGTTCAAAAAATCTCAGAACCGGTGAAACACCATTATCAAGCAGACCCTAAGGGTTTTGTCAATGTTCGAACCAAAAAATGACCATTTCGGCTAATTTTGAACAATTTTCTATAAAAGTCAAAAATTATCCATGTTTAGTGAATAACTATGATACCTTAGACTTAACTTAGGCGTAGCCCTAAGTATTAGTGGTCGATTTTACAATCTGCATTTTTAAGAGGTAATTCTGGCGTGTGATCCTTATTATCCCATTGTCTCTTTTTTTGTGTTATTGGACCATTACAATATCTCGAGACGAGCTTCCTCAGTAATAGTTATCGTTATTTTTCTTGCAATTCTTGAATTATGATACATAATTATTTGTTTATGAATTTTGATATGAGGATATCTAGCAAGAGAGTTAAATTGTGAAAAGACTACAGAGGCTTACTCATGGTCGAATATTTTGCTTTCGATAGTTTTTTCAGATCAAAAAATACAAAGGAGATTATGCCATTTTTTTTCGAAAATTAGAAGAACCTTTTCTTAATCTAAAAACTGTTAAATGTAATTTCACCCAAAACTTAGGAATGTGGGATATACAAAATTGAATTGCACTATAATCCAATTTTGTGCCAACAATATCATTTCTATTCTTTCATCTCTATAATACCCTACCAAGTCAGGTGTACACTATTTATTTCATATGTATATGAGTCTAGTTTTCTCCAAATTACCACTCCTACATTACCTTCTCCCTATTTCATCATTAAGGAGATTTAATTCTTGTAATTTATAGTATTACAAATTGACCCATATTATTTCTAGGAAGGGTTTTATCAAGCTCATTCAAAATTTCAATTTTCTTCTCTTAAATCCAAATAACAAGCAAATAAAATGACAACACGAACAACATACATAGTATTCAAAAAAAAAACTTTCTAGTTTACCGCGCTACTTCTTGTCCGCTTTGGACCACTTCACTTTAGACTTTACCCAAGAAAACCCTAGCTAATCCAAGTATCTTGAATTACTACTTCTCGTTTAACTGCCAATATCTTCCAACCCTTAAACTAAACCAAGCAGAAATCTCACACTACCATTATCTCTCAACTCTAATAAGATAACATATCTAGAATCCTTAGAACTTATACTAATCAATTTTTAAAATCACTAGATATACCCCAATTTATTATTCTCAATTCAATTTATCACTTTAATAATTTCTTACTGAAAGTTCACATGTCCCCGTGTTCTTATGACTCTTGTCTTAAATCATCAAAAATTTTAATTATTCGAAAGGTTGTACCCTAAACACAAGGGGACAATTATCACTAGGCATAAACCTGTATGCTCGAACGTCCAGTCCTCCTCGGATTTATCACTAGGCATCTCGAAATTAAATACCGATAAATGAAGGTTCTTGACGAATAATAGATCCTTCATCATTCTTTGCTAATAGTGATAGTTGGTACCGTTCAGGTTAACCACATGTATTAAATATACGTCCATCTCTTCTATCCGATTTGGTTGTCAACTCCTACTACCTACAACCACAAGATCTGAAACCACTTTGCTACGAACAAACATGAAACCCAAAATAAATATAGTTTCAAATCGAAAGAAACCATCGAGGACCAAATTAAAATGCACAACCTGCATATAATTTGCAGTATCTACACAAACGAGCACAACAAAAATACAACGATATTTGCGTAGAAAACTTTATCGGTAGAAACCATAGACGGTCGGAGTCCAACTCAGAAAACCTCACTACTAAAGAAGGGAGACTGTCGGAGTCCAACTCAGAAAACCTCACTACTAAAGAAGGTTGCAATGACTCCCTTCTAACTTCTCCAACTGATCCAAACAGATAACTACAGATACTCAAAATTGAATAAAAATAGTTTACAATGTGAACAAGAAGTTACTAAAGAACACAACTAAGAGGATGAACCGATGTGAATCTCCTCGAACAAATCCCTCTCAAAATCAATTGCGTACTTTGAATCTCTCTTTCCACTTCTTTTGGAAGTTGATCACCTTTTAAGTATTCCCTTACCTGAAAACTCTGCCTCTATCCTTCAAAAAATACATTAGGGTTAATTGAATAACCTCAATAATCTTGAATAAATTATGGTCGTAGGATATGATCAAACTGTCCAAAATTAACTTATTTTTTGCTCAGTCCTGATGTGACGGTGTACTGATAGTATACTGGCGGCATATTGTGATAACAACTTTTGACCACAAAAATGCTTCTGATTTTTTTATCCAATTCCAATATAATTGTAAGCCCCCCTATTTTAAGTATTTCTATAAATATTTTGTTAGCCAAATATTTGTGCTAAATTAATTTTTTGTATAGTGGTAATACTGGGTTACTGAGAGAAAATTTTAGCAGATTGTTATTGATTTTATTTTTGTAATACGAAGTAAGTATTTTTATTTATTTATAATTGACCATAGTATATAAGATTTTTTTTTCAAAAAATCAACATTTCAAACCCAAACCAACTTGGCCCATTATGAACAGCAGCAGCAACTTACCTCCACTTTGACCGGGTGAGCGGGTCATTCTAGCACCCAAACCCAAACCCGCCAACCTCTGGTCAATTAAGCCTTCATTTTTGGGTTTTGGGTGGACAGTTTCCAACCAAACCTGAAAACCGACCCACTAATTCAAAACCTGCTACTGTTCTTCTTCTACTCCAATGTACACAGTGCTCCTACAAAATTCAAGCACGCCTGTACGTGTAGAGAGCCCCATCCGAAACCCTAGCCATCACCCTATATAACTATAACAAGTTCTTCTCCTCTCCTCTCCTATTAGAAAAAACCTAGCCGCTTCCAACCAAGCTTCCCACCCGATTCTTCCTTCCCGCTCTCGTCGTCAACGATGTTAGAGTTAATCTTGTTTTTTATTTATTCTGTTAATTGGTTAGGTTGTTTAGATTGTCTGTTAATTGGTTAAGTTGTTTAGGTTGTTTTGGTAGATGGTTAAGTTGGTTTTGTTTGTTAAAACAACTATGGATTTGTTTTTATCTTTTGTTACATGGTCAGCTAGATATATAGCTGTCATTTCCTTCAATAAAAATTAACCAAGTCTATTAAGTTTACCACAAAACTTGTGTTCTGTTCTTTCACTTCTTGGTTGTTTACAACATTTGGTATCAGAGCGCCAGGTAGAAGAACAGTGAGGCTATGGAGTCGTTGAAGATCACTTTTCAATACCCAATGCTCACGAAGAGCAACTATGGAGCATGGGCGATCAAGATGAAGGTGTTTATGCAAGACCAAGGAGTATGGGACGCCATTGCACCTACCGACCCGACGACGATCGTTGAAACCAAGAAAGATAAGATGGCCCTTTCTGTCATCTATCAAGGGATCCCGGAGGAGACGCTGCTTCTAATGGCCGAAAAGGAGGCGGCTAAAGAGGCGTGGGAGATGCTACGGACAATGCATATGGGCGCTGAGCGCGTCCGGGAGGCGAAGGTCCAAACTTTAAAGAATGAGTTTGAGACCCTCCGCATGAAGGAGGCAGAGACGATTGACGACTTTGCCATGAAGTTGACGACTGTCGTCAACAAGATTCGTGCATTGGGAGACAAGGTAGACGAGACCTATGTCGTGAAGAGATTCCTCCGGGTCGTGTCGTCGAAGTTTCTACAGACCATATCAACGATCGAGCAGTTTTGTGACCTCAAAACGATGACCTTAGAGGAGCTCATCGGCCGTCTAAAGACACACGAAGAATGGTTTTGCGGTACTGGTGACAACGGTGAGGAGCAAGTCCTGCTGTCCAGAGCCGAGTGGAAGGCGCGGGACACAAAGGCTTCGGGCGAAGGTTCTGTTGGCGAATGGAGATATGGTAACGGTACTCGAGGCCATGGCCATGGTCGTGGACGTGGCCGAAGCCCGGGACGAAGCAATGGCGATCGCAATGTCGACCACGAAACCAATCTCAACCACCGTAGAAGAAGGTTCGACAAGACTGAGGTACAGTGCTACAATTGCCAAAATTATGGGTACTTCGCCTCTGAATGTCATTTTAACAAAGAGGAAAGGGCTCACATAGTCGAGAAAGTAGAAGATGATGAACCAATGCTGCTCATGGCCATGCTTCATAAAGAGGAGGCAAAGATCCATGAAGAGAATGAGTAGAATTGGGACTCGACGCTAGGTGACTGTCCTACCTCGGAGAACATATTCACCATGCTACTTGAGAAGGATGGCAACACAGGAGATGAAGAAAATGGTAACCCCGTCAATGAAGAAAATGGCAACCCCATCGGCACCGGCGTCGTCATCGTCAACGAGGACCCCTGGCAGAAGCCCGTCCACGTCGAAGACTCCGACGATGAGGATGTTCCACAGGTCGACGAGGACAAGCTCGACAAGGACAAGCTGGAGAAGGTGGAGGCCGCCATCAAGGACATCCTAGAGTGGCTGGACGACCATAAGTGGATGAGAAGGCTCGAGACAATACGGTCTCGAAAGTTCTACCACTTCATCAACGACGACGGAGGAAACTGGATGAAAGACGCAACTTCTGAACCATCTCTGTTGCGAGAAGTGAAGGTGGAGCCCGAAGATGACCTTTCTTCGCTTAGGAGGAGTGGGTCACGATTAATGGAGATCGAAAAAGGATCCGAAGTGAATAGGAAGAACGGGGTTGATGAGCAGTTTACGAAACTGGAGAAATCTTTTGCTTCTCCGGCGAAGAGTCTGGGCCTAAGTCTGGGTCTACCGAAGAAAGGTTCGAGGGCGTACGCCCCTCCAAAGAGGAGAAGAGTGTCGGCAGTCTGGCACTTCCCATCCGGATGCGGGAGGAATGCTCTAAGGATTGATAAGGAGAAGTATGTCATGGCTGTATCCTCCGAAAGCGAGACTGACAGGAAGAAGTATGACTCTAGTAGTGAGCATAGGTCTACAACTATATGGGTGAAGTTGGTAATGTGGCAGTTCCATCCTCAGTCGAGAACAAGCATCAAGACAACATCATTAGCTGGGTGTCACAGAAGCAAAAGATGCACGAGAAGATCCGGGTGCAACAAGATTAAAGGAGTGATTGTTAGAGTTAATATTGTTTTTTATTTATTCTGTTAATTGGTTAGGTTGTTTATATTGTCTGTTAATTGGTTAAGTTGTTTAGGTTGTTTTGGTAGATGATTAAGTTGGTTTTGTTTGTTAAAACAACTATGGATTTGTTTTTATCTTTTGTTACATGGTCAGCTATATATATAGCTGTCATTTTCTTCAATAAAAATTAACCAAGTCTATTAAGTTTACCATAAAACTTGTGTTATGTTCTTTCACTTCTGGGCTGTTTACAACAAACGATGGGGGTAGTGCGTGTGTGATCATCGTTGCCACTCCCTCTGGTGTCAAGTTTGCAACAGAAGCGTGTCGAGCTTGCCAGGAACGACTTCCTCCACCATGCAGCGACCTCCACATGGTCAATTTCTTCCCGTTGGTAGTACCCCGCAACGCGGTGAGCTCGATCACGACGAGGAAACTCACCGGTACAACCATCCCTTTGATCTCTCCTCTCTTCTTATATCCATAGGAATACTGTTACATCCCCTTCCTCCCTGAACTCTTTCAAAACCCTCCCACATAGCTTCCTCCTCCCGGTGCATCCAACTTATGGGTCGACGGCACTTTATTAGCGTTCGAACTACCAGGTAAATCCTTCCCTTCTTCCCCATCATATAGCTTCCAACCAGCAAGTTACATGCTTGAGTTTGTCTTTAAACTCCCTATTTCATTTATTGTTGAGGTGGTTGTCGGTTAAGGGTAGTATGCAAGTGAGTTATAGATTATGTATAGGAATAAAAATAGTAAAGAAGGCACGCATTGAGCAATGTTCAAATGATTTATGAATAAGGGTGTGTCTTCCTTGAGTTTTCATATTGAAATATGAATATGAGTCTAGGGATGGAGGAAGAGCCAGGTTGGCCTTGTACATGTGTTCTTATTATTTGGGGTTGACTTATACATGTGTTTGTTGAGATGATAATAATAATACTATTATGTGGCCTTCCTCCTCGTTCCGTGATAGTAGTGGATATTGCTTTAGATAGGATAGCATTCATGCCTAGTTTTTCTTTGAACTAGTAGGACACATAGAGCTATGCTAAAAAATATGACTAGGTGATAACGAAAAAATTATTAAATGGGATTTTGCATGATGGAGGAAACAAGTTATAGATATGGATCCTTCCTTCTTGTATATATATACAAAATACAAGTGGATATCAAATGAATATGGGTGGTTATGTCTAAATGGTTATGAATAGGAAAATGTGACCTAACTGACTAAAATGTATGGGAATGACCATTATATTAATGTGGACAATAGTGGATGGTAATTATTGAGTTATCAGATGAGTTATTTCCTTACAAGGGTTTGATTTAGAAATTTGTTTAATAGGCAGAGCCATATGTTTCTTTTTATAGAAATAAAGTGTATATTTGTCTTGTTGGGATCTTATATGGAATACTAGCATTACCTTAAGCATAATCCCATGAACATCAAAGCCTCTAGGCATAGAGAAATATATGTAGACTTGTCTAATCCCCTATACCTAAATCCAAGTTTGTTTAACAACTTTATAGATACTAGATTTATGAATGATTAATTAATTATAAATTATTCTCTAGGTCCTTTTTACACTTTGGATTCTACGAACTTGGGTGTTGGACCTGTTTCTTCTCGCCAGCATTAGGAGCCAGGCAAGTATACCTTGCCAATTTGATTTACAGTATTTACATGCTTGTTTCCTTATCAGTCATTCACCTTGGTTAAATTACGACATGATTTTTACTTCTCCCTGTTCAGTCTTTAACATGATTATACCTGAAGACATACTAGTCATGATCACGGATTCACATTGCATGGCATATAGGCGATGTATACATAATCATTGATATTACTTATAGATGGATTTACCCGTATACATGATAGCCTGGTGTTACCTGTTAGAGTCAGATTGAACGTATCGTGGATGCGACACAGATAATAGCATTGGGTATGGAGGACATGTACTAGGCGTAGGGGCTACTATATATGTATATATCACTATTTATTTATTATTATACATACTTATCGAGGGATTCTGTAACCGAAGTTACGTGCCTCTCATATTCATCGTGTGGCTCTGTCTTCAGAGCTACAACTATATTTATCGTGTGACACTGTTAACGGATCTACAACTATAGTTATCGTGTGACTCTGTTATCAGAGCTACGAGTACGTACCCCGGGAGACTCTGTGTTCGAAGCCACGGATTTTACATTTAGAAAGCCCTCGCGGTGAAAGTTGTCCTAATTTGCATATTGCACATACTGGACAGTCTGCCTAGTAGTAGTGTTACTTTGTCACTTGTTTATTACTTTGATCATACGTCTAGTATCTAGATCACATGTTAATATCCTTACATGATATTTACTGTACTTCATATCGACATGTATATTATGTATCTTGCTACGTCCCACTGAGGACTTGGTTCCCTTCTAGGTTGGCTGAGTAAGTTTGTAGAGCTCCTTGCTGAATTTGTTGCTGGTGCACATCTAATTACAGGTATTCACTCTTCTGTAGTATATATGTTTCATTTCTATACTTCATATCTACTTGAGTGCGTAGTATTTATAGACTCTTTTTCTCTCGAGTCTACTCTGGGTAAGTATGATTATTGGGCTGCAAACTAGTATTCATATTTTCCTTTCTTATGCTTTTGTTATATGGATTGAGATATAGAGTTGATATAGTGATAGTTACACTATTTCGAACAATTTATACGTATTCGTGTCGAACTAGAGTCTGGTTGAATACGTAGCTGGCCATGCCATGTGGCTTGGTCCCGTATATTTTAGGTCTGGGTGTGACATCGTTTTTGTGGTAGGCCACACAGGCCCGATTTATCGTTTCAGTTACATTATTATCCTCAACGAGCCTGAAATTGTGATTAAGAATGAATAGGATCTCAATCCACAACTGATTTGAAAACTTCCCTCGCATTTTATTATCCTCCTTGAACTTCATAATTGAATTCATTCATTCTCCCTCGATATCGCTATTTTTGTTTTTCATATCGTCCTACTACTTCGATAAGATGGACATTCGTGCGTGGTGATTATCTCCGGATGCATATCCTCGTAAAGACGAAGGAGGAACACTTGATTGAATATTTTATAGAAAAATAGTTATCTATAGTAAGAAGGGTTAGGCTAGATACTTTTCCAGAGGCTGAGCTAGAAGAATTTAATGGTCTAAAGTTTAGTGTACGATCTAAACCTAGCAACATGAGCCTAGAATTAGATAAAATTTACCGATTTGCCTGGGTAAGAAATAATTTGGAAGTATTGGTGGTTAGAAGGATGTATTGAAAGATAAAAGTTCAAGTACTCTGTGATAATTTATGGTAAAGCATAGTTAGATGTTAGGGTTAGCTATAGTTCGTGGTGGTATGAGAATGTGTCAAAGACTTAAGAAAATAAAAACTTGAAGCTCTAAGCTTGGAGAAGGTTATCTGATATTAGGATTTCAAGTAAACACATGTTTGGAATGGTACCAATTTTTAAATTTAGATGACTCAGAGTAATAACGATATAAATAAACAAAGTGAGAAATATGAATTGATATATGACATAGGTTAATATAAGAATTAGAGGGAGGATCAACCTGGACGAAATAGTTGATAACATATACCTAGGATGAAATTCTGAAACTGTTACTGAGTATGAACATTTGCACGATATCATCGGATTACGACTGTATCCAGAGAATATAAAAGAATGATGAGTAGCAAAATTTAAGGATATCAGATTAAAGGACTAAGTAAGAAATAGATTGAGTATTAAGAATGCCGATAAAAGCTTAATAGATCATTGTGAGAAGATTAATTATACGATAGAGAAAGGAATCGTGACAAAGGAATAGTAATGTGAAGTGCAGACAATGCTGATATTTATAAATTAACTACGAAGAAAACCTATGAGAGAGTTGAATTATAAACTTGGGAACCATAGCTAGGCACAGAATATGTCAGATATAGAAGTAAGGGATGCTAGGAATTAGGTTGTTCAAGACGGTATCTTAGAAGAACTATGATAGGGATGACAAGACTCAAGAGGGAGTACGAGCCTGAGTTTGTATGAACTGAAGTTCCAAATAGCTGAGATAGAGAACCAAAATTTTATCCGGCTGACTGTTTCACCAAGAAAATCTTCAGACTTATTTATGCCGAAAAAGGAAGGATTGATATGTTTGTGCATATGACTACAGGGAATTGAATGCAGTGACGGTGAAGAACAAGTATCCCCTGCAGCATATAGATAATTTGTTTGACCAATTGAGCGGTGCTTGTGTATTTTCGAAGATTGATCTCAGGTCCGGTGTCACGATCCGTACCCACTTTTCGGATACGAAGCGTGTCCAAGCCCAACCTACGCCGCAGTGTCGACGGTAAAACACTGTATGTAACTCACAAGTCACTGAATCTAGAATCATAAGGAAATCTATATCGCATCCACAGAATAATAAAGAATCAAATAAACTAATGAATGTCGATGAAACTGAATAATAGAGAGTATAAACTGAATGTTTCCAAAATCCAAGTCACGTCCGGTGGACACAAATCCACTACCAATAGACGGAAGTACAATAAAGACATGCAGTAAACTAACTTAGTCCAAAAAACTGCTAATCAAATGACAACCTCAGCTGCAACGATGGTCTGATGCTGGCTCACAGCTGCTCGTCTGCTCCTGGCTTAAACTCGACTAAACCTGAAGAGATCATCAGGTCCTCAGAGGACTAGCAAGATACATAAAAACGAGCCTTTCTAATAGTTTATTATGTATGGAGAAAATCCAGGATAAAACAAGTAAAACTAAGCAGTAATAAAACACGAATCTGTGAACTGTCTAAGCATAAATGAACTGCTAGACAAAAATGAGAGAACACATGTCAATGTCAACGAATAGCTAATCGAATATGCAAACCCTTGCCCCTAGTGTGGACTTGCAGGTTTGATCAACTACTAACCTTCGCCCCTAGTGTGGACTCGCAGGTTAGCTTCAAGAATCACCTTCGCCCCTAGTGTGGACTCGCAGGTGAGGAAAAATAACTACTAATCCTCGCCCCTAGTGTGGACTCGCAGGTTAGCTTCGAGGATGAAGACAAGAAGGTATAGCAGTCCAGTTTATGACTTACTCGTCCTATGACACGATTCAATCAAGTACAAGTATGAATACGTCCAATATGAACTACAAGGCTAACTGTGAACAAGGGCTATATATCAATGAAGTAAACTACTAGTATACATAATATGAGAAAATCACATGTCGACAATCAAATGAAAAGACTGGATAATGAAAGATAGTGCATGTAAATAAAGCTGTAAAGAAAGGTAAGGTATACTTGCCTGGGGTCCTGAGCTGCTGACATCGTCAAAATTCGTGTCAATGTCCAAGTAACCTGTTTTGATGAATCACAGAGTCAAGAGGCTAAAATGTAAATCAAAAGTATTCTTATCAAAACTTAGTAGGTTTCTAACATGGTTATCCTTTATACTCATTTGGTGGGGTTGTCTCTAACCATCTATTCCTTAAGCTTATCTTGGGTTGGTCTCCTATGCATGGATGAAATCTATTTATCAATATACCCCTGCATTTCAATACATAAATACCCCAACCCTGTCTTGTACTCGTATCTAGGAATTTACCTGTGATGCCCTAGTAGTGCAAGCCTTGTCCTTGTCTTAATGCTGAAAAGAGATATCTTAAAGTTTAATAGATATTGGTAGTACCAAGGTGACTTCTATATGCCTTATGGTTTAACCCCTCGGCTATGATACCTAGTGTTGATTTGGTACTAACAACCTTGACTACTTAATATGGTCATTGAGTCCCTCTGTCTTTGGCCTGACACTGAACTGGTATCGGGTTCGAAGGCTCATGGGAGACTCTCAACCTAACTTTTAGTAAAGTGTAGGCTCAAAAAGGTAATAAAAATGTTACAATATCTTCTAACTCATGAATTTAAAATAGGAAGGTTCTGAACATGGTTTATCAGGTATTCTAGTGTATCCTGATACAAAACTGGAAATCAGAGATTGAATGCTACCATGGGTATGAGGTTACTGATACAGCTATCCTCCTTGCATCTGTCTTAACCGATCCTGAGATGTAGAGGTATCGGGTGTGAGCCCCCTTCTTGGTCAGTTTCCCACAACCTGATATACTAGGTTAGGGACTCGGATACCATAGCGTATCACAAAAGCACATGAGTTTGGAAAGATCAACATGTTGGATGATATATTCTTTATGTTCAAGTCTGAACAAAGGGCCTGATACCTGAACCCAGTCGGGTCAGGATCCATCAGAGGTCATGGAATTACCTCTTAATTTCAAGTGCACAGGCGCAGTATTGTGGGTCGATCAACCACGGAGATACTAAGTGGTATCTCGGGTCAAAAACTGCTACAGTGTTGATACTATTGTCGATCTAATTATTTAATTATCAAGTTTGATACTGCTATTCGAATACTTAAATTACCAACTGCTCTAAGAATCGAAGATGATACTCTCCTTCCTCTACTCTCTTAGGTTGTCAAAACAAGAGATTGGGGTTTTAAGGGTCTTAATCGATCTACCCTTCTCCTAGGCATCGTATCGGGCACTTGAAGACAATAAACATGGATAAGCAACTAGTATTAAATGGGGTACCTATTTTAATTGATTCCTCTCTTGATTTATCTTCTGGTTCCTCTTGAACTTTGGAGCGCCGGGTTTTAGGGTTTGCGGAAAGAGATGATGGTGGTAACAACGATCAAGAGTTTCATCTGTATATATATATACTCTCAATTTGGTCATAGAAGGATAAAGAGGATGATTTTGAATCCATATCCGATTCCATCTGACCCTTTGGCCGTTAGGATTTGAATTTGTAAAGAAAAATTCAGTTAACCTCTTTACATATCTAGGTTATGGATATAATGATTGGGAAGGGATTTGAGGAAAAGGATTTGGAGACATCACACCAATTCGAATTCCTGGAGCAGATTTGAAATCTAAAGTGTGTGAACGGCTATAACAGAGTGTTTATGAAAATTGGAAAGTTGTAACAAACCACCCCCTCTTTATCAATATGTATTTGCAATACTCTCACTCTCTTCATTTTATAAAATTAGCCTATAACCTATATAAAAGTATTCCATTTAAAAAATATATATATTCATAAAAACAAAGGGAATTATCAGTCCAAGGGCTGACATCCGGCTACCACCAGATCAAGGTTCGAAAGGAGGACATTCCAAAGATGTCCTTTTAGACGAAGTATGGGCACTCTGAGTTTCTTGTGTGCCATTTGGTTTAACCAACATGCTAGTTGTGTTTATGAGTCTGATGAACAAGGTATTCCACCAATACTTGGATAAGTTCGTGATGGTATTTATTGATAATATTTTGGTAACTCTAAGAGCCACGAGGAGCATGAAAAGCATCTCAGGATCATAGTGGAGACTTTGAGGAGGGAAAGACTATATACCAAGCTCAGTAAGTGTGAGTTTTGTCTGAGCAAGGTATCTTTCCTGTGGCACATAATTACTGGAGATGGATTAGCAGTGGACCTAGAGAAGATTGCCGTAGTTAAGACTTGGCCTACCCCTACATCAGTTACGGAGATTAGGAGTTTCCTCGGACTTGCTGGATATTATCGGAGGTTTATAGAAAACTTCTCAAGGATTGTGAGCCTATGACGCGTTTAATGTGTAAGGATCAGGAATTCATCTGGACTAAGGAGTGTCAGAATACATTTAATGAGTTGAAGAGGCGTCTGACGTCAGCCCTTGTCTTGACTCTTCCTTCGGGATCTTAAGGCTTTGTGGTATACAGTGATGCATTTGGGAGTGAATTGGATGTGTTCTGATGCAGCATGGCAAGATTGTGGCATAAGCATCGAAACAATTGAGGACCCATAAGAAGGACTACCCGACGTACGATTTAGAGCTAGCTACAGTAATATTTGCCCTGGAGCTATGGAGGCACCACCCATATGTAGAGCGAGTCAGGATATTTACTGATCATAAGAGCCTGAAGTACGTCTTCACTCCGAAGGAGCTGAACATAAGATAGACGTTGGCTGGAGTTAACGAAAGACTTCGAGGTTGAGTTGCAGTGCCATCCTAGCAAGGAGAATGTCTTGACTGATGCTTTGAGCAGGAAACCCATGTCATACTTCTTGACGACTCAGCATCATTTATTAGAGGATCTCCAAGAGTTGGGGATAGAGGTCGTATTGTCGGGTATGGATGGTCAATTATCTACCCTTAGAGTACAGTTTTCATTGGTTGAGAGGATCAAGGCCACTCTACCTACAGATACGAGATTCAGGAGGCTCCGAGAGAGGATAGATGTCGGCATGCGGACAGGGCTATGGATTCACGAGGACGAGACGTTAAGGTATGGAGATACGAAGATGTACTGAGGCACATAGAGCAAGGCGTTGGTGAGTCACTTTGAGATTACTCGTCTACAGGGATTTGCGACAGAATTACTGGTGACATGGGATGAAGAGGCATGAGTGATATCTACGGTAGAGCAAAGCGAAAAGATGACTGAGGAACATCGCTAGATATACTCTATTCATCCAGGAGGTACGAAGATGTACAGGGATTTACGACAGCATTACTGGTGACGTGGGATGAGGAGGGAGATCACTCAATTTGTAGCGAGATATTTGGCCTGTTAGCAGGTCAAGGCCTTAAACCAGAGGTCTACAGGACTACTGCAGCTACTTTCCATTCCTGAGTGGATGTAGGAACACATCACGATAGACTTTGTTACTAGATTCCCGAGGAGTCTGTCATGCCCTAGAACCAGAACACTGGAGAGCGGGGGCAAACATAGCCAGCTACGTATAATAAAATGGGATCCACTCCACTATACGGTCACGGCTGTCTAGATATATGAAGGTTTATCTACAAGCTAACAGTCTCTTATGGTCATGAACAAGCCTAGTGACTCAATCACAAGCAAGTAAGTAAATGTTACAAGATGTAAGATCACCAAATATAAAATAGTAAGGCATCCCAAATATTACATATTCAGCTGATCATGAAGCTAGTCGTACAAAATGTCAGGACTAGCAAGAGTTTAGTCATACATGATCAACCCTAGGATTTGTCAATCATGTTACAGCCCGTAGGCAGACAGTAAGTAAAAATGTACACAAGCTAACACTTGCTCGGCGGCTAAACGCCTCAAAAGAATAATTTTTACAATAGAGTGGGAGAGCCAAAAATAATCCACTCGTTGCCAGGATTTCGTCTAGTGGTCACCATCTGGCTGAAAAACCGGTAGATCCTCTGGAGCTGCTCTGGAATCTGGCCATACAAAACCAGCTGGGTCAGACTCCAGAAAGAGCAAGTGCCACAAAGGAGGCTTCACTTAGGAACTAAAACCAGCAATTAGCACATGAATATAATTACATAATAAAAGACAGTAATTAAGGAAGAATATGACATGTGATATACGATGAGTGTCACGCCCCAGAACCAGAATACTGGAGAGCGGGGGCAGACATAGCCAGCTACGTATATTGAAATAGAATACATCTCAACTGTACGGTCACGGCTGTCTAGATATGAGGGTTTACTACAAGCCAACAGTCTCTTAGGGTCAAGCCTATTGTCTCAATCTCAAGCAATTAACAGAGTTACAAGATATTAGAGCATCAAATATATATATATAAGGCGTCCCAAATATTACATATTGGATGATCATGAAGCTAGTCGTACAAAATGATAGGACTAGCAAGAGTTCAGTCATACATGATCAACCCTAGGATTTGTTAATCATGTTTACAGCCCGTAGGCAGACAGTAAGTAAATGTGCATCGAGCTAACAGGTGCTCGTCGGCTAAACGCCTCAAAAGAATAAATTTACATATAAGTGGGTGAAACAAAAAAGGGAAAACCCACTCGTAGCCCGGGTTCCGTCTAGTATTCACCATTGGGCTGGAAGCTTGGTAGATCCTCGGGAGCTGCTCCGAAATCTGGCCACACAAAACCAGCTGGGTCAAACCCCAGAAAGAGCAAGTGCCACAAGGAGGCCACAAATAAGAACAAAAGCCAGCATATCAGAACATAAGAATAAAAGAAGTACAAGTAGTAAAGTACACAGGGCGATAAACGACTAGGGACGTGGAACCATTCCGGAAGCCAGGTTACAATCCTTAAACCAGACAAGGACCGGGGTTGTAACCCTTCGCCTGAATGGCTCACTGTCTCTACTCATTTATCGTTAAGATAAGTAAAACAAACATGCTCAGGAGATAGCAGGTACTGGAGCTAGACAAGACTTAGACAAGGCTGGATACCATCAATTCACAATCGGCCAAACAAATACTACGGCTTACTACTTTAACTAACTAGGGTTATCACAAACCTGATTACTAACAAGATGCAAGTAAGAATTCCAGTCCCAAGCCCTGCAGACTATCCAGTTATCCTTTCGCGGGTTGAGAGTTATAGGTGGGTACATTGCCCGGGAGACAAATGTACCCTTAGGTGACTTAGAGGGTGCAATACATGACAGTGTGCTGGAAATGTGCTCTACTCGTCGGTAAGCTACAAGTCCATTAAAGCGCCCAGATAACGAGATTGCCTGTGACTGGGAATTCTCCATGTTCTAGTTTGATCTAATCATTAGCCTAATCCAATTTAGCGCGAGTCCCTGGCCGTGGTACCCAGGAAGTCACGTCCTAGACATGATGCAAGACAAGACAAGTGGATTGTACAAGCAAGCAAGCAGGAACACCCACGGTGTCAAGTTGATTATACGAGTCAAGTTACAAGTTACAAGTCAAGTCAAGTCAGGAGTGCGCCGCCACGGGCCACTATCAAGTTATCAAGATAATTCATGTCAGGGTACTGTCAGGAGTGCGCCACTACGGGTCATTGTCATGTCAGGTTGGTCATGTCAGGAGTGCACCACTACGGGCCACTGTTGTATTATGCTAGTTCCTTGTCATACCATGCCGTGTACAATAGTCATTCCAAACATATTAAGTCAAATCAAGTTCATGACAAAAGGCGTAAGGATATAAAATGGACGTAAAATATCTAATAAAATACCAATATATATAGGGCTATAGAAGAGCCAAGCTTAAGGAAATAAACAATTCATCATAGACAAGTGGGTTGTGCAAGGGGGGTCAGGGGTTGGGCTGCGCAGGGTATGTACTGCGCATGGAAGAGCTGCGCAAGAGTTGCCTTGCACAAGGGTTACCTTGCGCAAGGGTAGACTGCGCAGGGGTGGATTGCGCAAGGTTGGATTGTGCAAGGGTGGATTGCGCAAGGGTGGATTGCGCAGAGGTGGATTGCGCAGAGGTGGGTTGCGCAAGGCTGGCTTGCGCATGGATGGCTTGCGCCAGCATAATCCAGCACAGCGCAAAGCACTGGCTGAGGTCATGCACAATCGGCCCTGCGCTAAAGAGCACAGGCCGGGGGTGCCCAACCGACCATGCGCTAAAGAGCGCAAGGCAGAGGGATGTTCTTCCTGGCCGAGAGCAGGTCCAAGAACACCAAGAACTTCAATTCTTCATAACTTTGTCAAATCAAAACCAAATCTAGATTTTCAATGGTCTAACTTGAGTAAAATCGAATTCTCTTCCACATGGAAGCATCAAAACATGCAAAAATCGAAGTTTAATAGATCAAAACCAAGGATTTTTGAAAATGGTTAAAACCTAGATCTAGAAGAATGAAAGCTTCAAATCACAAAATGTCAAGTTCTAAAGTTGTTCTCCATGGCCTAATCTAGTTAATGAACAAATAAAAAGTGGTGCTCATTTGATGGCAAGGTGCACTTGTCTATGGGTTGGGGAGTTGTGTGGAAGAAGGAAGAAGAAGAAGTTGAAAGAAATTAATGGAGTTATGGAGGAGAGAGAAGAAGTTGGTGGGTTTTAATGAGGGTGGTTGTGATAGAATGGAGGTGGAGAATAGGCTAAGGTGTTCCACTCATGATGAACCAAACCAAATCAAACCAACTCCACAAAATAAAACCAAGCCATGGTCCAAAACCCATTTACGAGAACCCGAATCCACAAGTCGAGAAAATAAAATACGTGCCAAAAATTAAATTACGAGTACAATTACGAAATACAGGAAATGGGGGTGACAATGAGATAACCATGGGACTATTCTGATAACCAGGTTACAACCCGTAAACCAAACAAGGACAGGGGTTGTAACCCTTTGTCTGAACAGAACTTGGTTTCTCCTACCATTTATCGGCAAGATCATAAGAAATCAGGACATGTAACAATCTTGTAAAGGATCAAGGCAAGACTAGACTGATTGAACTTCATCCAACAATCACGGTCAAACAATAAGTACGGCTTGATACTTTAACTAACAAGGGTTATCACAGGCCTAGTTACTAGTAAGATGCAGTGAGATAATTCCAACAGCCACAAGCCCTACAGACCATCCAGGTTATCTAGGTCGAATATTAGTACAATAAGGGTGCAACACATGACAGTGTGTTGGAAATGTGCCCTACTCAACGACAGGCTACAGATCCCAAGTGGGGCGCCCAGATAACGGGATTGCCTGTAGCTGGGGAAATCTCTTTATGACTACTGGATTATTCTAGTTATTGGCCTTAGCCATTTACAGTAGGTACCCCTGACCGTGGTACTCAGGGGTCCCCGTCTTAGACATGATCCAAGACAAGACGGGTTCATTTGTACAAGCATAATCGTCCACGGTGTCCAGGTCATTCGATCTTGTCATGTCAAGCTGGTCGTCGCAACAGCCTTCAAAATATATATCAGGCCAGGTTTACTTGTCAAGAGTGCACCACGGCGGGCCACTATCAAGAATTATCATGTCAAGTTTATCATGTCAAGGTTATTGTCAAGAGTGCACCACTACGGGTCACTGTCATGTCAAGTCAATTGTCAAAAGTGCACCACAACGGGTCACCATCGTGTCAGGGAACAATTAATGGCACAAGCATACAAGTGGTAATTAAATATTAGCAGGAGCAAGGACGTGGACTTATGCGGCTCAGAAAATTATTACATGCGGCCAGGAAGTCACTATCAATCATTACGCTAACAATTCTTGTTTAGAAAAGCAACTTAGAATCACACATTATTTAATCATAATAATATAATTGTAAAGACAAATAAGACAAAAGATGGTAGGACCCGCAATAAATATAAGTATGCCAGGCGGCCAGCCAATAAATATTATCACCATACAATATACGGCTAGCACACTTACTGCATGCGGCCAAGAATAATAAATAGGCCATGTGGCCAAATGGATTGGTCCATGCGGTTTGCTATGCATTGCCATATGCGGCTAGCATTGAGTGCATATGCGGCCAGTATATATTTCCATGCAAGCAAGCCATGCATGCAAGCAATTCTTGCAAATGCATGGCAATAATTAAATACCGATGCTAGAAAGTGCTAATACATATGGCAAATTAGCAAGCAACTGCATGCTAATACATGCAAACTAAAGAAAAGGCCATGCCAAACATTCCTATATGCGGCCAAAGCTGAGTACTTAATAGTGCATGAGAGGCCATGCGGCTCACTGTGTTGGCATGAGAGGCCATGCGGCTCATTTATTATTTAAGCATGCAAGCATAATAAACAATACTTTAAATAATGGTTCTAACCAATGCAGTAATTAATGCATGCATTAAACAATGCATAAAACCATGCATGCACCCAATGCATTATACAATGCATGGAATTTCATGCATTAACTACTTTACGTATGCTTCTAGCAAATGCATCTAATAATGCATTAAACAAATGTATTAAGGAATGCATACATTAAACTCATGCACATATGCACATGCATTTAAATAATACATCAAACCATGCATTAAAGAATGCATGCATTTAATGCATTAGTATATGTGGCTATATGTAGCTCATGCGGCTGACTAACAATGCATTATTTAATGCATTCGTATATGCGGCTATATGTACAAGCATGCATGCGGCTGGCTTATTGTTCCTTATGCGGCTCATTTGGAATGCCAAAAGCTGCTAGTACATGCTATTTAAATATTAGTGCATGCAAATGCCAACCTATATGCGGCTAGCAAGCTGCTAATTAATTCTTTATGTGGCCAAGCAAGTGGCCAGCTAAGCTTGCCATATACGGCCAGGCCATGCACAAAGCAATTGCTACATGCACAAATATTTAATGGCCAAGGCAAATTGCTTACATGCGTATGCGGCTCAGCAATTAACTAGTGGTCCATGCAAATAAACACTTGCACGTGGCCAACTAATGCATGTAATTAAATATTCAATTAAATGGCCATGCGACTCAGAGCAAAAATGCTCATGCGGCCAGCAAATATTAAAAGTGCAATTAATGGCTCCCACAGAGAACATGTCCATAGAAAATACTATGGCCTCCATGCTCCTCCAAACAACAATAAAAACCCAAATCCAGACTTCCGTAGGTCAAATTTGGACAAAATGAAATTCTCTACAACATGGAACCATCAAAACTTGGAAATAACAAGGTTAAACAGATCAAACCCAAGAAATCCGAAAATACCACAAGGCTAGATTTACAAGAATTTAACCATGGAAATGGAAATTGCTAAGTACTAAAGTGGGTTAGAAACACATGAGGAAGACAATGGAACAATAAAAATAGACTTCCTCCATGAAGCAAGATGTACTTGCCTAAGCTCTCCACTCTCTCAGGTTGGTGGAGAAGTAATGGTGGAAAAGAAGAAGAGTTAATAGGGAGAGAAAAATATATGGAGGGATATTTAATAAAAATGGTGGTGGTAGGTGGGAGTGGTTTAGTTCACATAAAATCAAGCAAAATCGAACCAAGCCAACAAATCGAACCGAACCAAGATAAACCCATCAATGAAATGCCAAAATAAATCAAGCAGGAAGACATGCAATACGGGTCAAAATACGTATACGTATTCCAAATACGTAATACGAGATATGGGCATTACAACTCTACCCATCTTCAAAGAATTCTGTCCTCGAAATTTAATCAAGTGGCTAGAGATGCAAGGACATGCTATACTAAGCAATCAATCAAACAATCAATCATGCAAGCAAGAAATTTGAAGGCATGAGGAAGAAGAAAAACATCCTGCTAGAAACCTCTCTGCCGGTTCTGAATCTGAGCTTGGACCAGGGCATACTGCTGGAGTCTCTGCTGCTGGAAGACTTGGGTCTGAGGCGGCAATGGCCTCGGAGGCTGGTACTGCTGCTGCTGCTGCTGCGGTACTGGTGCTGGTCCCTTTACTGAGGGACTAGTCTGGGCCGATGATGAACTGGCCCTATTCGGACAGGACCCTATCTTGTGGTCCGGTGCTCTACAAGCCAAGCACAATCCCTGTGCTCTGTGATACTCCGAAACAACGTGTCCTGGCTTTCCATAATGAGTACAACCCATTGTGGAAGACTGCTTCTGCTTCTATTGCTAAGGGGACGTGACCGACGTCACTGAGGCCGTCTGCCTCGGAGTTCCAATTGTCAAAGCCCTGACTACCGGGACTGGTGCTGAAGACTGGGTCATCTGGCCGTGAGATCGCTTCCGACCTCCGGTCCTGTCCACGATCCTGTGGGAGGTATACTCATGCCTCCTAGCTGCTCTCAAGACTGCATCAAAAGTTTGATGCTCAAATTGCTCAACTGCCAATAAAATCTCCAAGTGAAGCCTCTGCTGGAATCGCTGGGCTCTATCATACTCGGTTGCCACCAAGGTGGGAGCAAACCGACTGAGTCTGGAAAACTCGGCCGCATACCCGTCGACCGTCCTGTCCATCTGCTTCAGATTGGTGAACCTCGTCTGTAGATCGTATCGAGCTACAGCATCGAAGTACTTGGTCTGGAATCTCTCTCTGAATACTGCCCAAGCAATGGGTGTTGCTAATCCAACGGCCTATACCGTCCACCAGCTGCGGGCAAGATCTAACAACTGCAGGCGCACTGCGGCCACCTTCTCGTCTTCTGGGGTTCTAGCTGCTTCTAGAATCACCTCTGTGTCCTGAAGCCAAGCATCAGCGGCGATAGCATCTTCGCTACTATCAAAGAACGAAGGGTATAAGCGCTTGAAGCTGTTCGCTGCACTGTTCCCATGACGACCGTCTCTGTTCAGAGCATCTTCCACTGCCTGGTGTAAGACATCTTCTCTACGACCCTAGAAAGCTAACAAGGTCCTGATGAGACCCACCAAAGTGCCATCATCAGGCTCTGCAGGCTTGACGGGCTGAACCGGTGGCTCGGGATCCCCGGTAGGCATGACTCGGGAGGCTGCTCCTGAGTGCTGGGCCTGATCTTCGGGTTACTGCTGGTCCACAGGAGGTGCTCCGTCTCGCTGATCGGCAGGTCCAGAAATAATGCCGCTAAAGAAGACGACATAGGGAACAATAAGGAAGGACCAGGACAGACCAATGATACAAGCATGTGATCAAGTCAAGATTTTTAGGGATTTAAAAAATATGAACAAAGATCAAGGGAGAGTACTGATTGAGACATCTATTCGGTAAAACCTCATATATCTTGATTTACAAGACCTGTATGGGCTACCACTTAAACCATGTCACGCCCCAGAACCAGAATACTGGAGAGCGGGGACAGACATAGCCATCTACGTATAATGAAATGGGATCCACTCCACTATACGATCACGGCTGTCTAGATATATGAGGGTTTATCTACAAGCCAACAGTCTCTTATGGTCATGAACAAGCCTAGTATCTCAATCACAAGCAAGTAAGTAAATGTTACAAGATGTAAGATCACCAAATATAAAATAGTAAGGCATCCCAAATATTACATATTCAGCTGATCATGAAGCTAGTCGTACAAAATGCCAGGACAAGCAAGAGTTTAGTCATACATGATCAACCCTAGGATTTGTCAATCATGTTACTGCCCGTAGGCAGAAAGTAAGTAAAAATGTACACGAGCTAACACTTGCTCAGCGGCTAAACGCCTCAAATGAATAATTTTTACAATAGAGTGGGAGAGCCAAAAATAACCCACTCGTTGCCAGGATTCCGTCCAGTGGTCACCATCTGGCTGGAAAACCGGTAGATCCTCTGGAGCTGCTCCGGAATTTGGCCATACAAAACCAGCTGGGTCAGACCCCAGAAAGAGCAAGTGCCACAAAGGAGGCTTCACTTAGAAACTAAAACCAGCAATTAGCACAAGATTATAATTACATAATAAAAGACAGTAATTAAGAAAGAATATGACAGGAGATATACGATGAGATAACCATGGGACTATTCAGATAATCAGGTTACAACCCGTAAACCAAACAAGGACCGGGGTTGTAACCCTTCGTCTGAATAGAACTTGGTTTCTCCCACCATTTATCGACAAGATCATAAGAAATCAGGACATGTAACAATCTTGTACAGGATAAAGGCAAGACTAGACTGATTGAACTTCATCCAACAATCACGGTCAAACAATAAGTACGGCTTGATACTTTAACAAACTAGGGTTATCACAGGCCTAGTTACTAGCAAGATGCAGTAAGATTATTCTAACAGCCACAAGCCCTGTAGACCATCCAGGTTATCTAGGTCGAATATTAGTACAATAAGGGTGCAACACATGACAGTGTGCTGGAAATGTGCCCTACTCGACGGCAGGCTACAGATCCCAAGTGGGGCGCCCAGATAACGGGATTGCCTGTAGCTGGGGAAATCTCTTCATGACTACTGGATTATTCTAGTTATTAGCCTTAGCTATTTACAGTAGGTACCCCTGACCGTGGTACTCAGGGGTCCCCGTCCTAGACATGATGCAAGACAAGACGGGTTCATTTGTACAAGCACAATCGTCTACGGTGTCCAGGTCATTCGATCTTGTCATGTCAAGCTGGCCGTCGCAACAGCCTTCAAAATATATATTAGGCCAGGTTTACTTGTCAAGAGTGCGCCACGGCGGGCCACTATCAAGAATTATCATGTCAAGTTTATCATGTCAAATTATCATGTCAAGTTTATTGTCAAAAGTGCACCACTACGGGTCACTGTCATGTCAAGTCAATTGTCAAAAGTGCACCACAACGGGTCACCATCGTGTCAGGGAACAATTAATGGCACAAGCATACAAGTGGTAATTAAATATTAGCAGGGGCAAGGACGTGGACTTATGCGGCTCAGAAAATTATTACATGCGGCCAGGAAGTCACTATCAATCATTACGCTAACAATTCGTGTTTAGGGAAGCAACTTAGAATCACACATTGTTTAATCATAATAATATAATTGTAAAGACAAATAAGACAAAAGATAGTGGGACCCACAATAAATGCAAGTATGCCAGGCGGCCAGCCAATAAATATTGTCACCATACAATATGCGGCTAGCACACTTGCTGTATGCAGCCAAGAATAATAAATAGGCCATGTGTCCAAATGGATTGGTCCATGCGGTTCGCTATGCATTGCCATATGCGGCTAGCATTGAGTGCATATGCGGCCAGTATATATTTCCATACAAGCAAGCCATACATGCAAGCAATTCTTGCAAATACATGACAATAATTAAATACTGATGCTAGCAAGTGCTAATACATGCGGCCAATTAGCAAGCAACTGCATGCTAATGCATGCAAACTAAAGAAAAGGCCATGCCAAACATTTCCATATGCGGCCAAAGCTGAGTACTTAATAGTGCATGAGAGGCCATGCGGCTCACTGTGTTGGCATGAGAGGCCATGCGGCTCATTTGTTATTTAAGCATGCAGGCATAATAACCAATGCTTTAAATAATGGTTCTAACCAATGCAGTAATCAATACATGCATTAAACAATACATTAAACCATGCATGCACCCAATGTATGGAATTTCATGCATTAACTACTTTACGTATGCTTCTAGCAAATGCATCAAATAATGCATTAAACAAATGCATTAAGGAATGCATACATTAAACTCATGCACGTATGCACATGCATTTAAATAATACATCAAACCATGCATTAAAGAATGCATGCATTTAATGCATTAGTATATACGGCTATATGTAGCTCATGCGGCTGACTAACAATGTATTATTTAATGCATTAGTATATGTGGCTATATGTACAAGCATGCATGCGGCTGACTTATTGTTCCTTATGCGGCTCATTTGGAATACCAAAAGTTGTTAGTACATGCTATTTAAATATTAGTGCATGCAAATGCCAACCTATATGCGGCTAGCAAGCTGCTAATTAATTCTTTATGTGGCCAACCAAGTGTCCAGCTAAGCTTGCCATATGCGGCCAGGCCATGCACAAAGCAATTGCTACGTGCACAAATATTTAATGGCCAAGGCAAATTGCTTACATGCATATGCGGCTCAGCAATTAACTAGTGGCCTATGTAAATAAATACTTGCACGTGGCCAGCTAATGTATGTAATTAAATATTCAATTAAATGGCCATGCGGCTCAGAGTAAAAATGCTCATGCGGCCAGCAAATATTAAAAGTGTAATTAATGGCTCCCACAGAGAACATGTCCATAGAAAATACCATGGCCTCCATGCTCCTCCAAACAACAATAGACACCCAAATCCAGACTCCCGTAGGTCAAATATGGACAAAATAAAATTCTCTACAACATGGAACCATCAAAACTTGGAAATAACAAGGTTAAACAGATCAAACCCAAGAAATTCGAAAATACCACAAGGCTAGATTTACAAGAATTTAACCATGGAAATGGAAATTGCTAAGTACTAAAGTGGGTTAGAAACACATGAGAAAGACAATGGAACAATAAAAATGGACTTCCTCCATGAAGCAAGATACACTTGCCTAAGCTCTCCACTCTCTCAGGTTGGTGGAGAAGTAATGGTGGAAAAGAAGAAGAGTTAATGAAGAGAGAGAAATGTGTGGAGGGATATTTAATGAAGAGGGTGGTGGTAGGTAGGAGTGGTTTGGTTCATATAAAATCAAGCAAAACTGAACCAAGCCAACAAACCGAACCGAACCGAACCAAGATAAATCCATCAATGAAATGCCAAAATAAATCAAGCAGGGAGACATACAATGCGGGTCAAAATACGTACACGTATTCCAAATACGTAATACGAAATATGGGTATTACAGAGCTCCAGCGGGAAGGACGCAGTCTGGGTTATCGTGGATCGACTTACCAAGTCGCCCCATTTCTTATCCTTCAGAGTTGAGCAATCTACAAAGGTTCTGGCTGATTTGTATATGAGGCAAATGGTGCGTTTGCATGGTGTACCAATCAGTATTGTGTCAGATCGAGATTCGAGATTTATATCTAATTTTTGGAGGAGTATACAGGAGAGTTGGGGACTCATCTCAAATTTAGCACTGCTTATCACCCGCAAACCGATGCACAGTCAGAGCGCACAATCCAGATATTTGAGGATATGATGAGGGCGTGAATAGATTTTGGAGGATCTTGGAAAGATCATCTGTATTTGGTGGAATTCTTATTCAACAACAGCTACTAGGCAAGCATATAGATGGCACCTTTTGAGACACTGTACGACAAGAAGTATAGGTCTCTAGTGTATTATAGTAACGTCGGAGAGTGTCAGATACTTGGTCCAGAGTTAGTGACCCAGACAGTGAAAAAGGTAAAGCAGATTCAGAGCCACCTCAGGGCATCATATGATAGACCGAAGCATTGGACTGATATACACTGCCAACCTTTAGAGTTCAAGGAATATAATCACATATTTTTGAGGATATCACCAACTCGAGGGACTATTAGATTTGGGAGCAGAGGCAAGTTGAGTACGAGGTACATCGGACCTTTCGTCATTCTAGAGCTAGTTGGTGAGGTGGCTTATCATCTTGCATTACCCCCGTCACTTAAGGGTGTGCAAGATGTTTTTTACGTATCGCAGTTGAGGAGGTACATGGCAGATCCTAGCCATGTACTTGAATATCATTCAGAGATTACAGTTGGACCAAGCCTGTCGTAAAGGGAGCAGTTTGTTAAGATTCTAGACCGTAGCGGGAAGGTATTGAGAGGAAAAACTATTCGACTTGTCCGGGTTGCATGGAAGCATCATTCTCCGGATGAGTCCACTTGGAAGCATGAGGATTCCATTCGAGAGCGCTTCCTTTACTTATTCGAAGATCGAGGTATACTGCCTTTCAAATACTCGTAATAGTTCAAATCTTGATTTCCTACTTGTGCCATTATCTTAATTTCGGGGACGAAATTTTCTAAGAAAGGGAGGATGTAAGTCCCCACTTCTTATTTTAAGTATTTCTATATTATTTTGTTAGCCAAAAATTGGTGCCAAATTAAATTTTTGCATATTACTTCACATTACTTTTACTTATAGTTATACTTATAGATAATATTATAGTTAGTTAAAAATGAATCCTGATATTATTAGTTATATTAAATATTTATTTTATTAACAGGAGAAGTGGTGATACTGGGTTACTGGAAGAAAATTTTAGCAGATTGTTATTGATTTTATTTTTGTAATAGGAAGTAAGTATTTTTATTTATTTATAATTGGGCATAGTATATAAGATTTTTTTTAAAAATCAACATTTCAAACCCAAACCAACTTAGCCCATTATAAACAGTAGTAGCAGCTTACCTTCACTTGGACTGGGTGAGCAGGTCATTCCAACACCCAAACCCGCCAACCTCTGGTAAATTAAGCCTTCATTTTTGGGTTTTGGGCAGGCAGTTTTCAACCAAACCCGAAAATCGACCCACTAATTCAAATAAAACTTGCTACTGTTCTTCTACTCCAACGTACACAATGCTCCTGCAAAATGCAGTCAAACCTGTATGCATAGAGAGCCCCATTCGAAACCGTAGCCATCACCCTATATAACTATAACATGTTCTTGGCCTCTCCTCTCCCATTAGGAAAAACCTAGCTGCCCTCTACCAAGCTTCCCACCCGATTCTTTCTTGTAAACACCCTGCATTTCCCTAAAAAAAATTTACTATTTTTTACTTAAATACTATTTAGGAATATTTTGGTATTATCAAGACTAATTGAGCATATGGTTAGAGGTAATTTTTATTAGAATTAAGTATTAAGCATAGCAAATATTTTATATATGTGTTATGAAATAGGATTTCTTTTTACAAAAATAATTTTTGCTAATTGGAATTATAAATTTTCTATTTTAGGAATTTTAGAATTTATAACAGATTTTTATATATTAATATTAATTATCAAATATTTTTGCATGATGTATCAAAGTGTAACTTTTACAAATTTATATACAATATATGTTAGAGTATTTTAGAATTTTTGGATTTTTTTGGAAAGGTTATTAGGAGTTATTAACTATTAAGTAGTATTTACTATTTATATAAAAAATAAAAAAAGAAAGGGAAAACAACTCCGATGAAAAAGCAGACGAAATTCGACCCCCCCCCCCCCCCCCCCCCCCCCCCCGTATTAAACGAAAATTTTTCCTTTCCTTCATAAATTCTGTTTAAATCCAATTCTCATCCAAATTGGATGAAACAAAATCCTATTTAAACTAGATCATGTTCTCATCCAACTGGATCAAATTTTATTTGAAATTCCGATCAGGAATAGGATTTAAACCTAATATAAAGTCAGCGTTCACGGAAAGAAATTTCTTTACGAATACACGACTGTGCCCTGCTCTCCGTCCCTAAGCCTCATCTAAAACTTTGCGTGTGTCCCCGCCAACCTGCGACCACCACGAACCTTCTGACATCGCCAAAGCCGCCTGTGGTCGTCAAAAATTCCATCGGGATAGAGGAGCCTCTGTTCGAAATTTCTGACAGGTACCCATAATTGCTGACTGTTTTTTCTTCCTTCGGTTAATCAAATATTAATCTATCAATTCCTACACGTAGCCAACACGACCACCTTCAAAACCTAACAATTGGTTTTAGTTTAGGGACATTAGTTCTTCCAGTATTCTCCCCTAAAAATAAAAAAAACTACAGTAGTCAGGTGTTCTTCATTGGCAGTTTCGATGTCAGAACTCTGTTTTTGAAGGCCAATAATTTCTTGGATTTGGAAAATTTTGGAAATCGATCTAAACAGTATTGTAGTCAACATAACCAAGTATAAAATCCATTAATTAGTTTTATATATTCTGTATTTATTTTTGCAATAAATTAGGTAAAAAATTGAGAAAAACTAGTTTTCAAAGCAACCAAATTCGATAAAAAATTTCCCGATATGCCATGTGCTTCGAAAAACTGGGGGACATGGTCACAACCCATAAGCATCAAAAGACGCGTATGGATGTTGTCGACGTATGGGATTCTACAGAACTCGATTTCGTTGTGCGTGCGCGGCAAAATCGAGGCATATCCGTCATGATATCCAGTATCGGTCCCTTTGCAAACTAAACCATAACTTCTTGCACGTTCGTTATCTCAAGACAAAACTTGTGCCATTGGGACCGTGTTATTTTTTGGGTCCTGTGAGCCAAGTTTAGTCCGATTCAGAGAAGGTCGACCGGAATGCTATTTTGGTGGGCCAGCGACCCGATCCAACGTACAAATTTGTGCATGGCTCATCGGAATCCAACTTTGGACATACAGTAAAATTTGTATCATCAAATCAGAGCCGTAGACATATAATTTGATGACTTTAGAGACCATAGGTACTGACACGCTTTTTGGTGCAAAGCGAGTCCAACGGGAGACATCATTTTTACCCAAAATTACGATTTTGCCCGTATTCAGAATTAGACTTTTGGGTAGGCATTTTTAGACATTTATTTTATACCAAAAATATTTGTGATATTTATTTCAGCATTCGAGGACGTTTGCGTGACTTGATTTCTCATTGCTATTTATTCTGAAGATCTGAGTTACTGGACTTGCTATTCTCTGAACACTACCTCCTGGCAAGATACCTTGCCATTTACTGTTTATTTACTTTATCTCATATATTGTATGCATTTATTTATTATTTATTTTCTGCAAGAAGATGTGTGCTATATAGTCATATTTAGATGCAATTCTACTACTTAGTTCTATTTCCTGCTATTTAATTATTTCTATGCACATTAAAATCTAGATTTAAGAGACCACCCTTGGTTATGCTACAATTATAGGCCTTGACACATTTGTACCACGAAGTCGTGAGTCACATATAGAACTCGGACATGCGTAGCTAGCTGGCCACCGGTACGTATAAGTCGTGCGATAGGTATAACTGCTAATAGAATGCATGATAGGTTGACTAAGCAGTTATTAGAGGTATTGTGTCATGGATACGACATAGATAGTCATGGGATAGGAAGGATATTTCCTTAGCATATGGGCCATGTATGCACTTTCCTTTTGTAACCCATGAGCTCTGTCGGAGACGCGGGTGAGATTACTGACGGTCGCTGACGTTCTACGAAATGTTATGCACTTACATTGTTACTGACGGCCACTGTCGCTTCGCTGGTGCTCAAAGAGGGAACTATGCCAATCCCATTTTAGCCATAGTGCCCATGCGTTAGAGGTTTATTCTTAAATTGCATTCACATAGACTGGATAGGCTACCTTATCCGTTAGGTATATATACTTTTGGTTTGTGTACTTATACCTGATTGCGGCTTGGAACAGTAACTTGTCACGGACTAGTTTGCCACACATTGACCTTGTTTAGTTATAGGTGTGGTTTACTGCTTCGATGAGAAGGTACAGAACTTTTTTTTGTGGTCCGTATACTATATTGGATTCATAACATGGAAAAAAATTTCATCGTAAATTAGGGTACCATCTCCTGTCCTTGTTTGGTTGGGGGATGGTACGCTAATTCAAATGTGGGGTATTGGACAATGTTATAATTCGATTGACTTATTATTGAGCAATTTATATTCAGTTATATGACATGTTTATATGTATCTTGTTACGTCCCTCTCAGGACTTGGGGATTTCTCCAGGTGTGTATTTCTTGACTTTTTGCAGGTATTCTAGCCAAGGCCATGTTCTTCTCTATTCATTCGAAGATGACTTGCTCTTGGATCGTTCTTTGCAACTTTTGATACATCATTTCATTTGTCATATATTACTTCCCTTTTAAATAGTTGGTGGTGGATTTGTCTCCGCCCAACAAACTTGTAAAATGATAATTCATAGTTGATTTATGATATCTTTTATTCTTTTATTTGTGGATGAGACTATTTGGCTGTAATTATACTGCATTTACAGCTTACGTATATTTATTATACGACTGGCAAGTCTACGTACCTAGTCCTACATATATTAGGACTGGAACGTTACATATTTTTGTCATGGCCCATGCAGGTCTACGATAAATTGTTTGGTTACTTTACAGTACCAAGCAAGCCTGCATATATGATTAGAGTCTAAGATCTCATCCACATGCTTGACCTCCTTCCATGACTCCATTTTCGAAATCTCGCTCGACTACCTTAAATTGCATCTTCCTTGATCCATTTCTACCAGAAATCTAATCTTTTTCTTTCGTGCTTAATAGGGTTAGAAAAATGACCTGTAGGCCCTATTGATTCAATTACACTATTAATTTAACTATTATAAGTTGGATAGAATGCCTTACGACCTAGTATTCCCTTCGTCCTTATGACCCATTATAGAGGATTACCTAGACTATAAATCCTTAGAGGACCATATCTCATTTAGTCGACCAAAGCCCTAGACAAGAAGACAGTAAGACAACTGTAAATGCACAAACCCCGGACAAGACTTAGAGTTTAAAGAACTTGGACTACTTATGCTTTCTTTCATCATAATCTCATGTACCTCTATTTTTACCATATTGACCAATGCTGCTATTATAGCCTAGTTTCGCAAGCTTATTCTTTTATCAAGCTTGTTCATGATATATATGTCATTGGAGGTACCCCACTAACATATTATCTAATCAGAACCGATGCATGATGGTCTGATCAACCTAGTGTGCTTGGTTCGCTCTGCAAATGATTATCACGTGGATTGAGATATAGCTGACAAATATACTTGCCCTTTAGGATCTCATTTGCACCTGCCTTGACAACTCTCTCTTGAACTATTCAATCGCCTTTGAAACCCGTATTTGTATTCGATCGTATCTTCCTCGAACTATTTATTACTTTCGTCTTTCACCTATTTTAGAAAATGAAAATGCTCGTAGACACGGAGTATTCCCCTATGGCCAAGATAGTTGTATATATACGAGCTCAGCTAGACATCGACCATGTCATGTGACTACAACCTCGCCTTGAGTTACTCGTCCTTTTCCTTGACCCTAGAACTACTATCATGATCTTCTAGTCATTTGAATTTGAGAATGATTAGAATCGTATCCTTGATCAAATCTTCGACCTAGGAGACTATCTATTCTCAATGAACTATTTATTATGAGTCTCTAATTAGTTTTCTTTTGATATTTTTTGCGTTAACTAGCAACCCAACTAGCAACCCTTATGTCTTAACCCAACCATTACCCGACTAAGCCACACAGTTTAGACATGAGATGAATATACAAAATTAAGGACAAGTATTTGCCATGGCTGTGATAGACACCCACCCCGAGATTAGGGATCCAACAGGTATTATTCTAGTTATACCATTTTATTATTAAGACATGACTTAGCATTAGAACAACACATTCACTAGCTTAGCTAATATCCATAGCATAATACTCCGTCATATTATGATTTACTAGTTATCAATAGCAATGCATGAGCACTACATTCGACACTATTAGAAACCTTATGACCATAGTCTAGCAGGCTTATCACAAATAGAAATTTATGACTTAGTCATTAGAGATCTTTCGTATGACGTTCCTTAGAGTTTGCTACCCCCATCGATAACTCTCGTATACTATGGAAGAGTGCATCATTCTATTTTATCGACTCATGTATCGTTGTACGCAATCATTTTCCATTTATTAGAAATTAGGGTACGATCCTCGAATTTGATTCATATCTACCGTACCACGTTATCTATTACATCGTGCCTTATTTTTTATATCAAAAGTCAAGGTACGATATTACGACTTTGATTTTTTATAACTTCATTAATCATAGAATCATGTCTTGGTTTAATTTCTAGAAAGTAACTTTAGAAGTGTATAGATTGTAGGCCCTCTAAATTTTAGGATTTACTAGGATTATCTGTCACACTTCAGTCGCAAAATACACAGAACTAGGCCACGTGACAATGGCCAGCTACGTATCGAAGTAGACTCTAATCCAAAATTGAATATGCAAAGTTGTCCTAGATTGGTGTAACTACCTCTATAACATGTTTATATCTCAATCCATGAACAAAATCATAAAGAATGGGAAGTATGAGAACCAGTCTGCAGCCGAATAATCATATTGCCCGAATAGACTCGAAAGGAATAATATGAGTCTAGAAATGCTATGCTATTAAGTGATCAAAATAACATGAAATAAGACATATAAACTACGAAAGAATGAATACCTGCAAGAGTACATACATAAAATATAACGGGACCCCATCAACATTAATCCAGCAAGGTTTTTTGTAGACCACGCGACCAAATCCAGAGAGATAACCAGGTCCTCAGCGGGATGCAACAAGGTACATAATATACAGACCAGATATAGGACAGTAATGAAAGAAAAGTTAAATAATAGTAATACTAATAAAGTAGGTGAATCTAAAATAACCAACTAGTATGAAAATACAATTTAAGAAACATCACTGGAATACGCGGGCTGTCACGGTGTACTCCAGAGATTTGATACGTGTAGAAGCAAGAAAATTTCAGCAATCTTGACAACCATGCGCCCACGCAAGGGAGTCATATGCGCCCAAGCCAGGGAGTAATATGCGCCCAAGCCAGGAAGACATATGCGCCCAAGCCAAGACAGCCCACATGCACCCAAGTCTCCAGAGCAAGCTATGTGCCCATACTAGACTCCTCCAGAAGGGGGCGTACAGCCCTGTTTTAGGCTATGTTCCCAAGTCAGGACAGCCTCGGACTCGGTCAAACCTACGATCAATCGTGCACCGAAGCATATAGCCACGTCAGTCTCTATGAGCAGTCGTGCACCGAAGCATACGGCCACTTCAGTCTTCTTTTTTGTGTGTGTCCACAAAAATGTTAACTCTGATGGGGACCACCTTTTACTCTGACGAGAAGGTGGTGATGCAATCTGATACCGATAAAGTGGGGAGCACTCAGAAGATGTTGATCGTGAAGTTCGATCAGCAGGCGTTTGAAGAGATGCTCTCGAGGGACGGCTCTACTCCCTCAAAATCAGTGAAGCCAAACATGTCTCGCAAGACTTGGCTTCCGAAGGCTCGTGGTGCATATCCTGTCTGTGTCATAGAAGATATGCAACTGAAGGACTCTGTCACGTCGGCGCATAGGCCTTCCACGTGGGCGCATAGGACTTCTACGTGGGCGCATGGAGCTCCTCTGTGGGCGTATAGCTCTGCCATAGAGGCTCCTGACATGAAGAAGGCGTATACCGTTCCGGAGTCTACTAGCCCAGCGACTTCTTTCTTGTGCAATCAACAACAGAGTGTTCAACATACGATACTTGGCAAAGAAAAAAATACTACGATGCCAGGAATCGAAGTATTTGATGCTCTGGGCAAACTCAGCGAGGCTCACAACGAAGGAGATAAAACTGAGAGAAAATAACGCTGCTTTACCAAGCATGCGCCTAAAAGGGTGTGTGGGCGCATAACTCTGGCTAGAAGACTTCTGTCTTCGATAGATTATGGGCCCAGGGTCATGCGCCCAAGGCTATGCGCCCAAGCTCTACTGACCCATACTATGCGCCCACATCCAGGAAGCTCAGGCATGCTGCCAAGACTTTTGGAAAGCATGCGCCCAGAGGAAGACTCCAGGGTCTATGTGCCGACAACAAAAAGATAGGCCCCAACGCGTATAGCACGAGGCTGTCTTCAAGGTCATCACAGAACTTAGGTGTGGGGGTTGCAACTGCACGTGAACTAAGTCTGAATGTGCCAACTTTTCTTACAAACCCATATGCAAAGCTCGACGATACATATGACATGGGTTTTAAGGCAAAACTCCCTTCCGCTGACTTACGTGACATGATAAATCATAAGCGTAAAATGAGGAAGGATACGACAATTCATGGCATACATCCGTACACTAGTATTGTCATCAACTGTTGCTGCTCTAAAGCAACGAGAGTGCCTCAGAGGCAGTCCGTGTTTCGACGACTGCATCGCTCTGATGATGAAAAGCCGCTATGTGTTTCATCCAACATGGCTTCATGGGGTCCTCCTTACGGGAGCCCCAATCAAAGAAGGTGGACCACGAACCCAACTTTTTCTTTCAGTTCTGCGAACATAAGAAGAAGTCTGCCAACAGATAGCCAGCAAGCTGTTACATCTGAACGAGTCTATATGGGTACTCGGTCAAGGACGAGATTCCTTATAGATGACGAGGACTCCCAAGTTGGAGGTGATGATCCTACAGCTGGGGGTAGTATTCCCTCAGAGTCTAAAGCAGATGGCCTTCACACCGGGGTAGCCTTCCAGATGACGATGATCTCTCTGAATCTGACGGTGACAATCTACCTCCCCTACCTAAAGATGAGGGACTTTTCAACTCAAAGACAGACAGTATCAGCACCAATTGTACTATTTCCTCTGTTCATCCTCGTATGTTATTTACATACATGGTGGATGGAGAGAGACCTGAAGAAGCCAGTGATCAGACCAACAAATGGCTAGAGGGTCTTAAAACAGCATTTGCCAAGATCACTGATATGCTTACCAGTATCATGGCGGTCCAAGCTGCTGGGCTGTTCCTCCACCTCAACCAAACGTCTCAGCACACGTTAGTTCGACTCATAGCAACAACCCTCCTTCGCTACAGAAGGAGTATCATTCCGTTACATCTCCTCTAAATCTTGTAAATACTGGGGGTGGTCCTTTATCAACAATGCCTGACAACCGTACAGTAGCCATTTATCAACAGCTGCTCAATCAATAGGATGCAATCAATTCTCTTGTTGCCCGTCTCGATACTATCTCACACAAAGATGAGCTTCAGAAGATGGGGATATCTCAACCTTATCTTCCTGAATGGGAGAATGCTACTTGCCCTCCTAACTACAAGCCACTGACGCTAAATTCATTTGACGGGATGACTTCTCTTCGCCAACACATGACATACTTCAACATGCAGACTCTACACTTACCCTGGGACGATCTGTTCTTGTCAAAGCTATTTATTACCACTTTGCAGAGGTAGCTTTTGAATGGTTCTACAGTCTACCTGACGGTTGTATTAATTCCTTTAAAGATTTGGAGAGGCTATCCCTCAACAGGTTATGAGAGTGGCATGCATGTTAGTATGTGCACCCTCATCGAGACCAAGCAAAGGAGGACTGGATCTGTTATTGCTTTCATCGAAAGCTTCAGGTGACTAGCATTGAAGATGCCCTTCGGTATACCAGACTCAGAACTCATGGATACTTGTCGACATAACTTCCTTCCTACAGTGAAGTTCTGTCTGTGGGCCCTAGAGTAAGGGCACGAGACGTGGGTACGTCCAGCCTACACCGCAGTGTCGGCGGTAGAACGCTGTCCTAGGTCAACATACATCTAAATATATCTCTAAACAGTTTATGCTCCCCAAATGGGGGTGACATAGCAGTAAATAAACTCAATTACAACTAAGGAAGAGATATCACGATATGAAATAGAACTCAAAGAAAAATAGATGATAAAGTAGTCTAAGATAATCCCAGCAAATATCCAGAGGTACATGGTCTCAGATACAGAATGAAAGAATATAAACAACTCAGAACAGAATAAAGTCTAGCTAAACATGTCTCAAGACTACATAAGATAAGATAAGCCTAACTAAACTAGTCTAGGCAATGGGGGTGATGTCCTCAGCTAGAGCTGGGTCCTCCTGAGGGTCCAGCTCGCAAGTATCATCTAAGGCTGCCCCGTAGTAAGTATCCAGACAGGCCTCCTCTTCGTCCTCTGTAATATTTTTAACAGGTCCAGTCAGGACAGGAGCGAGTACAGTACATCTCAACAGTTCATAGCAGATTAAAAAATATAATCATGCAGTAAAGTAAGATACAGGTGCTGAAGAATACAGTATGTAAATAGAGAGAGAGAACTGTAATAGAAATATCTACTATAAGTAAGGAACTAATAGTGGCTAGTGAGTCAGAGTACAGGATAACACATATGAACAGAACAGATTTGTACATGATCTACACTAAGGAGTTTCACATAATCTACACTACTATGGAATTGTTCACATGACTACTAGCACTCCTCCGTTTCCCCAATCAATACACAAGGATCTAAGCAGGTTATGTTATTATACATGATATCACATGGGAGCCCATGAAAGGGTGCACATGATAGTATACATGAGGGCTCTGTGAACATGAGAGTACATGATTCACAAGAGTGTACATGTATGGTGAAAGCACAAGAGTACATAATAAAAGTGAAATGCACATAACACAATGTACCCGATGCTCCCGAGGAGGATAACATCGCATGAAGAGATCCATATAGTACCAATCCGTGATAATGTCGTGACAGCACAAGTAAAATAATTTAATACAGAAAATAATTCTAAGCAGGATATGAAATGATCAGAGAATGTACTCGCATGGTATCTGAGTGTCCAATATGAAAGTACTGTCCGAGGAGTGGTGTCTGGCTCCTAATCAGAACAGCACAAGTCACAACAAGTCTAAAATGGTAAAATGAAGTCCTACTATGCATTCTACATGATTCTAGGTCAATCTAGGCCAAAGTCAACTCTTGGTCAACTCTAGTCAACCCTAGAAGTCAAACTAGGTCAACCAAGTCTAAATTAGGCCAAACTAGTCTACCTTAGTCTAATCAAGCCTAGCTTAGTACTCCTACACAATCACTAGGTCAAACTAACATCACACATACATAATTATTAACGTATATATCTATGTACCCTATATATACATTACATACCTATATGATATCCATATATAATAGATATTCATATATATTATATATTCATAATACATTATTAACTTATATATAAAACACAAACTTACAATATATATATATAGATACATATATTAGAGTTTATATTACATATATACTTTATATTAGATAGGCATATAGAGAGGGTGAAAGGACATCATGGCAATGTGAGTGTCTATGTGTAGTGTTGTGAGGGATGTAAAATATATGTGTGGCTTTGTGTGTGTGTGGGGGAAGAAGAGTGGACTGAAACATGACAGGAATGGGAAATAGATAGGTATGTGAATGTGTGTAGGGTGAGTGAGAACATACATGAGGGGGCTGTGTGTATGTGTGGTGTGAGAGATATACATGTGAGTGTAGGGAAAACTGTGTTCCCAGATTTGTGTTTGTGAGCAAAGTGTTAGCAGGAAATATGATTAGGTGACTGAACACAATAATGCTAAATTGAAAACAAGAATGCAAATGTGTACATATGGGCTGAACATGAGACAGGTAAGGAGAATAGGTAGGAAACCAAACAAGTGTTCTTGCGGGATAGTGCAACAAGTATTCTCAGTTTAACATCCCTATATTAATTCCCAGATTTCATACCACATTAGAAATCATCCATAGTTCATAATAGGACTCAAAAGAAAATAGTCTAAAACAGTTTACTATTTGACAGTTACACCTATCATTTAAAGCTCTAAATCAAACCCAATTCTCAAACAAACAACTCCAAAATTGACACACAAGTAGTTCAAGTATAGGAAAAAGAATCTAGGAACTTAGGCCAACATATTAACAGTACTAATTAGGTCAAAACAGTTGTACAAAATCGTAGTAAAAAACTGGAAAAATACAGGGTTATATACACTGATTTTTTAGAAAAAGTAAATGGTAAATGGAGATTAAAAATCAAAATAATATGCAATAAGAATGGTTGGTAAATGAATTATACAATGTGTTTGTGTCTCAGGGTCCATCACGTGTCCACCAATACGATACAATCGTGTCCAATACAAATAAACCCAAATCGGGCATAACAGTGCACTGTCTCGTGCACACGTGCACTTGTGTCGTGCACTCGACACAGGCCAAACCAAGCCTCGTGCTCGCACCCCTAGGTACGCCCAGGGTCTAGCTAAGTGTCCAACAACCTGCACTGTGTCCTAGAGTGTCGTATCCGAAGCTACAGAGCCGTATCAGTGCTCGATTTCACGTGTTCACTGTACAGTATAAAATCAGTACGACACTGATATCACTCTCGACACGCCACGTGGACACGTGTGACTTGACACGTGGTGTGTCAGTCATAGCCCCATGGTGTGTGTCGAGTCTCGTGTCATATTAATGCGTGTCGTGTCCGCTACAGCCCCCGAGTAGCAGGGGACAGAACTGGACTCAGTTCCAGCATGTTCGTGTCCCTCGTGTGGATACGACACGGCACGAAACACCCAAGTGTCAACACAAAAATTCAAGAGGGACCCTAGATCAACAATCCTATTCAAATAGATATCGAAAATAACACAAAAAAGTTCTCTTTGTGGCATTTCGACAAATAGTTAAGGGACGGGTCTGATACGTGTCCAAACGGACACGAAACTTATGAAACCCGACAAGAAACTAATGCAGACACTTAGGGACTCCTAGGGCTTCCTAAATATATAAAGAAATCAAAATTTCATTGAGAAGTGAGGAAGTTACCTATAGTTGAACTTCTAGGAAAATCTCTCTTTGTAGAGCTCTTCTCCTTGATGTCCCAATCCAATAAATCAATACCAAACTGAAATAAAACTCTAATAACAGCAAGTATAGGTATATTAAAACCTAATGGAAGAGATTTGAATGAAAAAGAAAATGGAATGGAATTCTAGGGATTAAATGAAATAGGAAACAAACCTCTTTCCTAAACTTGAGCTTTCCTAAAAAGAGGCAACCCTAAAATAAGAGAGTATTTATAGGGTGATGTTCCCAATGATGATATGGTGGCCGGCCAAGTGGGTCTAGGGATTAGGGTTTTGTAATGTCTTGGGCTTTGGGCCAACCTACAAGGCTATGAGTTAAATTGATTTATTAAAAGTTCTAAATCATAAGCCATGACTTATGACTTTCTAATTCCTATTGCTAACTAGAGTCTATTAACCAAACCAAGGGTTAGCTTAGGTTAGACTAGAGTCATATAACCTAACCAAGTCCATACTAACTAGGGTTAGCTTCTAGGTTGGTCTACAAAGATCAAAACTAGTCAAAGTCAACCTAGTCCAAACAATTCCAAAATAATTCCTAAAAATTCCCATAAATTCAAATAAATTCTAATAAATTCAAATTACCCCAAAAATGACAAAAATACCCTCAAACTAGAAATGTGGTAGTGACAAATCTACCCTCCTTAAAAGAATTTCGTCCTAGAAATTGAAAGGCGAAATACAACTGATGAGAATGATAGAAAGTATACCTCACGGTCCAAAAAGATATGGGCAGCGCTCGCGCATCTCATCCTCCCGCTCCCAGGTAGACTCACCTGAAAAATGATGCCTCCATGCGACGCGTACCAAAGGTATCACCTGGTTCCTCAGAACCTTCTTTCGTCGATCTAGAATCTCCACTGGCTGCTTTGGATAGCTGAGAGAAGGCCCAACCTCAATCTCTGAATGATCGAGCACATGGCTAGGGTCAGCCATGTACCATCTCAACTGTGATACATGGAATATGTTGTGGACCCCCACTAGCACAGGCGGCAAGTCTAGCCTGTATGCAACGTCACCGACTCTCCCGCTGATAACGAAAGGGCCGATAAAACGCGGGCTAAGCTTCCCGCCTCCACCAAAACGTATCGTACCACGAGTCGGAGATATCCTCAAGAAAACCTGGTCTCTGACCTAATCACAAGCAAGGTCTCAATTAAAATAATAAACAAACATGATCAAAAAAATCATAAACAAACAAACCTAAATCTAATCCTACTCTAATCTGTACCTCAAACTCCAACGGCCTCCGGTGGCTATCGGCCCAGTGCCGATGTCTGTCCTGTGCCACGCGAAGTCTGTCCCTGATGAGCTTCACCTTCTCGGCTGCATCAACAACCATCTCTGGCCCCAGTAAAGCTCGCTCACCAACATCATCCCAAGATAAGGGTGTACGACACCTACGCCCGTACAGAGCCTCAAAAGGTGACATCTTAATGCTGACCTGGAAACTATTATTGTAAGCAAACTCCACCAAATAAAGATGATCCTCCCAGGAACCTCCAAAGTCCAGGACGTACGTCCGCAGCATATCCTCAAGTGTCTGAATAGTCCGCTCCGACTGTCCGTCCGTCTGGGGGTGGTATGCAGTACTAAACTTAAGCTGAGTGCCCAAGCTGGTCTGCAGACTCCTCCAGAAATGGGAAGTAAAACGGCTATCCCGATCTGAGACGATGCTGACTGGAACTCCGTGAATCTTGACTATCTGCCGCATATACATCTCCGCCAGCCTCTCTGTAGACGTACCCACCTTGAATGGCAAGAAGTGGGCCGATTTGGTGAACCTGTCAACAACGACCCAAATTGCGTCTTTTCCTCCTGGAGTACGCGGTAATCCTGAAACGAAGTCCATAGTGATATGCTCCCATTTCCACTCGAGAAAGGGCAACGGCTGCAACAATCCACCGGGCCTCTGTCTTTCTGCCTTGACCTGCTGACAGACCAAGCACCTAGCCACGAAACGAGCCACCTCCCGCTTCATCCCTGACCACCAAGCATGCTCCCTCAGATTTCGGTACATCTTGTTGGCACTCGGGTGTATAGAGTACTGAGATCTGTGGGCCTTCTATATAACCTGCTCCCTGAGATCTCTGCTGGACACACATAACCTGGAACCGTGCCTCAAGGCACCATCCTCTGCAAGAGAAAACTCGCCCTCCAGCAATCCTGCTCGAACCTGCTCTCGAAGACACCGCAGAGCAACGTCCTCAAACTGAGCCGACTTGATCCTCTCTACCAAGTCCGACTGAATCTACATGCCCCACAACTGCATCTGTACTCCGGGCACGATCACCTCAATCCCAAGGCTCTCCAAGTCTGCAAGCAAATGCCGATCCATGGTCAAACACATGGCTGTCGGTTACCTATTCAAGGCATCGGCAACCACGTTGGCCTTTCCTGGGTGATACTGAAGTAGGATGTCAAAATCCTTCATCAACTCTAGCCATCTGCGCTGTCTCATGTTTAACTCCTTCTCAGTGAACACATACTTTAAGCTCTTGTGATCTGTGAAGATCTCCACCCTTTCACCATACAGATAATGCTTTCACAACTTCAGAGCAAATATCACTGCTGCCAGCTCCAGGTCGTGGGTAGGGTAGTTCTTCTCATGGGGACATAATTGCCTGGAAGCATAGGCAATCAACTTCCCATGCTGCTGCAAGACGTAATCCAGCCCCTTTCCTGAAGCATCACTATAAATAGTGAATCCACCCGATCCTGAAGGCAATGTCAGAATCGGAGCTGTCGTAAGTCGCTTCTTCAACTCATCAAAAGCTGCCTGACACTCCTCTGACCAAACGAACTCGGCATCCTTCCGGGTCAACCGAGTCAACGGCTCTGCAACCCGGGAGAAATCATGCACAAATCTCCGATAATATCCTGCCAGCCCCAGGAAACTCCTGATCTCTGCAACTGAAGTCGGCGCTGCCCATGCCTCAACTGCTATAATCTTCTTGGGGTCAACTGAGATACCATCTCCAGTCACCACATGCCCCAAGAAGTCCACCCGGTCCAAGAAGAACTCACACTTGGAGAGCTTCCCATAAAGTTGCTCCTTCCTGAGAGTCTCCAGCACGATCCTCAAATGCTCCTCGTGCTCCTCCTCCGTCTTGGAATATACCAAGATGTCGTCAATAAACACCACCACAAACTGATCCAGATACTGGTGGAACACCTTGTTCATAAGGTTCATAAACACTGCTGGTGCATTGGTTAGCCCAAACGGCATAACCAAAAACTCAAACTGCCCGTACCGCGTCCTGAACGCGGTCTTGGGAATATTCTACCCCTTCACCTTCACCTGGTGATATCCCGACCTCAGATCAATCTTGGAAAATACCCGAGCTCCGCTCAACTGGTCAAAGAGATCGTCGATCCGCGGCAGTGGGTATTTGTTCTTGATCGTGAGGTTGTTGAGTATCCTATAGTCAATACACATGCGTACTGACCCATCCTTCTTCGGTGCGAACAACACTGGTGCACCCCATGGCGACGAACTCGAGCGGATGAAGCCCTTGTCCTGTAGCTCATCTACCTGCTTCTTCAGCTCCACCAGCTCGCTGTTGTTCACCCGATAGACATGCTGAGAGATGGGTTCCGCTCCTGGAACCAAGTCTATCGAGAACTCTATGTCTCTATTTGGTGGCAATCCTGGCAACTCCTCTGGGAAAACATCCATATACTCTGCTATCAAGGGGTATGGAATCGCCTGCTCCTCGACCGAGACTCCACAGAAGTAGAGTACTCGAACTCTGGCTCTCTCGGTGCTCTGAAGAGAACTCTACCCCCTCTGCAATCAATGCTGGTGTGGTGCCTACTCAACCAATCCATGCCCAGTACTATATCGTAGTTCGGCAATGGCATTACGAGCAGGCTCACCTCCAACTCACAGCCTCCCAAAACTACTCTCCGACCCTTACAAACATCACTCACGAGGATAATGCCACCCCCGGTCGTGAGATCTTATAAGTCCTAGGCAACGATTCAGCTATGATACCGTGTCTAATCGTAAAAGATACTGATTTGAAGCTATGCGAAGCACCGGAATCAAATAATGCAAAAGCTGGACTGGAGTCGAGAAGAATCGAACCTGCAATCAGCTCTCCGATGGCCTCCGCATCCTCTGCTGCCATGGCGAATCCTTGCCCCTGTTGGCCTCCCTGGCCTGCTACTGGTGCTGGATGAACCTCTGCTGCTGCATCTGTAGGGCTGGTCCCCTCTGCTGGCCTGCTGGAGCCCTGGCTCCTCCTTCCTGGGCTGCTCGTCTCCCAGACCTAGCACAATCCCTCAGCTGGTGATCTTCCACTCCGCAAAGAAGGCACTTCCCGAGCCTCTTCCTGTACTCATTCCATCCATGCCCTGGCTTCTTACAGAAGGTACAACTGACTGTCTGCTGTCTGGGTGCCTGATGCTGAAACTGCTGCTGGTGAACTGGCCTCTGCTGGATCGGCTGCGGCTGGAACTACCTCTGCTGCTAATGCTGAAAGTGGAGCCTCTTGGCCTGGCCTTCGCTGCTACTGGCCCCAACTGAGTCTTGCCCCCTCTTGAGCCTGAGCTCAAGATCATCCTCTGCCAACAAGGCTCCCGTCAAGATCTCCTCGAATGTGGCATCCCGGTTGCCCTTGGTCAAGGACTTGACCTCCTTGACTAGACCCTTCCGGAACCTCTGGGCCTTCGCCGTCTCGCTCAAGCCCTCGACAAACCTGCCGAGGCGGCCAAACTCTCCGGCGTACTCCTCCACTGAAAGGCTCCCCTGGACTAGGCTCTCGAACTGTGACTCCAAGGCTCTGAGTGCTGAATCTGGGAAGAACTTCTTCTTGAAGAAGCCCTTAAACTGCTCCCAAGTCTGCACAGGTACCCCCACCCTGGGGTCTGACTGATACCAGGTGCGAGCAAGATCTCGCATCCGGCTAGCTGCGGCCTCGATCTGAAGATCTGCTAGTATCCTGGCCAGGCGAAAGATCTCCTCTATATGCTCGATCCACTCATCGGCATATAGGATCCCCTCTGTCCCCAGAAAGTCTCTGAGGCTCATCTTCTGAAACTGCTCAATCCCCGGTGTCCTCGACTGATGGACCACTGGTCGAGCTACAACCGTCGTAAGGGCCAACTCCATGCCGCTGTCCTGTCGAGCCTGCTGCCGGTCCATGAACTGCTGGAAGTACGCGAACATCTGTGCTGCATCCACGTGTCCTGTAGGCGGCGGCTGCTGGAAAGGATCCTCTGGGATGTCCGGGTCCTGCCTCCGATCCGGTGGAAGCATACCCCCTGCTGCTATTGCCGAGGTCTCAATACGAGCAGAGGTGGCAGGAGCTGTAGTCCCCTGGCCTCGCTGTACTGGCTGGGAGGTAGCAGTCACCTCCATAGCATCCCCATGAATGGTATGCTGCGATCGAGTCTCTACCATCCTGAAGATAGACAAACAAGAGTATCAATTTCTGAGAAAGAAGCGAAATAACAAAGGCGGATAGTTAAAAATTCAAAGGATCAGCTGACAATAAGGATTTAGATGGCAAATAAAAGAATTTTTCCTAAAGTAATTGAGTACCTTAAAATTAATGTCCTATATCTTACTGCAGGCTGTAGTGATACTCTAATTCGAATACCACTACACTTCTAGTCTAGACCTGCATGGGCCACCACTAAAAACGTGTCACGACCCGCACCCTAGAGTAAGGGCACGAGACGTGGGTACATCCAGCCTACGTCGCAGTGTCGGCGGTAGAACGCTGTCCTAGGTCAACATACATCTAACAATATATCTCTAAACAGTTTATACTCCCCGAATGGGGGTGACATAGCAGTAAATAAACTCAATCACAACTAAGGAAGAGATAGCACGATATGAAATAGAACTCAAGGAAAAATAGATGATAAAGTAGTCTAAGATAATCCCAGCAAATATCCAGAGGTACATGGTCTCAGATACTGAATAAAAGAATATATACAACTAAGAACAGAATAAAGTCTAGCTAAACATGTCTCAAGACTACATAAGATAAGATAAGCCTAACTAAACTAGTCTAGGCAATGGGGGTGATGTCCTCAGCTAGAGCTGGATCCTCCTGAGGGTCCAGCTCGCAAGTGTCATCTAAGGCTGCCCCGTAGTAAGTATCCAGACAGGCCTCCTCCTCGTCCTCTGTAATATTTTCAACAGGTCCAGTCAGGACAGGAGCGAGTACAGTACATCTCAACAGTTCATAGCAGGTTAGAAAATATAATCATGAAGTAAAGTAAGATACAGGTACTGAAGAATACAGTATGTAAACAGAGAGAGAGAGAACTGTAATAGAAATATCAACTATAAGTAAGGAACTAACAGTGGCTAGTGAGTCAGAGTACAGGATAGCACATGTGAACAGAACAGATTTGTACATGATCTACACTAAGGAGTTTTACATGATCTACACTACTATAGAATTATTCACATGACTACTAGCACTCCCCCGTTTCCCCAATAAATATACAAGGATCTAAGCAGGTTATGTTATTATACATGATATCACATGGAAGCCCATGAAAGGGTGCACATGATATTATACATGAGGGCTCTGTGAATATGAGAGTACATGATTCACAAGAGTGTACATGTATGGTGAAAGCACAGGAGTACATGATGAAAGTGAAACGCACATAACACAATGTACCCGATGCTCCCGAGGGGATAACATCGCATGAAAAGATCCATATAGTACCAATCCGTGATAATGTCGTGACAGCACAAGTAAAGTAATTTAATGCAGGAAATAATTCTAAGCAGGATATGAAATGATCAGAGAATGTACTCGCCTGGTATCTGAGTGTCCAATATGAAAGTACTATCCGAGGAGTGGTGTCTGGCTCCTAATCAGAACAGCACAAGTCACAACAAGTCTAAAATGGTAAAATGAAGTCCTACTATGCATTCTACATGATTCTAGGTCAATCTAGGCCAAAGTCAACTCTTGGTCAACTCTAGTCAACCCTAGAAGTCAAACTAGGTCAACCAAGTCTAAATTAGGCCAAACTAGTCTACCTTAGTCTAATCAAGCCTAGCTTAGTACTCCTACACAATCACTAGGTCAAACTAACATCACACATACACAATTATTAACACATATATCTATGTACCCTATATATGCATTACATACCTATATGACATCCATACATAATAGATATTCATATATATTATATATTCACAATATATTATTAACTTATATATAAAACACAAACTTATAATATATATATAGATACATATATTAGAGTTTATATTACATATATACTTTACATTAGATAGGCATATAGAGAGGGTGAAAGGACATCATGGCAATGTGAGTGTCTATGTGTAGTGTTATGAGGGATGTAAAATATGTGTGTGGCTGTGTGTGTGTGTGTGGGAAGAAGAGTGGACTAAAATATGACAGGAATGGGAAATAGATAGGTATGTGAATGTGTGTAGGGTGAGTGAGAACTTATATGAGGGGGCTGTGTGTGCGTGTGGTGTGAGAGATATACATGTGAGTGTAGGGAAAATTGTGTTCCCAGATTTGTGTTTGTGAGCAAAGTGTTAGCAGAAAATAGGATTAGGTGACTGAACACAACAGTGCTAGATTGAAAACAAGAATGCAAATGTGTACATATGGGCTGAACATGAGACAGGTAAGGAGAATAGATAGGAAACCAAACAAGTGTTCTTGTAGGACAGTGCAACAAGTATTCTCAGTTTAACATCCCAATATTAATTCCCAGATTTCATACCACATTAGAAATCATCCATAGTTCATAATAGGACTCAAAAGAAAACAGTCTAAAACAGTTTACTATTTGACAGTTACCACCTATCATTTAAAGCTCTAAATCAAACCCAACTCTCAAACAAACAACACCAAAATTGACACACAAGTAGTTCAAGTATAGGAGAAAGAATCTAGGAACTTAAACCAACATATTAACAGTACTAATTGGGTCAAAACAGTTGTACAAAATCGTAGTTAAAAACTGGAAAAATACAGGATTATATACACTGATTTTTCAGAAAAAGTAAATGGTAAATGGAGATTAAAAATCAAACTAATATGCAATAAGAATGGTTGGTAAATGAATTATACAATGTGTTTGTGTCTCAGGGTCCATCACGTGTCCACCAATACAACACAATCGTGTCCAATACAAATAAACCCAAATCGGGCATAACAGTGCACTGTCTCGTGCACACGTGCACTTGTGTCGTGCACTCGACACAGGCCAAACCAAGCCTCGTGCTCGCACCCCTAGGTTCGTCCAGGGTCTAGCTAAGTGTCCAACAACCTGCACTGTGTCCTAGAGTGTTGTGTCCGAAGCAACAGAGCCGTATCAGTGCTCGATTTCACGTGTGCACTGTACAGTATAAAATCAGTACGATACTGATATCACTCTCGACACGCCATGTGGACACATGAGACTTGACACGTGGCGTGTCAGTCATAGCCCCATGGCGTGTGTCGAGTCTCGTGTCATATTAACGCGTGTCGTGTCCGCTACAGCCCCCGAGTAGCAGGGAACATAACTGGACTCAGTTCCAGCGTGTTCGTGTCCCTCGTGTGGACACGATACGGCACGAAACACCCAAGTGTCAACACAACCATTCAAGAGGGACCCTAGATCTACAATCCTATTGAAATGGATATCGAAAATAACACAAAAAGTTCTCTTTGTGGCATTTCGACAAACAGTTAAGGGACGGGTCTGATACGTGTCCAAACAGACACGAAACTTATGAAACCCGACACGAAACCAATGCAGACACTTAGGGGACTCCTAGGGCTTCTTGAATATGTAAAGAAATCAAAATTTCATTGAGAAATGAGGAAGTTACCTATAGTTGAACTTCTAGGAAAATCCCTCTTTGTAGAGCTCTTCTCCTTGATGTCCCAATCCAACAAATCAATACCAAACTGAAATGAAACTCCAATAACAGCAAGTATAGGTATATTAAAACCTAATGGAAGAGATTTGAATGAAAAAGGAAATGGAATGGAATTCTAGGGATTAAATGAAATAGGAAACAAACATCTTTCCTAAACTTGAGCTTTCCTAAAAAGAGGCAACCCTAAAATAAGAAAGTATTTATTGGGTGATATTCCCAATGATGATATGGTGGCCGGCCAAGTGGGTCTAGGGATTAGGGTTTTGCAATGTCTTGGGCTTTGGGCCAACCTACAAGGCTATGAGTTAAATTGATTTATTAAAAGTTCTAAATCATAAGCCATGACTTATGACTTTCTAATTCCTATTGCTAACTAGAGTCTATTGACTAAACCAAGGGTTAGCTTAGGTTAGACTAGAGTCATATAACCTAACCAAGTCCATACTAACTAGGGTTAGCTTCTAGGTTGGTCTACAAAGGTCAAAACTAGTCAAAGTCAACCTAGTCCAAACAATTCCAAAATAATTCCTAAAAATTCCCATAAATTCAAATAAATTCTAATAAATTCAAATTACCCCAAAAATGACAAAAATACCCTCAAACTAGAAATATGGTAGTGACAGTCTGGGTATACATAAGTACGATACATGGCCTGCTTTCAATGGGGCCGCTGATGCTGCTAAAAATAACGTCCCTAATCTTGAATTACTGGGATTGAAGACACCCAAATCTGAAGACAAAGGCAAGCACCCTCAAACTATCCCTGTCCGTGGGGGTAAAGGGAAAGAAGTCTTTAAGGTCGATACTTCCAAGGGAGTTTCCAATTCTCAGGGCGCTCCTGACAAACCGAAGGAGACTTTCTCCTTTGACGAGGATGATGTTATTACCATTTTTTATACATTGATGAAGGGTAATAAACTGACATTGCCTCCACCACGACGTCCTGCGGAGGTAAACCAACTCAACGATCCTAAGTACTGTCTTTACCATCAGTACGTACACCACTCTACCAAAGATTGCATCGTCGTGAAGAAGAAGATACAACAGCTTATCGACAGGCAAGTGATCAACCTAGAAGCTGAAGACAAGGTCGTATCTTCTAACATGATCTCTCTTTAATTTGGTGACTTTCCTCCCACAGAAGTCCCAGACAGCGTAGTCCCAATCTCCAAGGCAATAATAGAAGTCGTTAACCTGCTGCCAGCTCGCAACTCAACTTTGTTGCCACTCACAACTGACGTGGTGAGATCATGTGGGTCCATCCGGACCTTGTGCAAGAAATAATGCAGGGGGTTGTATCTTCCAAAGTAAAGAGGGGCAAGAAATACAAATCATGCTATATGGTGTCTTCTCCTATTTACGAAGTTCTATCTGGAAAGATGCGATCTGGGAAGGCTTACCTACAAACTTATGACCCCGCACAAGAAGAAGTAGTACCTTCTCAAGCTCCTGCTGCCCCCATAAATTCAGAAGCCGGTCCATCTAAACCCTCAACTATCGACAAAACCAAGCAGAAGAAGATGCAATTTGACAAGTCTCTGAAGGCGCCAACTCCCGAAGGCATGAATCGGCCTTACAACTTTGACATACTGGCACAGCTGGCCAATACGCCTGCCATGTTGTCTTTGTTCGATCTATTACGACTCTCCAAAGAAACGCGGAAGGCCTTAAGTGAGGTATTACTACATGTCGACCATTATCTTGCTGAAGTCAAAGCCCCCGCTGAAGATCCCGTCTCCTGTCCTTACTGCCACAGTACTATGGAAGTGGTGCCCAACATCACCTTTTCACAAGAGGACATACTACTCAAAAACAATCGTCATGATAGACCTCTGTACTATACAGGGTATATCGGGGCGATTAAGGTGGATCGGATGCATATTGATCCAGGTTTCTCTCTCAGCATCATTCCTAGAAGTTTACTCCAAATTCTAGGAATCCTTCTGCACAAGCTATCTACAACCAATACAACTATCATGGCTTTCAATGCCGGAAGAAGCCACCCGCTGGGCAAGATCCGTCTCAAGTGCTAGATTGGTGATCTCCGAACAGAGGTTTCTTGCTATGTAATCGATGCTAATGTATCCTACAACATCTTGTTGGGACGTCCGTGGATACACGAGAACATGATCGTTCCTTCTACACTTCACCAGTGCTTCAAGTATGTCAACGGTGATGGCATCGTGAAGACGGAGTTTGCCGATGTCGATCCTTTTAAGGGCATCGAAGCCTACTACAGCGATTCGGTACTTTATCAATGTCAGCCACCCAAAGACGACGACAACGAGGCTGATGATGAAGCTGAAGTGAGTTCATCTGCCAGTGATGGTCCCCTGATTATCCGAGTCAAAGGACGTACTACTCCAAAAAGTATGCCAAAGCCTCTCACAATCTGGGTTAAAAAGAAAAATCCTGATAAAGTCAAACTATTGACCATCACTCTCCGTAAAATACCTTGGGTGGAACCTGCTGAAGTACGTCCTTCCAATCCTGAAGAGTTACCCTATGTGGCAAACTTGGCCAAGTCTGTGGCTCATGTTCCAGACAACGATCCTCTCAATGAGTATATCAATACTCAAAATAATGTACCTTCAGTAGATAATGTTATCCCTGAAGAAGAACTTTCATATTTTCTAAGTAAAGGTTTATCTTTTAATTACTTCGATGTCTACCAATCTGTAAACCAGTACATAGATACGATATACGTCCTAGAGCAGGGCATAGGACCACATCTCTTCATGTCGGTCACGATGCCTCATCTACGGGAAAAAGTCTGGCCAGAAGATATCCACTACTTCATCGTTCCAGCTAGAAAGAAGGGTAAATAATTGATCATCTTCGGTCGAATAATTGGCGAAAGAAAGTTCGTTCTAGACTCTACTTCTCCCAATCACAATACTGAAGCTGACTATGACTCTGGAAAAATGCAACTTTTCTGATATAGTTGACAGGCCAAGAATATCATCCAGAACATGGGATATGATATAAAAAGCGACCAGGGGCTAAACTACGGTCAGTGACGACAATTGCCAATACGTCACTTTGCTCCTCCCGACAAACCTGAGAACTATTGTCAACAAAATGGTGCTGGTTTGGGTTACGTCACTCCTCCAACAACTACTGAAGGATCAGACGTCGAAGTAGATCGTTGTTCTCATTCTTCTGATTCCTACCTCCAGAATTCAGACTCCAGCATTGGAGATATGTTCAAAGCAACTTTTTCCGTCAATATGGTGTCAGTTGACCAAATTGTAGACGATGTCCAATGGATCGAGCTTGAACAATAGGCTCAAAAGATGGATACTAGGTGGAAGTTACATTTCGAACAACGTGAACCACCTACCGAAGACGAAGTCGTCCAAATTAATTTAGGAGATGAATCATCTCTTAAACCAATCTTCATCAGCATAAGTCTGTCTAGCGAAGAACGACAATCTCTTATATAGCTTATAAGAGAATACATTGACGTCTTTGCGTGGAGCTATGAAGACATGCCAGGCTTGGACCCTAAAGTTGCTATGCATCGCCCAAATATCTCGTCCAAAGCTAAGCCAGTGAAGCAGTAGCAACGATGATTCCGACCAGATATCATGAGGCCATCGAGAGTGAAGTCAAAAAGCTTATTTCAAGTGGGTTCATTCGCGAAGAACAACACCCTGACTGGGTCGCTAACATTGCGCCAGTTATGAAAAAGAATGGTAAAGTTCGAGTCTATATCGATTATCGCAATTTGAACTCTGCATGCCCGAAAGATGAGTTCCCTCTACCGATCACCGACGTAATAATCGACAATACTTGCGGCTTCGAGCGGATGTCCTTTATAGATGGGTTCTCGGGCTATAACCAGATCAAGATATTCCCCGACGATGAGAAATACACATCTTTTCAAACACCATTGGGGGTATACTGCTATATGGTGATGCCCTTCGGATTGAAAAAAGCAGGGGCGACATACCAGCGAGCCATGAACATAATTTTTCACGATTATTTGCACAAAATAGTAGAATGTTACGTAGATGATATCGCAGTTAAAAGTCATCTCAAGGGCAACCACCTCCAAGACTTGAGAACGGTGTTTGAACTAATACATGCACACCAACTCAAGATGAATCCAACCAAGTCTTTTCTGGGAGTCTCCAGCGACAAGTTCCTTAGTATTGTTATAACTTCAAAGGATATACATCTTGACCCGAAGAAAGTGAAAGCTATCCTCGATATGCATCCCCCAAGAAACCTCAAAGAGCTACGTGGACTTCAAGGAAGGCTAGCCTACATCAAACGATTCATTTCAAACCTTTCTGGAAGGTGTCAACCGTTTACTCAGCTCATGAAGAAAGGAGTATCTTTCGTCTAGACTGAACAATGTCAACGCACATTTGACGACATCAAGAAGTATCTCACAAGCCCTCCAGTATTGGTGGCTCCAATAATGGGGAAGCCCTGCTTACTATATGTCCGTGCTATGGATTATTCACTTGGTGCCCTATTAGCTCAAAAGAATGAAGGCGGCCATGAATAGGCAATCTACTACCTCAGCCGCATGATAGTGGATATCGAGCACAGATACACACCTATGGAAAAGGAATGTCTCGTACTGGTATTTGCTATCCAAAATACATGCCACTATGTGTCTGGGCAGACTATCCACATCATATCTAAAGTCAATCCTCTCAGAATACTCATGACTAAACCGGGTTCTCTTAATTCCCGTTTAGCTACATGGGCAATGCTGTTGACTCCATACGATATGTTGTTCGTCCCTCAGAAGGCAGTAAAAGGCCAAGCATTAGCTGATTTCCTAGCAACTCATCCGGTGCCAGAATCTTCCAAACTCTACGATGAAATCCCCGATGAAGTAGTGGAGTCTAACACCGCAACTGAGGAAATCCCCATTTGGAAAATGTTCTTTGATGGTGCATCAAGAACATGACCTAAAGGAAATATCGTGGCCGGAGTAGGCATCGTACTTGTGTCACCCGATCATCTGGCTATACACCGTACATATTCTCTCGTGGAACCCTGTACTAACAACGTAGCTGAATATAATGCCCAACTGATCGGCCTTCAACTGCCAAAACAACTGAAAGTTGACTATCTAGAAGCTTACGACGTATCTAAGCTAATAGTTAGTCAGGTCCGAGGGGATTATAAAGTTCGTCACGAAGACCTCATCCCATATCATAAAGCGATAATCGAATTGGCTTTTATTTTCGCTGGATCCTTCATCGAGCACGTCCCTCGATTACAGAATATAGAAGCAGATGCTTTAGCCGGTCTTGCTGCTTCCCTGACCGCTCCTGTCAATACTCAGCATTTGATCACAGTGTCTGGTCGAGAACTATTCTGCGGGAAAGATGCCTCGCATATTCATCACAGTTACGCAACAAAAATAAACATCAACGTTTAAGACTAGAGATTTTCTTTCATAGACTACGCCATCTATAGAATCCTCCCTGAGGACCCAAAGGAAGCAGCGTCTGTCCAAAGGTGATCCATCAGATTTTACTATGATACAGCTACCAAAATACTGTACCGACGCTCTTACGACGGGCTACTGTTACAATATTTATCAGAAACAGAAACCAAACATGCACTCCGTGAGGCTCACGACGGAATTTGTGGTACACATCAACCAGGCTCCAAATTACAAGATCGTTTCAAATAAATGGGTTATTATTGGCCTATGATGATAGCAGATGCTGTTGAATATGCATAGAAGTGTAGAGCTTGTCAGTTCTACGTTGACTTAATTTATCAATCTTCAGAGTTTCTACACCCGACGGCAGCATCTTGGCCTTTTGAAGCCTGGGGTATGGACGTCATAGGTCGAATCAGCCCGCCATCTTCCAAAGGACATCGGTTCATCCTAGCTATAACCGATTACTTCTCCAAATGGGCCAAAGCTATACTGCTAACCGAAGTGAAGACGTCGAACATGATTAGTTTTATCTAACATCACGTTATCTACCGCTTCAGCCTACCTCACAGGATCATCCATGATAATGGTCCACAATTTATGAGCCATGCATTCTATCGGTTCTGCGATAAGAATCGAATCTAGAATGTAGCCTCTACTGCCTATAATCCAGCAGCTAATGGGTTAGCAGAAGCCTTCAATAAGACCATCATTAAACTTCTGAAGAAGTTCATGTCTTTAAATAAGCACGATTGGAATGAGAAGCTCGACGAATGTCTCTGGGCCTATAGTACAACGGTCCGGACTCCAACAGGCAGTACGCCATTCTCTCTGGTTTATGGGAGTGAAGCAGTTCTTTCCCTAGAAATCCAGATTCCTTCTTTTCGAGTAGCCTTAGCCAGTGAGTTGACTGTCGAAGAAAGTTACCGTCTGCGACTACAAGAACTCGAAGTGCTAGACGGAAAATGCTTATTAGCTCATGTAACGTCCCAGTCCCAAAATACATAGGACTAGGAACGTAGACATGCCAGCTGTATACATACGAAGTACACTCCAATATATGGAAACCTCGTATGAATACATAAGCTGTAAAATGCAGTAGAACCATAACTAATCTCATCTACACAAATAAATAAATAAAAGATACCATAATCAACTGAGAATTGTCATTGATACATGTAGTTGGGCGGAGACAAATCTACTACCAACAGTGAAAAGAAATACATGATTTACAAAAGAATAATTTTGGCGAACGAAGCGAAGACGATCCAATTGCAATCATCCTCGAGGAAGTAGAGATGATCATGGCTATGGCTAAAACACCTGCGAAAGACAAGAGCACACACCTGGCGAGATAACCAGGTCCTCAGAGGGACGTAACAAGACACATAATATCATGCCAATAACTGAATAAATAAAGCTCAACCGAAAAGTATATGTGACTACACAAATAAAGGTAATTAACCATTCTAAGTGAAAATGCATTTTGAAGACAACGTTCCACACAAGGGCTCCCGAGAATAGAAACACGACGCGTTAGCGTTTCAACCGAGGTACTAGTGGCATCTAGAGAAAAATAAATAAATGTACGGCACACTAGTCTCTCGGGTGAGTCACTAACGGCAACTAGAGGAAAGTAAATGTACGACACATTTGTGTTTCAACCGAGGCACTAGTGGCATCTAGAGAAAAGTAAATAAATGCACGGCTCACTAGCTCTCGGCTGAGTCACAAATGGCAGCTAGAGAAAAGTAAATGTGTGAAAGCCTCTGCGCCTAATAACTGTCTTCCCCTCTCCGTACACTACTCGTGTTGAATCCACACCACGATATTTCTAATAACCGCTAAGTCTCCTAGGCAATTATATTAGCAGTAATATCCTAACGCTCGTCCTGTACGCACCGATATACGGTCGGTACGCAAGTCCGAATCTATATGAGACACGTGACATCGTGGTACACAGGTGTCGGCAAATGAATACGGCACAAACAAAGGTGGTCCCTTAACTCTAGGCCAAATGCATAAAAAAAACTAAAGTATAGTAATTTGCAATTACATATGGTTTTAAAAGAACAACTTATAAGAAATAAAACATGCATGATATTGAGTAAGAATTTAAACAGTAAAGGCAAGGTGTCTTGCCTGGTAGGACGCCTGGTGTGCTGCGGTGTTCTGAAAAGTCCCAGTTAATCCAAATTAGCCAAGGTTGATTGGTAGCAGTCCAAAGTCGCAAGGGAAAATAAGGATGTTGGATTAGTCATGATTAGTGATAATGACAAAGAAGAAATTTTGCGTAAGTGAATACATATACTATTTTTAGAAAGTATTTTATATTACTTGAAAATACATTTTATTAGTTAAAATAATTTTGATAAATAAAATATTAGGAAATTTTTGTATAATTTGAAACTACTATTCAGTTATAATGTTTTGGAAAATATCATCTAGAAAAACGGATTAGGACAAAAAATATATAATAGGGATATCACCAAAATTTAAAATATAGATGTAGGCTTCAGTCATAATATTTATATTTTTAGAAATAGTAGTATAAATCCAAAAATAAATATTAATAATCGTAATAGTAATAAACTGATTATAATAATAATACTGCTAACAGTAACAGTACAGAAAAAATCCTAATAAAAATACTATTAAACAATAATAATGATTATAATAATAAAACAAGGATATTAATAATAGTGATAACATAACAATCTATTTACATCTATACATACATACTGATTTAGTATATATTTATTGAGTTTAAATAACAAACTTGTTCAAAATACTAAATAACAAAAATAAAAAAATGATAAAAAAAAGAAAAACAAAAAAACAAAAAGCAGAAAGGGAGTAGGACTGCCAAAGCAGCTACTGCTGCTCGTGTTCTCTTTTTTTTCAAACAAGAGAGGAAAGGAAGGGCATTAAAGAAAGGAAGGGGGAGGAAAGGATTTACCAATGGTGAAGCCGCCGAAGACACAGCGGTGTAGGCGGCGGATCAGACACCGCTGACCGGAGCTTCTGACAATGGCGCTCCGATCGCGGTGAGAGACACGACGCTCGACGAGATGGTCACGGAGTTGAAGCTCGACCATGACTAGGGTTCTGCGCCGGACGGCTCTAGGTGGCTAGGGCGACGCTGGCCAGCCGAAGGCGACGGTGATTTGCGGCCTGGGGTGGCTCGGCACCCGCGGGTTGGAGTGGCGGCGGAGACAGGGCTGCCGCGGCGTCGATCTACCGGCGATGGTGCTACGCCGAAGTGGCGGTCGTGCGCGGAGGACGGCAACGATGGGGTCGGGCGGAGGAGCTGTGCAAGGCTCGGCCAGGTTACGCTGGGGACGTGCCGTCGTTAGATCTGAGTGGCGCTCGGTCCCTATGCGGCGGGTGCAGCGCTGGGAGTCAGGCTCACCGTTCGGCGGACGGAGTAGATTGGAAAGGATGGGGAACGCGTCGACACGACGGTGCTCTGGAAGGAGAGGGCGGTGGAAGATGGTCTCACTGGAGTGGGGCGGTGCTCCGGTCGCGGAGGTCGGCAGGGTCCTGTGGCGAGCAGAGGCGGATGGCCTTACCGGCGGACGGCCAGTGGACATTCCGGAGGCCTGACAGTGCAGAGTTCGCCGTGATGCTGCCGCGGTCGTCGTCGACTCGAGGAGGTGAGGGTTTTCTAGTATATATATTTTTTCTTTTTGTGTGGGTGGTGGTGGTGACGATGTGGTAGCGGCGGTGGTGCTGACGGCGATGGTGGCGGGCAAATATCTGTAGTGGCCGAGGGTTGTGGTCCGTGGGGACGGAGGTGACGAGGATGGTGGTTTTGGGTCTTGGACAGGACTGGTGGCTGGGTTGGAATCATGGGTGGTGAGCGGGGGAAGAGGCTGCGGTGGATGGCCAGGGATGGCCCGTGGTGGAGGTGGGCAGTGGCTCGGGTAGGATTAGGTTAGGTTTAGAGATTTGGCGTCGGTTGTCCTGCGAGACATTGCCTTGGGGTCGTGCTTGTGTCCGACGTGTGGACACGAAGAAGATGAAATGTAAATGTAATACAAATAGTGGAAAGGAAAAAAATAGGGACACAGTCACGATGCACGCACAATGAGATGTTGGTTGATTTGTGGAGAAATTTGGCTTGTGGAATTTATAGAGGAGTACTTGCCTATTTATAGGATGTGGGAATTCCCAGTTGGATAAGGATTTGGATGGATTTAAATCCCCATTAGATAATTCAATTTAAATCAAATCTAAATTCAATTTAAATTCTAATTTTAAATCTAGATAACCTAGACTCAAATTAAATATAAATTCTACCTTTAAACTATTTAAATTAAATCCATAAAATCAAATCGAAATTTAAAATGGCCACAATAACTTCCAAATATATTTTTCAAAATACCAATAATAATAATTTTGAAAATAATAAATATTTTTAAATATATTTTTTAATAATAAAATATTAATATTAATAAATCTTGAAAATTACATTTTTATTTAAAAATAAACTAATAAAATATTTAGGAAATATATACGTATGCACAAAGAATATTATTCATTATTAATAACTATTATAAACGAAAGACTTTTTAAAAATAATGGACTTGAAAATGTTGGTATGATAGCTAAAATAATTATTACATATATTATTTTAAAACTATAAAATAATAAATAAAATATTTTTCTAAAAAATGTACGTTCGTACATATTCGCACTCGTCGAGCAAATTCGATAATAACGAAATTTTGTGCGCGACGTACACTGCAACTACGCAACGTACAAATACAAAAAAATAATCAGTACCAAATTTATAAAAAAATATAGTAAAAATTTAGGGGTTTTACAGCTCAGCAGCGTATTGAGCTATACCAAGCACGCTTTTCCAGAGCTTAATAAAAAGGTGAAGGAAAGAATCTTCCAAGTTGGTGATCTGGTCTTAGCAGTAAAAAGACCAATGGTCATGACGCACAAGACAAAAGAAAAATTCTAGCCTAAATGGGAAGGTTCTTTCGTTATAGAATCAGTATATTCTAATGGTACGTATCGACTAACCAGACCAGATGGTGACTTGCTCATGATGCCGATCAACGACAAGTTCCTGAAGAAATATTATGTGTAACCTTTGAAAACAATGTTCACATATTGTCAGTCATATAAATGTACAGTGCAATATTTATGTGATTCAAAAAAATTATTTAACTATTATCCGTAATTCAAGAGTCTTGAATACACCATGGATAATAGGTCCTCTAAAAATATTCTCCAATAGAATTATTTCTATTTTTGCCTCTGCCCAAACTCGGTCTGACAAAAATAAGTCACATCCATATTACCTCTGAACTGTTTTTCGATAATTATTTTTCCAGTGGGATGATTAAGAAATGTTTTGCCACGTCCATATAACCTCTGAACAAAGCATTCATCAAGGATAATCACGTCCATATTACCTCTGAATTATCCACCCCTGCCTAATGTTATATATCCTTCCACGTCCATATTACCTCTGGTCAGATATAGAATATCCTCTGCTATTACGTCCTTATTACCACTATTAGCAGCTTCTTTCAACTTATTATCTATATTCAAGAACCTTGAATATAAAACGGATAATAAGTCCATATCAAATTCTCCAGCGGAATACCCATCAGAAATATTCTTACTACGTCCACATTACCTCTAGTTATGATATTTCACAAACTTCATTCATGAATTTTGAAAGCCAAAAGATTCTTTATTAAAAATGTCTATCAAAAGACAGAGAAAAGAAAGAGATACAAGAGTCTTGACGACTAATTGAGCCTATTAGAAGAAAAATCTAAGGGATACACAATCGGTTGATACTATCCCTTAGAGCCACAATTTTGGCTTTGGACTTCGCGGTAGCACGACGGCACGGCTCTTCTTGACGAGCAGCTTCATCCTGGAAGGGGATCAGATTCACGTGCTCTTTCTCTAACTTCACTAGCTATTCTTTTAAGTGGTCGAAAGTTATGGCGGTCATGGCAGCCTGAGCCAAATAGTCCTCATGTTCAGACGTCGCTGTCCTCAAGCTGGCCTCCAGTTGAGCAATCTTACTTTGGATCCATATAATATGATTATATTTCTCAGTAATCTGCATAGCCAGCTCATTCTTCGAAGCAGCACGTGCCTCACTCGCAGTGTTGAACTACTCATATTGATCAGCCAATTCACTGATCTCTTGAGCGAGGGCATCCTTCCTTACTTGGAAAGTAGCCTCCTCCTCCGTGATAGCCACGATTAATGTCTCGTCTTCTGTACGGAATAGCGACGTCGGGATCCGTTGTTTGGCATCCCATAATCTGGCTACCTGACCCTCCAGATCATTCAGAACCCTTCTTAGAGCATTAGCCCGCTCTTCATAGCCGACGATGCTCTCAAGGGTCGCCGCTTTGCATTCAGAAATAGCCTTCACATGGCCAAAGGAGGCGTTCTGATTCAGAACTCTAGGAAGCTTTACTTTCAGGACAGAATAGAAAGCTTGACGACCTCCTGGGCTATCTCGTCATCTTCGGTGGAGGTCGTCGGGGAGGAAGCTTGATCAGGATCTTCTACTCCAGGAAGAGATGTCTGACAAGAAGCCAAACCTGACAAGAAAATAATATATGTATCAGTAACAAAAAGGGGGAGTGCGAAAGAGTTGTAAGTTCATACCTTAATCATGCTCAGCGCCAACTTGGGCTAAGTCATCGGTCTTAGCTTCAGGAAAACCGAGAGTAGGCCCAGGTTGTTCAAGAAGAAGAATATCGTGGCCTCGAGTAGCATCAGGCTAGGTATCTTCCATGGCCCCAACTGGACTGGGAGCAGATTCAGCAACAGCCACCACACTAGGCTGTTCAATCTCTCCTTCTGTAGCTGATGTCGGCATACTAACAGATCCCTCCGCACCAGCAAATTCAGAGGAACCAGAGACAACCTCTTTTTCTCCCCCAATGCCTTGGGCTATCTCTACGAGTGGTTCCTTCTCCTTGTCTACAAGTGAATATACAATGGCAGTCAGCCTCACGAGGAGCACGCAAAATCAAAGTCAAAAAATCTCATCCGAAGAGAGGTACAAAAATAATGTACCTACTGGAGGGTGAGCCGATTGGACTTGATTCTCGTCCAACTCTTTTATTATGGCCCCAATTTCAGACATCGCCCCCAAGGAGATATCGAAAGAAGGAATGGCGTTCTGGTCGCCACCATAATCCGGGCATTCGTCCTGATCATCCTTTGATTCAGCCTCCTTGAACGTCGTCTGCCGGTAGAGGACAAGGAGGGGACACTGTTATCACATCTACTTTCTCAGACGAAGAGGCACCTGCCTCAGCTGTAACTTCAGAGTCCTGTGCAAAGGACAAATGCAAGGGTGAGAAAGCTTCTAATGGCTTGACCAAAATGGCTATGGAGTCTAGGAAGGGATCTACCTCCCGAATGATAACGGCCCGCAACGTCGTTCCACTTCTTCCAGTTTGCCGAAAAGACCTTCTCAAAGGAGGTGAGCCAGCACCCACTTCCTTGGCTTTTCTTAGGGCAACAGTCTTCTTCTTCCTCTTAAAAGTTGGCTCTTGCGCCAATTCAGTTGAAGCTTTCCTCTTCTGAAGAGGATTGGGAAGAACAGAATCATCTTTCGTACCCTACTTTGGAGGCACTGTCGGCTCTCTAAGGATAGCCCTCGGTCGTGGTGCTGCAGCTGGCTTCACGGCTGGAGCAGCGCTCTCCTTCTTACGGCCCTTTGGCACCTCTCGAGCTCGTTTCGCAGAAGGGGAGCCAAACCAAGTCCCCAATATCAAGCTCTGTTCACGATCATACCAGGGGTGAAAGGTATTGATCTGAACATAAAACTTAGCGGCAGCATAGCACAGGTGGGTCTCGGGCTTATCTGCGGGCAGAGTGAAGATTACCCCCGTGCATCCGACGTTGTAATATATCCAGGCACGCGCCCCATCAATTATGCTGCTTATTGACTCCAAATGCGGGCTAGTATTTCCCAAAAGGAGCTGGCTGTAGCCAAACTACCGTACGAAACGACTCGGCAGGTATGGCTCCAGATAGGTATAGTTCCTGTTTCTGAGCATCATATGCGACGTCCTAATAGACTGAAGCCAGTAAAATACCCCAGCAGTCAAGCTAGTGGCATGAACTCCCTCATCTACTAAAGTATCTTCTGCACTGCCACTGCTGGACGGAGGGGATACCTTGAAGAACTCGTAGTTCTACAAGAAACTTAAAGCCCTTCTACAAGCAGGTACACCAGTGATGACCCAGTCTGTGTCACAGAATCTACGAAGAAAGGCATCTTCCGCCGAAGAGTCCGCCGCCGACCTAGTGTTCATCAAGGTAGGACAGTACAGCAACAGCCACCCCATCAAAAAATGATATGGAAGTTCGGTCTGGGCGAAGTTGGTTATGCCATCAGGAGTCACCACATTTTTAACATAATCCCGTAGATCCCGTTTAGTGGCACAGACCATCGCGAGAAACAAGGCAAACCGGTATCCGAATACCAGCTTCACAGCCGAAAGTATTATGTTTCGGTTCATCCTCTCAATAGTCTCTGAACCCCAAGGGACTATACAGTCACGAAGCCAGATCATCAAGAAAGCTGCCACCACGGCTTTCTTCGACAACAGATATTCAGCTTGACAGAAGTAGTGGCCGATCGGGGACTTCCCTTCAGGATCATCACTGTCCTCAGTATCCGCTCTATCATAATCTGCTATCCGGACTTATATCTCAGACTTGGTCATAGGTTTTAAAATCGAAAAGGAGGCCGGATCCTCTCCTTCTCCTTGAACGAAGACGTAGCCCGTCCAAGCTCTTGTGTGGGGATTAGCCCCCTCAGTCCTTCCTTTCTTGTTGATCCTATGACAGATGAGGAGGTGGCAGAATAACTCCTTGTATACTTCCATCATCTCGGAGTTCTCATTCTCCAGGTCTCGGAGCTCCTCATCACAAGGCGCGTACTCTTCATACGGCTCTGTGCCCCAAGAAGGCTTTGACACTTCCTGTATCTCGTGGAGAGCCAATCCTATCTCCCCGCCCGGAGTAAAGAAAGTACAAGTATGAAGGTTGTATGTAACGCCACAGTCCTAAAATACGTAGGACCAAGTATGTGAATATGCCAGCTGCACATATACGAAGAACACTCCAATATATGGAATCCTCATATACGCACATAAGCTGTAAATAAAATAATCATAGGCCAGAATAACATATCTAATCTCATCATAGCTCAACACAGAAGATAATGAAGACCACATAAATAAATAAGAGTATCAAATAATAGCCGGGTGAACATACTCACTCCAAACTGCTATGAAAAATAGACTCACAAGATCGGAGTCCGACCTCCACAAAATAGAAAGAAAAAAGATGTAAAATAATGTCTACAACAGTCTCAGATGTAAAATAGACTAGAAATCAGTAGTGACTGCCTCGTCATCGATGTAAGATAGCTCCAACGCCGCTCCGTACTCCTATGGAAAATCGTCTAAACCTGGAAAGATAACCAGGTCCTCAGGGGACATAGCAAGATACAAGAAAACACCATGCCATATAAACTGTGATAAAATAATAAAAGAAAAAGGTATGCATGCAATCGGATTCCTGACCATTCTACTGTGAATATGCAGTTGAGATACAATCCTTCGACGCATGAGCCCTGGCTGTAAATGGGATCGGCATAGTTCCCATAAAGGGCACCAGGGGCCTATGTCCATAATGTTCTGGAAGCGTCAGAGGGCACCATGTGCAAGGGGCTACGTCCATAACGCTCTGGAAAACGTCAGAGGGCGCCTGGAGCCTGCGTCTCCGGAGGAGCGCACAGGTAATCAGGGAAGTGCAAAGAAGCCCATACATCAGGTATTGTTCTCCCTACCTAATGCCTAGTATCATCATCTCCATGACTAATATGAACCTCTAGTAACTGCCAAGTCTTCTAACATGCAATACTATTGGCAGTTACTCCTATCCGTCGTACGCTCCATACGTATCGGTGGCCAGCCGACTACGCAGAAACGTATCCTGCATGTGACTCACTCCATGTGATACAACAAGTGTCAAGGCCGTATGAGATATACCAATACCTCAACATCAATGGGTGGTCACTAGACTAAGTCAATGTAAGAGAAATAAATAAGACGAGTTAAACGACCGATAGAGTCGCTTGCACCCAAGTGTGACTTGGACGCACAGTTTAAATATCAAGAAATAGGAAATGCTAAAAATAACAATTAAAAATAAGAAATATAATAATCACAGAGTAAGGTGGCAAGGTATCTTGCCTGATGGTGCAAAGTGGCAAGTCCAAGTAATCACAATGTCAGCCAAGAAACGTCACAATCTCCAAACAACTCCAGACGCTGAAACAAACATCAAAAATGCACTCGGTGTAAAAGTTATACCTAGGAAATGCCTGTCCAAAAGTCTAATTCTGGAACAGGGGCAAAATCGTAATTTCGGGTCAAAACGATGTCCGCCGTTGGACCCGCTTTGCACCAAAACGTGTGCCAAAGTCTATGGTCTCTAAAGTCGTCAAACTATATGTCTACGATTTCAGTTTAAGGAGAGGAACTCAACGGTATGTCCAGTTTTGGATTCCGATGAGCCATGTACAAAATCGCCCGTTTGAGTGGATCGCGGGCCTGCCAAAAATGGGTTTCGATTCAACCTTCTCAGAATCGAACCAAACTTGGCATACAGGACCAGAATTTCGATCCGGACCTGTTGGCACAAGTTTTGTCTCGATTCGACGATTGTACACGAAGTTATGGGCAAGTTTGCAAAACGCCGATACGGGGGTGTCTCGACGGATACACGTTGATTTCGTCGCGCACACGCGACAAAACTGAGTTCTGTCAGTTCCCACACGTCCGCAACGTCCATACGCGCCTTTCGATGAGTATAGCGTGCGACCACGTTGCTCGATTTGTCGGGGCGTACGTCGTATCGGACGAAATTCTAAAATTTAAAAAAAACAGAATAAGTAGGTTTTTATGGACTTTTTAAGACTCGTAACTTCCTGCACAGACAATTAAATTTGAAAGTATGAACTCCATTGCACAGCCCTATATGTTTTTAACAAAAATTGTTCATATGGGTTTTAGAAACTGGTCTTGGATTGGCAAGTTTTTGCCTTCCAAAGTAGGGTGCTCAAGTATGAAATCTGCTCTGTTTTCGAGTAATCAAACGCCAGTTTTGGCTTCGATTTCTGGAATGATACGAAGCGTCTAAATTTGAAGTGTTTGCAGGGTTATATAGTTGTATAGATGGTCTTCATACCTGAGAAGACGGAACACAAAACGGTGGGGCGTGCAGCGTGAAAGTCGTGCGCGAAGTCGGGGTCGACAGCGTACATGCTGTCAATGGCGATCGTCGGGGCTGCCTCCCTTGCTGGTGGTGGCTCTCGCGACGGTCGGGGCGCACGCGACGGTGATGGGGACTCGAGGACGAGGGCTTTAGGTGGGAGATGAGTATTCGGGGGTTAGGGTTTGGTTTCGGAGCAGTTGGTTTATATACTGCTCGCCGCCTGCTATATTCCTATTAGGATTAGGTGTGGGGCTCGGGTTGTAAGGAGTTGCAGCTTGTTGCTGCTGGGGTTCGGTATTAGGGACATGGGGTCGGCTGAGGTGGGCCAGTCCCGCGTGGGCTGGTCCCCTCTTCATCTATATATTTTTTTTTCTAAAGTATTACTCCTGCGCCTAAGCTACGAATGGCAGCCATGGCCTGCCCCTGGTTGGGGAGTGGGCCCCATTTCTTTTCATCATTTTTTTAACGATTATATATATATATATATATATATATATATATATATATATATATATATATATCATACTATAAGTAAATAATATATATATTAGGCTAAGTAAAAATTTCCTAAAAATTTACAAATAATTTCCTAAAAATCCTAGAATTTATTATTAACTTATTTACTAGCAATACTATCAAGCACACATATAATAATATTTATACACACATATATTATTTATACGAATAAACTAGCAGCACTTAAATACATAACTAATGAAGTGCATAACAAAATTTAATTAAATTAAAAAATATCCAATATAAAATATGGAGGGTTTACATCCTACCCAACTTAAAGAAAATTTCGTCCTCGAAATTAAACTAAGGTAGGGGGTCGAATGCATTGCAAAAATTTAACAGTAATTAAATGCAAGACATACCTTCGTCTTCGAACAAATGTGGGTAGCGATTTTGGATGTCGTCCTCGCGCTCCCAAGTAGACTCCACTGGCGAGTGATGCTTCCATGCCACGCGAACCAATGGAGTAGATTGATTCTGCAACACCTTCACTCGACGATCGAGGATACCTACTGGTTGCTCTTCGTACGACAAATTCGGTCCAACTGTGATCTCGGAGTGATCAAACACATGATTGCTGTCCGCCACGTACCTCCTCAACTGAGATACATGGAATACGTCATGCACTCCCTCTAGCGACGGTGGCAAAGCCAATCTATAGGCAACTTCTCCAACACGTTCCAAGACATCGAAAGGCCCGATGTACCTTGGACTCAACTTGCCACGTCCTCCGAATCGAATCGTGCCTCTAGTGGGGGATATCTTCAAGAACACATGGTCATCCTCTTTGAACTCCAAGGGTCGACGACGATTATCTGTCCACTGCTTCTGACGATCCTGTGCTGCTCGCAGGTGGTCCTGAATCTTCTTCACTGTCTCCACTGTGCTCAAGACCAACTCGGGACCCAATAGCTGTCGCCCACCTATGTCGCTCCAACAAACAGGCGATCGACACTTCCTACCATACAATGCTTCAAACGGAGCCATCTGAATGCTCGCTTGATAGCTATTGTTGTAGAAAAATCCACAAGATGAAGATGGTCCTCCCACGAACCACCAAAGTCAAGCATGCACGCTCTCAACATATCCTCTAGTGTCTGAATGGTACGCTCCTCTGTCTGAGGATGGTATGCCGTGCTAAACTTCAATCGGGTGCCCAAACTCTCTTGTATGCTCCTCCAAAAATACGAGGTAAATCTCGAGTCACGGTCCGACACAATACTAACAGGTACACCGTGCAATCTCACAATCTGCTCCATATACATTTCTGTCAATACCTCTGTCGACTGGCCCACTCTAAAAGGTAAAAAATGGGCTGACTTGGTAAGTCTATCAACAATCACCCACACTGCATCACGTCCCCTAGGACTCTGAGGAAAACCCGTGACGAAATCCATAGTAATGTGCTCCCACTTCCACTCGGGAATGGGTAGCGGCTGTAATAATCCGGCCGTCCTCTGGTGCTCCGCCTTAACTTGTTGACATACCAAGCACTTGGCAACGAAACGAGCTATCTCCCGCTTCATTCCGTTCCACCAATAATAATGTCGTAAGTTGCGGTACATCTTGGTTCCTCCGGGATGAATAGAGTAAGTCGAACTGTGAACCTCTGTCATAAGCTCCTGCCATAGCTCTCCATTGGGTACATAAATACGATCACCACCTCATAATATCCCATATTAGTGGATCCTTAAACCTGTCTGCTCTCCTGCTTCAGTCTTCTCTTTCAGCCGTCGAAATCTAGCATCATTGGGCAATGCTTCCTTGATGCGCTCTACCAATGATGATTGTACTTGGAGGTTGGCTAGTACGCCATCTGCTCCCGACAATACTACTTTAATACCAAGCTGCTCCAAGTCTCTAATCAACTCCTTCTGCGTAGTCAAAAAGTGTGCCATGGGCTTGCGGCTTAATGCGTCTGCCACGACATTAGCCTTACCCGGATGATAATGAAGCTCGATCTCATAATCCTTCATCAACTCCAACCAACGTCGCTGTCGCATATTCAACTCTTTCTGTGTGAACACGTACTTGAGGCTCTTATGATCAGTGTAGATATCAACCTTCTCGCCGTACAAGTAGTCTCTCCATAGCTTCAAAGCAAAGATAACCGCTGCGAGCTCTAGATCGTGGGTCGGATAATTCTTCTCATGCACTCTCAACTGTCATGATGTATATGCTACTACACGCCCGTGCTACATCAATACACATCATAATCCTTTCCCGGATGCGTCGCTGTAGATCACAAATCCTCCTGGGCCCGATGGTAGTGTCAAGATCGGTGCTGTAGTCAATCGCTTCCTCAACTCGTCAAAAGCGGCTTGACACTCGTCTGTCCATACAAACTCCTGATCCTTGCAAGTCAATCGAGTCATAGGCTCCGCTATTCGAGAGAAATCTTCTACGAACAGTCGGTAGTAACCCGCAAGTCCGAGGAAACTTCTCACTTCAGAAGCTGATGTGGGAGCGGGCCATGATTTGACTGCTGTGATCTTCTCTGGGTCTACTGATATACCATCGCCCATAACAATATGACCAAGAAATGATACCTCTTTGAGAAAGAAATCATACTTGCTATGCTTTGCAAAGAGTCTCTCATTCCTCAACGTTCCCAAAACTATCCGTAGATGCTGTTCATGCTCCTCCTAACTCTTGGAGTAAATCAAGATATCGTCTATGAAGACTACTACAAATTTGTCCAAGTACTGGTGAAAGATCTTGTTCATTAAATTCATAAAAACTGCGGGAGCATTGGTCAAACCGAGAGGCATGACCAAGAACTCGTAGTGTCCATACCTTGATCTAAAAGCCGTCTTTGCAATGTCTTCCTTCCGAACCTTCAATTGGTGATAGCCTGATCGTAAATCAATCTTGGAGAATACTTTTGCTCTACTCAGTTGATCGAATAGATCGTCTATACGTGGCAAGGGATACTTGTTCTTCACCGTCACTGCATTTAATGCTCTGTAGTCGATGCACATGCGCACTGTCCTGTCTTTCTTAGGCAAAAAAAGAACGGGTGCTCCCCATGGTGATGCACTGGCACGAATAAATCCTTTCTCTAATAAGTCATCAATCTGCATCTTCATCTCTACCAGCTCCTTGGGTGCCAGACGATATACTCGAGATGAAATAGGCTCGGCTCCGGGAATAAGCTCAATAGAAAACTCAATATCTCGGTCAGGTGGTAGTCCTAGAAATTCTTCGGGGAATACATCCTCGAACTCGGTGATAATAGGGTGCTGAGGGGTGTCATGCATCATCATATGAGTCCCCGATGTAGGTGTATCACAACTCTCTCCGTCTTCTTTGGTGAACTCAAACTCTGCCGCATTCGGTGGTCTAAAGATAATACTGCTCCTATGGCAGTCGATGAGAGCGAAATGCTCGCTCAACCAGTCCATTCCAAGAACCACATCAAATGTCGGCATAGGGAATACAAGAAGTCGTGCCATCATTTCTCTATCATTTATCACTACAGGACAAAGTCTACAAATACCACTAACAGGTACAACTCCTCCTCCAGTGAGGATTTTAACATTTTTAGCTAAGGGTGTGATGGGAATGCTGTGTCTTGTGACAAAACTAGTGGCTATAAATGAATGCGTGGCTCCAGTATCAAATAAGGTAATAGCAGAAAAAGATGCAACTAAAACCATACATGCTATGACCTCTACTTCTGTCTCTACATTCTCAACAGCTAGAGAGAATACCTTTCCATGGTTTTGCCCTGGGCCTTGAGCTCTGGCCTTGTGGTACAGTGCTGTCTGTGGTGGTAATGGTGGACGAGGTGCTAGGGCTGTAGGCCTCTGGGCCTGAACTAGAGCCTGCTGCTCAGGACAATCTCTGGCCAAGTGCTGTCCTGATCCACATCTCATACATAAGCCCAAACGAAGTCGACAGTCATCTCTGATATGCCCCTGCTTCCCACAATAGTGGCAAGTGGGCTTCTGGTAGGGAGTAGTCCTCTGCTAGTACTGTCCTGTGGTCCTCCTGATTGGTCCACCCTGAGTAGCTCAGGCTGGTGTAACTGCTGGTGTATGACGTCTCGATGTCTGCTGCTGTTCCTTGCGAAGAATCTCCTGAACACGAGCTTCTTCCAAGACAGCTGAATGGAAGACTCGAGACTGGGTAGTCGTATAAGACTTGAGCTCTGGTGCAAGCCCCTGGTGAAATCTTCTCGCCTTTTCTAACTCCGTCGGAATCAATCTCGCACCAAATCGACTCAGGCAATTGAACTCCGAGTCATACTCATCAACTGTCATATTCCCTTGCTTCAGATGAAGGAACTGGTCGTAGAGACCATCTCTGACTTGAATAGGGAAGAATCTCTCATAAAATGCATTATAGAACTGCTTCCAGGTGATCCCAGTGCCTAGTCGTCTCTCTTCCGTCTTCTACCAGTGGTGAGCATTGTCTTCTAACAGTAAGTCCACTGCTGTCATCCAATCTCGAGCTGGCAACTGGGATGCCTTCAGCAGCTTCTCGGTACAAATAAGCCACTGTGACACCTCTAATGGCTTCTTTGTTCCTCTAAAGGCCTTGGGGTTCATATCTGTGAAATTCTTGATAGAGCCTTCATAAGGATGCAGAGCCGGTACTGGTGCTGGTGGTGGAGGTCTAGCCATTGCTGCCATCATCGTCTGTCTCATCAGCTCAGTCTGCTGCCACTGAGCATGCATCATGGCGTACATAAACTGAGAAGTAGGGCTCCCATCAGTCGGTGGTGGAGGCATTTGCGGTCACGACTGTGGTGGAAACTGCTGAGGGAATGGTGGTGGTGGAGGCAGTGGTACATTTCCATCCGGGGGCATGGTAGTAGTCTGTCCAGCCTGGCTGCCTGGGGGTGCTGTGTTCTCTGGGTACTCCGTCATCGGTGTCGTAGTAGGCTGCGACTGTCCTGGCTGGTATGGTGTTGCTGAAGTCATAGGAGGATTCTGTCCCTCCGGAGTAGCCTCTTCACCAGATATGAGGGCCAAGGCAGAAGTGCGTCCGCTTCTTAAATGCATATTATTGGCACGAGGAAGATAAGTTGATATTAGGAAGATTAGATATGAAGTAAATCGAATAATCAAGAAAGTTTCGAAAAGATTGGAAGTCAAGAGATAGTAGTAGTTCTGGATGAGATATTTCTATTCCTATATGCAGGCTTGTTGGGCACAGTCACGTAACCCAATAATATTTAAGTTGACCTGTATGGGCCACCACAAAAACATGTAACACCCCAGTCCCAAAATACATAGGACCAAGTATGTGAACATGCCAGCTGCACATATACGAAGAACACTCCAATATATGGAATCCTTATATACGCACATAAGCTGTAAATAAAATAATCACAGGCCAGAATAACATATCTAATCTCATCACAGCTCAACATAAAAGATAATGAAGTCCAAATAAATAAATAAGAGTATCAAAAGATAGCCGGGTGAACATACTCACTCCAAACAGCTATGAAAAATAGTCTCACAAGATCGGAGTCCGACCTCCGCAAAATAGAAAGAAAAAAGATGTAAAATAATGTCTACAACTGTCTCAGATATAGAATAGACTAGAAATCAGTAGTGACTGCCTCGTCATCGATGTAAGATAGCTCCAACGCCGCTCCGTACTCCTGTGAAAAATCGTCTAAACCTGGAGAGATAACCAGGTCCTCAGGGGACATAGCAAGATACAAGAAAACACCATACCATATAAACTGTGATAATATAATAAGAGAAAAAGGTATGCATGCAATCGGGCTCCTGACCATTCTACTATGAATATGTAGTTGAGATACAATCCTTCGACGCATGAGCCCTGGCAGTAAATGGGATCGACATAGTTCCCATAAAAGGCACCAGGGGCCTACGTCCATAACGCTCTGGAAGCGTCAGAGGGCACCATGTTCAAGGGGCTACGTCCATAACGCTCTGGAAAATGTCAGAGGGCGCCTGGAGCCTGCATCTCCGGAGGAGCGCACAGGTAATCAGGGAAGTGCAGAAAAGCCCATACGTCAGGTATTGTTCTCCCCACCCAATGCCTAGTATCATCATCTCCATGACTGATATGAACCTCTAGTAACTGCCAAGTCTTCTAACATGCAATACTATTGGCAGTTACTCCTATCCGTCGCACGCTCCATACGTATCGGTGGCCAGCCGACTACGCAGAAACGTATCCTACATGTGACTCACTCCATGTGATACAACAAGTGTCAAGGCCGTATGAGATATACCAATACCTCAACATCAATGGGTGGTCACTAGACTAAGTCAATGTAAGAGAAATAAATAAGACGAGTTAAACGACCGATAGAATCGCTTGCACCCAAGTGTGACTTGGACGCACAGTTTAAATATCAAGAAATAAGAAATGCTGAAAATAACAATTGAAAATAAAAAATATAATAATCACAGAGTAAGGTGTCAAGGTATCTTGCCTGATGGTGCAAAGTGGCAAGTCCAAGTAATCACAATGTCAGCCAAGAAACATCACAATCTCCAAACAACTCCAGACGCTGAAACAAAAATAAAAAATGCACTCGGTGTAAAAGATATACCTAGGAAATGCCTGTCCAAAAGTCTAATTCTGGAACAGGGGCAAAATCGTAATTTCGGGTCAAAACGATGTCCGTCGTTGGACCCGCTTTGCACCAAAATACGTGCCAAAGTCTATGGTTTCTAAAGTCGTCAAACTACATGTCTACGATTTCAGTTTGAGGAGAGGAACTCAACGGTATGTCCAGTTTTGGATTCCGATGAGCCGTGTACAAAATCGCCCGTTTGAGTGGATCGTGGGCCCGCCAAAAATGGGTTCCAATTCGACCTTCTCAAAATCGAACCAAACTTGGCAAACAGGACCAGAATTTTGATCCGGACCTGTTGGCACAAGTTTTGTCTCGATTCGATGACCGTACACGAAGTTATGGGCAAGTTTGCAAAACGTCGATACGGGGGTGTCTCGACGGATACACGTTGATTTCGTCGCGCACACGCGACGAAACTGAGTTCCGTCAGTTCCCACACGTCCGCAACGTCCATACGCGCCTTTCGATGCGTATAGCGTGCGACCACGTCGCCCGATTTGTCGGGGCGTACGTTGTATCGGACGAAATTCTAAAATTTAAAAAAAACAGAATAAGTAGGTTTTTATGGATTTTTCAAGACTCGTAATTTCCTGCACAGATAATTAAATTCAAAAGTATGAACTCCATTGCACTGCCCTATATGTTGTTAACAAAAATTGTTCATATGGGTTTTAGAAACTGGTCTTGGATTGGCAAGTTTTCGCCTTCCAAAGTAGGGTGCTCAAGTATGAAATCTGCTCTATTTTCGAGTAATCAAACGCCAGTTTTGGCTTCGATTTCTGGAATGATACGAAGCGTCTAAATTCGAAGTGTTTGCAGGGTTATATAGTTGTATAGATGGTCTTCATACCTGAGAAGATGGAACGCGAAACGGTGGGGCGTGCGGCATGAAAGTCGTGCACGAAGTCGGGGTCGGCAGCGTGCCTGCTGTCAATGGCGATCGTCAGGGCTGCCTCCCTTGCTGGTGGCGGCTCTCGCGGCGGTCGGGGCGCGCGCGACGGCGATGGGGACTCGAGGACGAGGGCTTTAGGTGGAAGATGAGTATTCGGGGGTTAGGGTTTGGTTTCGGAGCAGTTGGTTTATATACTACTCGCCGCCTGCTATATTCCTATTAGGATTAGGTATGGGGCTCGGGTTGTAAGGAGTTGCAGCTTGTTGTTGCTGGGGTTTGGTATTAGGGACATGGGGTCGGCTGAGGTGTGCCAGTCCCGCGTGGGCTGGTCCCCTCTTCATCTATATTTTTATTTTTTTTCTAAAGTATTACTTCTGCGCCTAAGCTGCGAATGGCAGCCATGGCCCGCCCCTTGGTTGGGGAGTGGGCCCCATTTCTTTTCATCATTTCTTTTTTTTAACGATTATATATATATATATATATATATATATATATATATATATATATATATATATATATATATATATATATCAGACTAAATATATATATATATATATATATATATATATATATATATATATATATCAGACTATAAGTAAAAAAAATATATATATATATCAGACTATAAGTAAATAATATATATATTAGGCTAGTAAAAATTTCCTAAAAATTTACAAATAATTTCCTAAAAATCCTAGAATTTATTATTACCTTATTTACTAGCAATACTATCAAGCACACATATAATAATATTTATACACACATACATTATTCATACGAATAAACTAGCAGCACTTAAATCCATAACTAATGAAGTGCATAACAAAATTTAATTAAATTAAAAAATATCCAATATAAAATATGGGGGGTTTACATTGTATAAATCCGCTAAGGAGACAAACATTGGCCAGTTAACCTTTACGCCATATTGGGTGGCCCTAACAGCATAAAAAAGGCCAATAGTCTTCAAAGTGGCTTCATACGTGGAAAGCACCCAGTAAGTGAGGTTACTCCAGAATGAAACTGGATACCTCCAGCCCTTTATCCGCATCTTCCCCACGGGATACAACAGGTCCCCCGATATCATCAGATTGTAAAGCGTGTCGACAGCATAAGGGTGGAGGTCAGTCGGGATATCGTTTATTACGGCACCAAGTTGCAGTCCATTTGTGGAGTAAGATGTAGAGTGCCTGACACACTTGAAAGTGTCCTTCTTCCGATCTTTCGAGTCGAATTATATTCTTCCGGACACGACCCCCGGGAGCTCAGGGGTTAGCTCCCATTTCATCTGACGCCACGTGGCTGAGACAGTGAATACAGACAAAGGATACTGATGCTCCATCAACGGTAGCCATATCCTCTGATTGTTCAGCCTGACCACCAGTGGGCTTATCAAGCGTATCGTCTCGCCATCTTCGAACCCCACACTGTCATCGAACATGAAGTACGTCTTCTTGAAACGACGGTGCCCCTTCGAGCAAGTGCTTCTCATCGTTAATCATCTGCTTCAGGAAGGTCTTGTCCTGTTCAAGTATGGCGAGCATCTATTTCGTAGGCTGGTTATGACTGATCTTGGCCTGAACCTTGTTGACCATGTTAGTTATGAGGCTTGTGCCGAGGACTTGGCAATCAGAGCCGAAAGGGATTCTACCAAGTTCCGAGAAAAACATGTTAATTACAAAGACAGAAGAGAAACTCAGACTCAGAATCTGCAGAAAAAAAAACTAAGTGCTGAAAGAATCCTATGCGCCCAAAGGACTATGCGCCTAAAGGGTCATGCGCCCAAATAACATATGGGCGCATAGATATACAAACAACATGTGGGTTCATAGCATACAGCAGCATATGGGCGCATAATATGCAGCAGCATGTGGGCGCATAATAGTACACCACCGTATGTGTGCATGCTTCTCTGGGCGCATCTGAATGCTCACAGAAATATGTTGCCTTGGGCACATGCGTCCTGGCAGAGAAAAAGTCTGAGCGTCGCAAATTAATGCTCAAGACTTTGTTTTGAGGCGTAACCTCACACCAGGATTGGGTCTTGGACTAGCAAGGACGCTGTCGCAGGAGGAGAGCCACTCGGTGCAGCCACCTTGCCCTTCGTAGATCTCTTGGCGGCCTTGGGAGACATGGTTCGTGCAGAGAAGAGATGAAAAGTCTTTTGAAAGTTTTGAAGGAAAAGAGAGTAATAAATCTTCTCTCTCTTCAAGGCCTATTTATAGGCATGGGCCAAACACTATGCGCCCACTACTCCTATGCGCCTATGCGCCCACTACGACTTATGCGCTCATATGAAGACCCAGTCTCTTGTACATTATGCGACTACTACTTGCTGACGTAGACAACGCATAAAGGATGGACCTCTTCAAATTCCTCTCCGATGAATCTGTCAGTTCAAATTTTCAAGGAAGATCTCAACAGCCATCTCTCTAACAGTCTGGTTATGCGCCCAAAAGGAGAGCTATGCTATGCGCCCACTGCATCACGAGAAGACGGTCTATGCTTCTTTCAAAGTATTTCAAACTCGTTCAAGTAACGAAAACTTTGAAGGGGGTCTTGTAGAAGCATGAAAATTTTAGCAATCTTGACAACCATACGCCCAAGCCAGGGAGTCATATGCTCCCAAGCCAGGGAGTAATATGCGCCCAAGCCAGGAAGACATATGCGCCCAAGCCAAGATAGCCTACATGTACCCAGTCACTAGAGCAAGCTATGCTTCCATACTGGACTCCTTCAGAAGGGGGTGCATAGCCCTGTTTCAGGCTCTGCGCCCAAGCCAGGACAGCCCCCGACTCGGTCAAATCTACGATCAATCGTGCACCGAAGTATACGGCCACGTCAGTCTCCACGAGCAGTCGTGCACCGAAGCATGCGGCCACGTCAACCCACGATCACGCAGTCTGCATGTACCTACACTCTATGCGCCCAAAGCAGGACTATGCGCCCACATGAAAATTAGTGTATTTTCTCATATGGGCGCATAACATCATTCCAGCACGAAAACGACTATAAAAAGGGGTCTCATATCTCCTCAAAGTACAGAACGAAGAGCATTTCAAGAGCCAAATTGCTACACTTCTTGCCAGTGAGCCGAGAGTTAGCAATTTTTTTAGGTTTTCTTCCACTTTTGTAATCGGAGTGTCAACGGAGTAAAGGAGCAACGGCCGCTCGATCTCCATCGTCCTATTTTTCAGAATTCTTTTTGTACTCGGGGATCCTCAGCGCAGGATCTCTCAGGCGTACTCGATTTTTGGTGCCTTGCGCCAATAATAAAAGATAACATTTTTTTCTTTTTTTGTGTCCATAATACGGAACTCCGGTAACTATAAAAATCTGTAGTTCCAGTAAGGAATTATGGTAACTATGAATCTCCAAGGCTCTGGACAAGAGGCAACGGTAACAATGTAGAAAAGTAACCCAAATACATGTGTATGTTTTCTCCGCCCATGTGACTTCACGAATCGTATCCATGAGACGCTCGGCCAGAACCTCTAGCTAGGACAATGAGTCATAATAGAAAAGAAATAGTGCATGTAATCAATGTCATCGTCCTAGAATTAGACTTGGATTTCCACATATGTCAATATATAATCAAGTACGAAAATCTGTCACTAATGTAGTATCACATGAACATGTCCTAGGGTCAGAGTGTACCCTGCAACAAATTATTGCGGTAACACAAAATGTGAACATCTAATATCGATATCTGATAGGCTAACGTCCATCGACACCCGAATGTGATTCAGACACGAAGTACCAAACACGACCCTAGGTGTTGCAATAACATAATTCAAGTAGATATTTAAAAGCTAAAGTTGTAAACTGAAGTACAATATTGGCAAGGTACAGTTGCCTGGCTCCAAAATCTGATGAGAATGATCTGGTCCCACATCCAAGTCCGAAGAGTCAAGATAACCTAGAGAAAATAATTTCTAATTAATCCTTGTAAATCTACATATTAACAAGATGATTGCTAAAGTTAAAAAATTTTGTGACACAAGGAAAAATATAGCTTAGACCGTATTGGTAGAGTTTATGGCTAAGCTACTAATCATAAGTTTAGCCTTTATTGTACATAGTACACACAAGGGTTTCCTACACCTAAAATATTACTGATTATTATTATGACACTTTTTGTTTAATTTTAACTATCCCTATTTAATGCCACCAACTATAAGGAAGGCAACAAGAGTTGGATTTCATAAGTTTATAAAATTAGACTGTGCCTTAGGTTTTCCTATATACCGCATAATAGAGGACCCTTTATTTATGTATGCAAGTATTATTACACTACTTCCTTGAACCAGTCTTAGACCTCACCCTTGCACCATCACTTGCTATACCCCAACAGTTTGCATATCCTATGATGGAGTTAACCCTATCTTCTGCCGTCCCTAGTCTTCAGCCAAGACTTGGTTTTATGTGGTTTAGCTTGATTGTAGGAGCCATTAGCTCCAAGCCATTAGCTCCCATTTATTTTTGCTTACCGTTGTTTTCTTTAGGCCTATATAAAGGCACTGTTTAATAAACAAAAGTATAACGATTCTTTCTCAGTTTTTTCATTCCCTTGTATGTTCCTGTTCATCACCAACAGCTGTGTGTTCCTGTTCATCACCAACACTTGGTATCAGAGCCATCACGATCTGCAGTTGATGTCAGGAGACGGCAATGACAAAAAAGGGAAGAACACCGGCACATCTTCCTCCATATTGCTGCCCATGGCAAGGCTTACAAGCGACGAGAGAGAGATGCGTGTGGTCGAGAGAGTTGTCCGTGAGAGTGATGGTTGGATACAACCTCCACTACTCACACGGACAAACTACTATGACTGGATGTTGATCGTGAAGGTACAGCTGCAGGCACAAGGACTGTGGGATGTGGTGAACAACGACGTCGGCGAGCCTCGCGATGATCGGCGCGCACTCGCCGCGATCCTTTCCGGAGTGCCACCGGAGCTGGTGCACACCTTGGCGGTGAAGGAGACGGTCAAGATGGTATGGGACACGCTCAAGACGATGCACATCAGTATAGAGCATGTTCGGGAGGCGAAGGCGCAGACGCGCCGGACCGAGTTCGACAACCTGGCATTCAAGGATGGCGAGGGGATCGAGTAGTTCGTCATGCGGTTAGGCGCCATCGTCAACGACCTGGAGGTGTTAGGTGATCCGATCACCGAGTACAAGGCGGTGCTCAAACTTCTTAGGAGTGTGCCTCGACGGTACAAAAAAATGGCGCTCGCCATCGAGTCATTGGTTGACACAAAAACCATGTCACTTGAAGAACTCTGCGACTGACTGCTCATGGTGGAGGAGCGGAACGATCTGGAGGATTTCGACTCCGTCGGCGGTCACCTGCTTCTTACCGAAGACGAGTGGATGGCACAACAGAAGCAATAGGAGCACAGCGGTGGACCGTCAGGGGGCGGCAAAAACAAGCCGAAAGTGAAGAACACAGACAAGCCCTCGTCTAGCGGTGGCGGGGGTGGCTCTGGCGTGAGAAGGAAGGAGGAATATCGCTACTGTGGCATCCCTGGTTACTTTGCGAAGGAATGTCGCAAGGCAAAATGCAACAGCGAGAAGGTGGCAGAAGCGCACATCTCATAAACCGAAGAGAAGCCGGCACTGTTGCTAGCCGTGTCAAACAATGATCTCGATGGGCCCAGAGTGCACGCCGTACCGAGCACGGGGGTGCAGCGCGTGTTCCTAAATGTGGAGCGGGTGTCTCCGGTAGCCACGGATGACAACAATTGGTACCTCGACACAAGGGCCAGCAACCATATGACGGGCTCCAAGGTGCTGCTCACCTCCATCGATGAGACTGTGAAGGGGTCGGTAAAGTTCAAAGATGGATCCATTGTGGAGATCCATGGGCGCGGTATGGTACTGTTCACATGTCGGAACGACGAACACGACACGCTCACAGAGGTATATTATATACCTAAAATGCACACGAACATCGTAAGCTTGGGACAACTTGATGAGGCAGGGTACAAGACATCCATTGAAGATGGCGAGCTGTACCTGTTCGACAGGTCACGGATACTCCTGCCACGGGTGCAGCGGACGAGCAACCGGTTGTATACCGTGGCTCTGAACTTGGCTGTACCTATGTCTCTGCTCGTGAAAGCTGACAATGTTGCGTGGCGATAGCACGGGCGCTATGGGAACCTACACATTCGTGCTCTGCACGATCTCACGGCGAAGGGGATGGTAGAAGGCATGCCCTACATCGATCGTGTAGAGAAGTTCTGTGAGGGCTGTTCGCTCGCCAAGCAACATAAAACCCCGTTCCCGCATGCGTTGGCGTACCGTGCAGAGCAAGGACTGGAGCTCATCTATGGTGACTTGTGCGGCCTGATAACTCCAGCGACTCACGGTGGTAATAAATATTTTCTGTTAATTGTTGACGATTATAGTAGATATATATGTGGGTGGAAATGATCAGATCGAAGGATGAGGCATTCTGTTTCTTCACGAAGATCAAAGCGCTGGCCGAGAAAGCGAGCGGCCTGAAGCTCAAGGCGTTCCGCACCGATCGAGGCGGTGAATTCAATTCAATTGAGTTTGCCAGTTTCTGCGAAGAGCACGGTGTCAAACACTTCACCACCGCGCCGTATTCACCATAATAAAACGGTATGGTGGAGAGACATAACCAAACAGTTGTGGAGATGGCCCTAGTCGACTGAAAAGCATGTATGTGCTGGCCGCATTCTGGGGTGTGGTTGTCACGACGGTAGTACACATCCTCAACCAGACACCGACATGCAGCCTTCAGGGCATGACTCCGTACCAGGCATGGAAGAAGCGTAAGCTGAACGTGCATTACCTGCGTACATTCGGTTGTGTTACGCACGTAAAGAACATCGGCCCTGGCGTGACTATGCTCTCTGATAGAGCTACACTAATAGTGTTTGTAGGCTACGAGGAAGGATCAAAGGCATATCGTGTGTACAATCTAGTCACACGGAGATTACACATTTAACGAGACGTCATCTTTGAGGAAGGCCGGCGCTGGAACTGGACGGATACAGCTAACAGGGGTGAGCGGCATGATTTCACGGTGACTTACACTACCGAATTTGTCGTCACTCCGACTGCCGAACCTGTTGCCGCTCCAGAGCCGGTCACGACAAATTTGGAGGTTATCGAGCCCGCCTTTCAAGTCACTCCGGTACTAGCATCACCGAAAGGCGCCGGATTGGTCACATTGTCGACGGGCGCGTCGTACGACACTGAGGGGTGCAGCTTCGATACAAATCCATTGTCGAAGTGTACGAAGCGGTGCCACCATGCGACATCGAGTACAGTAGGTTGTGCCTGCTCGCAGCAGAGGAGCCCACGTCAGTTGTGGAGGCGCTCGACGAGGCACCTTGGAGGCATACAATGGAGGGCGAGATGAACTCGATCCGCAACAACGACACTTGAGAGCTCACCGTACTTCCGGCCGGACACAGGGCTATCGGGATCAACTAGGTTTTCAAGGTGATGAAGGACCCGGAGGGCAACATCATCAAGCACAAGGCGCGTTTGGTAGCAAAGGGCTACGCACAGCGGCAGGACATCAACTTCGATGAGGTTGTAGAAGCATGGAAAAGAATAAAGAAAGAATAATGCGACCAAGGATCCCCATGCGGCTCAGAGAGCCTATGCGGCTCAGGGATCCATGCGGTTCAAGAGTCTATACGGCTCGAATAATTCCATGCGGCCCAGAAAGGAGCCACGTGGCCTTCAACAGCTTCTTTCCTTCGTCTTTTACTGCATTTAATTTCCTGATAAATGACAGCTCTGACAAATGACAGCTCTGACAAAAAGCGCAATAATGACTGACGTAATGGCGCGTCCCTAGGGAAGAGGAGAAAATCTTCTCACAGCTGGCAGAATCCATCTAATCCCGAGGTATACGGCTGCGGCCGCCCATCTTCATACGGCTGCATCCTTTATGCGGTCGCCCATCAGCATGCGGCTGTATCCCTTATGCGGCCGCCCTTCAGCATGCGGCTGCCCACTCCCATGCGGCTGTCCATCTTCATGCGGTTGTTCATCCCCATGTGGTTGTCCATCTTCATACGGCTATTTAGCCACATGCGGCCCACCCATCTACGGCTCTGCCAAGATAATTGAGACACGTGGCAGTCTTATCTTTCTGGAATTATGGGTGTTAATAAATCCTAATCAGATTTGTTGCAATAAATGCCCAGATCAAATCAAATCGAGCAAATTAGACACGTGGCAGGCCATTATAAGTCGTAAATATTCATGGCAATCTGTATTTATTGTCCACAGAGATTTAATGCAATCATATTAATTGCTTAAATCTATCATATGCAAGATGGACGGCCCAGATTAACTAACTCTTAGGCTGCCAACTTTTGAGAATGGGCAATCATTGCAAAACCCTAATGATGCCCCCCACTCTTATAAATAGCAAGGTGCCATTCCCTTGTAGGAGACACGAAGAGAGAGAGGACCCCCAGCTCGGATCCAGAGGGAATCAGAGAGGGAATATACAGAGATCGAAAGGGCAGAGGAGCATAGACAGAGAGAGCAAGGAGAGCATTTCTTCATCAACGCCAAGTACTTCTTCTCCAGAGCCAAGGCTGCACCCGATCGTCCAAGGAGTAAGACAGAGCTGCCGTCGCTTTTTCGAGCCTCTATCGTCACCTCCCAGAATCTAAAATAAACAATTGTACTTAGATTGCTGTACCTAGGTTTTCGTCCCTAGGCTTTCTTTGTACAAGTGAGTTTGTATTGTGAGTCTAAGTTCAGTCCTCCGATAATTGTTCTGTTCTTTTACAATCAATGGCAAACACGATGGCGACCCTGCTGGAGACAAACTTTTCCATGGCTGAGGAGTTGGTGACGCAATCGGATACAGCCAAACTTGGCTCGACGCAATAGAAGATGGTCGTCCGCTTCGACCAACAGGCGTTTAAAGAAATGCTCTCTGAAGGAAGTGCTGGCCCGATCAGAAGTGAACCCGCACAAAGAAGGCTCGCAGGGAGTGGAGGTCAAAGTTATTTGCTCCTCCCCAAGCTCTGGACGGAGTACTCTCTGCTGCCAAAGACGGCGAAGGCGACTCTCATGCGGCCCCACTTCAAGCCATAGAGGACTCTGCTGTCCCTAAGTCCGGAAGAGGAAAGCACTACGATGCTGGACTTGCAGGGGCAAAGAGTGATTCTATGTACTCCAGGAAGAAACCGAACAAAGGCACTAGCCGCAAAACGAAGACTCATGCGGCCATGATTACCAGCCGCATGAATGATGACCATGCGGCCGAAACTGCCAGCCAAATACATAACACTCATGCGGCCAGGATTTCCAGCCGCATGGAGAAGACCTATGCGGCTGAGACTTTCAGCCGCATGAAGACTATTGATTCCAGCAGCATGCCGCCTGCTCCACGCGGCTCAGTCTTCGATCGTCTATCCTATGGTCCTGATCTCTCGTGCTCCTAAGAATACATGTCTGACTCTCTCCAGCACCACTTAGACTCTTTCTATTATGTGCCCTCACGCACTAGAATGAAGAAGTCTAGGGTAGCGCGAGCTTGGCAAGCTCAGTCCGCTGACCCGACCTCTGAGCATCCGAGCGTTCCACATACTGTTATGCGGGCCTCTGATGGGAAGTTATACAGAACCACTCGAGTCCAGCCCCCGACGGCAAACGGACAGAGAGGTTCCAAAAATATCCCAAAATCCAGGGAGCAAACATGGTCATTCCGGACCCATCTGACTTGCGTGAGGCTATCCTCCACAAGCGCAAGGAAAGAAAGGGGGCCTTGGGGTGCAAAGAGTCCCCCTACGGATGTCACTGCACCCAAGTTATTGTCAACTTCTATTACAATAACGCGACGGTACGAGAAGACCGGCAGTCCATCTTTTAAAGACTGCAACAACCATGTTCAGAAGATGAGGCACTTCCCGTCGTCTCCTGCAATTCTGCTCAGAAAATCCCTGCCGATGGGAGAGGAAAGAAGACAAATGTTTCTAGCCCAAAGATTTCAACCACTATGACTAAGAGACTGTCGTCTAAACGGGTGCCCACCATCGGAGTTTTCCAAGGTACCCATTCAAAGACAAAATCTACTACAGTAGAAAATTCATCGTCCGCATCACTGGGGGTTGCTGGAACTGGAGGTAGCACTCCTCCGAACCTCCACGACAATCCGATGTTCCATGAAGACGAGCTAGAGGAAACAACTCTCCCATTAGATGCAGTAAATCCCGACGTCCCCGAGGACGTCCACAATTCCCAAGACGAGGCAAACTCGAAAGCCGGGGGTACTGTTCCTTCTGAGTCCGAACCAGAGGAAGACATTCCTACATACCCTGATGACTTCTCGTTACAGGGGTATGATTCGGAGTATACGTCATCCACCGTCTCTTCCACTTCTACTCATGTCAGGACGACATTCATGACAAACGACGAACATGATGGTCCCAGTGATCGTCAATGCATCGACACTCTGGAGGCCATACTGCGCTCTTTGGTCAAATCCGGGGACGAGATCAAAGCAGCCCGCCCTACTCTACAAGGAGGGATGCCTGGCCAAACAAACTTGGGCTCCGCGGTCAATACAGACTCAAACTCAGCGATACCAAACCCGGGCAATATTCTTCCTAAAATGTCGGCTCCTACCGCTGCAGACGAAGCCAGGGAGGCAAGAAAAGAGGTCCAGGAGCTCCGGACCATGTTCCACGCCCGAGAAAACTGCCAAGACCACAGGATACGACAACCGTATCCCGCTGCGTGGAGAGATGTTCCCTTCCCACCAAAGTATAAAATATTCTACATCAATCCATATGATGGGAAGACCTCCGCAAGTCGATACATCACTTACTTCGAGGTCACCACCGACCATCTGTCCCATAACGATGCCATCCTTACACGATTATTCATCGGGGCATTGGAAGGGGTCGCCAGCTTCAAGCGCATGTTCTTGGAGAGATTCTACGAAGTAGGACAGGACATCACAATGTCCACCCTCATGGACGTCGTTCAAGGGGAGAAAGAGTTGACAAGGAACTATATTGAGCGGTTTTGCCAAACCGCAATGAAGTTGCCGTCTGGTAATCCGGATTCCTCTTTAATTAAAATTTGGCAAAAGAGACTGCTCCCAACAATCAACTTTTGGATGGGTGAAAGTCAATTCAAGGACTGGAAGACGTTCATTATCAGTGCCATTAGCGCCGAAGAACGGTTGAAGAAGGCTCGCCAACTGGGATTGCACATCTCAGAGGGAGAGGACAAGGGCAGGCGTCCTAATGCCAACAACAACAATGGGGGTAGCTCTACCAACAATCGGGACAACAAGGGCAAGCAGGCTATGGTTGCCGACGCAGCACAGAAACCTGAGTCAAAACCGGCAAACAAATAATGGCCGCAAATGACCTACTCCTTCGAAGACGGCTACGTCAAGCCCATCTTGGACATGCTCATATAAGAAGACAGAATTTAGCTCCCTCCACCAAGACGGGAACCTCGGCTGGCAGAAATGGAAAATCCAAAGTACTGCCATTACCACCGCTATATCCACCATGCTACACACGACTGCTACCAACTGAAACGGTACATCGAACATCTCATCGATTCGAACGCTCTGGCCATCGATTTCGAAGAGGTAATTGTGGCAGCCAATATGGTGTCAGTACAATTTGGTAGCTTCCCTCCAACAGAAACTCAAGACGGTGTGGTACCTATCCCTCTGGCAACAATGGAAATAGCTAATCTTCCACCTCCCCGGGATCAGGCTGCTGGTCTAGTGCCCCTCACCACATCACGGGGGAACGTCATGTGGGTCCATCCGGACCTGGTACTCAAGGTGACTCAATCCACACTACCTTCCATTCGCAAGAAGAAGAGTGGAAAAGTCAGATCCTGCCGCACAATCTCGGCAGATGTCGAAGAAGTCACGGATGTCGTTACCCGATCTGGGGCACAATCCCAACCTATGGCTGACAACTCGGCTGAAGATCATCAGCCAGCTACTGCTGATGCTTCAGGACCTTCTCAGCCTCCGACGACCGACAAGCCTAGGCTAAAGGAGACTCGCTTTGACAAATCCCTCCAAAAATAGGTACCGCAGGGGCTGGAGAGGCCCTACAACTTTGACATCTTGGCGCAATTGGCCAACACACCGACCAAATTGTCATTATACGAGCTCCTGAGACTCTCAAAGGATGTTCGCGCGGCTTTAAGCGATACACTCTAGAATGCCAATGCCTATCTGGCTCAGGTCAACCTCACAAGAGAGAGACCGCCTGCAGATCTCCAAGACAGCGCTTACACGGGAGCGATGCCCAACATTGTCTTCACTCCGCAGGATATGCTCATCAAAACCAACCTGTACGATCGTCCGTTATATTACACTGGATACATCGGCGACGTAAAGGTGGATCGGATGCACATTAATCCTGGTTCCACCATAAGCATCATCCCGAAGGGTCTGTTACATCATCTCCGTATTCCTATGCATCGCCTGACGCCAACAAGCACCGCCATCAGCGGTTTCAATTCGGGCAGGAGCTATGTAACATCCAGTTTTCCAGAAGAGGGTAATTTTGAAATTTGAATTTAATTGAATTTAATATATATTATTGGAATTTAATATATTATTAAGAATGGTGTGATTTTAATATTATTTAATTGATTGCCATGTATTGTGATTAGCCTAACTTGGTTTGGACCCAACCTAGATTAGTCATAGATAGTCTCAGCTAACCATGGTTAGTGATTATTAGTATTAATTATATTTATTAGAATTAATATGATTTTTAGTGATTTTTAGTGATTTTTAGTAGAATTGAGTTTGGGCCTATAGTTGACCTTGACTAGTGTTGACTAGAAGACTAACCTAGTGACTAACCTAGGTTAAGACCCCTTGGTTAGGTTAAGTAAACTTGGTTTGACCTAATTTAGTGAAGTTTAAGTCAATGGAACTTGTTTGGAGAGATTTGGAGTTGATTTGACTAATATGGCTTATGACTTCATAAGTCATAATTAATGACTTGACTTATAGCCCATAGGCCCACACCATGAACCAAACCTAACCCTAATCAGCCCATGGAAGCTACTATTGATCCTTTCCCCCTATTTAATCCCCTCCTAGAATTTAGAACTAGCCTCCATTGGGATTTGTGCAAGTTTTGGAAGAGGTGAGTCTCCATCTTTCTAAAATTATAGGAAATCTATTTCAACTCCTTTCCTTCAAATCAATTGCATTAGGACCTGATTCTTCTGTTCTTTCTGTTTGTGTATGAATATTTCAGAGTATGATCAATTTGTGGGAGTTTTTGAGGCTTGGAGAACCATTCCATTTGGGGCTTTTGTGAGCTTTGCACATCAATAGGTATAATCTATTCTAACCTATGAAATTCCTATTTAATTGCATTTCTAGGATGCCCTAGCCCTAACCTAACTGTAGGAATAGGAATCCCCAAAATTTCGTGTCCTTTCGTGTCCAAACTGGACACGTATCAGTGTATAGTTTTAGGTGTTTGATGAAATGCCCCAATGGGCATTTCGTGTGAATTTTCGGGAATTGTTTGAATAGAAAAATAGTATTTGAACTCGCTTATAGATTTCTGGTGTCGTTTTGTATTCTTGGTGTCGCGTTCAGTCGTGTCGGGCACGTGTACACGCGGTCGTGCACACGCGCACGCGGGGCGCACACGCGGGGACTGTGCGTGCCCTGCCACTCGAGCATGTTTGTGACACGGACACGCCACCCCGACACTTGGGATTTGACACACAGCTGGGGGCCGACACTGACACGGGGATCCCAAAGTTTTATGGCCCCACGTGTCGTGTCGGACACGTACGAACACGTGCACGGGTTTTTGCACTGTTCAGTGGCTGTCATTTTTAGCCACTGATACGCGTGTCTCGTATCGCGTACACGCGACGTGGACATGTGTCATGGTTACCTATCCCTAGCCCTAGTCTAGGTCGACCCTGGGACATAAACACGTGGGTTGTGTCGTGTTGTGCGCACAAACTCGGGGAACACGTACACGATGATTGTTCTGTGTTGCACAGTTTTTACACTGTTTTGTTTTTTAAATTTGTTGGACACATTTGTGTCCACTTTTGTGGACATAAACACATTACATAGCATGTACACTTTATGATTATATATTACCAACCCTAAAATTTGTATGCTAATTCAATTTTTATTGTTTATTTTTATTTTCCCTTTTTTCCTGAAATTCCATGTATCAGTCTATTCAGAGTTCTGTCCAGTTTTCCTAAATCTAGTTTTGACAATCAATTAAACCCACTTAACACAGTTTATTACATGTAATTAAACCCCTAATATGTTCACCTAAGTATTGTCTAAGGCTATGCTGAATTTGGGTTTGTTTCATTGTGTGTGTGAATCAAATTCTGAGTTTTTAGGTTTATGAACTTTGTGTAATGTTTAAATATGAGAAATTCAATTGTAGGACTGTTTTAATAGGTTTATGTGTTTATATGGGTATTATTTTGAACTGTTAGATTAATTTTGTTAACTGATTTGAAGGGGGGAAGGGTTTAACTGTTCTTAACTGAGTTTTTTGTAAAATTTGGAATTGTGATATAGGGACTGTATAAATGGTTTTTAAAGTGTTCATGAGTTGTATTAATCTGAGTTTGTTAGCGGGGGCTGTGAACTGAAATCTGAAATGAAATTGGGTTTGTTTGGATGGGGTTTTGGTTCAAACCTGAGATATCAATATAGGGACTGTTTTGCCACTGTTTTATTCCTTCACTGATTTTTCCCTATTCCTATTACACTGTTTGATATTCACTGTCCTCTATCACACACACACACACACACACACCCCTGTACACTGTTACACTGTTTTGTAATTCACTGATTTCACACAAGCCTAACACTCTATCACACATGCTAGCCTAGGTTTCATGCTACACACATGTCTCCCCTCACATGCCTATATCACTTCACTAGTACACACACACATACACTAGTATGTTTATGTGTCCCTCTCTATGCCTATGCATATATGTATGTATTAACCTATAATGTTGTATGGTATACATATAGCCTATAGGTTTATATATATTCTAGTTATATTAAATAACACATCATGGGTGTGTATCAATATATGTATATATATATTGTCATATAATGTATATACCTAATATGTGTTTAGGAGCCCATATATATATCAATATAGATATTGTATATGGTGTTGCCTTGGCCCATGGCCTAGTCTCTTAGCCTATGGCCTATGGTTGTGCTTGTTTGTCAGTATGGAGTCTAGATTAGACTTGTTTAGTCTAGATAGACTTAGAATAGCCTTGTTAGACTAGTTTGACTAGTTTGACTTAGGTTTGACTTGGTTGACCTAGTTTGACTTCTAGGGTTGACCAGAGTTGACCAAGAGTTGACTTTGGTCTAGATTGACCTAGATTCATGTAGTATGCATCGTAGTGCATCTTATTACTATTCTGGACTCGTTGTGACTTGTACTGTTCTATAGGAGACAGACACCACTCCTCGGACAGTATATATTCTCCAGATTCACCAGATACAGGCGAGTACATTCTCTGATAGTTCTCTCATTTATTTGCCAGTTACTGTATTTCAGTTCTATTTAGTTTTATGTGATTCTCTGATACCACACATATGGATATTTCTGGATTCATGTATGCGACACACATACCATCTGTCTGGCCTCTATTTTCTGGAACCACTACTGGCATCACCTTCTGGAATCACTACTGGAACCACCTACTGGAATCACTCTGAAATCTTTGCTGGTATCATTATGTTTGGCTGGACTCATCCCGATTTCTCGTGTCGTTTTCTGGATTCACTTGTACTTGCTGGGCGGGGAAATATTGGAATAGACATGTGAACATACCCAATACTGGAACCACTCCCTTGGAATTATACTGGAATGATAGCCATCTCACACCCGGCCAGGTGTGTGATGTGCCGTATTACCTACAGCCGTTCACATGTCGATCCCGATATTTTAAAACACACTGTTAGAGTATAGGCTGGACTCACCCTGGAACCTTTGATCACCAACTGGACTCACCTCATAACGGACTCATCTTGTACTGGAATCACCTGGTATCATATTCATGTTGTCTGGATTTACTTAGGTTTTGCACTTGTTACATTTATATTCTGGACTTATTATGTTACCTTAGTTTAGCTAGATTTATTTTACAGTCTTCATTGCCATCATTCTTCTCTTGTTTTAGTTACTTTACTTTCCTTGTATCTTACTATTTCTTTATGCAACAACCTAAATTATAAACTACCATATTCATCAATAAAACTATTTATAACTGCTTTATAGTTCTCTGTCATTTACTTGGGATTTTTTGATGAGTTGTACTCGTTCCTGTCCTGACTGGACCTGTTAAAATTTTACAGATGATTGCCCTGAGGACACATGCCCTACATATTATGGACCCGGAGACGGGATGACTACCTTTGGCCCCGACTCTTAGGAGTGATCGGGATTTAGTTTAGTAGACTAGTATCTGTTTCCATGTTGAACTTGTTATAGAAGTTTTGAGACTTGTGTAGTATTTGAGATTTGTTGAGAGAGTTGTTATTATTTTAGTAGTTGTTCATCTATTCTTAGTTTAATTCCTCTGTGTTTATCTTATCGTGCTTAGACTGTGATTGAGTTCAATATCTTATACTTGTCCTCCGTTCGGAGTTGATCATGATGAGTACATTATAATTGCGTGAGTTGCTGGTTAGATAGTAACCTAGGATAGCGCTCTACCGCCGATACTGCGGCGTAGGCTAGGCGTCATTATGTATTCGTACCCTCACAGTAGGTGCGGGTCGTGACACGTTTTTAGTGGTGGCCCATGCAGGTCGAGAGTCGCATTAGTACGATATCGTGGTAGTGTGGCGACTTAGTTGTACTGCTGCGAGCCTGCAATAGGATTGAGAGATAGGCTTTAACAGAGAGGTACTCAATCACAGTTAGGAAAAAAATTCTGCTTCAATTCATGCCATCTACATATCTTACTGACTTGTCTTCTTTGCAATAAACTGTCCTCCTTTGATTTATCGATTCCTGCTCAGTATTGACTTCCTTTTCGATCTGTCTTCAGGATGGTGGAGACACGATCACATCGCTCTGGTACAGTAGCCGCTACAGAGGGGTCTGCCACCTCTTACCTTCAGCAGCCAGCTTCCGGTACCGTAGCCCCTATCATGCCAGATGGGGTGGGTGTCTCAGCAGCTTTCGGAGGATAACCTCCACTAGCTGGAAGGCAGAGTCCGGTGCTTCCCGAGATCCTTCCACCGCAGCAGCCTCCACCTGCGGGGATGGTAGATGCTTCTCATCTATTTTCTTTCGTGGAGAGGATTCTGGCATCTCACCATCAGCAGCAGCAGCGACAGACTGCCGATTATCGTCAGAGGATTGACGAGGCCCACCAGCTGGTTCGTACTATAGTAGAGATGGTGGCTGCTCGGGGGGAGCAGCAGCAGCCTTACCGGAAGGAGAAGAATATCCAGGATTTTCAGAAGATGCATCCTAGAGAGTTCCTGGGCACAGTGGGCGTCCATTTTGCAGACGATTGGATCGAGCACATCGAGGAGATATTCCGACTGGCGGAGATACCAGCTCGACTCCATATCGAGGAGGCGGGCAGTCAGATGCAGGACTTAGCCCGTGCGTGGTACCAGACAAATCCCAGGGTGGGAGTTGAGGGCCAGACTTGGGCCCAGTTCAAGGAGCTGTTTAAGGAGCAGTTCTTTCCTGACGTGGCCTTGGGAGGTATAGAGGCACAGTTTGAGAGCCTGGTTCAGGGGAACCAGTCAGTAGCTGAGTATGCTGGGGAGTTTTGTAGATTGGCCCGGTTCATAGATGACTTAACCGAGAAGATGAAGGCGAGGAGGTTCCGCCGAGGCTTGATTAGAGAGGTTCGGTCGCTGACTAAGAGCGACCCGAACGCTACCTACGCGGAGATATTTTCTGGGGCTATGGCAGCGGAGGACGACCTAGGGTTGAAGCTGAAGAGGGATCGGGACTCCCAGGGTGGTAGCAGCAGAGGAGGTCAGGCCAAGAGGCCTCACGTACAGATTCAGCAGGCACAGGCACAGGCACCAGTGAGAGTGCAGCAGGCACAGCATCAGCATAGAGGACAGGACCGCGAGATACCGACTTGTGTCTATAGCAGGAAGGCAGGGCATGTTTGGGAGTCTTGTAGGAGGAGGCTGAAGGTTTGTCTATTCTGTGGGTCTGGTGCTCACAAGATGATAGATTGTCCCGCTGCACCTCCTTATGAAGGAGCTAGGCCACCTGTAGCTCAGCACCAGAGGAGTAGAGCTTTTGCGATGGCGGTCGAGGAGACCGACGCTGCAGGTGAGAGGTTAGCAGGTTTGTCCTTCTCATTCTTCCTCCCCACTTTCCTGTGTGATTCCCTTAATACCTGGAAGGATATTATTTGTGATTGCTAGATAGTGTAGCTACCCTGTACGAGACTGTGGAATCACGACCAGTAAGATTTTGTTTGCATGATTATCTCTTGACCTTGATTGTTTGGGTTTGACCTAGAAGGGGTACGACCATTTTAATTTCGAGGATAAAATTTTTATAAGGTGGGTAGGATTGTAACACCCAGTTTTCCAGAACTGGGTAATTTTGAAATTTTGAATTTAATTGAATTTAATATATATTATTAGAATTTAATATATTATTAAGAATGGTGTGATTTTAATATTATTTAATTGATTGCCATGTATTATGATTAGCCTAACTTGGTTTGGACCCAACCTAGATTAGTCATAGATAGTCTCAGCTAACCATGGTTAGTGATTATTAGTATTAATTATATTTATTAGAATTAATATAATTTTTAGTGATTTTTAGTGATTTTTAGTAGAATTGAGTTTGGGCCTATTGTTGACCTTGACTAGTGTTGACTAGAAGACTAACCTAGTGACTAACCTAGGTTAAGACCCTTGGTTAGGTTAAGTAAACTTGGTTTGACCTAATTTAGTGATGTTTAAGTCATTAGAACTTGTTTGGAGAGATTTGGTGTTGATTTGACTAATATGGCTTATGACTTCATAAGTCATGATTAATGACTTGACTTATAGCCCATAGGCCCACACCATGAACCAAACCTAACCCTAATTAGCCCATGGCAGCCACTATTGATCCTTTCCCCCTATTTAATCCCCTCCTAGAATTTAGGGCTAGCCTCCATTGGAATTTGTGCAAGTTTTGGAAGAGGTGAGTCTCCATCTTTCTAAAATCATAAGAAATCTATTTCAACTCCATTTTCCTTCAAATCAATTGCATTAGGACCTAATTCTTCTGTTTTTTCTGTTTGTGTAAGAATATTTCAGAGTAGGATCAATTTGTGGGAGTTTTTGAGGCTTGGAGAACCATTCCATTTGGGGCTTTTGTGAGCTTTGCACATCAATAGGTATAATCTATTCTAACCCATAAAATTCATGATGAATTGCATTTCTAGGATGCCCTAACCTAACTGTAGGAATAGGAATCCTTAAAATTTTGTGTCCTTTCGTGTCCAAACTGGACACGTATCAGTGTATAGTTTTAGGTATTTGATAAAATGCCCAAATGGGCATTTCGTGTAAATTTTTGGGAATTGTTTGAATAGAAAAATAGTATTTGACCTCGTTTATAGGTTTCTGGTGTCTTTTTGTATTCTTGGTGTCGCGTCGAGTCGTGTCGGGCACGTGTACACGCGGTCGTGCACACGCGTGCGCGGGGACTGTGCGTGCCCTGCCACTCGGGCATGTTTGTGACACGGACATGCCACCCCGACACTTGGGATTTGACACACAGCTGGAGGCCGACACTGACACGGGGCTCCCCAAGTTTCAGGGCCCCACATGTCGTGTCGGACACGTACGAACACGTGCACGGGTTTTTGTACTGTTCAGTGGCTGTCGTTTTTAGCCACTGATACGCGTGTCTCGTGTCGCGTACACGCGACGTGGATACGTGTCAGGGTTACCTATCCCTAGCCCTAGTCTAGGTCGACCCTGGGACACAACTACGTGGGTTGTGTCGTGTCGTGTCGTGCGCACGAACTCGGGGAACACGTGCACGATGATTGTTCTGTGTTGCACAGTTTTTACACTGTTTTGTATTTTAAATTCGTTGGACACGTTTGTTTCCACTTTTATGGACACAAACACATTACATAGCATGTACACTTTATGATTATATATTACCAACCCTAAAATTTGTATGTTAATTCAATTTTCATTGTTTATTTTTTTTTTTTTTCCTTTTTTTCTGAAATTCCATGTATCAGTCTATTCAGAGTTCTGTCCAGTTTTCCTAAATCCAGTTTTGACAATCAATTAAACCCACTTAACACAGTTTATTACATATAATTAAACCCCTAATATGTTCACCTAAGTATTGTCTAAGGCTATGGTGAATTTGGGTTTGTTTCATTGTGTGTGTGAATCAAATTCTGAGTTTTTAAGTTTATGAACTTTGTGTAATGTTTAAATATGAGAAATTTAATTGTAGGACTGTTTTAACAGGTTTATGTGTTTATATGGGTGTTATTTTGAACTATTAGATTAATTTTGTTAACTGATTTGAAGGGGGGAAGGGTTCAACTGTTCTTAACTGAGTTTTTTGTAAAATCTGGAATTGTGATATAGGGACCGTCTAAATGGTTTTTAAAGTGTTCATGAGTTGTATTAATCTGAGTTTGTTGGGGGGGGGCTATGAACTGAAATCTGAAATGAAATTGGGTTTGTTTGGATGGTGTTTTGGTTCAAACCTAAGATATCAATATAGGGACGGTTTTGCCACTGTTTTATTCCTTCACTGATTTTTTCCTATTCCTATTACACTGTTTGCTATTCACTGTCCTCTATCACACACACACACACCTGTACACTGTTATACTGTTTTGTTATTCACTGATTTCACACAAGCCTAACACTCTATCACACATGCTAGCCTAGGTTTCATGCTACACACATGTCTCCCCTCACATGCCTATATCACTTCACTAGTACACACACACACATACACTAGTATGTTTATGTGTCCCTCTCTATGCCTATGCATATATGTATGTATTAACCTATAATGTTGTATGGTATACATATAGCCTATAGGTTTATATATATTCTAGTTATATTAAATAACACATCATGGGTGTGTATCAATATATGTATATATATATATATATATTGTCATATAATGTATATATCTAATATGTGTTTAGGAGCCCATATATATATCAATATAGATATTGTATATGGTGTTGCCTTGGCCCATGGCCTAGTCTCTTAGCCTATGGCCTATGGTTGTGCTTGTTTGTCAGTATGGAGTCTAGATTAGACTTGTTTAGTCTAGATAGACTTAGAATAGCCTTGTTAGACTAGTTTGACTAGTTTGACTTAGGTTTGACTTGGTTGACCTAGTTTGACTTCTAGGGTTGACCAGAGTTGACCAAGAGTTGGCTTTGGTCTAGATTGACCTAGATTCATGTAGTATGCATCGTAGTGCATCTTATTACTATTCTGGACTCGTTGTGACTTGTACTGTTCTATAGGAGACAGACACCACTCCTCGGACAGTATATATTCTCCAGATTCATCGGATACAGACGAGTACATTCTCTGATAGTTCTCTCATTTATTTGCCAGGTACTGTATTTCAGTTCTATTTAGTTTTATGTGATTCTCTGATACCACACATATGGATATTTCTAGATTCATGTATGCGACACACATACCATCTGTCTGGCCTCTATTTTCTGGAACCACTACTGGCATCACCTTCTGGCATCACTACTGGAACCACCTACTGAAATCACTCTGGAATCTTTGCTGGTATCATTATGTTTGGCTGGACTCATCCCGATTTCTCGTGTCGTTTTCTGGATTTACTTGTACTTGCTGGGCAGGGAAATATTAGAATAGGCATGTGAACATACCCAATACTGGAACCACTCCCTTGGAATTATACTGGAATGATAGCCATCTCATACCCGGCCAGGTGTGTGATGTGCCGTATTACCTACAGCCGTTCACATGTCGATCCCGATATTTTAAAACACACTGTTAGAGTATAGGCTGGACTCACCCTGGAACCTTTGATCACCAACTGGACTCACCTCATAACGGACTCATCTTGTACTGGATTCACCTGGTATCAGATTCATGTTGTCTGGATTTACTTAGGTTTTGCACTTGTTACATTTACATTCTGGACTTATTATGTTACCTTAGTTCAGCTAGATTTATTTTACAGTCTTCATTGCCATCATTCTTCTCTTGTTTTAGTTACTTTACTTTCCTTGTATCTTACTGTTTCACTATGCCACAACCTAAATTATAAACTGCCATATTCATCAATAAAACTGTTTATAACTGCTTTATAGTTCTCTGTCATTTACTTAGGATTTCTTGATGAGTTGTACTCGTTCATGTCCTGACTGGACCTGTTAAAATTTTATAGATGATTGCCCTGAGGACACATGCCCTACATATTATGGACCCGGAGACGGGATGACTACCTTTGGCCCCGACTCTCAGGAGTGATCGGGATTTAGTTTAGTAGACTAGTATCTGTTTCCATGTTGAACTTGTTATAGAAGTTTTGAGACTTGCGTAGTATTTGAGATTTGTTGAGAGAGTTGTTATTATTTTAGTAGTTGTTCTTCTATTCTTAGTTTAATTCCTCTGTGTTTATCTTATCGTGCTTAGACTGTGATTGAGTTTAATATCTTATACTTGTCCTCCGTTCGGAGTTGATCATGATGAGTACATTATAATTGCGTGAGTTGCTGGTTAGATAGTAACCTAGGACAGCGCTCTACCGCCGACACTACGGCGTAGGCTGGGCGTCGTTACGTATTCGTACCCTCACAGTGGGTGCGGGTCATGACAAGCTACCCGATTGGAAAGATTCGCTTGAAGTGCCAAATTGGCGATTTCCAGTCAGAAGTAACCTGCTACGTCATAGATGCGGACACTTCTTACAATATCCTCTTGGGGCGTCCCTGGATACACGATTACATGATCGTACCTTCCACGCTGCACCAGTGCTTCAAGTATGTCGACAAATACGGCTTCGTGAGGACAGAATTTGCCGACATCGATCCCTTCAAAGGGGTCGAATCCTACTACTCAGACTCCTGCCTATACGAAAAGTCGAAGAGGCACCTTGATAAAGGAGATGTGCAAGCTCGTACCAAGACAGCCACAGGATCAGAAGAACCTCTGACGATCCACCTCCAAGCTCGTAAACCTGGCAAATCCGTACCCCTTACAGCCACTCTGCGTAAGGACGCAATCAGCCTCTCGGCATAAGAAGAGCAAATGATAATCCGGCTGCCAAGGTCTGGCCAAGCGTCCAGACCCACAACGGAGCCACTGACAATCAGGCTGCCTAGAGTCGGCCAACCACAAATGGAGAAGCTCAACCCCTCCGACAAGCCAATGACGATACGCCTTCCCAAGAAGAATCGTCACCCCGATGCAAGGTCTGGGGCTTCTTGCGAGCCAACGACCCCCCGTCCAGCATCGAGTACCAAACTGGGGGTCGCTAGTTTGCCAACGACTCCACGTTCTGCTCCACCGACAGAACCCTTGACGATCAAGCTGCCCAGGTCATCCTCTTAGTCTTCATTTATACAGGGGTGGCCGAAGAAGAACCGGAGCTAGCCAAGTATGTGGCTGCCCACACTGATGTTCCTTCCGCAGATGATGTAATCCCGCTAGAAAAGATACCTTACTTCATCAATAAAGGGCTATCTTTGAACTACCTCGAGCTTAATAAACTTTGTTCAATGTATACTATGGAACACGATATAGGCACTCACCTACACACACAGGTGACAAATGTGTACACCGCAAACCAGCTTACTCCAGTGGAAGATGTTTACCGCATAATCAAAGGAGGGGACCATCCAATCATCTTCGGCCGGAAGGACGACCCACAACCCTTCACCATAGAGAAGGTCGATCTTGAATCAGATGCCGGAAGACTGCCTCTATATCTTTATAGCCCCCAATCCAAATACCTCACGCAAAAACAGGGGTATGATCTGGAGACTACGCCAGGTTTGAACTACGGTACTGGGCGACGATTACCTTTAAAGCCACCAGTCCCGGCTGGCAAACCACGGGACTACTATAACAAAACCCGATGTGGATTAGGGTATGTTACACCCGCAACGACACCTGAAAGTTCAGATGAGGAATGCGACTGGCATTCATATTCAACCGGGTCACCAACTTCTGATTTGGATGCCAGCATCGGAGACGTATTCAGACAAGTCCGGTCAGTCAATATGGCATTCGCCGACGCTTATGAAGAAGATGAAGACATTCCTGAAATCCTCGAGTTAGAGCCGTAGGCCCAACAGCTGGATGCACAATAGAAAAAGTGGTTCGAACAGAGAGAACCTCCTACTAAAGATGAGGTTATACAGGTCGACCTCGGCGACGAATCTTCTCCAAAACCAATCTTCGTCAGTAAAAGCCTGACAGACAAAGAGCGAGAATTACTACTGGAACTCGTCAAAGAATACATTGATGTGTTCGCCTGGAGCTATGAAGACATGCTAGGACTAAACCCCGAGGTTGCTCTTCACAAACTCAACATTCAGCCAGATGTAAAGCCAGTCAAGCAACAACAACGACACTTTCGCCCAGGCATCATGGATGTGATCGAAGCCGAAGTCAACAAGATGATAGCCAGCGGCTTCATTCGTGAAGAGCAACATCCAGACTGGGTTGCCAACATAGTTTCGGTCCTCAAGAAGAATGGGAAGATTTGAATCTGCATCGACTTCCGCAATCTGAACGTGGCATGTCCCAAAGATGAATTCCCCCTCCCTATTACGGACATCATGTTCGACAACACATGCGGCTTCGAACGTATGTCGTTTATGGATGGTTTCTCGGGGTACAAAGATGTCTTCCGACGACGAAAAGCATACATCATTTCGAACACCAATCGGCACATACTGCTACACAGTCATGCCTTTCGGTGTAAAGAACGTTGGTGCCACCTATCAGAGAGCTATGAGCATCATCTTCAGAGACCACTTGCGTAAAATAGTGGAATGCTATGTTGACGACATCGCCGTCAAAAGCCGTTCTAAGGTAGATCATCTGTAGGATCTGAGGACGGTATTCGACCTGATGCGAGCGCACAATTTAAAAATAAATCCTATCAAGTCTTTCTTGGGTGTATCTTGTGAGAAATTCTTGGGTTTCATCATCACCTCCCAGGGTATCCACGTGAGAAGACGAAGGCAATCATGGAAATGGGTCCCCCGAGAAATCTCTGAGAACTCTGAGGCCTTCAAGGAAGGCTAGCTTACATCAGGAGGTTCATTTCCAACCTCTCCGGGCGATGTCAACCATTCACTCATCTCATGAAGAAGGGCGTCTCATTCGTATGGGATGAAGAATTCCAGCGTGCCTTCGACAACATCAAAGAATATTTGTCAAACCCTCCAGTCCTGGCAGCCCCGGTTGCTGGAAAACCATTCCTGCTCTATGTACGAGCAATAGAGCATTCCCTCGGCGCTCTTCTAGCACAAAACAACGACGCAGGCCATAAGCAAGCTATATATTACCTCAGCCGAATGATGATCGGGCCAGAGCACCGATATACCACCGTGGAGAAGAAATACCTCGCCCTGGTGTTCGCCATTCAAAAGACGCGACATTTTGTCACAGGGCAAATCATACATGTGATATCACGAGTCAACCCCCTCAGGGTCTTCATGACTAAACCAGGGCACTCAGCTCTCGCCTCGCTACATGGGCAATATTACTGTCCTCCTACCATATGATCTTCGTCCCGCAAAAGGCTGTCAAAGGTCAAGCTCTGGCAGACTTTTTAGCAGCCCACCCAGGCTCAGAGTCGGCCAGAATATACGAAAAAATCCCAAATGAGGTCGCCGACTCGCAAGCAACCTCTCACGATGATATATGGCGAATGTTCTTCGACGGTGCCTCAAGGACCGGACCTAAGGGCAACATCGTCGTTGGAGTCGGGGTGGTGCTGGTTTCTCCTTCCGGATTGGTGATCAATCGCAATTACTCCCTCACAGAACCCTGTTCTAACAATGTGGCCGAGTACAACGCTTTGGTCATTGGCCTCCAACTTGCAAGAGAGCTGGAGGTAGAATATCTTGAAGCATATGGCGATTCACAGTTAATCGTCAATAAGATCCGGGATTCATACAAGTCCGTCATGAAGACATGATCCCCTATCACCAAATAGCAATCAACATCATCTCATCATTCGAGGGGTTCTTCATCGAACACGTCCCCAGACTCCGAAATATCAAAGCCGATGCCTTAGCAGGCCTTGTTGCTTCCCTAGCAGTGCCAAATCATACTCATCAATCAGTGGATGTGGTAGGTCATGAACTGGTTTGTCCCAAGAATAATGTTCAATTCGTGGCGAGTTATTCCACTCAGACAATCGATGAAGTCCCAGACTGGAGACAACCATTCATTGACTTCATCGTTTACGACATCCTGCCCGAGAACCCGAAAGAAGCCACCTCTATCAGAAGGCGTTCTCTCAGATTCTTCTACGATACAGAGACGAAAATACTGTATCGCCGATCCTACGATAGATTATTGCTTCGATGTCTGTCAAACGCTGAAGCCAAAGAAGCCGTACGCGAAGCTCATGACGGTGTCTGCGGGACCCATCAGCCTGGCCCAAAATTGTAAGACCGTCTTCGCCGAATGGGCTACTACTGGCCCACGATGGTAGCAGATGCGATAGACTATACAAAAAAGTGCAAAGCTTGCCAAGTCCACGCAGACTTCATCCACCAACCATCTGAATTTCTACATCCGACAGTGGCGTCCTGGCCATTCGAAGCATGGGGAATGGATATCATCGGTCCGATCACTCCACCTTCCTCCCGAGGACATCGCTTCATACTCGCAATCACAGATTACTTCTCCAAATCGGCGAAAGCTGTTCTGCTTACAGAAGTCAAAAATTCAAACGTGATCAGTTTCCTCAAGCATCACGTCATCTATCGCTTTGGACTGCCCCGAAGGATCATCCATGATAATGGTCAGCAGTTCGCAAACCATGCCTTCTATCGGTTCTGCGACAAGCACCGCATCCAGAATATTGCTTCAACACCATACAATCCAAAAGCGAATGGGTTGGCAGAAGCATTCAACAAAACCATCATCAAGTTACTCAAGAAGTTCGTATCGTCCAACAAACGCGACTGGAACGAGAAGCTTGGTGAATGCTTATGGGCGTACCATACCACAGTCCGAACAGCCACAGGGAACACACCATTCTCCCTGGTGTACGGGAGTGAGGCAGTTCTCCCATTGGAGACTCAAATACCCTCGCTCCGCGTCGCTCTCACTTACCAATTGACGACAGACGATAACTATCGTCGTCGGCTACAAGAGTTGGAGGCCTTAGATGAAAAGCGCCTCTTGGCTCAGCAACGAATCGAGCTATACCAAGCACGCATCTCCGAAGCCTTCAACAAAAAGGTTAAAATCAGAACATTCCAAGTGGGCGATCTCGTTCTGGCAGTTCGGAGGCCGATGGTCATGACTCACAAAACCGTCGACAAATTCCAACCAAAATGGGAAGGTCTATTTATCATTGAGGCCGTATTCTCCAACGGTGCTTACCACCTCGCAAAGCAAAATGGAGACTTGCTCATGCTGCCCATCAACGGTAAGTTCCTGAAGAAATATTACGTCTAAACGACATTTTCCTGATTACAGAGTCATCTACCCGCTGGTACCGTTGAACTCATATTCACAAAAATTCCAGATTATTGAGTTATGTACCCCCCGGTACCGCTAAACTCACATCCACAATACTCCAGATTATCGAGTCATGTACCCGCTGGTGCTGCTGAACTCACATTTCCAAATTCTAGACTATCGAGTCATGTACCTGCTACTGCCGTTGAACTTATATTCCAAATTTCACATTATTGAGTCATGTACCCACCGGTACCGCTGAACTCACATTCACTCAAATCCCAGATTGCTGAGTTATGTACCCTCCAGTACCGCTGAACTCACATTCTTCCTCCAAATATCTTAGATTATCAAGTTATGTACCCGCAGGTGCCTCTGAACTTACATTCCGGCAACTCTTTCAGATAATAAGTCATGTATGACCATACCTTTGAACTTATTTCTCTGAAAGAGCTCCTCCCTCATGATCCACTACCCGCACTATCAGTGCACAAAAAGGTTAACAGATCCACAAAATTTCCAAAACGGCCACGTCGATGTTACCTCTGAGTCGTTTCACTTCCGCCAAAAATAAATCACCCCTCTACTTCCATGTCCTCATTACCTCTGAGTCATCCTATGTACCCCTTCATGGAGCCCACTCCTGCCATGTCCTCATTACCTCTGAGTGGGAAGGCTCCATCGAAGAAACCCTTATATTTACCATGTCCTCATTACCTCTGAGTAAATATGTTGGTCCTCCCTCGACTTATTATCTGTACCAACAAACAAAAAAAACCCCAGGGTACGCCAAGGATAATAGGTCCACAAATATCCTCCGTTGAGTCCACTCCTGCCATGTCCTCATTACCACTGAGTAGGAAGACTCCACGGTAAAACCCTCATACTTGCCATGTCCTCATTACCTCTGAGTAAGTATGTTGGTTCCCTTTCATCCTATTATCCGTATCCTAAGCTAGGCTACGCCAAGGATAATAGGCCCACAAATGTCCTTTGCTAAGTTTCTTAGTACAGGCCCATCATTCCTCATCATGCCCCGGGAGTCCAGCTGCTCCATGGCATTCTTTCTCCCGATACCCGGAACGTCCATGATCACTTTGCCGTGGAATTGTCCTAGGTATCCCCAATTAAACTTGTTATCCGTACCTAAAACCAAGGTATGCCAAGGATAACAGGTCCACAAACAAGTCCCCCATTCGGGGCAAACGCCACCATAACACCACACGCACAACAGACAGTACAAATAAAGGGTGGAATAAATTATACTCTTTTATTTGGAAGGCAAAAAGTACTACATATTCTAGGGATAATGTCCCATTTAAAGAAAGAAAAAGAACGAAAACAAAAAAGAAGAAAAAGGTTGTCTATGGTTCGGCATTGCATAATTCCAGAAGACGGTTCTTCACCAAGGTGGTCTCCTGTTCAAGCCGCTATTTAGCCCGATGCTCCGCTTCCTGGGATAACCGCTCTACATTATCCAAGTCCATATATGCCTGCCAGTCGTCCTCTAACTTCTTCAGGGCAATTTCCAGACCAGCCGAAGCTCGATTCACTCAGTCACCCTCCTGGATAATTAGCCCCCTTTCGGTGCGGGCAGCCTCAAGCTCAGACTCCAGGAAAGCTAACTTCCGCTGAAGCTCAAGGATCTACTCTCGCGTGTCAATAATCCCACGGAAGGCAGTCGCTTCCCAAGCCGTAACGTTTTTACTCTCGCAGCTCAATTGATCATATCGATCAGACATATCACGGAGGTCCTTTAATATGGCCGGCCTGGTCTTATCCTGAGCAGCCCTTATCTTCTATACGGCAGCTGTGAGGAAACCGCACTCCTGATCTATAGCAGCAGACAGATCAGCCTGCCACAGCACCTAAAGCTGGTCCACCAGTTGATCAGCCTCTAACAATTTCGCCTCCATAAGTGTGGCTACCCCTGCCCCACCGGGAAGAGTCTTAAGGATATCAATATGACCCTGGGCGCATTGCCGGGCCAAGACAAAAGAGGTCCCTCTTTCCACAGCAGCCGCTACCCTCCTCTTCAAGTGACGATAAAAGCTGTCAACCACGTCCTATAACGCTTCATCCGTCAAAGGAAGCGTGGCCGGCAACGTCGAAGGAGGTGCGCTAGAACTTGCCACCAAGGGGACAAATTCTGAGCGGAATGATGCACGGATAGCGGCTAACTCTTCCTCCGCCACTCGAAGAGCCTGGACACTTGGCAGGGCAGAGAGGTCGACTCTTGGAGCTGCCTGAGCAGAAGAGGACGCAAGGACCATTGGCTCCTGCCCCGGCTGTCCCACCACTTGACTTTCCGAACTCGAGACAGCGGGAGGCCCCTCAAGACGAACCAGAAGGGGAGGAGGTACGCTCCTCTCCGCCAATGCCCCTTCGGCAGAGCCTGTCTCAACAATGTCCATCATCGGCACTGGAGGGGCAGGACCTGTATGTCCAGAGGAACCATCAATCGACGTAACCCGAAGGATGTGATGATAGAGCAGATAGGCTACCTCGTAAATTAAAATTTGGCTTATCTTACCAGGGGAGGAGCATAGAGGCTGTAACCAGCTCGCAGCTGGTGTGGTCCCCTCACCCGCGACCTCCAAGTTAAATTCTGCTGGCTCTTCTGTCCCAGTCACTCCAGAAGGAGGTACGACTCGATCAGCGTCATCTTGATGAAATTCAGTAATTTCGGGGACAGGTCCATCGGAACCTCCATCATCTTGAGACATGACCTCGGCAACTTGAGATTCCTCTTCTTCTGACACCTACGTGAGGGAAGAAAAATAATTAAAGATCAAAACCGGAAGAAACGAAGAACTGAATAAAAATGGTAGTAATTCGCTTTACCTCCGAAGCGGGGTCAACCTCCTCGCTTCTCTCCCTTATAGTCAGCCTGCGACGTCTGGTCGCAGCCAACTTTCAGAAGTGAGGAATACCACCAACAGGGGAAATTTGTCTGCTACGCTTCCGTACAGAACCAGGTACGACGGGTGGCTGATCCGTCGCCATCTCATTTAACAAAACAGGCGGCTGATCCGCCCCAACATCTTCCACTGAGAAGGAAAAGTCATCTGCATCACGCTCCTCATCATCATCATCCGCAGAGGTGGAGTCTGAGTCTGGCACTTCGACTATATTCTTCTTTTTCTTCCTTGTCTTGGCCCCTTGGGGCTTCTCATCCAAGCCAGTACCAACGATAAAACTGGTACCCGGGCTAAAACCAATGGGGAGCTTGTTCGCCATGACATGGTACAAGGCCGCCATGTAAAAAATCTCTACCGACGCCTCAATGGCAGGAACCGAGAAAGTGGCACGGGTATGAAATATATCATAGTAATGCCAGGCCCTGATGCCGTCAAGGAGATTACCTTCAAAACCCAGACAAGAACTGGGACTGTCTAGAAAAAGTTGGCTGTACCCAAACTGACGAGCAAACCTGCTGGGCAGGTAAGGTTCCAGGAAGACAGCATTACGGTTGCGGTATACCAAGTGGGCGGGGCGGATGTTACGCAACCACAAAAGCATATGGCCGTCTAGAAGTTGAGGAGGACCAATACCGTCGAGATGTACGTCCGCTATTTCCTCAGCAGTGAAACGAGGGACGGATACGAAAAAGTTGTACCTATCTGCTCTCGCCAGCGCCATCCGGCAGGCACACATAGTATCATACTCCTAAGGCTCGTTGCGATAACAGAAGATAAAAGCATCATCAGCAATCACGCCATCTTCAGAACCCGGTCTCATTAAAGTCCAGTAGTGCATTAATAGCCACCCTATCAGATAATGATAGGGCAGCTCAGTCCTTTCAAAGTCTTTTGTCACCTCACAGGCGATGACCTTGGATGTAAAAGTACGGAGGCCACGGTGTATGCTGCACACCATAGCCGGGAGAAGAGCTAGTTTTACTCTAAAAACTAGCTTAACAGTAGGGAGAATAAAATTACGGCTGATCCTTTCGATAGAACCAGCTCCTCCTGAAACTACGCAATTCCGCAGCCATATTATCAAAAATCCTGCTAGGAGCGCCTTCTCTGACAGCTCTTGGGTATCCTGATAAAAATAACCAAAAGAGTCGGTCTGGCTTCCAAATCTGTCGCTGGTAGAGGCCACCCTCTTTGTCGACGACATCAAAGCCTGAACCGCCTCCCGGGATTGAGGACTTCGGGAAGTAACTCGGCCTGAGGCTCCCGTCGAGAAAAGATAGTTCACCCAGTCCTTAGTATGGGGAGCATTCCCTTCCGAGCTGCTTTCTTTCTTGGCTATCTGCTGGCACGTACTATAGTGGCACATTATTTCCTGATAAGTAGCCACGAATCCCGGGTATCGTTCTTCCAACTCTTCGAACTCCTCATTCGTAGGAGTGTATGCTTCAAAAGCTTCATCCCCCCAAGGAAGTTTGGAAATCGCATGCATCTCATGGAGTACAAGTCTCATTTCCCCTACAGGGGTATAGAATATTCTCGTACGACAGTTGTACATCTCCAGCAAACCCATGAATAACTTCTTGTTTACAGGTAAGCCATGGCTGGTACCCCGAATAGCGTGATAAAGACCAATCTCACACAAAAAAGTCTCATACTTTTACGAGATCCACATAGACAGATTGATCCATGAGGGGATGGGGTGTATCCAACTGGGGAGTGCCAACCGGCCGATTGGATAGGAGCCTTTTCGAGCAAGTTGGTTCAGGAAAGTATCGGCTGATGAAAATGTAAAATTGGGACCTGGCACATTCAAGAAAGTACCCGGGGCCGATCCCATTACATAACGGCTGGCATGCACCTTTTCCGCACACACTGACTTCATGTTGTTATTGTAATGGATGTTGCCCACAATCATCCTATTTCGGGTAGGAGTCAAAGGCACTTCCATCTTCCTGTCCAGCGGGAACATATTGAACCAAGATAGTGGGAAGTGACGCTCCACTTAAGGGATGCGGATCGCAATCCCGTTAGAAATGAAGCTCCAGTTCTTCGATATATCCAGAACTTGACTGTTCTTCACAGTCAAAGCGTCTCCAAAGAAGAATGCAGGTTTCAGGTATTCCCCTTTCAATTTTCTCGAATTCATCATGGCACATAGGAAGTTGAAAGGTTGGTTCTTGAGGGCATTTATCCTCGTCAAAGGCTCGTCACTAGGAAATTAGTCCGCCACATACCGAACTATCTGATCGTACCTATAGCCCATAGCGGCCTGAGCACGACCCACTAGAGGTTCCCCTGCAGCGTTAACTAGGAAATTCACTAAAAAAAGAGGACAAAAGAAAATAAGTCAAAAATATGGACAAAGAGAACCGATGGGTGTTTTTGAGCTTATGCGGCTCCAACTTAATGAAGCCTCATGCAACTCAACTCAGAAAAGCACTTATGCGGCTCCGTTCAGCGAAGGTTCATGCGGCAGCGCTTTCATATGGGTCTCAGAGTTCGGATAAGTTTACGTTGTTCATGTAACAAAGAAATTCGTATGAGTCTATGCGGCTCAGCGTAGCCTATGCGACTTCGTTGACGAAGTGCGTATGCGGCCACAGCAACGATTCTCATGCGGCTCATGGCTTGACCATGAGATGTACATGCGGCACACATGAAGATGAAGGCTCGCATATAAAATATGCGACGTAGCCATGATTGTTAGGGTTCCAAACTCACGCAAAGGTCCTTACCATCGATAGCGGGGTGGACGTCGAGGTGAACTACGGGCACGTCAGCTGGCGGAGGAGCTGCCACATTCGTCGCCGCAGAAGCAGCTTTCTTACCCTTCGCCGTCGATGAAGACGCTGCCTTCTTCGCCGCAACAGTCTTCTTGGGAGCCATTACTATGATCAGAGAAGGAGGACGAAGACAAGAGAGCTAGGGCAACAGCAGAAAGTAAAAAAAGTCTTCTTTCCAAACACCCTGCTATTTATAGGCAGAACCTCCAATGGACCGACGCATCGATTCGTATGCAGTATAACCGACTCTTTGGTTATCAAGGCGATCTGATTATTTAAGGCTAAACTCTTGGGATCCTGTCCCAAAAAGTGGCCTTGAATCTGACAGCAAATCAAAGGCAATCAATGCAAAAGATTTGCACATATGGCATGAAGACGTGGCAAGGAGCCCATGTGGCTCAGATGGCCATACGGCTGAGGGGGCTATGCGGCTGAGACACCCATGCGGCCAGAACATCCTATGCGGCCAGAGAAGTTTATACATAGCCATGCTTCTTATTCAAAGTATTTCAATTTTGCAAATTGAAAACTTTGAAGGGGGTCTTGTAGAAGCATAGAAAAGAATAAAGAAAGGATCATACGGCCAAGGATCCCCATACAGCTCAGAGAGCCCATGCGGCTCAGGGATCCATGCGGTTCAAGAGTCTATGCGGCTCGAATAATTCCATACGGCCCAGAGAGGAGCCACGTGGCCTTCAACGGCTTCTTCCCTTCATTTTTTGCTGCATTTAATGCCCTGACAAATGACAGCTCTGACAAATGACAGCTCTGACAAAAAGCACAATAATGATTGACGTAATGGCGCGTCCCTAGGGAAGAGGAGAAAATCTTCTCACAGCTGGCAGAATCCATCTAATCCCGAGGCATGCGGCTGCGGCCGCCCATCTTCATGCGGCTGCATCCTTTATGCGGCCGCCCATCAGCATGCGGCTGCATCCCTTATGCAGCCGCCCATCAGCATGCAGCTGCCCACTCCCATACGGCTGCCCATCTTTATGCAACTGTTCATCCCCATGCGGCTGCCCATCTTCATATGGCCATTTAGCTTCATACGGCCCACCTATCTGCGGCTCTGCCAAGATAATCGAGACACGTGGCAGTCTTATCTTTCTAGAATTATGGGTGTTAACAAATCCTAATCAGATTTGTTGTAATAAATGCCCAGATCAAATCAAATCGAGCAAATTAGACACGTGGCAGGCCATTATAAGTCGCAAATATTTATGGCAATCAGCATTTATTGTCCACAGAGATTTAATGCAATCACATTAATTGCTTAAATCTATCATATGCAAGATGGACGGCCCAGATTAACTAACTCTTAGGCTGCCGATTTTTGAGAATGGACAATCATTGCAAAACCCTAATGATGCCCCCCTACTCTTATAAATAGCAAGGTGCCATTCCCTTGCAGGAGACACGGAGAGAGAGAGGACCCCGGCTCGGATCCAGAGAGAATCAGAGAGAGAATATATAAAGATCGAAAGGACAGAGGAGCATAGACAGAGAGAGCAAGGAGCGCATTTCTTCATCAACGCCATGTACTTCTTCTCCAGAGCCAAGGATGTACCCAATCGTCCAAGGAGTAAGGCAGAGCTGCCGTCGCTTTTCCGAGCCTCTATCGTCACCCCCCAGAATCTAAAATAAACAATTGTACTTAGATTGCTGTACCTAGGTTTTCATCCCTAGGCTTTTTTTGTACAAGCAAGTTTGTATTGTGAGTCTAAGTTCAGTCCTCCGATAATTATTTTGTTCTTTTACAATCAATGGCAAATAGAGGTATTTGCGCCGGTGGCTAGGATGGACACAGTGCGCCTTTTACTCACTCTTGCCGCACACAAGGGCTGGCCTGTCCACCATATGGACGTGAAGTCTGCATTCCTTATTGGATAGCTCGCGAAAGAGGTGTACGTGCAGCAGCCAACAGGTTTCGTCGACACCAACAATGGGCACAAAGTGCTCAAACTACGGAAGGCCTTATATTGTCTACGACAGGCTCCGCGTGCCTGGAACGCAAAGCTGGATGCGTCGTTCACGTCGTTCGATTTTGAGAAATGTCAGATGGAGCATGCACTGTACCGGAAGGGCGGCACAGATTCTTACTTGCTGGTTGGCATCTACGTTGACGATCTTGTGATTACTGGAACCAGCAACAACGACATTAATCAATTCAAAGCGCAGATGCATGAGCTCTTTCAAATGAACGACCTTGGTCTCCTAAGCTACTACTTAGGGATCGAGGTGAAGCAGGCCGGTAGTCAGATCACGCTCTTCCAAGCAAGCTACGCGGCAAAGAAATTCGACATTACTGGTATGGGTACGTGCAACCCGTGCCACACTCCGATGGAAAGTCGGCTCAAGCTCGTAAAGCAGAACGACGGCGAGGCTGTGGATACGACCTAATACCGCAGCTTCATCGGCAGTCTACGATACCTGGTCAACATACGACCAGACATTGCATATGCAGTAGGGATAACAAGCCGATTCATGGAGGCTCCAGGAACAAAGCATTGGGCTGCGGTGAAGCAAATACTTTACTATGTGCGAGGCACTCTTAGCTACAGGTGCAGCTACAAGAATGATACGGCAGAGCCTACGCTGGTCGGCAACAGCGACAGCGACCTTGCAGGAGATGTTAATGACCGCAAGAGTACATCCGACATGGTCTTCTTCCTAGAAGGCAGTATCATCACCTGGACATCACAGAAACAAAAGATTATTGCACTTTTATCCTGCGAGGCGGAGTACATTGCTGCGTCTACCGCGGTATGCCAAGCTGTGTGGCTGAACGAGCTGCTCGGTGAAGTCCAGGGAACAACTCTATCGAAGGTTAAGCTTCTGGTGGACAACAAGTCAACTATTGCCCTGAGCAAGAACCCAGTACATCACGAACGCAGTAAGCATATCGACACTCGATTTTATTTTATCCGTGAATGCATTGAGAATGGCAAAGTGGATGTCGATCACATCGGCACTGACGGACAGCTTGCTGACATACTCACCAAGGCATTGGGACGTATCAAGTTTATTGAGCTGAGAAGTAGACTCGGTGTCATGGAGGTGAAGTCAATACAACAGGGTTAAGGGGGTGATTTGATGGAGTTAACCCTGTCTTCTGCCTTCCCCAGTCTTCAGCCAAGACTTGGTTTTATGTGGTTTAGCTTGATTGTAGGAGCCATTAGCTTCCATTTATTTTTGCTTACCGTTGTTCTCATTAGGCCTATATAAAGGCACTGTTTAATAAACAAAAGTATAACGATTCCTTCCCAGTTTTTTTATTCCCTTGTGTGTTCATGTTCATTACCAACATCCTAGTAGCGCTCCTCCCTTCTACACATGCATACACCTGTCACCTCTACATAAATTTCTAATTCACAACATGTCCAACTACATGTGCCATACTGTATTAGGAAAGATATTATACGACAAAACCATCTTGGCATTTACATATGGTATGAAGGAAGGAAGCCTAGCTGACATTTAAACAGTATGAGTTTTACACTCATTCTCAACCAATACACGATCATGTAAGCTATCTCCACACTTCAAGTTAGGCCTATACATAACCAGTTTTAGTCCTTACATCCTCCTACTCATAAAACCTACCTATTTGGCCAAAGAGTTCATTCTCAGATACAACCCTACACTAGTATGTTAGGAAAACTAACTACTACTAATGCATTCTTTCATTCCAACTCTTATTTGTTTTAACATTGCCAAATCTAATGGGATTGTAACCAGTGTTGGACTCATTACTGTCATCAAGCATTAGAGTAGCGCATGGTCCCCTACACAACACAGGGAAAGCTCTCTTCTTGTTATTAGACTCACACCCAAATACTTGACATTCTCTAACAACATATGTTTCGAGTTCGTTAATGGCTCGTATAGATCACAGTATGCATATATCAAGAGATAATGATATATGCAAGCTCTCAAAGTCAGCATGGTATATACACATAAATGAATGAAGAGGAAACTAGGTTTTAAGCTCAGAGGGGAGGTGGCAAAAACTCACCGAGGTGGAGGAAAAATGCTGCAAGAGAAGAAGCCAAAACCGAGCCTTAGACGCACAAGAAAGAATCGCCCTTTGCTAACGAGGATGATCAACTAGTATGGCTCACAGATGCTCGGTGAGTTCTCTCCTCAGATGACAACTGACAGCGCTCGACGTCGGGCGGTGACCTCGACAGGAAGGAACTCCGGGTTCAAGAAAATGGACCTGGGAGAGTGGCGAGTGAGGTCGAGTCCAAGGAGGCTGTTGTGGCTTTCCTCGTGATGACGATAATGAAGTCCCAGTCTCTGGCACGACCACGTCAAGGCAACGTCGATGCTCCAGGTGGAAGAATGGGTGGTTTGAACGGAGATGGTGGAAGCTGGCTTGATAGCGACTAGGGTTTTAGATGGGGAGATGATGAACATGAGATATGCTATATGGGAGGAGGGGTGATGGGTCTGCCTTGCTCGTACAGGCATAATTGTAACAGTCTGCAAAATTTCAGACAGCAGGCTTCGTACGTGCGCGGGCTAGTGGTAGAAGAAACACAGTATTATTTTCAAAGTTTGGGTGGCGGGTACGATGGGTCAGGGGGAATTCGTTATAAACCTGTGTATCGTCCTGGAGCTCGACGCGAAGTCGAACGAAAACCTGCCTCAAAATAGAGTTTAGAAGGCTGTCCAGACCCCTACTTAGAAGCCAGTTTTCAAACAAAATATTAGGGTTTTCGTGCAACTAATTAAAAATAGTAGGAGACAACATAATCAAGATCAAAACGCATCTCGTAGATGTATATTTCATCAATTGTACAGAGAGTTATGTAACGTATAACTTGAGCAAAAAAACTGTTTTAAGAACAATAAAAATCTGGAAATTTTAGCCGATACGGCACGTGCCCCAACAAACCGGACGACATGATCATGTACTGTACATATCGAAAGGCGCATATAGATATTGCCAACGTGTGGAAACTGACGGAACCCGATTTCGTTGCGTGTGCGTGACGAAATCAGTGCATACCCGTCGAGATACCTCCGTATCGACATTTTTCAAACTTGGTCATAACTTCGTGCACGTTCGTCGGATCGTCACGAAACTTGCGCCTTCAAGACCGACTCGTTTTTCTAGTCCTTTGTGCCAAATTTGGTTCGATTCTGAGAAGGTCGACCGGAACACCTATTTGGCGGGCCTGTAACCCGATCCAACGGGTGATTTTGTGCACGGCTTATCGGAATCCAAAATCGGACATTCCATTAAAATCGCCTCCTCAAACCGGATCCGTAGACATAGAGTTTGACTACTTTAGAGACCGTAGATATTGGCACGTATTTTGGTGCAAAACGGGTCTAACGGCGGACATCATTTTGACCCAAAATTATGATTTTACCCCTGTTCTGGAATTGGACTTTTGGACAGGCATTTCCTAGGTATATCACATATTTTGAGTACGTTCTTGATGTTTGTTTCAGCATCCGGAGTTCTTTGGAGATTGTGACATTTCTGTTGCTGACATTGTGATTCTTGGACTTGCCACCTTCGTACCACCAGGCAAGATACCTTGTCACCTTTCTCTGTGATTATTATATTCTTATTTTCAGTATTTTTTATTTGTTAATTTTATAAAACTGTGCGTCCAAGTCATACTTGGGTGCAAGCGACTCTATCGATCATTTTCTTGCTTTTATTTATTTCTCTTACAATGACTTAGCCTAGTGACCACCCATTGTTGAGGAGGTATTGGTATATCTCATACGGCCTTGACACTTGCTTTATCACGTATTGTGAGTCACATATAGGACACATACCCGCGTAGTCGGCTGGCCACCGATACATATGGAGCGTGCGACGGATAGGAGTAATTGCCAATAGAATTTAATGTTAGAAGAATTGGCGGTTACTAGAGTTACATATCAGTCATAGAGATGATGATACTAGGCATTGGGTGGAAAGATCAGTACCTGATGTATGGGCTTCGATTACACTTTCCCTGTAACCCGAAAGCTCCGCTAGAGATACGGGTATGATTATCCTCTCAGGTTGGCCACTGACGTTCTTGAACGTTATGCGCTTGATCACTGGTGCCTAAGAGGGGACTATACCGAATCATATATTTAGCTAGGGCTCATGCGTCGAAGGATTGTTTCTCAATTGCATATTCACAGTAGTCTGTTCAGGAACCCGATTGCATGCATCCTTTCTTTTCTACTATATCACAGTTTATATGGCATGGTATTTTCTTATATCTTGCTACGTCCCTTTGAGGACATGGTTATCTCTCCAGGATTAGACGACTTCTCGCAGGAGTACAGAGCGGCACTGGATCCATCCTACATTGATGACGAGGCATCTTCCACTGACTTCTAGCTTATTGATTTCCTTGAGACATTTCAGTGGACATTTTTACATCTCTTTACTTTCTATTTTGCGGAGGTTGGACTCTGATCATTGTGACTATTTATCATAGCTGTTTGGAGTGGAAATGACCACCCTGCTATCTTTTTGATGTACTTATTATTTATTGGACTCTTATTTATTCTATGCTGAGCTGTGACGAGATTAGATACTTATATTCTGGCCTGTGACTATATATATATACAGCTTATGTACGTATACGAGGATTCTATATATTGGAGTATTCTTCGTATATGTGCAGCTGGCATGTCGCGTACTTGGTCCTAAGTATTTTGGGACTGGGGTGTTACATGTTTTTGTGGTAGCCCATGTAGGTCTAAAAAATATTATTAGATTACACGACTGTGGCCAACAAGCCTGCATATAGAAATATGAACAGTATCTCATCCAGAACTACTATCTCCCTTGACTTCCAATCTTTTCAAAATTTTATTGGTTATTTGATTTACCTCATATTTGACCTCTCCTAATATCGTCCTATTCTTCCTCGTGACAACAGTATGAATCTAAGAAGTGGACAGACTTCCACCTTGGCCATCACCTCGGGAGATGCGGCCACCCAAGAGGAACAGAATCCTCCGATGACTCCGGTAACACCATACCAGCCAGGACAGTCGCAGCCTACTACGACGTCGATGACAGTGCATCCAGAGATTACGGTCCCCCCAGTCAGCCAGGTTGGACAGACCACTACCGTGCCCTCGAAAGGGAATGTACCACTGCCTCCACCACCACCATTCCCTCAGCAGTTTCCACCACAGTCGGGACCTCAGATGCCTCCACCATCGACTGATGGGAGCTCTACTTCCCAGTTTATGTACGCCATGATGCAGGCTCAGTGGCAACAGACTGAGCTGATGAGACAAACTATGATGGCAGCATTGGCTAGACCTCCACCTCCACCTCCAGTACCAGTACCAGCACCGACTTTGCATCCTTATGAAGGCTCTATCAAAAACTTTACAGACATGAACCCCAAGGCCCTCAGAGGAACGGAAAAGCCACTAGAGGTGTCACAATGGCTTATTAGTACAGAGAAGCTACTGAAGACATCCCAATTGCCAGCTCGAGATTGGATGACAGCAGTAGACCTACTATTAGAAGATAATGCCCACTACTGGTGAAAGGCAGAAGAGAGACGATTAGGCACTGGGATCAATTGGAAGCAGTTGTATAATGCATTTTATGAGAGATTCTTCCTTATTCATGTTTGAGACGGTCTATACGACTAGTTCCTTCACCTGAAGCAAGGGAATATGACAGTTGATGAGTATGACTCAGAATTCAATCGCCTAAGTAGATTTGGTGCGGGACTAATCCCGACAGAGTTAGAGAAGACAAGGAGATTCCATCAGGGGCTTACACCAGAGCTCAAGTCTTATACGACTACCCAGCCTCGAGTCTCCTATTTTGCTGTCTTGGAAGAAGCTTGTGCTTAGGAGATTCTTCGCAAGGAGCAGCTGCAGACATCGAGGCACCATACACCAACAGTTATACCAGCCCGAGATACTCAGGCAGGACCTATCATGAGGACCACGGGACAGTACCAACAGAGGACTATACCCTACCAGAAGCCCATTGCTGGTACTGGGCTTCTGGTAGGGTGTAGTCCCCTGCTGGTACTATTATGTGGTCCTCCTGATAGGTCCTCCCTGAGTAGCTTGGGCTGGTGTAACTGATGGTGTATGGCACTCGATGTCTGCTGCTGCTCCTTGCGAAGAATCTCCTGAGCACGAGCTTCTTCCAAGACAGTAAAATGGGAGACTCGAGACTGGATAGTCGTATAAGACTTGAGCTCTGGTGCAAGTCCCTGATGGAATCTTCTTGCCTTCTCTAACTCTGTTGGGATCAGTCCCGCACCAAATCTACTCAGGCAATTGAATTCTAAGTCATACTCATCAACTGTCATATTTCCTTGCTTCAGGTGAAGGAACTGGTCGTATAGACCGTCTCGAACATGAATAGGGAAGAATCTCTCATAAAATGTCTCATAGAACTGCTTTCAGGTTTTCCAAGCGCCTAATCGTCTCTCTTCTGCCTTCCACCAGTGGTGGGCATTATCTTCTAACAGTAGGTCCACTGCTGTCATCCAATCTCGACCCCCTTTTTATTTAGATTATTTGGTGTCCTCTACCGTGACGTTGATATTCGGAGAGCAATACTAGTTGTTACCTTCCAACAAATTCCATATTCAAGACCTAGATGAGTCAACCTTTATTTAGGCATATCATGTCACACTCAAACATGTCCCTTTGTACTCTATTTTTATGATACGACTTTCGGATAAAAAATGCCAATTACAACCCTTATCGTAATACTAATATACTTTCCGACTCCAATTAGAGATCCAATATCGACTTAAATCTTTCGAACCAATATATGGTTGTAATCTACTTGAACCCTACTACGCATATGCCACTAGTGTGCTACTAAATTGAGGTCACATGTCCTATTTATACACAAAAGTCGTAGAAGAAATCTTCAGACTTACGACACCTATTTAACTAACCCGACTCGGGACTAGCCCAACCACTTGAATTAGAACCTATTTTAGATTACCCTAACCTAATAGGAATGGTTTAGATTGACTTTATGAGACTTAGTCTAGCTAATATATATTTAAACCCATGATTAATGTCCAATTAGAGAAACCACTAAAATCTGATTAGGTTATTCCCGCATATCTCCATACTCGGACTATAAAACCCAACATTATGAAATGAGTCCCAGCACCTATTATGCAGTTCCTATCTCTTGGTCCATGAATCCTCCGTCAATAAATTTCTTAACCGCATCTCTTCGTAGCCTATGTTTGGAGATGAATGGAATCCCTCTGTAGTAACTTATTTCGGTTGTGCACGACCAAGACCCCTCCTACTGCCTTAGTGGAACATGGCCAATATATGAGCAATGTTAAATATGTAATACCTAGGCTTCCTTTAGAGTCTGTGACTACAAACATAAGTACCTCATAGTCTCGTACGTCTTATTAGAATTTGACTTCCTTAGCAGTCCTATTACTGTGCTTTCTACGATTACCCAACTTTTATAAGTTGGGTAGAACCGAAAACTTCATACCCTCTATCTTCTAGAAGGTGACGTCAAACTAGGAGTTCAATTGTAGAACGTCTCCTCTATCATTTCAGAAAATTTTGGTATGGTTTGACATACCTAACTATTATGTCGTTCGTAGCTTCTTTGTTCTTAGATATTAGGATTTATTTTATTCGAGAACAAAATTCATATAAGTTGGGTAGGATTTAAACCCCCTGCATTTCCCTAAATTTTGTTTACTATTTTTATTTATTTAAATACTATTTAGGAATATTTTAGTATTATCAAGACTAATTGAGTATATGGTTAGGGGTGATTTTTATTAGAATTAAGTATTAAGCATAGCAAATATTGTATATATGTGTTATGAAATAGTAATTTCCTTTTACAAAAGTATTTTTTGCTAATTGGAATTATTATTTTACTATTTTAGGAATTTTAGAATTTATAACAGATTTTTAGAGATTAATATTAATTATCAAATATTTTTGCATGATGTATCAAAGAGTAAATTTTACAAATTTATATACAATATATGTTAGAGTACTTTAAAATTTTATTTTAGAATTTTTGGAATTTTTTTGGAAAGGTTATTAGGAGTTATTAACTATTAAGTAGTATTTATCATTTATATAAAAAAAGAAAGGAAAAATAGCTTTGATGAACAGTGCTAAGCACTGTTCATCCTCCCCAAAGTAGACGAAACCCGAACCCCTATATTGAACGGAATTTTTTTCTTCCCTTCGTAAATTCTGTTTAAATCCAATTCTCAACCACAATAGATGAAACAAAATCCTATTTAAACTAGACCATGTTCTCATCCAACTGGATCAAATTTCATTTGAAATTCCGATCGGGAATAGGATTTAAACCTAATATAAAATCAGCGTTCATGGGAAGAAATTTCTTTACGAATACACGACTGTGCCCTACTCTCCGTCCTAAAGCCTCATCCAAACCTTCGTGCTGTCCCCGACATCCCTGCGACCACCATGAACCTCCTGACATCGTCGGAGCCGCCTGTGGTCGTCAGAAATTCCATTGAGAAAGAGGAGCCTCTGTTCGAAATTGCAGACAGGTACCCATAATTGCTGACTATTTTCTCTCCCTTCGGTTAATCAAATTTTGATCTATCAATTCCTACATGTAGCCAACACGACCATCTTTGAAACCTAGAAATTGGTTTTAATTTAGGGACATTAGTTCTTCCAGTATTCTCCCCTAAAAATCAAGAAAAACTACAGTAGTCGGGTGTTCTTCATTGGCAGTTTCGATGTCATAACTCTGTTTTTGAAGGCCAATAGTTTTCGGGATTTGGAAAATTTTGGAAATCGATCTAAACAGTATTGTAGTCAACATAACCGAGTATAAAACCCATAAATTAGTTTTATGTATTCAGTATTTATTTTTGCAAAAAATTAGGTTAAAAATTAATAAAAACTAGGTTTCAAAACAACCAAATTCGATAATTTTTTTCCAATACGTCGTGCGTCCCGACAAACCAGGTGATGTGTTTGCAATCCATGAGCATCGAAAGATGCATATGGATGTTGTCGATGTATGAAATTTGACAAAACTCGATTTCATTGTGCATATACGACAAAATCGAGGTGTATCGGTCGAGATACCCCGTATCGGCACACACAGCAAAATCGTGGCATATCGGTCAAGATACCCCGTATCAGCCCCTTTTCAAACTAGCTCAACTTCGTACATATTCGTCATCCCGAGATAAAACTTGCTCCATTGGGACCGTTTTATTTTTTTGGTCCTGTAAGCCAAGTTTTGTCCGATTCTTAGAAGGTCGACCGAAACGCTATTTTGGTGGGCCAACGATCCGATCCAACTAGCAAATTTGTGCACGGCTCTCCGGAATCCAACTTTCGACATACGGTTGAGTTTGTATCGTCAAACCGGACCTGCAGACATATAATTTGATAACTTTAGAGACCGTAGGTACTGGCATGTAACTCCCTAAACCAGATTGGTAAATTTTAGGAATTTTCTAGTGAGTGTATAAAAAAAATTGTTTTGCTATAACAAGCAATTTTTGGTAGCTAAATTCTACTTCTACATAAATATATACATTATTGATTTCTTAAAAGATATTTCTTACTAATTTCTAAATATTGTTTCTTATATTTATAGTAATCAGTATTATTACTAATATTTTGTATATATTCCTAATGATAAATTTATAATAATAATCTAGATTATAGGTTGATTTGGTTTTATTACTGATTGATACTTTAATTTTTTAGTTAATTATAAATAGTAAATTTTTAGGCAGTACCTGCTATTTCTTTTGGATAATACCAAGTTTGATTTATTCCATCTCAATCAGTCTAATTTGATACTGCAACTTGATTTTAAATAGTGGATTTGATTGTACTAAGGGAGAGATTTTTCTTTTGATTAATGAATTGTTAATCACATAATTAGTTGGTTAGTTATTTAATTAGTAAATTAGCTAGAGAATAACTAATTCAGTTGGAGAATTCGTTACAAACATTATTTCTTGACCCCAGATCTATTGTTAATTACTACACTGCTATTGCTCCTTCTTGGAGAATACCTAAATTATTTTATTATAAATAATGCACAATCTTCAATTTCTGACACACTGTCAGTACATGAATTCCAATTCAATTTTCTGACAACATAGTTTCTTTCTCTAATTTCTCTCTCTCCTCTGTCACCGACTGTTAGAGCCGGCCATCCACCGCCAACCACCGCGAGTTCGCCGAAGATTACACCCGAGATGTCAGATCCATCGTCGCTCCACCGAGCCAAGGAGTCGAGATCCGCCATGTAGCCGATCGGAGATGGCCGATCGTCACGCACCACTGCCTCCGACCGTCGTGGACCTATTCCACCTCCACGGGAGACCATCGAAGCCGAGCTCGACCTCTGCGAGTAGCGCTTCGAGCTCTGAGTCAACTCGAAGACCGAGCAGCCCTCGAGATCCGTGCTGCTCTCTCGTTTCTTGTGCTGGCTCTTCGATATCCGAGTAGCCCTTCGAGACTCGAGGAGCTACCTCCTCGTGGCTTGTGCCACTGCCACTGTCGGGATCCGATGCCACCTCGACGCCGCCGAGCCTCTGTGAGCCTAACCACCAGATCTCGCCAGACTTGAGCCGCCAGAGTCCTCGATCGATGCCTAGCCACCGTGATTCGTCGTCATCAAAGCTCGCCACTAGATCTAGAGTTCCAGCACTCCTCCGCCGTGACGCAGCTGCTCGACCACCGCCGACACTCCCTCAGATCCAGTGAGCAGTGATGTCGTTGTGTCGTGGTGATGTCGTCGTCAACGCTGCTGTGAGTCTGAGTTGTCGAACGGTCGCGTCATCTGTTGAGCACCACTGTGTAAGCCAGGTGAGCTTTTTCCTCGTCGTTCCCTTCGTCTCTATCTCTACTTCTTATTTTGGGTTGTCTGTAGGTGGTGTGTGCTGAGTAGAAGAGGGATTGAAGAAGAGCTTTGGGATTTGACTAGGGTTATGTTCGACTGATAAGAGAAGTAGGAAGAAGGAAATATATTTAGGGTTAGGGTTTGATCAGTTGAGTAGAGAAGAAGAGGGTGGGTTTTTGCTCTGTGTCGGCTGAGAACATTTAGGGAAGTATGAGAATGAGAGAGAGAAGGGATTTTATGTTAGGATGTGGGCCGGGTCTGGGAAGTTAGAACATGGGCTGTAGGTGTAGCTGGGTTTTAGAGGAAAAAGAAAATATATAGAAATAAGAAAGGGTGATAATAAGTGGTAAATTGTAGCTGGGTCAAGCCCAAGACAGCAACTGGGCAAACCCAGTATTAGAGTATTGAGATTGGGACTATATGGTTAGGTTACTTAGTAGGCCGGTTTAATTGAGATGTGGGCTGATAGTTAAGTTGATTTTTGGGCTTTTCGGCTAAGAGAAATTAAAATATAGGTTGAAGATGAGGTTATTAGTATAGCAGAGCAGCAATGGACTTGGGCTGGTTTGGTAATATCCATATTAATTATCTATTGTTGTATCTTTCTATTTAATTGTAATATTATTTTAAATGTTTTTACTAGTATAAATGTTTAGTAGAATTGTTTTTTTGTTAAAACTGTTAATAATCTTATTGAATAACCCTAGATTAATATAATTAGTAAATTGCAAAATATTTTATACCAAATAACTTAGTAAATATTAAACCTATTTAAATTGCTAAGTATTACTTGTTATAAATACTTTTAGCTAATATTGAATATCATTAATTGCTTTCTTTTATTACTAAATGATAAATTAATAATTTCTTATAAAAGTATTTTTGTGACTAAAACTATTTTAAAAGTTTACTAAACTATTTTCATAATAATTATTTAGTTTATGGTTAGGAATGAATTAGCTAGATAATATCATTTTTCAAAACCTAACAACTTGTATAAATACCAGGTGACATTCATCTTTTCAATACTACTCTCGTGCTTCCAAGGCGAGGCAAGTACACCGACTCGAACCCTTTACTCTGTATTTCTGTCTTGCTTCATGTTCTCATATTGACACATTGTACACACGATTGTTTATTTTTCATCGTTCATTGTTCATAGTTCATTGTTCTTTACTTGTACATTGGGTGGGGAAATACTACAGATATGTGACCAATCCTATTTTAGCTAGGCATTGACTAATAGCTTAGGTCTCACATCGTGCACGTGGGACTCTAAGCCGTACCATTATTCATATGCTCTTGTTCCCTGTACTATCCCAGCTAGTCATATACTCTGATAGTTATTTCAAATGCATGTTACACTGATAGAATAGTTCATTCTTCAGGATCTGTTACTATAGTTTCATCGTTATTCATGTACCACAGTTTCATATTCCTGTCTTGTACTATAGTTCATATCGTGGTTCTTTTTCATGCATTTCAGTTTATATTGTTTAGTGCTTCTTGTCGGGGTTGTACTTTGCTTTCTTTCTGACAGGATACGTTACAGCTTTGCTTGATGATATTGTACCACCTTAGGCCAGAGCCTGAAGAGGATGGAGTCGTGTCTCAGGATGGACTTAGATTGCTGTGCTCTAGATTAGATAACTTTCTAGTTTTATTTAGAGTTTGTATAATGTATATTGTTTTGAGATTCCAATGTTGTATATTATTCCTGTTACCGGATTTTTCTCCGGAGGATATTGTATTGACTTGGTGGATTGTGGTGATCTGGGAACGTTTATAGATGCTGTGGTATTTTATACCATCATTTGACTTAGAGTTTCCTTAGAATTGTACAACTTACTTCGTCGTGTCCATCGACGAAGGCTGGGCGTGTCCGACTCGTGTTCGATTATTCGGAAGCGAGTCGTGACATGGCACGCTTTTCGGTACAAAGCGAGTCCAACGACGGATATCATTTTGATCCAAAATTATAATTTTGTTCCTGTGTTCAGAATTGGACTTTTGGGTAGACATTTTTAGATATTTCTTTTATACCAAAAATATTCGTAATGTTTATTTCAGCATTCGAGGACGTTTGTAGGACTTGACTTCTCATTGCTAATGATTCTGACGATCTGAGTGACTGGACTTGCTATTCTCTGCACACTACCTCCAGGCATGATACCTTGCCATTTACTATCCATTTACTTTAGCTCATATATTGCATGTATTTATTTATTATTTATTTCCTGCCAGATAAAGTGTACTATATAGTCATATTTAGCTGCAATTCTACTGCTTAGTTATATTTCTTGCTATTTAATTATTTCTATGCACATTAAAACCTAGATTTAAGAGACCACCCGTGGTTACGCTGCAATCATAGGCCTTGACACATTTGTGCCATAAAATTGCGAATCGCATATAAAATTTGGACATGCATAGCTGGCTGGCCACCGGTACATATAAGTCGTACGATCGGTATACCTGCTAATAGAATGCATGATAAGTTGACTTAGCAGTTATTAGAGGTACTGTATCATGAATACGACATAGATAGTCATGGGGGAGAGGACAGTTCCTTAGCGTATGGGCCACGTATGCACTTTTCTTTTATAACCCGTGAGCTCTGTCGGAGATGCGGGTAAGATTACCCATTGTTACTGACGGCCGCTGACGTTCTACAAAACGTTATGCTCTTACATTGTTACTGGTGACCAATGTCGCTTCGCTGAACATTATGCTCTTAGGCCCCTGGTGCCCAGAGAGGGAACTATGACAATTCCATTTTAGCTAGAGTGCCTATGCGCTAGATGTTTGTTTTTAAATTGCATTCACATAGTTGGATAGGCTAGCTTATCCGTCAGGTATATGTTCTTTTGGTTTGTGTACTTATACCTGATCGTGGCTTGAAATAGTAACTTGTCGTGAACTAGTTTGCCACACCTTTTCCTAGTTTGGTTGTAGGTATGGTTTACTGCTTCGATGAGACGGTACTAAACCTTGTTGTGGTCCGGATACTATATTGGATTCATGGCATGGAAAGAAACTTCATCGTGGATTAGGGTGCCATCTTCTGTCCTTGTTTGGTTGGGGGGATGGTATGCTAATTCAAAGGTGGGGTATTGGACCATGTGATGATCCGATTAACTTATTATTGAGTAGTTTATATTCAGTTATGTAGCATGTTTATATGTATCTTGTTACGTCTTTCTGAAGATCTGGTGATTTCTCTAGGTCTGTGTTTCTTGACTTTTTGCAGGTTGTAAAGGCTAAAAATCAAGCTACGCCGCTCCTGGGGCCACATCAACAAGTTGTGCCACATCGATAGGTTGTACCATATCAATAGGTTGTGCCAACCTCAGGTTGCACAAAAGCCACGTGGCACACTTCCTTGAGAAGTCGTAACGGTATCATCATTACCTGACAGCTGACAACACGTATATCAAAGAAAATCTGTTGGAATCCCGTGCAACACGACGTTCGAAAAGATTTTGTTAGCATGTAATTAATGTTGAAAGTTGGCTCGCACAAGTCATTGTGTGGCATGAGAATTAATCAGCACAGCACATAAGACCCAGTCAAAGGTGCCAACTGTTGAGTTGTGCCCATGTGCAACCTGGCTAGTTGGCGCCACCTGATCAACTTTTATTTTAGAAGCAGGGTGACGTGGCGCGCAAGCCACCAACTTCGTAGAGCATGCCCACTACACTGTCCACGACCACGCGCATCTCACTAAAATGATGTCGCGTGTCCACAGCAGTTGGAGTAACTTCTCGCACAAGTTGCTACATGTCACTCCCCGATCCTGGAATACGTATTTTAATACGTAAACCGATAAATTGTATTTACTTTGTATTTATACGATATTTATATGCTGTATTTTTTTTATGTATTTCCCAAAAAAATTCGACCAAATATTATTTCCTAATTTATTTCCTGCATTTGGGCCTACAGTTTTGGCTCATTAGGGTAACCTATTCTTGGTTCACCTTGGTTCATCATGAACCCATGGGTTCAAGATTCTATATAATAACTCAACTCATTCTCTCTCCTCTCATTTATTTTCCTCTCATTTACTTTCCTCTACCAACCAAGGCAAGTACCAACTTGCTCAAGAGATGGATCCATAAATGTTGTTGATGTTTTCTTACAAAATTATTTGTCAAAATATGTTCTTCTCCTTATTCTATACTAGTTTAGAACTTGAAGTTTTCCATTTTGAAGCTTTAATCTTTGTAGATCTAGGTTTTAACCATTTTTGGATTTTCTTGGTTTTGATCTAGCAAACTTCATTATTTTTAAGTTTTGATGGTTCCATGTTGTAGAGAATTTTGTTCTACCCCATTTTGACCTAAGGAAGTTCCGATTTGGGCTCCGGATGAAGGTTTTGTGTAGTTCGGAAGCCATGGTTGCTTGGATCCTCTTCTCAGACAAGTGGAGAAGAAGAGCAGTACTTGACCACATGACTCTTCATGCGGCAAGTCTCTGGCCGCATGGCCTTTCCAGCCGCATGAAACTCGTTCGAGCTCAGCCGCATGGAAAGTCCTTCCTAGCCGCATAAGACTTGCTTGAGTACTTGACCGCATGAATCTTCATGCGGCAAGTAATTGAGCCGCATAGCCTTGTTCAGACTCAGCCGCATGAGCCCCTGTTATCTTGAGTCGCATGGACTTCATGCGGCTAGCTTTAAGCCGCATGAGTTCTTTTTGCACTCAGCCGCATATGCGCTACTGGTTTTGAGCCGCATAAGGCCCATCCATCATCCAGCCGCATATGTATCGCCCATGCTCAGCCGCATAGGACTTCGTCTGATCGTAGCCGCATATGCTGTTGAACCCCAGCCGCCTGGCGATTGCTCCCTTCGCAGCCGTATACGCTGACACCCCTTCGTCCGCATGAACCCGCCTTTCCAACCGCATGCGCCTTGGGCTCCCTTAGCCGCATGAGCGTGCAGTCCCAGCCGCATGAACCTGTATTGACCTAGCCGCATGGACTCACTCCCCTTGAGCCGCATGGACTTCTGTGCCCTATCTTGTTACCTTATTATTATTATTATTATATATTATATGCCCATTTTATATTCTTACGCCTTTTGTCCCGAGCATGATATGAGCACTAATGTGACCCCGGAGAACAAAGTGTTCCTACCTGATACATGTACCTGAATGTCCCAGTTCTTGTTCATGCTCGACAAATGACTCGTAACTCCACGTGGCGTAATTGCAATGATGCATTACACTAAGGAGTGTAGAACATGTTGACATACTGATTGACATGGATCCTCCTTGGGGTACTCGTACTAAAGTACGACTTTAGGAGGACAATCATGCAGGCCACAGCATAAAAGTCCAAGATTTTACCTAGGGTTAAATTAGGCAACTAAATATACTAGATGCATGGGGAGGGCAAAAATCCCGAGATCGTGTTACACTAGCCGCCTTGAGATACAGTCTTGACGCGCCGGCTGGTCTCCACGGATACTGTGTCATCTGCAACGAGTAGATGACTGTATCCGATTAATTCCTGCTACATATTATATGTTTTAGCAAGGTGGCCTTACGAGGGACCTGTGCTCAATCATACCTGTCTACGCGAACCCCTGGGTTGGCTAGCCTTGCTGGAAAGATACGATCTGAGGATTTCTACATAACATGATGCGAGGATAACCTCGTCCCACTAGAAACTCGTAGACTTGATTGGCCGTGAAAACGACTTGCTTGTATCCTACTACCTTCCATGAGTAACTGAGGGAAGCGGACTGTCATGGTACGTGATCCAACCCATGTTTTTGTTTGATTGTTGGGTTGGTTATCGTACTATGATAGGCTGTGGACCGAAGTTATGAACGGAAGACTTATTCTGGTTGTGAAGTGCTACTTCTGTGAATGACCGAGGAACATGGTCTATCATGGTACATGATCCAACCCATGTTCTTGTTTGATTGTTGGGTTGGTTATTGTGCTGCGATAGGCTATCGACCGAAATCACGATCAGGAGATTTTATTGTTTATACCCTTTAACTTATACGAAAGTTATAGAGTACGACGCGCCCCGACTCCATGCGGCACCTTTTGTCCTTGTTTGGTTGTAAGGGTGCCATATGGGTTCGAGGATGTGGCGTTACCCTCTAATGGTAGCATAAGTATTACTATTATCAATCATTCTATTAACTGGGTTTTTAGTCTTAACTCTTGTGCCCCTTTGGCGGTACTTGCTATTCGGGACTGACCCCGCTGGTTTTGTTTGGCCAGATCCCGTAGCAGAGCCAGAGGACACGATCTTCCTCCCCGACATCCATGGTGCATACTAGGAGCATGGCAGTTCGGGGACTCGAGTGGGTTTCTTCTCCACCACTCCTGCTTATACTTTTGCGGCGTTTAGCCATCGGCATCTGTTAGCCGGATTACTTGATATTTTGTGTCAGTACATAATTGTAATTAAACAGACTGCAGCTGTGTATAATTTTGTACTCCTGACTCTCTGAGATAGCTAAATTATAAAGCTAGTCTCTCATGACCATTTTGATGAAGCATCAGGGACGCCTTACTGCTTTATCTTTAATGTTCATTTATTTGCTGATATGATTTAATTGATTGAGACATAGAACTCTGTGGGACCATAGAAGACTTGATTGTAGCATGTACCCCTAGTCTCTCGACAGCCACGATCGCCGTATAACGTTACGTACCTCATATAGAGTAGCTGGCCTAGTCCGTCTCCGTATTTCGGTACTGGGGTGTGACAAGGTTTTAGTGGTGGCCCATGCAGGTCTGATTTTCAGACTTGTAGGGTATTGCGAATTATTAGGAGTCTCAATCAAAACTTGTTCCCCTTGAAATTCTGTTTCGAACTCTCTGTCCTTGCCTTGATCTCTAACTTGACTTGCATCCTCGAAATCTTTCTCGTCCGGACTTGATAATCTTATATTCTTCTCCATAGGGGTGCTTCATTCTCAGTAGCGGGAGAGGCCCATGAGGAAGAGCAGCAAGAGCATGGCTCGACTGGGCAGCAACAGGGGAGAGAACCTTCTCCAGTGCAGGCACGAGCAGAAATGGAACCAGAGGCAGTGCAGCCGCAGGTTATTGAAACTCCTGCAGCACCAGCAACGACGGTAGTACCAGACGCCGTAGCACTCCTGGAGATCATCCGGGGGTTTCTTGTCACTAACCAACAGCAACAGACTCGGCAGCAGGAGCAGAACGTGTTGCTGAACCAAGGGATTCAGTTAGCTCTTGAGAGGAGTGCCGGGGTTGACTCGGGAGCATCAGGAAGGTTCCGTCGCTTGAACCCGAGGTATTTTGATGGCACGGAGGATGCCATCACTGCGGATGCATGGATTCAAGACATCGAAGCCATTCTTGTGGCAGCCAAGGTTCCAGATGATGAGAAGGTTGATCAGGTCAAACTGGTACTTCAGGATCTTGCCCGCGACTGGTGGGCATCAGAAGAAGTTGGTACAAGACACCCTGTTCGTTGGACCACCTTCAGTGACAGATTCAAGGCCAAGTATTTTGGCGTAGTAGCTCGATATGAGCTCCAGCAGAAGTTCATCAGTCTCAAGCAAGCAGGCAAGACCGTAGATGGGTATGCAGCAGAGTTCTGCAGATTGTGCTGTTTCGTGCCAGCAATGGTGGCAACGGAGCCAGAGAAAGCTATGAGGTTCCAGCAGGGACTTCATTTGGAATTATTGCAGCTTGTGGAAGGACACGACTACCAGACGTTTGACGCTGTCTTGGCGGCAGCCCGGAGGCACGAGCTTACCCAGCAGAGGTTGGCATCGAGGGCAGGAGGTCAGAAGAGATCTTATTCCCAGGTTGGAGGAGGAGCAATGCAGCGAACATCGGCACCAGCACTCGGTGTACGTATTCATGATGCAGGAGCACCGCGAAGGACGGCCGTGTCAACTAATACAGCGCCAGTTCGGCATCAGCAGCCGAAAAACCAGCAACAGCATCAGGGAGCACCCCAGGGCTGTACATTATGTGGGAAGGCAGGGCACACGAGGGAGGTGTGCCGGTCAGCGAATGGCTTATGCTTGAGGTGTGGTAGTTCAGACCACCGTATTTCCACTTATCCTATGATGTAGAGGCCAGGAGGGCCAGCTCAGCAGTTTCCAGCATTGCCAGCTCCGGTGGCAACCCCGAGTGGAGGGCCAGTATTAGCAGTAAGGCCCCTAGCCCAGCGTCTACCAACGCAGGCTCAGATGTTCCGCCAGGCACAGGAAACCGAAGGCCCTCAGAGGCAGCAACAGCATGGTCGAGGAAGGCCGCAACAAGGGGCTCCGCGGGGCTAGGCTCTCACATTGACCTTGGGAGAGGCTCTAGCGTCTAGTGACGTGGTGGCAGGTAAAATTTTCGTCACCTCATTTTCTGCTGTAGTATTATTTGATTCAGGCGCTACTCATTCATTCATCTCTGCACAATATGCTACACGAATTGGACTAGTGTTTGAGGCATTGCCGGAGAGGATGGATATACTCACCGGCAATGGGCTCGTAGAAGTGAGCAGAGTGCACTTTTCATGTTCGGTAGAGGTGTGTGGGCATTTATTGCCCGCATCATTGATTGAATTCCCTTTGGGGAATTTTGATGTTATTCTTGGCATGGACTGGTTGAGAGACAGTCATGCGACCATTGATTGTAGAGGAGGTAGGGTCATATTCAGCATTCCTGGGATGGAGCAGTTCATCTTCACTCGAACCTTGAAGAATCAGGCCGGAGGCGTCATCTCAGCAGCAGAGTCAGAGCCAGGACAGATTCCGAGAGTGGTCGAAGATTTTCTCGACGTCTTCCCTGATGAGCTCCCAGGGATACCCCCAGTCAGAGAGGTAGAATTTAGCATTGAGTTGAACCCTGGAACGAGGCCTATTGCAGACAGAGTTTACAGAATGTCGCCGTCAGAACAGGATAAGTTGTATCAACATGAAGAAGAGTTGAAGTCTAAGAAATTCATCCGAGACAGTAAATCGCCCTGGGCCGCGCCAATGATCCTAGTTCCCAAGAAGGATGGGTCGACAAGGATGTGCATCAACTACCGCAAGCTGAATGCAGTAACAGTGAAGAATAAGTACCCGCTACCAAGGATTGATGACCTGTTTGACCAGTTGAGCAAGGCCAGTGTCTTTTCCAAGATCGATCTTCGGTCGGGATACTATCAAGTAAGAGTCCGGGAGCAAGACATACCGAAGACAGCATTCAGATCTAGATACGGGCATTATGAGTTTTTAGTAATGCCCTTTGGACTAACCAACGCCCCCGCAGTATTCATGGATTTAATGAACCACATCTTTCTGCCGTACTTGGATAAATTTGTGGTGGTATTCATAGATGACATTTTTGTCTATTTTAGCAGTGAAGAGGAGCATGAGAAACATCTTAGGACTGTCTTGCAGACATTGAGGGAGCATCAACTGTATGCGAAGCTCGATAAGTGTGAATTCTGGTTAGATCACATTTCGTTCCTGGGGCATGTAATTTCTGGGGCAGGAGTGTCAGTGGATTCGAAGAAGATTGAGGCCGTAGAGCATTGGCCAGTCCCGAGAACGGTTGCATAAGTGCGAAGTTTCTTGGGATTAGCTGGTTACTACAGAAGGTTCGTGGCGGACTTTGCCAAGATCTCTGCGCCCTTAACGCGTTTGACGCACAAGGACGTGGAGTTTGTTTGGTCAGCTAGCTGTCAGGCATCATTTGAAGAATTGAAGAAGAGGTTGATCTCAGCCCCGATCTTGACGCTTCCGGAAGGAGCGGGAGGCTTTACAGTATATTGTAACGCATCTGGGAATGGTCTTGGGTGTGTATTGATGCAGCATGGAAAGGTGATAGCATATGCGTCTCGGCAGCTTCGAGACCATGAGAAGAATTACCCGACTCACGATTTGGAGTTAGCAGCTGTGGTGTTTTCACTCAAGTTGTGGAGACATTATTTATACGGGGATCGGGTAGAGATCTATACTGATCATAAGAGTTTGAAATACGTGTTCACGCAGCGAGATTTGAACATGAGGCAAAGAAGATGGTTAGAACTACTGAAGGATTTTGACTTGGATCTTCAGTATCATCCAGGCAAGGCGAATATAGTTGCAGATGCACTGAGTAGGAGAGACAGTGCCTTTATCTTGACCTCGCAGAAGCATATTTTAGAAGACCTTCAGAGTATGGGAATCGAAGTAGTTTTGCCAAAGGATATAGGAAGAATGACCAGTATGCAGATTCAGTCAACCTTAGTAGAGAGGATAAGGGCAGCACAAGTAGGAGATCCACAGATTCAGAAGTTGCGGTCGGAGTGTGAATCAGGCCGTAGGAAGGAGTTAGTGATTCATGAAGATGGTACGCTCAGGTTTGGAAACAGACTCTGTGTACCGAGTGGAGACCTTCGGCAAGAAGTTATGTCCGAAGCTCATAGTTCTATTTACTCCATTCATCCAGGAGGAACGAAGATGTATCGAGATATCAGGCAGTACTTTTGGTGGAATGGCATGAAAAGAGAGAGAGCGAGATTTGTATCCAAGTGTCTGATATGTCAGCAGGTGAAAGCCGAGCAGCAGAGACCAGCAGGATTGCTACAGCCGCTTCCTATCCCAGAATGGAAATGGGAGCACATCACGATAGATTTTGTGACCGGTTAACCTAGATCCCCGGCTGGCAAGAATGCAGTCTGGGTAATAGTAGATCGGCTCACGAAGGTCGCTCATTTCCTTCCCTTCCGAGTTGGACAGACTACTGAGCAGTTAGCAGAAATGTACATGAAGCAGATAGTAAGGCAACACGGTGTTCCAGTTAGTATAGTATCAGATCGGGATACGCGGTTTACTTTCCATTTTTGGCGGAGCTTACACCAAAGTTTGGGAACCAAGTTAAGATTCAGTACTGCTTATCATCCACAAACTGACGGGCAATCAGAAAGAACCATTCAGACGTTAGAAGATATGCTACGGGCGTGTACCTTGGATTTTAGCGGATCTTGGGAGGATCACCTTCATCTAGTAGAGTTCTCCTATAACAACAGCTATCAGGCTAGCATTCAGATGGCCCCGTTCGAAGCATTGTACGGAAGGAAGTGCAGGTCCCCTTTGGCATGGGACGACGTCGGAGAACGAAAGTTGTTGGGACCAGAGATGATCACACAGACTGTAGAGATAGTTAAGTTGGTCAGAGAGCGCCTTCGAGTTGCGTAGGACCGACATCGTCATTGGGCAGATCAGCATCGTAGGCCCCTAGAGTTCAGAGTTGGCGACCAAGTGTTTCTGCGGATTTTGCCTACTCGGGGTATCATTAGATTTGGAACCTAAGGAAAGCTTAGTCCAAGATACGTTGGTCCTTTTAAGATTCTCGCTCGGGTAGGCGATGTGGCTTATCGACTTGCCCTTCCGCCTTCGTTAACTGGCATACATGATGTGTTTCATGTGTCCCAGTTACGTGGGTATGTCCCGGATCCGAGTCATGTCCTTGATCATTCTGAGTTAGTCATTGGTACCGACCTAACCTACGAGGAACAACCCGTATCTAATTTAGACCGGCGAGAGAAGGTACTCAAGAATCGGACGATCAGCCTTGTCCGTGTTTCTTAGAACCATCACTCTCCGGGAGAGTCAACCTAGGAGCACGAGGACGAGATCAGATCTCGGTATCCGTATTTGTTTGACTGATAAGGTATATTTTTTGCACCTTATTGACACGATTCCATGCTTATCTGCACCTTCTTGTTTTGCACCTTGTGATGTATGATAATAACTGCTATGATAGTTAACTTGTATATGATTGTGCCTTGCTTGCCCTGATTTCACTATCCTGTCTTGGCTGGAATTCCGAGGACAAAAATTTTCTAAGAAGGGTAGAGATGTCACTCCCCGATCCTGGAATACGTATTTTAATACGTAAACCGATAAATTGTATTTACTTTGTATTTATACGATATTTATATGCTGTATTTTTTTTCATGTATTTCCCAAAAAATTCGACCAAATATTATTTTCTAATTTATTTCCTGCATTTGGGCCTACAGTTTTGGCTCATTAGGGTAACCTATTCTTGGTTCACCTTGGTTCATCATGAACCCATGGGTTCAAGATTCTATATAATAACTCAACTCATTCTCTCTCCTCTCATTTATTTTCCTCTCATTTACTTTCCTCCACCAACCAAGGCAAGTACCAACTTGCTCAAGAGATGGATCCATAAATGTTGTTGATGTTTTCTTACAAAATTATTTGTCAAAATATGTTCTTCTCCTTATTCTATACTAGTTTAGAACTTGAAGTTTTCCATTTTGAAGCTTTAATCTTTGTAGATCTAGGTTTTAACCATTTTCGGATTTTCTTGGTTTTGATCTAGCAAACTTTATTATTTTTAAGTTTTGATGGTTCCATGTTGTAGAGAATTTTGTTCTACCCCATTTTGACCAAAGGAAGTTCCGATTTGGGCTCCGGATGAAGGTTTTGTGTAGTTTGGAAGCCATAGTTGCTTGGCTCCTCTTCTCGGACAAGTGGAGAAGAAGAGCAGTACTTGACCGCATGACTCTTCATGCGGCAAGTCTCTGGCCGCATGGCCTTTCCAGCCGCATGAGACTCGTTCGAGCTCAGCCGCATGGAAAGTCCTTCCTAGCCGCATAAGACTTGCTTGAGTACTTGACCGCATGAATCTTCATGCGGCAAGTAATTGAGCCGCATAGCCTTGTTCAGACTCAGCCGCATGAGCCCCTGTTATCTTGAGTCGTATGGACTTCATGCGGCTAGCTTTCAGCCGTATGAGTTCTTTTTGCACTCAGCCGCATATGCGCTACTGGTTTTGAGCCGCATAAGGCCCATCCATCATCCAGCCGCATATGTATCGCCCATGCTCAGCCGCATAGGACTTCGTCTGATCGTAGCCGCATATGCTGTTGAACCCCAGCCGCCTGGCGATTGCTCTCTTCGCAGCCGCATACGCTGACACCCCTTCGTCCGCATGAACCCGCCTTTCCAACCGCATGCGCCTTGGGCTCCCTTAGCCGCATGAGCGTGCAGTCCCAGCCGCATGAACCTGTATTGACCTAGCCGCATGGACTCACTCCCCTTGAGCCGCATGGACTTTTGTGCCCTATCTTGTTACCTTATTATTATTATTATTATATATATTATATGCCCATTTTATATCCTTACGCCTTTTGTCCCGAGCATGATATGAGCACTAATGTGACCCCGGAGAACAAAGTGTTCCTACCTGATATATGTACCTGAATGTCCCAGTTCTTGTTCATGCTCGACAAATGACTCGTAACTCCACGTGGCGTAATTGCAATGATGTATTACACTAAGGAGGGTAGAACATGTTGACATACTGATTGACATGGATCCTCCTTGGGGTACTCGTACTAAAGTACGACTTTAGGAGGACAATCATGCAGGCCACAGCATGAAAGTCCAAGATTTCACCTAGGGTTAAATTAGGCAACTAAATATACTAGATGCATGGGGAGGGAAAAAATCCCGAGATCGTGTTACACCAGCCGCCTTGAGATACAGTCTTGACGCGCCGGCTGGTCTCCACGGATATTGTGTCATCTGCAACGAGTAGATGACTGTATCCGATTAATTCCTGCTACATATTATATGTTTTAGCAAGGTGGCCTTACGAGGGACCTGTGCTCAATCATACCTGTCTACACGAACCCCTGGGTTGGCTAGCCTTGCTGGAAAGATACGATCTGAGGATTTCTACATAACATGATGCGAGGATAACCTCATCCCACTAGAAACTCGTAGACTTGATTGGCCGTGAAAACGACTTGCTTGTATCCTACTACCTTCCGTGAGTAACTGAGGGAAGCGGACTGTCATGGTACATGATCCAACCCATGTTCTTGTTTGATTGTTGGGTTGGTTATCGTACTATGATAGGCTGTAGACCGAAGTTATGAACGGAAGACTTATTCTGGTTGTGAAGTGCTACTTCTGTGAATGACCGAGGAACATGGTCTATCATGGTACATGATCCAACCCATGTTCTTTTTTGATTGTTGGGTTGGTTATTGTGCTGCGATAGGCTATCGACCGAAGTCACGATCAGGAGATTTTATTGTTTATACCCTTTAACTTATGTGAAAGTTATAGAGTACGACGCGTCCCGACTCCATGCGGCACCTTTTGTCCTTGTTTGGTTGTAAGGGTGCCATATGGGTTCGAGGATGTGGCGTTACCCTATAATGGTAGCATAAGTATTACTATTATCAATCATTCTATTAACTGGGTTTTTAGTCTTAACTCTTGTGCCCCTTTGGCGGTACTTGCTATTCGGGGCTGACCCCGCTGGTTTTGTTTGGCCAGATCCCGTAGCAGAGCCAGAGGACACGATCTTCCTCCCCGACATCCATGGTGCATACTAGGAGCATGGCAGTTCGGGGACTCGAGTGGGTTTCTTCTCCACCACTCCTGCTTATACTTTTGCGGCGTTTAGCCACCGGCATCTGTTAGCCGGATTACTTGATATTTTGTGTCAGTACATAATTATAATTAAACAGACTGCAGCTGTGTATAATTTTGTACTCCTGACTCTCTGAGATAGCTAAATTATAAAGCTAGTCTCTCATGACCATTTTGATGAAGCATCAGAGACGCCTTACTGCTTTATCTTTAATGTTCATTTATTTGCTGATGTGATTTGATTGATTGAGACATAGAACTCTGTGGGACCATAGAAGACTTGATTGTAGCATGTACCCCCTAGTCTCTCGACAGCCACGATCGCCGTATGACGTTACGTACCTCATATGGAGTAGCTGGCCTAGTCCGTCTCCGTATTTCGGTACTAGAGCGTGACACTACATTGCGCCCCGCACAACCTGATGAAGCTCGCGCAAGGTAAACGAACAGTATCCAGAGCAGGATAACGTGGCACACATGCCACTAACTTCGTAGAACGTACCTACTATACTATCCATGACCACGTGCATCTCAATCAAACGATGCCAGGCGTCCACAGCAGTTAGTGCAACCGCTCGCGCAAGTGAATAGGAGGCACGCAACCTGAAGTGCGCGCAACCCAGAATAACTGCTAAACAGTTATTTCAGGAACTCTATAAATAGAGTTTCAAATCAGTCACAAAGCATCACGAATGATCATAATCTCCTACTAAAGTGTTGTTGCATCCTTCATAGGCTCATGTCTTCGATATCACATCATCCAAGGGATAAAGTGATCGTCTTCTGATCAGATTCCTATAGTTGTACTTTCCCAGAAATCAATTGTACTCTTGTACTCTTTTCTTAGTTTGTAATCAAACTTTTGTTTTTGTAAACAAAATGGCGACTCTGCTGGGGACGAATTTCTCCTCCGACGAGAAAGTGACAACTCAATGTGATACCGCGTCGATCGGCAAGACGCAGAAGACCTTGGTCCTTCAAGTCGACTAGACAGCCTACGAGGCCATGATCAATGCTGGGGGTGCCAAGCGCACTACTGCCGCTGTTAAGAGCAAGGTGCACTCTGTCTGGACTCCTAAGTCCTCGACGGCACAACCTGCTGCCTCAACACAACTTGCGCACATTACTGCCCCGGTACAATCTAAGGAAAATAACCTTTTGGCTAACTCCTTTACTTCTCTGATTCTGAAATCGAAGGAGGCTTCGTCTCGACACACCGCTGTCCAAACAAAGAAAAGTTTCCTTTGGCCTTTTCCTCTAGGGCGCAACCTATGCCTATTCCTGCTGTGGAGCAACCTACGCATATTACTGCCCTGGCGCAACCTAAGGGTAACAGCCTTTTGGCTAACCCCTCCACTTCTCCAATTCTAAAATTGAAGGAGATTTTGTCTCGACACACTGCTGGACAAAACAAAGAAAAGTGCTCTTTATCCTTTTCTTCCGTGGCGCAACCTGTGCCTACTCCTGCTCCGGCACAACTTGCGCATATTTCTGCACTGGCACAACCTGTGCCTATTCCTGCTGTGGTGCAACCTGCGCATATTTCTGCATTGGTGCAACGTAAAAAAAATACTGTTTAGTGGTTCCTTCTTCGTCATCAAGTCAAAAAAATTTTGGGAAATCATTAAATCAAGGAAAATGCTCTTTGGCTTTTCTTCATTCTGCTTGATTGGTTGACTGGATGGAAAGTACTGCTGATTGTGCTTTTACGCCTTTCAGCACAAAAGTTGATTCAGATAGAAATCCTACTCTCCTTAACAGGGACAACCAAATCTCTGTCAGAAAAATGGGTTCTATTCAGAATAAACTTTCCACGCAAAAGGATATTATGCCAACTCCAAAGAGGTCAGGACAAGATCTACCAACCCGACGTATCTCAAGATCCCGATAAGACAAACAGCTAGTATCTCAAGTAGATGCACAAGAAGCACCCATGTCAGACTTGCGCACCTATATCAACATGTGCCAATTAGGGTCAACTTCGGGAAAACACAAAATGTATCAAGCGTAACCTGCACCAGTTGCTAACTTGCACCAGAAGAAGAATTCTGAAGTAAAAAATCCTAAGACTTATGCTAATCAACTTAGCATGTCCTTGTACACTCAAGGTATGGGACACCTCAAGAAAAGGAACCATGTTCTGAATATCGTTAAGGACAACATTCCTGCAACTTCTTCTCGTCCTGTTAGTGATCTCCGTGAACTCTTGATATAGAAGCGGAAGGTTGCAAATCCATCCCGTCCAGCGGTGGTCCAATAGCAAGAACATCATTGCAATCACCACCATGAAGCTGTCATCAAATGCTGCTGTCAATCAGCCAAGCGGTCTGTCTTTGACCATTTGAACTATGTTTAGACTTCTGAACCTTTCATAATGGACGAAGATGAACTACTCTATGCTCCTGTCAACATGGCATCTCGAAGCACTAGGGATGGAAAACGTCCAAGACATAATGCATCTCGCAACTCCAGTCAACAATACTTAGATCGAATTCATGAATCCGGTGAAGGAGTATACCAATATACTAGATCAAGAAGCCGAGACACAATTGGTCAAAGGAATCTTCCTTCCAACCAAGATTCTCTCAGTCAACAGGATACCCCTATCACTTATTCTGGGCGTGATTCCTTATATGACTTTGATGCTGATAGTGAAAGTTTCGAAAAGACCATCTTTTCTACTAGCTCGCCTTCAATAGCTAGAGAAGTGACTGCTTATGTCGCTACAGAAGATCAAGATGCTTCCAGTTTTAACAATCAAGAGTAAAGAATTGCTGCTTTGGAGGCTAGTTTGAAGAACATGGCTGAGATGATGACAGGCACTCATGCTGTGATTATTACACAACATACAGTTCCACCGGTCGCGAATCTGATTCCGACTTAGGAACCTGTAACAACATCAACTCCCATCAATATTGATCTGGGGGAACAGTCTTCTCAAACCGCTTTCATTCCTGTACAGGCTATTCAAAGTCAATCTGGTGCCGGGGGTGGTACTTATCAAGCAGTACCCCCTCCTAACATATCAAATCAATCCGCTGCTCCACAATCATCAGAAAATACTAATGAGGCCGTAAAACTTTTACGTACTCAATTCAAAGTTTTCAAATAGAAAGACGGATTGTAGAAGCTTGGGATCAAACAGCCCTATCCCATAGAATGAAAAGAAGTCTAATTTTCTCCTAAATACAAACCCCCTACTATTATGTTGTTTGATGGCAGCACATATCCAAGTCAATACCTCAATCACTTTGAAGTAATGACTGACCAACTTCAACCAAATGATGCTCTTTTTACTATAGTATTTGTCGGATGTTTAGCCGGTGCAACATATGACTGGTATCGTAGTTTACCAGATGGTTGTATAACCTCTTTCTCTGGCTTTAAGCAAATGTTTTTGGAACGATTTTATGAGGGAACCAACGACATAACTATGTCTGCTCTCATCAAAATCAAACAACGACATAATAAAACTACTGAATATTTTATTGAACGATTCTGCCGTGAAGCACTCAAAATGCCTCTCGGAACTCCAGATGCTTTGACTATAGACACTTGCAAATCAAACATGTTTCCTATAATCAGCATATGGACGGGATCAACACAGTTCTGTTGACCCAAACTGGATCACAGTCAACCAAATATTGACAATATGATACTTTTCATAATTCAATATGACGCATCAAGACAGAACTCAGTGAAAGACGGACGTCGTCTCTCTCCTGCAGCGTACTCATTTTCAGAGTCTGTACTATTTTACATTTATTGAGCCTAGCAAAATATAAACTGAGTAGCACTGGGTATTCTTGGCTTAAACCTTATCCCCAAACAAATCCAAAGCTCCACTAAGCCAAACATAGCCCACAAAGCCTAACTGAACTCTCTGTTAGCAAGGAGACAGAGTTCGGGCTGAACTCTGCCCTACACAGAGTTCGGGCCGAACTCTGCCTCCTGATTTTCAGGACCCTAATTTTTAGGGCTTGCTATTTGCAAGTTGTCCAACGGCCATATTTTTGAATATTTGTGACAGAGTTCTGGCCGAACTCTGTCCACCTGGACTAATATAAATAACCCTTCATTTCCACCATTTTCAATCATTCAATTATCTTTTCCTCTCTTCTCTATAAGCCTCATACAAGCCTTAACCTTCTCATCTACTAGCCACAAGCTTCCTAAGCCTAAAAGTGCTCAGTGCTATTCAGTTAGAAGTTTGTGCAAGAGTCAAAAAAGTCGCTTGGAAAATTCCAAGCTTCGCCACAACGATCTTTGAAAGAAGTTGATGTGCTCTTCTGAAGAAAAGGCACGGGGTGTAACTACTATTTCACAAATAGTAGATTTAATCCTGAGCTAGAGTTCTCAGGCCTGGACTAGTCCTCCACGAGGGAAACCAGGTTAAAAATTTGCTGTGTTTACGTATGCTCTCTTGATCTTTTTATTTCCGTATTTACTACTCGGATTATTTACTGTTGGTGAAAAGAGTTAATTTTATTTGGCCATTATTGTTATAAACTCTACTCACCCCCCTCTATAGTTGCCTATATGTTCTTTAATTGGTATCAGAGTAAGATTTTCTTAACAATGTTTGCCATAAAAAATCAAAGACAGGTATTACAGAACACTGAAATTGATTGCAAACTCGCTTGTACAAAAAAAAGTCTATAAAGAAATCCTAGGAAACAATCTGAGTACAATTATTTAGTTTTGATTCTGGGGGGTGACGGTAGAGGCTCGGGAAAGTACTATCAACTCTGCCTTACTCGTTGGACTATCTGACGTAGTCATTAGCTCTTGATGAAATTGATTTTTTTTAAGGTTGCCATCCTTTTACAGGGGTGTGGCACCCTGCTATATATAGTGGTATGTGTGTTGAGCCGCATAGATAGCCTGTGGCCACATGGCTAATTAGCACGTGAAGACCCGCTCTTTGGCCGCCATCTGTCAATTTGTTAGAATTTTATTGCAGCAAATCTGGGCAGTTAAGACTTGGTCAGCCTACCACGTATCCTGTCGCAGGAATCATTTTGAGCCGCATGGATCTCTCAGTTTTCGACCATATGAGGCTGTATGAGACTCATGCGGCTTAAGTCGCAGACTTTCTTAGCCCAGACATAGCTTGAGGATTTAACAGTTAACGGGGGCCTGCTGACAGTTAGCCCTGGAGGACTGGACGCGGGTGGTTCTGTACATCTTTCCATCAGGAGCCAGTGTAACAGTTAACGGGGCCTGCTGACAGTCAGTAACTTGGACAGTTGACTGGGCTTGTTCGGCCCACACTGCCCTAGACTTTTTGACTTAGCGCCCGAAGGCGCATAGTAAAAAGAGTCCAAATTGATACATTCTACATTCTCAATGGGCCGCATGGAGTCAAGCCCGCATGAGAGACGATTGAACACCGAGCTTCTGACAGGGCCACATGAGGCATCCTGTCTGAGGTCAGGATTGGTTGTCGCATGGGCTGTCTTCCTGCGGCCAGAGCTGGCTGCCGCATAGGACATCTTCCTACGGCTAGAGTTGGCTGTTGCATGAGTTATCTTCCTGCGGCCAGAGTTGGCTGTCGTATGTGTAACGTCCCAGTCCTAAAATACGTAGAACTAGGAACGTAGATATGCCAGCTGTATACATACAAAGTATACTCCAATATATATGGAATCCTCGTATGTATATATAAGCTGTAAATGCAGTAAAACCAAGGCTAACTAATCTTATCCAAAAATTGAAAGAATAAAAGATGTCATATAATCAACTATGAATTATCAATGGTACATGTAGTTGGGCGGAGACAAATCCACTACCAACTATGAAAAGAAATACATAATAAAAGAAAGAGTTTGGCGAGCGAAGCGAAGACGATCAAAGTGCAATCATCCTCGAATAAATAGAGATGATCATGGCCGCGGCTAGAAAACCTGCGAAAGACGAGAGCACACACCTGACGGGATAACCAGGTCCTCAGAGGGACGTAACAAGATACAATAAACATGCCATATAAATATTGAATATAAATATGCCACAAACAAAAGTAAGTGACAAGACAACAATAAGGTAATATAACCGTACTACTGTGTTCATGCAGTTAAGAACAAACCTCCAACGCATGGGCATCTGGCTCAGGGGCAGTAATCTCAGGTATGGTCCCATCAGGATACCAGGGACCTCAAAGAATAATATTCCTCGAATGTCAGAGGCCAGCAGGATCAGTAATAGGAAAGTGCATAAGGGACCTATACATTAAGGAACTGTTCTTCCCACCCAATGCCTAACAGAGTCACATCCATGTCTCACATACCTCTACTAACTGCTAAGTCTTCTAACATGCCTCTATTAGCAGTTAGCCCTAACGCATGCACATGGGGGATCAACCCATACGCAAGGACCTCTACATGCTACTCATCTCACACATCCTCGTGGTACAACTGTGTCGAGGCATATACAATACACCACAAATGGTTGTCCCCTAACTCTAAGTTCATATGCAATCAAAGGATAGTAACAAAGTAAACTAATAATCACTGAGCATGTAGTAAATCAAGAACTATAATAACTGGAAAAATGAACAGTGATATGTAATAAAATGCAGACTGAATATAAACAGTATAATGGTAAGGTATCTTGCCTGGTGTGTCGCCTGGTGTGGTGCGATGATCTGGCTAGCTCCGTTTTGTCCAATAGCCATGTTTGATGTGAAGGAGACTGAAGGAAATAAGTATGTGATTAGTCATGGTCAGAAGTCATATATCCTAAGAGGAAGATTTGGTTTATGCAAAAGATAATTCCCAATTTAATATATATATATATATATATATATATATATATATATATATATATATATATATATATACTCATTTAGAAAAAGCAGTCATAACTATCTAAGAAAAATATATTTTGTATTTGTTTAAAATCAATATTTTATTAAGAAAATATTTTACATAATATCTAAAACTTCAAGAAAATCATTTGAGGCTTAAAACTCTAATAATCCTTCAAACTGTAAATTTAGAAAATATTTATAACTTATTTATAATAATGGAAACTATATTTTATTGATCAAATTATTTGTAGGTAAATATTCCAAAAATTTATTTTAGATAAATACTTGAAAATTCTAATAAAATCAGTTTAGGTCAAAACTATAATTGGTAGATAAAAGTAGCAATTTATTTGAATAGATCAAATAATTAGTAAATATTTTAAAACTATGTTTTATTTAGATGATAAAATTTTATAGTAATAATCACTTGAAAATATTAATTTACATGTGCAGATATCTTATAACAGTAATAATATTGTAAGTGATGAAACCCTGGGGATAAAAAAAATTAATTATTCTAATAATAATAATAATAATAATAATAATAATAATAATAATAATAATAAAACTATACTGCCACTTTCCTTTTAATAATAATAATAATAATAATAATAATAATAAAATAAAGTAAAACTAATTATAAAATCCAAATAGTACTAGTTTCTTCTCCTCTCCTCGAGGAGGAGAAGTAAAAATAATAGTATATAAAGTAAGGTCATCCACATAAAGTGAAGTCATCCACAGAAGTTAATAATACATAAAGTGAAGTCATCCACAGAAGTCAAGAAGAATAAAAAGAGTGACAATATTGAGAGGGGCTCACCAGAAGCTCGGGTTCAGCACACTGCCGAGGCGGTTAGCGGCGCTGCCGAGGCGAAGGGCGGCACTGCCGTTCCGAGACACGAGGAGGTCGGTGCTCGAGGAAGGAGAGGGCGGTGGAGAGCTGGTCTCACCGGAGTGGGGCGGTGCTCCGGTCGTGGAGGCCGGCGAAGGTGAGCGGACTTTTGTTTTCCCCCTTTTTCCTTTTCCTCTGTTGGTGGTGGTAATGGCGGTGGTAGGTGAGTTTTGGCCGGGGTGGAGTTTGATGGCTGTGGTGATGGTGAAGGTGGTTTGGTCGAAAACTTAGGGTTCCGGGTGGCGATCGGTTTTGGCTGGACGATCGGGTTGGAGGCGATGGTGGCGATGTCGGGTTACGGTGGGTCACCTGGCTAGAGTGGCCAGGCGAGGATGATGGAGATGCTTACGATGATGGGTCGAGGACGAGGAGGTTGGTGGAAGTTTTAGCAGGTGGGCGTAGACAGGGATGCTACTCCGGTGGCAGTGGCCAAAGGGTGAAGCTGGTGTTGTGGCTACTGTTATGGTGGCGGTGGTGATGACCACTGGGATGGTTGGCCGGGTGACGGGAAGACGGAGCGGGTGGCCGGGAGGTTAGCGAGGGGGATGGCTGCGGTTGCGATGGCAGAGTCGGTGGTGATGGGGACGTACTGGTGGCTGGAAGAGTCGGGGCCGGAGCGGGATTAGATTGTTGGGAATCGTCGTGTCCGGGATTGTCGGACACGACGGGGATAACTGTAAAAGATATGGAATAAGATTGACACAGACACGATGTATAATTATGGGATGTGTTGGTGGAGAATTTGGATGGTGTAACTTATGGATGAGTACCTCTCCTTATATAGGAGGTGGAAATTCTCAGTTGGATAAGGACTTGCAATAGTTTAAACTCCGATGGATAATTCCATCTTAATTCAAATTGATTTAAATTTAATTTATCAAATCCAATTTAATATAGATAAAACTTATCTTTAATTTAAAAGCTATTTAAAATAAGGTCAATAAAATCTTTTCCAATTTAAATTTAATATTAAATCAAATAATATTTCAAATATAATTTTAATAAATAATAAAATATAATAATAATTAATTTTAAAAATCATGATAAATGTTTAAATATTTGGAATATCATTTTGCAATAAAATAATTTTACTCGTTTTCGTAAAAATTAAAGTGGACATGAAATAAATTTCATGTCACTTGCACACAAATAACATATTTACATAAAATAATAGTTTTCTAAATTACTACTTATATTACAATAAAACATAAGTTGTGGCGCATCTTGATGTGACGTTTTTACAACCTTATGTAATTAAAACATTTATCATGTATTATTTTGAAACTAAAATTCTTCTATAAAATCTCCAATAAAAATATTTTACAAAAATATGTACCTCGCACATATTCACACTCGACGAGCAATTTCGAACCAAAAACTCGCACGCGACGTACATTACGAGAATGCGAACTTGTACGCGACGTATGAATACGAAGTACTAGTAAATATCATTAAATACCAATTTATAAAAAAATATTGTAGTAGAAATTTAGGGGGTTTAGAGCATGAGTCGTCTGCCTGCGGCCAGAGTTGGCTGCCACACGGACAGACTGCGCATCTCTCTTATGCGGGTTCTTCTTTGTCCGCATGGATTTCCCTTGTGCCTCTAAAAACTCAGCATCGTAGTGTTTTTCCCTGCTGAATTTAGCGACAGTGGGATCCTCTGCGGTCGGAAGCAAAGCTGTAGGAGAGCTCTGGCCACCGTCTTGGGCTGCAGAAGGAGCTTCTTCGAGAACTTGGTCGGGGGCAACAGTTTTGCGCGCCGACGTCCTGCGAGTCCTCTTTGGGTTGGATCTCTTCTATGACAGGCTGGCGCTCCCTTCAGAGAGCAATTCTTCAAAGGCTTGTTGGTCAAAACGAACCACAAGCATCTGCTGTGTAGAGTCGAGCTTGGACGCGTCAGATTACGTCACCAACTGAAGAACAGATGGCAACTCTAGAGGGGGGTGAATAGAGTTTATAGAGAAAATATCCAATTAAAAATCAACTCTATCACAAATAAAACTAATCAGAGTAAATGCGGAATTTAAAGTGAGAAGCAAGAGAGCATACGCAAACACAACCGATTTTAACCTGGTTTCTCTCGTGGAGGACTAGTCCAGGCCTGAGAACTCTAGCTCAGGATTAAATCTACTATTTGTGAAATAGTAGTTTACAACCCGTACCTTTTCTTCAGAAGAGCACGTCAACTTCTTACAGAGGATCGCAGTGGCGATTTGCTCGGAATTTTCCAAGCGACTTCTTCAACTCTTGTACAAGACTCCTAACTGAGAGATGCTGAGCACTCGAGACTTAGGAATCTTGTGGCTAGTAGATGGGAAGGGTATGGCTTATTTGAGCTTAAGATAGAAGAGAAGAGAAGATTGGATGGATTGAAATGAGAGAATTCTAGGCCTATTTATAGGGTTTTTGTAGGCAGAATTCGGCCAGAATTCAGGCAGAAAATTTCAAATATTTGGCCGTTGGACAACTTGCAACCAGCTAACCCTAAAATTAAGGTTGCTGATTTTTAGGGGACAGAGTTCGGCCCGAACTCTGTGTAGAGGCAGAGTTCGGCCCGAACTCTGTCTCCAGAGCACAGAATGGTTCTAATGGACCAATGGGCTTATTTCTGGATGGTGGAGTTTATGGATCTTTGGGTAGGCTATAGGTCAAGTCTCAAGATCTCAGCATGACACAGTTTACAACAGTCAAGACTCAATAAAAGTATAAAATACAGACTCATATACAACTGAATTGTAAAGACTAAGCTGTCGTCTGACTTGAGCTTGATGTAGACGTCGTGTGTCGTATTGAATTATTACAAATATTATTTAGTCAATGTTATCAATATTTGGTTGACTGTGACTTTGTGTCAACAATCTCCCCCATATTGATAATTGACAAAATAATAAATGTATATTCAATATTCATACCTGGACACAGTCAATAACAAAAGCATAGCTCCCCCATAATCGGTGCCGAGCTAACCAAGATAGCTCCTCCGTAAACAATGCGTTGAACCTGTTGGCCTGATAAGGAATATCTCCCAAAAGCACAAAAAGCACATATACCAAAAAATATAAACAGAATATACACATAACTCCCCCTTTTGGCATTTAGCAATATGAGATAGATAAATTATAACTGGCAAAACACACATAAAGGAGAAGAAACTGCATATAAAATAATGACCAAGAGTCATAAGAACTGATAATAGATCTACCAATGTCTTAAAAACATCAACCATAATGAGTCTACTACAAACCAAGTATATAAAAGTAACTAAAACAGAAAGCAGAAAGCATAATCTAAGATCTCCAGTAGCAGCCTCAATTAGTAGTCCGAAACCATCAACGAGCACGAGAGGGCCCGGCGTCGTCCGAAGGATCAGTAAAGGAGCGACGTGGGTTCACAAAAGCCGAGTCCGGATCCATGTAGCGACGAACCCAAGGGTCATCAATACGAAAACCCTCACGATCGGGATCTCGCTCCATAGGAATGGGCATGGAAGGAGCGCGAGACATGGAATACCGGATGTCATGCAGCTAGTTGCTGATAGCACTCATCTGTAATGTGGTCCGATAGTCCAGCTGAGTCCATCGATCGTCCTCTAAAGTGAAACGATCTCGAAGTATGGCCTGAAGCGACTCAAGAGTGGCCGGAGGAGGAGGAGGATCCTGTCCGAGAGGAGGGGCATCCGGCTCATCCTCAGAATGCTCAGACACGACCGGGGAGCCAACGGCCGCATGAAGCCTCCTTGCCTTGGAGAGAAAGGCAGGGGCAGGTAAGAAAGGACAATTATCAAGAGGCACATGGAACGCACGAAAGATCATAGGAAGATATAAAGCATAAACCAAGGATCTTGGTTTCTTCCTACAGTTGATCATCCAATCCATCATTGTGTGTGGGAGGTTAAAGAGAACATGGAAGTGGAGATGGTACAAAGCTGATATCTCAAAGTAGGTAACTTCATCGGTAGAACCCGCTTTGGGTAGAATAGTGTTGAAAATGATCCGATGAAGCTCATAGAAGTAAGGATTGAGGTACTTTGCCAAGAGCTTACAAGGACGTGTATTTGGGCTACACAGGTCGTCCTTGAAACTCTCTAGAGAAATACCTTCTGGAAAGATAAAGGATCTAGCTTCAACAAGCTTCTCCCAAGAATTAGGCTCAATAAGGTCAAGATATTCAGCTAATTCAAAGTCATCAAATGAGATATCAATACCCGCAACACGTGAATAGATACGAGTATCATCATGAGTCAAATTGCAATAAAACATTTGTATGGCACTACGATAAATGACCGAATTAGAAGTAACGAGTTCATCAAGACAAAGGTCATTAAAGAGTGCATCATACTATGAGAAAATTGTGAAATTTATGGGGTGTCCCGCAAACACCGGACGTGTCCGAAAATCACTAAACCAGTCATTGGATGTGTCTAGTGATATAAAAAGTCGGTCGTCGTAAGTATTTGGATCACATGGACATGAAGGGTTGAACAACGGATGAGGTGGTTGTTGTTGTTCAACGGGTTGCTCAACGGAAGGAGGAGCACTCGACGAGGATGCACCCTCGGTCCGAGGTCTCTTCCCACGGTTGAGCAAGCGAGGAGCCATAGCACAAAATAGATAAAACTGAGATAGAGAAGGAGGGTGAGTTATACCTCAAATAATTGATGAACAGTGAAAGAGAATTGGAAAATAGCCCTTCTCCTTGAGTTTGGGAAAGAATGGAGCACAATAGAGAAGAGATTAGGGTTAGGGTTTTGAGAAAATAGTGGAGGAGAAGTGGAGGAGGTGGTAAGAATGAAGGAGAGGGAAGAGAAACCGAAATAAAGGTGAGGGTTTCTCTTGGTCGGGTTCAATTTTGACCATTGGATCAACAATGAGATCCACGGCTGGAACAGTCCCCGATTCTGGAACAGGGAGGCCGAACTCGGCCCGAACTCTGGTAAGGGCAGAGTTCGGCCCGAATTTTGGGTCCTTGTCCCAGAACTGAAATCAGGCTAAAAGGATGAAATATTAGTTAAGTATGGGAAACCAATATAAGATATAAAGATAAATGTTTAAAAGATTCAATAAACCAGATAGTAGAAGTAGAAGGATAGCAATATGAAATTGAAAAAATTAGCATGTCAGCAGGTCATAAATCAAAATGTATCGTATAATAAACAAGGAGTTAAATCATAATTCAATATTTTAAAGTTGCCATGGGTTAGCTACAGGGGCCGGATCCCTGCTAGCGGTAGTCCTGAGGACTAGTGCACCGTGTCGCTTAGGCTTTTACGCCTTGTTGTCAGAAGGGTCCTTTCGGCTTGTACCCATAGCAAGTTTATTATAAGAGAATCACAATATAATCGATATTTACGCAGGTGTATTTTAATTTATGACAGCTTCATCTAAAATTCCAAGTTCACGACAAAGAAAATTGAAGCGCTCTTCGGATAATGGCTTTGTGAAGAAGTCTGCTAACTGGTGATCAGTGTCAATAAATTCTAAGTTAATCGTGCCATTTTGCTGATGATCACGTAAAAAGTGGTGTCGTATCTCAATGTGCTTCGTGCGTGAGTGACAAATAGGGTTCTTAGTAAGATTTATTGTACTAGTGTTGTCACAAAAGATTGGAATATGCATGAAAGATAAATTATAGTCTTCAAGGGTTTGCTTCATCCATAGAATTTGTGCACAATAATGCCCAGCTGCTATGTATTCAGCTTCTATTGTGGATAGTGCGACAGAATTCTGCTTCTTGCTAAACCAAGAGACTAAAGTCTTTCCTAATAAATGACACGTACCGCTCGTACTTTTACGGTTGACTTGGGATACCATAGGCCCACTGTAACCGTACCCTTAAGGTATCGAAAGATACGCTTAACTGCGGTCATGTGTGATTCCTTAGGATTTGCTTGATATCTAGCACACAGGCAAACGCTAAACATTATATCAGGGCGACTAGCAGTAAGATAGAGTAAACTGCCTATCATACCTCGATACTTACGTTAATTTACGGGTTTGCCGCTATCATCTGGTTCAAGTTTGGTTGAAGTAGCCATAGGAGTGCTGATTGGTTTGACGTTATCAAGGTCGAATTTCTTCAGCATGTCCTTTGTATACTTCGACTGACAGATGAAGGTTCCATTTGACATTTGTTTGACTTGCAGTCCAAGAAAGTAGTTGAGCTCCCCCATCATGCTCATCTCAAACTCGGTCTGTATACATTTGGCAAAATTTTGACAAAGGGTTTCATCAGTAGAACCAAAAATAATATCATCTACATATATTTGTACTAAAAGAATAGTGTCTTTGAAAGATTTTATGAAAAGTGTAGTGTCAATTTTCCCTTTTGAAAAACCTTTCTCAAGCAAGAAGTTGCTTAGCCGTTCATACCAAGCTCTATGGGCTTGTTTGAGGCCGTACAGCGCTTTCTTTAGCTTGAACACGTGGTCGAAAAATTTGTGATTTTTGAAACCAGGGGATTGTTTTACATAAACTTCCTCCTTAATAAAACCATTCAAGAAAGCACTTTTAACATCCATTTGAAATAATTTGAAATTTTAAAAATTTGCAAATGCACAGAGCATCCGAATGGATTCTAATCTAGCAATATGAGCATACGTCTCATCGTAGTCGATACCTTCCTCTTGGTTGTATCCTTGGGCTACTAGACGAGCTTTGTTGCGTGTGACTAAACCATCTTCATTTACTTTGTTTCTAAATACCCATTTAGTACCAATAATCGAGTGATTAGCCGGTCTAGGAATGAGTTCCCATACTTGGCTCCTCTCGAATTGGTTGAGTTCTTCTTGCATAGCAGAAATCCAAAATTCATCATTGAAAGCTTCAGAAATGTTTTTAGGCTCAATTTGTGAAATAAAGGCAGTGCTAGCAATAGAGTCTCTTAATGATGATCTAGTAGTTACTCCTCGTGAAACCTCACCGATTACCAAATTTTCTGGATGTGATGGCTTGAAAGAGAATTTCTTAGGCAAGCTTTCCAGAGAATTTGTTTCGGTTGTGGTGTTCATTGGAGTAGACGTTGATGGCTCAACATCATCATCAAGAGTAGCTGCTGCACTGTTATCTTCATCAAAAGTCACATTTGTAGACTCTTCCACAATTAAAGAGCGTTTGTTAAAAACTCTATATCCCTTACTCTTGGCAGCATAGCCAAGGAAAATACCATCGTCAGCTTTGGCATCAAATTTGCCTAAGTTGTCTTTGGTGTTAAGGATAAAACATCTACATCCAAAAACTCTAAAATAAGAAACATTTGGGGTTCTCCCAAACCAAAGCTCATAGGGTGTTTTCTTCGTAATAGGACGAATAAGCACCCTATTTAAAATGTGGCATGCTGTACTAACAGCTTCAGCCTAAAAATATTTCGGAAGTGAAAACTTGTTCAACATAACTCTGGCCATATCGCTAGGAGTCCTAATCTTCCGCTCCATAACACCATTTTGTTGAGGAGTTCTTGGACAAGAAAACTCATGATCAAAACCATTAGAATCACAAAACCTTTCAAAATCAGAATTTTCGAATTCGCCTCCATGATCACTTCGGATTCGAGTAATCATGTAGCCTTTTTCGTTTTGAACTTTCTTGACAAAAATCTTGAAAACCGAAATAGCATCACTTTTATTTGCAAGAAAGAAAACCCAAGTAAATCTTGAAAAATCATCAACAATAACAAAGGCGTAGAGTTTTCCACCAAGACTGGCTACTCTACTAGGGCCAAATAAATTCATATGGAGTAGTTGCAAGGGTCTAGTAGTGCTTACAGAGTTTATGGAATGAAAAGATGACTTGGTTGCCTTATTCAACTCACATTCGGCACATACCATGTCCTTTTTGAATGTGATGTCGGGCAAGCCTCTAACTAGCTTCTTGGTCGATAGCCTGGATATGGTATCCATATTGGCATGACCAAGACGCTGGTGCCATAGTAGTCGTTCATCTTTATGAGCAAATAAGCATCTACCTACATTGTTAGTATTTCCTGACAAATAAAAAATATAAATATTATCCTCTCTTATACCTTCAAAAGCAATGTCTCCCGTTGACCTATCATAAATAAGGCATTTGTTTTGTCCAAAGTTAATGTCATAACCATGGTCAGCAAGATGACTGATGCTGAGCAAGTTATGCTTTAACTCGGTCACTAGGCAGACATCCTTTATTACGGGAGAGGGAGGATAGCCAATAATACCATTACCTATAATATAACCTTTTAGGTTATTACCGAAGGATACATATCCTTCTCTATTCATCGATAGTAATGCGAAAAGATGTGCGTCTCCCGTCATATGCCGCGAGCTTCCACTATCGAGAATCCACTTACTCTTAGTTGAGGAGGGAAGGTCCACCTACATCAAGAGTAGATGTGACCTTTGGTACCCAAGTTCTTGAGGGTCCTGAAAAGTTAGTTTTTGGAAACCATGCATATATCTTTCTATCTACTAATCTTCTAATTCTATATTATGGTGATATGTGTCCATGTAAACCATAATAAGTACATATAGCATTCCTATTTACATTAGGAGCATGCTGATGATGTCTATAATGAGGAGAAGTATGATGATTAGCATGGTGATGATGACTATGCATAGAGTGATATGGAGTGGCATGGTGATATTGTCTATGTGGAACATCAGAGTAATTGGAGTAGCATGGTGATAGTGTCTATATGTAGCAGCATGGTGATGATGCCTATATGTAGAATGATGTTGATTGTGTCTTTGTGCAACATGGTGATGATTGTATCTATGTGTAACATGATAATTTTGTGACATATGATAATTATTTCTACGTATATGTGGTTTGTGTCCTTTGTGAAAGTGTGTGTATATGAAAGCATAATTACGTATTGTAGATGGATGATGTGGATGACTAGCATGAGAAGTGTTATTCTTTGTGGGTGTCTCATGAGATTGGGTTTGAGGTTGAACAACCTGTTTTCCCAATTTAGTCTCTAATCTCTTAGAGACAGCCTGCAGTTCAGTAACCTTAGCATTTAAACTATATATCTTAGTCATAGAAATCTTGTGTCTACTCTTTTCTTCAGCAAGCATCGTGTTGAGTGTTGTGATTTCTTGTGTTTGTTGCTCAATACGTGTTTCAGCATCATGAAGGCTTAGTTTAAGCTTCGATACCTCATCTGTGACTTTCGTGGGTGAAGTGTCTCTAATGTTAACAAGCAATAGAGAAAGTCTTTGAATTTTGACTTCATGACTTTTGATTTTGTTCTTGGCGTGTTTGTATTTACCAATGATCTTTTTGTGATCATCGAGTAAATCGGTGAAAGCATCGCCAAGTTCATCAAAAGAGAAGTCGTCAAGAGTTTCGTTTGATACCTTATCGGATGTTGCCATTAGGCACACATTAGCCGTATTTTGAGGAGAGTCCTTTTCTTCCTCGGAGTCACTAGCTTCGCTTTCATGCCAAATGCTTGTGTTGGCATATTTCTTTGAGGAGGTCTTCTTGTATGGCTTCTCATAGCGGTTGCTCTTCTTCAAGAATGGACAGTCTTTTTGGACGTGTCCAGTCTTCTTACAACCATAGCAGGTTGGCTCTTCTTCGCCATCTTCTTGTGGTTCCTTCTTCCTTCGATTGAAGCGAAGGAATTTCTTGAAGTTGCGGACCATAAGGGCTTGAACATCTTCTTCTGAGTTATCGTCATCCGTCTCTTCGGGTTCAGCCCTCCGTCGGTGAGCTTTGAGTGCGATCTCCTTAGCCTTAGGAGCAGGCTCTTCGAAGTCCTTGAGGTCAAGCTCATGAGTCATTAGCTTTCCCATCAAGGTCTCCATGGACATGGTTGTGAGATCATTTCCTTCAATGATGGCTGTCACCTTAGGGTTTCAAATTTTTGGTAGCCCCCTAAGTAGCTTGCGAATCTTCTCGTGATTTGAATATTGCTTGCCGAGTGAAGACAGGGGGTTGATGATGTCGAGGAATCTTATGAACATTTGCGTGATCGTCTCGTTTGGCTTCATCTTGAAAGCTTCGTATTCTTGAGTGAGACGGCTTATCTTGTATTCCTTGACTTGGGTGGTTCCTTTATGCGTCACTTCTAGGAGTTTCCATACTTCGTGAGATGTGGTGCATGTAGACATCCTGTTGAACTCATTCCTGTCTATAGCACAGAATAAAGCATTAATAGCTCTCGCGTCTAGACTTGCCTGTTTCTTCTCCTCGTCAGAATACTTGTCACGTGATTTCTCAACAAGATCACCGTTGACAACTATTCTGACGGGCTTTTTGTAACCGTCAGTGACGACAGTCCACAGGTCAAAGTCTAGCGACTTGAGATAAAAGCTCATCCTTGTTTTCCAATACGTGTAGTTAGTTCCATCAAATAGGGGAGGCCTATGAGTGGACTGTCCTTCACCGTGATTAAAAATCAAGGATTGTATGGTTGCCATGGATCAGCTCTAGGATGTAAATCCTTGTAAAGAGAACAGAGCTTTGATACCAATTGAAGAACAGATGGCAACTCTAGAGGGGGGTGAATAGAGTTTATAGAGAAAATATCCAATTAAAAATCAACTCTATCACAAATAAAACTAATCAGAGTAAATACAGAATTTAAAGTGAGAAGCAAGAGAGCATATGCAAACACAGCCGATTTTAACCTGGTTTCCCTCGTGGAGGACTAGTCCAGGCCTGAGAACTCTAGCTCAGGATTAAATCCACTATTTGTGAAATAGTAGTTTACAACCCGTGCCTTTTCTTCAGAAGTGCATGTCAACTTCTTACAGAGGATCGCAGTGGCAATTTGCTCGGAATTTTCCAAGCGACTTCTTCAACTCTTGCACAAGACTCCTAACTGAGAGATGCTGAGCACTCGAGACTTAGGAATCTTGTGGCTAGTAGATGGGAAGGGTATGGCTTATTTGAGCTTAAGAGAGAAGAGAAGAGAAGATTGGATGGATTGAAATGAGAGAATTCTAGGCCTATTTATAGGGTTTTTGTAGGAAGAATTCGGCCAGAATTCGGGTAGAAAATTTTAAATATTTGGCCGTTGGACAACTTCCAACCAGCTAACCCTAAAATTTAGGTTGCTGAGTTTTAGGGGACAGAGTTCGGCCCGAACTCTGTGTGGAGGCAGAGTTCGGCCGTCTCCAGAGCACAGAATGGTTCTAATGGACCAATGGGCTTATTTCTGGATGGTGGAGTTTATGGATCTTTGGGTAGGCTATAGGTCAAGTCTCAAGAGCTCAGCATGACACAGTTTACAGCAGTCTAGACTCAATAAAAGTATAAAATACAGACTCATATACAACTGAATTGTAAAGACTGAGCTGTCGTCTGACTTGAGCTTGATGTAGACGTCGTGTGTCGTATTGAATTATTACAAATATTATTTAGTCAATGTTATCAATATTTGGTTGACTGTGACTTTGTGTCAACAATCTCCCCCATATTGATAATTGACAAAATAATAAATGTATATTCAATATTCATACCTTGACACAGTCAATGACAAAAGCATAGCTCCCCCATAATCGGTGCCGAGCTAACCAAGATAGCACCCCCGTAAATAATGCGTTGAACCTGTTGGCCTGATAAGGAATATCTCCCAAAAGCACAAAAAGCACATATACCAAAAAATATAAACAGAATATACACATAACTCCCCCTTTTGGCATTTAGCAATATGAGATAGATAAATTATAACTGGCAAAACACACATAAAGGAGAAGAAACTGCATATAAAATATTGACCAAGAGTCATAAGAACTAATAATAGATCTACCAATGTCTTAAAAACATCAACCATAATGAGTCTACTACAAACCAAGTACATAAAAGTAACTAAAACAGAAAGCAGAAAGCATAATCTAAGATCTCCAATAGCAGCCTCAAGTAGTAGTCTGAAACCATCAACGAGCACGAGAGGGCCCAGCGTCGTCCGAAGGATCAGTAAAGGAGCGACGTGGGTCCACAAAAGCCGAGTCCGGATCCATGTAGCGACGAACCCAAGGGTCATCAATACGAAAACCCTCACGATCGGGATCTCGCTCCATAGGAATGGGCATGGAAGGAGCACGAGACATGGAATACCGGATGTCATGCAGCGAGTTGCTGATAGCACTCATCTGCAATGTGGTCTGATAGTCCAGCTGAGTCTATCGATCGTCCTCCAAAGTGAAACGATCTCGAAGCATGGCCTGAAGCGACTCAAGAGTGGCCGGAGGAGGAGAAGGATCCTGTCCGAGAGGAGGGGCATCCGGCTCATCCTCAGAATGCTCAGACACGACCGGGGAGCCAACGGCCGCATGAAGCCTCCTTGCTTTGGAGAGAAAGGCAGGGGCAGGTAAGAAAGGACAATTATCAAGAGGCACATGGAACACACGAAAGATCATAGGAAGATATAAAGTATAAACCAAGGATCTTGGTTTCTTCCTACAGTTGATCATCCAATCCATCATTGTGCGTGGGAGGTTAAAAGAAACATGGAAGTGGAGATGGTACAAAGCTGATAACTCAAAGTAGGTAACTTCATCGGTAGAATCCGCTTTGGGTAGAATAGTGTTAAAAATGATCCGATGAAGCTCATAGAAGTAAGGATTGAGGTACTTTGCCAAGAGCTTACGAGGACGTGTGTTTGGGCTACACAGGTCGTCCTTGAAACTCTCTAGAGAAATCCCTTCGGGAAAGATAAAGGATCTAGCTTCAACAAGCTTCTCCCAAGAATTAGGCTCAATAAGGTCAAGATATTCAGATAATTCAAAGTCATCAAATGAGATATCAATACCCGCAACACGTAAATAGATACGAGTATCATCATGAGTCAAATTGCAATAAAACATTTGTATGGCACTACGATAAATGACCGAATTAGAAGTAACGAGTTCATCAAGACAAAGGTCATTAAAGAGTGCATCATACTGTGAGAAAATTGTGAAATTTATGGGATGTCCCGCAAACATCGGACGTGTCCGAAAATTACTAAACCAGTCATTGGATGCGTCTAGTGATATAAAAAGTCGGTCGTCGTAAGTGTTTGGATCACGTGGACGTGAAGGGTTGAACAACGGATGAGGTGGTTGTTGTTGTTCAACGGGTTGCTCAACGGGAGGAGGAGCACTCGACGAGGATGCACCCTCGGTCCGAGGTCTCTTCCCACGGTTGAGCAAGCGAGAAGCCATAGCACAAAATAGATAAAACTGAGATAGAGAAGGAGAGTGAGTTATACCTCAAATAATTGATGAACAGTGAAAGAGAATTGGAAAATAGCCCTTCTCTTTGAGTTTGGGGAAGAATGGAGCACAATAGAGAAGAGATTAGGGTTAGGGTTTTGAGAAAATAGTAGAGAAAAAGTGGAGGAGGTGGTAAGAATGAAGGAGAGGGAAGAGAAACCGAAATAAAGGTGAGGGTTTCTCGTGGTCGGGTTCAATTTTGACCATTGGATCAACAATGAGATCCACGGCTGGAACAGTCCCCGATTCTGGAACAGGGAGGCCGAACTCGGCCCGAACTCTGGTAAGGACAGAGTTCGGCCCGAATTCTGGGTCCTTGTCCCAGAACTGAAATCAGGCTAAAAGGATGAAATATTGGTTAAGTATGGGAAACCAATATAAGATATAAAGATAAATGTTTAAAAGATTTAATAAACCAGATAGTAGAAGTAGAAGGATAGCAATATGAAATTAAAAAAATTAGCATGTCAACAGGTCATAAATCAAAATGTACCGTATAATAAACAAGGAGTTAAATCATAATTCAATATTTTAAAGTTGCCATAGGTTAGCTGCAGGGGCCGGATCCCAGCTAGCGGTAGTCCTGAGGACTAGTACACCGTGTCGCTTAGGCTTTTACGCCTTGTTGTCATAAGGGCCCTTTCGGCTTGTACCCATAGCAAGTTCATTATAAGAGAATCACAATATAATCGATATTTACGCAGGTGTATTTTAATTTATGACAGCTTCATCTAAAATTCCAAGTTCATGACAAAGGAAATTGAAGCACTCTTCGGATAATGGCTTTGTGAAGAAGTCTGCTAACTGGTGATCAGTGTCAATAAATTCTAAGTTAATCGTGCCATTTTGCTGATGATCACGCAAAAAGTGGTATCGTATCTCAATGTGCTTCGTGCGTGAGTGACAAATGGGGTTCTTAGTAAGATTTATTGCACTAGTGTTGTCACAAAAGATTGGAATATGCATGAAAGATAAATTATAGTCTTCAAGGGTTTGCTTCATCTACAGAATTTATGCACAACAACGCCCAGCTGCTATGTATTCAGCTTCTGTTGTGGATAGTGCGACAGAATTCTGCTTCTTGCTAAACCAAGAGACTAAAGCCTTTCCTAATAAATGACACGTACCGCTCGTACTTTTACGGTCGACCTTGCATCCGGCGAAGTCAGCATCAGAGTAACCAATAAGGTCAAAGGATGTTGACTTGGGATACCATTGGCCCACTGTAACCATACCCTTAAGGTATCGAAAGATACGCTTAACTGCGGTCATGTGTAATTCCTTAGTATTTGCTTGATATCTAGCACACAGGCAAACGCTAAACATTATATCAGGGCGACTAGCAGTAAGATAGAGTAAACTGCCTATCATACCTCGATACTTACGTTGATCTACGAGTTTGCCGCTATCATCTGGTTCAAGTTTGGTTGAAGTAGCCATAGGAGTGCTGATTGGTTTGACGTTATCAAGGTCGAATTTCTTCAGCATGTCCTTTATATACTTCGACTGACAGATGAAGGTTCCATTTGACATTTGTTTGACTTGCAGTCCAAGAAAGTAGTTGAGCTCCCCCATCATGCTCATCTCAAACTCGGTCTGCATACACTTGGCAAAATCTTGACAAAGGGTTTCATCAGTAGAACCAAAAATAATATCATCTACATATATTTGTACTAAAAGAATAGTGTCTTTGAAAGATTTTATGAAAAGTTTAGTGTCAATTTTCCCTTTTGAAAAATCTTTCTCAAGCAAGAAGTTGCTTAGCCGTTCATACCAAGCTCTAGGGGCTTGTTTGAGGTCGTACAGCGCTTTCTTTAGCTTGAACATGTGGTCGAGAAATTTATGATTTTTGAAACCAGGGGGTTGTTTTATATAAACTTCCTCCTTAATAAAACCATTCAAGAAAGCACTTTTAACATCCATTTGAAATAATTTGAAATTTTGAAAATTTACAAATGCACAGAGCATCCGAATGGATTCTAATCTAGCAACAGGAGCATACGTCTCATCATAGTCGATACCTTCCTCTTGGTTGTATCCTTGGGCTACTAGACGAGCTTTGTTGCGTGTGACTGAACCATCTTTATTTACTTTGTTTCTAAAAACCCATTTAGTACCAATAATCGAGTGATTAGCCGGTCTAGGAACGAGTTCCCATACTTGACTCCTCTCGAATTGGTTGAGTTCTTCTTGCATAGCAGAAATCCAAAATTCATCATTGAAAGCTTCAGAAATGTTTATAGGCTCAATTTGTGAAATAAAGGCAGTGCTAGCAATAGAGTCTCTTAATGATGATCTAGTAGTTACTCCTCGTGAAACCTCACCGATTACCAAATTTTCTGGATGTGATGGCTTGAAAGAGAATTTCTTATGCAAGCTTTCCAGAGAATTTATTTCGGTTGGTGTTCATTGGAGTAGACGTTGATGGCTCAACATCATCATCAAGAGTAGCTGTTGCACTGTTATCTTCATCAAAAGTCACATTTGTAGACTCTTCCACAATTAAAGAGCGTTTGTTAAAAACTTTATATCCCTTACTCTTGGCAGCATAGCCAAGGAAAATACCATCGTCAGCTTTGGCATCAAATTTGCCTAAGTTGTCTTTGGTGTTAAGGATAAAACATCTACATCCAAAAACTCTAAAATAAGAAATATTTAGGGTTCTCCCAAACCAAAGCTCATAGGGTGTTTTCTTCGTAATAGGACGAATTAGCACCCTATTTAAACTATGGCATACTGTACTAACAGCTTCAGCCCAAAAATATTTCGAAAGTGAAAACTTGTTCAACATAACTCTGGCCATATCGCCAAGAGTCCTATTCTTCCGCTCCACAACACCATTTTGTTGAGGAGTTCTTGGACAAGAAAACTCATGATCAAAACCATTAGAATCACAAAACCTTTCAAAATCAGAATTTTCGAATTCGCCTCCATGATCACTTCGAATTCGAGTAATCATGTAGCCTTTTTCGTTTTGAACTTTCTTGACAAAAATCTTGAAAACCGAAATAGCATCACTTTTATTTGCAAGAAAGAAAACCCAAGTAAATCTTGAAAAATCATCAACAATAACAAAGGCGTAGAGTTTTCCACCAAGACTGGCTACTCTACTAGGGCCAAATAAATCCATATGGAGTAGTTGCAAGGGTCTAGTAGTGCTTACAGAGTTTATGGAATAAAAAGATGACTTGGTTGCCTTATTCAACTCACATTCGGTACATACCGTGTCCTTTTTGAATGTGATATCAGGCAAGCCTCTAACTAGCTTCTTGGTCGATAGCCTGGATATGGTATCCATATTGGCATGACCAAGACACTGGTGCCATAGTAGTCGTTCATCTTTATGAGCAAATAAGCATCTACCTGCTTTGTTGGTATTTCCAGACCAATAGAAAATATAAATAATATCCACTATTACCCCTTCAAAAGCAATGTCTCCCGTTGACCTATCATAAATAAGGCATTTGTTTTGTCCAAAGTTAATATCATAACCATGGTCAGCAAGATGACTGATGCTGAGCAAGTTATGCTTTAACTCGGTCACTAGGCAGACATCCTTTATTACGGGAGAGGGAGGATAGCCAATAATACCATTACCTATAATATAACCTTTTAGGTTATTACCGAAGGATACATATCCTTCTCTCTTCATCGATAGTGATGTGAAAAGATGTGCATCTTCCGTCATATGCCGCGAGCATCCACTATCGAGAATCCACTTACTCTTAGTTGAGGAGGGAAGGTCCACCTACATCAAGAGTAGATGTGACCTTTGGTACCCAAGTTCTTGAGGGTCCTAAAAAATTAGTTTTTGGAAACCATGCATATATCTTTCTATCTACTAATCTTCTAATTCTATATTGTGGTGATATGTGTCCATGTAAACCACAATAAGTACATATAGCATTCCTATTTACATTAGGAGCATGCTGATGATGTCTATAATGAGGAGAAGTATGATGATTAGCATGGTGATGATGACTATACATAGAGTGATATGGAGTGGCATGGTGATATTGTCTATGTGGAACATCAGAGTAATATGGAGTAGCATGGTGATAGTGTCTATATGTAGCAGCATGGTGATGATGCCTATATGTAGAATGATGTTGATTGTGTCTTTGTGCAACATGGTGATGATTGTATCTATGTGTAACATGATAATTTTGTGACATATGATAATTATTTCTACGTGTATGTGGTTTGTGTCCTTTGTGAAAGTGTGTGTATATGAAAGCATGATTACATGTTGTTGATGGATGATGTGGATGACTAGCATGAGAAGTGTTATGCTTTGTGGGTGTCTCATGAGATTGGGTTTGAGGTTGAACAACCTATTTTCCCAATTTAGTCTCTAATCTCTTAGAGACAGCCTGCAGTTCAGTAACCTTAGCATTTAAACTATATATCTTAGTCATAGAAATCTTGTGTCTACTCTTTTCTTCAGCAAGCATCATGTTGAGTGTTGTGATTTCTTGTGTTTGTTGCTCAATACGTGTTTCAGCATCATGAAGGCTTAGTTTAAGCTTCGATACCTCATCTGTGACTTCCGTGGGTGAAGTGTCTCTAATGTTATCAAGCAATAGAGAAAGTCCTTGAATTTCGACTTCATGACTTTTGATTTTGTCCTTGGCGTGTTTGTATTTACCAATGATCTTTTTGTGATCATCGAGTAAATCGGTGAAAGCATCGCCAAGTTCATCAAAAGAGAAGTCGTCAAGAGTTTCATTTGATACCTTATCGGATGTTGCCATTAGGCACACATTAGCCGTATTTTGAGGAGAGTCCTTTTCTTCCTCGGAGTCACTAGCTTCGCTTTCATGCCAAATGCTTGTGTTGGCATATTTCTTTGAGGAGGTCTTCTTGTATGGCTTCTCATAGCGGTTGCTCTTCTTCAAGAATGGACAGTCTTTTCGGACGTGTCCAGTCTTCTTGCAACCATAGCAGGTTGGCTCTTCTTCGCCATCTTCTTGTGGTTCCTTCTTCCTTCGATTGAAGCGAAGGAATTTCTTGAAGTTGCGGACCATAAGGGCTTGATCATCTTCTTCTGAGTTGTCGTCATATGTCTCTTCGGGTTCAGCCCTCCGTCGGTGAGCTTTGAGTGCGATCTCCTTAGCCTTAGGAGCAGGCTCTTCGAAGTCCTTGAGGTCAAGCTCATGAGTCATTAGCTTTCCCATCAAGGTCTCCATGGACATGGTTGTGAGATCATTTCCTTCAATGACGGCTGTCACCTTAGGGTTCCAAATTTTTGGTAGCCCCCTAAGTAGCTTGCGAATCTTCTCGTGATTTAAATATTGCTTGCCGAGTGAAGACAGGGGGTTGATGATGTCGAGGAATCTTGTGAACATTTGCATGATCGTCTCGTTTGGCTTCATCTTGAAAGCTTTGTATTCTTGAGTGAGACGGCTTATCTTGGATTCCTTGACTTGGGTGGTTCCTTCATGCGTCACTTCTAGGAGTTTCCACACTTCGTGAGATGTGGTGCATGTAGATACCCTGTTGAACTCATTCCTGTCTATAGCACAGAATAAAGCATTAATATCTCTCGCATCTAGACTTGCATGTTTCTTCTCCTCGTCAGAATACTTGTCATATGATTTCTCAACAAGATCACCGTTGACAACTATTCTGGCAGGCTTTTTGTAACCGTCAGTGACGACAGTCCACAGGTCAAAGTCTAGCGACTTGAGATAAAAGCTCATCCTTGTTTTCCAATACGTGAAGTTAGTTCCATCAAATAGGGGAGGCCTATGAGTGGACTGTCCTTCACCGTGATTGGAAATCAAGGATTGTGTGGTTGCCATGGATTAGCTCTAGGATGTAAATTCTTGTAAAGAGAACAGAGCTCTGATACCAATTGAAGAACAGATGGCAACTCTAGAGGGGGTGAATAGAGTTTATAGAGAAAATATCCAATTAAAAATCAACTCTATCACAAATAAAACTAATCAGAGTAAATACGGAATTTAAAGTGAGAAGCAAGAGAGCATACGCAAACACAGCCGATTTTAACCTGGTTTTCCTCGTGGAGGACTAGTCCAGGCCTGAGAACTCTAGCTCAGGATTAAATCCACTATTTGTGAAATAGTAGTTTACAACCCGTGCCTTTTCTTCAGAAGAGCATGTCAACTTCTTACAGAGGATCGCAGTGGCGATTTGCTCAGAATTTTCCAAGCGACTTTTTCAACTCTTGCACAAGACTCCTAACTGAGAGATGCTGAGCACTCGAGACTTAGGAATCTTGTGGCTAGTAGATGGGAAGGGTATGGCTTATTTGAGCTTAAGAGAGAAGAGAAGAAAAGATTGGATGGATTGAAATGAGAGAATTCTAGGCCTATTTATAGGGTTTTTGTAGGCAGAATTCGGCCAGAATTCGGGTAGAAAATTTCAAATATTTGGCCGTTGGACAACTTGCAACCAGCTAACCCTAAAATTTAGGTTGCTGATTTTTAGGGGACAGAGTTCGGCCCGAACTCTGTGTGGAGGCAGAGTACGGCCCGAACTCTGTCTCCAGAGCACAGAATGGTTCTAATGGACCAATGGACTTATTTCTGGATGGTGGAGTTTATGGATCTTTGGGTAGGCTATAGGTCAAGTCTCAAGAGCTCAGCATGACACAGTTTACAACAGTCTAGACTCAATAAAAGTATAAAATACAGACTCATATACAACTGAATTGTAAAGACTGAGCTGTCGTCTGACTTAAGCTTGATGTAGACGTCGTGTGTCGTATTGAATTATTACAAATATTATTTAGTCAATGTTATCAATATTTGGTTGACTGTGACTTTGTGTCAACACCAACTTCTCATCAGAAGAGAAGGATGTCCCCAGCAGAGTCACCATCATGTTTGCAATAAAAAAAATCAAAGACAGGTATTACAGAACACTGAAATTGATTACAAACTCACTTGTACAAAGAAAAGCCTAGAAAGAAATCCTAGGAAACAATCTGAGTACAATTGTTTAGTTTTGATTCTGCGGGGTGACGGTAGAGGCTTGGGAAAGTGCTATCAACTCTGCCTTACTCCTTGGACTATCTGACGCAGCCTTTAGCTCTTGAAGAAATTGTTTTTTTTTTGAAGGTTGCCAGCCTTTTGCAGGGATGTGGCACCCTGCTATATATAGTGGTATGTGTGTTGAGCCGCATAGATAGCTGTGGCCACGAGGCTAATTAGCATGTGAAGACCCGATCTTTGGCCGCCATCTGTCAATTTGTTGGGATTTTGTTACAATAAATTTGGACAGTTAAGACTTGGTCAGCCTGCCACGTATCCTGTCACAGGAATCATTTTGAGCCGCATGGATCTCTCAGTTTTCGACCATATGAGGCCGCATAAGACTCATGCGGCTTAAATCGCAGACTTCCTTAGCCCAGACATAGCTTGAGGATTTAAGCCGCATAGATTCTGTATTTTGGTCGCATAAAGCTCATGCGGCTTGGATGACAGTCACCCTTGGCCGTATGAATTTCGGGGACTTTGGGACCGCATATGTTTGAGCCGCATAAGTTTTATGCGACTTTGGTGACACTCTTTCTGGCCGTATGAAAGCGTATAAACCCTGCTTTTGGTGACGTATCACGTCTTATCTTTTTGTCAAAGTGTCAGAGCTGTCATTTTTGTCAGTTTTGATAGGACTTGTCAGCTTTATCAAACGAACTGATCCTCTTGGCCGCATATCTTTCTTCTGCAGCTGGTTGTCGACAGGCCGCATAAGGCATTTGGATATGTCATACGGCCTTCCTTTATGCGAACCTGTTTGGCCCAAGGTACATATGCGGCAAACTACAATCCACATGAAGTCCATATTTTCCATGCTTCTACAAGACCCCCTTCAAAGTTTTCAAATTACAAATTTAGAATACTTTGAATAAGAAGCATGGATATGTCAAGCCGTAAGGAGTCTTCAAGTTGCAGGGAATTTTTGAGCCGCAGAGAGATCTCGTGCCGCAGGGAAACCCCATCATCATGCCAGCTGTCACCGCTATATTTAATTTTTTTGATTCGGTTGTGGATCTCTTTTCGAGATGAAGCCGACGGTTACTAGGGATAAAGTCCCCAAATGTCAACATTATCTTAAATGATCTCAAGAATCGAAGAGATGCTCGACGGTTATTTAGGGATAAAATATCCAAACGTCGTCATTATCTTAAATGATCTCGAGAACCGAAAATGCACTTTTCAACAACTCTATAAATAGGGGTCATTCGAAGAGAGATTTTACTTCTCCTCTTTCGACTTCATCACACTTTCTGCTATGGCTCTAAAGGCGTCCAAGTCGACTGGTGTGGCGGCCAAAGGGAGGGAATTTGCCTCTCCGTCGAGAGCAGCAGACGCTCCTTCCATTCATCCCGACGTACAACCCCCTCTCAAGAGTAAGGACAGTAGAAAGACGACGACTAAAATTTTGAATGGCCATGTCGTATATTTCATGCATGGGGGACTGTCATATACTACCTCTGTGCTTTAAGCCTGGTCGATGCATGCCCTAACTCATTTGGACCGCATGTGTTCTGATAGGGCCGCATGGGCAGGGTCGCATAACTGCTGCTCATTCGAACTTGAACCGCATAAGTTCTTCAAGATTGATCCGCATGAACACTTCATGTCTGAGCCGCATAAGTGCCTTATGATTGAGCCGCATGAGCACTTTTATGATCTGGCCGCATAATTGCCTCATGTCGGATCCGTATGAGTACCTTATGAGTATTTCATGAATAAGCTGCATAAATGCCTCACAATTGAGTCGCATTAACACTTCATGACTGAGCAGCATAAGTGCTTCATGACTGAGCTGCAGGAGTACTTCATGAAGTCGGCCTCATGACTTTGGGCCGCATAATTTCTGTTTTGGCTAGGCCGCATAACTGGCTAGTGTCACGACCCGCTCCCAATTTTGGGATACGAGTTCATGGCCAAGTCCAGCCTACGCCGTAGCATCGACGGTAGTACGCTGTCTATGATAACAATGGTCCACAACAAGTACAACACGCATATTTATCATCCACAACTAAGCCAACAACAATCACCAGAATATCCAATAGTCTCAATATTATAAATATGAAATAATCCACTACAACTCAGAAAGTCTCGGAAACAAACCCGGATAGCAGAAAATAAAATAGACAACTAAACTCCATTACTATAACTACTAACTAATGCGAATCCATAAGGAAGAAAATATGCTAATTCGCATCAGTGCTGGAACTGGGTACGCCAGTAATGTCAGGGTTGCTAACGTACTCACCGTAGACCTCGAGGCAAATCTCGTCGTCTAAAGCTGAAAAATAGTTATCAGTCAAGATTGGAGCAAGATCACCATAACACTACATTACACAATATATTATACAAGCATGAAGGAACGATAAAAGGAATTTAACTGAAGATAAGTATTGGCATGACATTGTATGATAAGAAAGTATATTTGAGACATGATAACAATATGAAGGTAGACTTTGACATACCACTAAGACATGAAGACAATAAGAAGGTAGACTTGACGAAGGAAGAACAATAGACAATAGAGTAACAATAATTAAGTCACGTGTACTGTGTGTTTTTAGAATACCAACTTTCAGCATATAGACGGCTTGGGATATCCATCAGTCATACGTGTGGTGCATGACTGATATTATGCAATCAATGTATAGGGGGTCTGTATTCAATTCGTTGACCACATGCTTACTTGCTGTATTCCCCCGCCCGACTCACTCACAATACATGTCTACTACGATAAATATTAGCAATATAATAAACTGTAAACAATAGGAAACAATGAGTAAGGCATGAACATGTATGTATATCCAACCGATTTTAACTCTTGTACACAATAGTAATCATGAACAACGACAATCATGAACCATAAGGGAGTAATAGTGAAAAGACGGCACGAAGATACATGCAGTATAAAATAAAGGAAACATAGGTCATAGTGATACTTGCCTGCTCCAATAGGTGATAAAGTCACAACTCAAGACGTCGTAGCCTGATCTACCCCGACACAAAAACAATTACAAGTTAGAACAACGATTCCCACTCTAAAAATCCTAGAAAGTGGCTAATGGGTTAAATCAATTTATACTATTCTAATTCTAGAATAAATTATTTAAAATCCTATTTTAACCTATTTAATTCTGAAATAACAATCTAAACACAAATATTTGGCCAAGGAAAGTCACGGTTCCAAATTCGGAACTCGTGACACGCAAACCGAGACATACTATTGACTAACTATTCAAACATTATGAATTCAAAAGTTTGAGTGTGCAACATGATAGATTTCAGTACCATGAGTGCACTGGAATTGACCGTGCCATAAAATCACGATTTGGTCAAAAGTTATCACCATTATGGCTAACTATGACCAAATCGATGAACCGTTGACCAAATCTGACTTCTATGAACAAAATAAAATATTAGATGAAACTCTAAATTTCTAGAAAAATGTTGTAGAGCTCGGTGTCAGCTTTCCAAAACTTCAAACGGATCGTGAAACGGAGTTCGGGATCACTCGGAATCTCGAAAACTGTGTGACGTATTAATTTTTGGACAACCGACACTCAAATAATTTTTCAGAAATTCGAGATCAAGATACCAAAAAATAAATTACATATTCAGAAACCTAACCTCAATACGCTTCTAACAAAAAAACAGCATACAAAAAGGGCATCTAGATCAACGGCAAACCCTCCGCGAAATCGAAGAACTCTACCGAACTCTCCCACTAAAAAAAGCTGCTGAATTAATTCTAGGGTTTTCGGAAAACCTAATTATATATCAATATATATATAGGGATAGGGAGTCGGTGGCTGCGGCTAAGTCGGCTGCTAAGGTGACACGTGTCACCATCCTGTGGTCCCCGCCCAGATCCTGCGGTCCAGGATTGGGCCGGCTTTAGGGGTGAGCCAGCTCAGCCGCTGAGCTCAGCTCCAAATATGGAAACCCACGTGGCTCCACCCAGACGCTGACGGATGGGCCTGCCCCTCCCCGCTTCAGCGGCTGACGGGTGGGCCCCCCGCTCGGCTGACTGTGTAATTAATTAGAAAATAGATTTTTAATTACAGAAAATTAAATAAAAATCAGAAAAAATCCTAAAAATTCCAAATAAATCCCATAAAATTCTTAAAAATTTCTAAAAAATTCTAGAAAATTGTTTGAGGGTTTTAGATCCCAAATAATTTATTTGGCCTCAAAATACTCTCGGGTGCCTTCACAGAAATTCCTAGAAGCTTAAGAAAATAATGAAACCATATATAAATTTATCTAAAAATCTCCAAAAAATCCAAAAAATTCTAAAATAATAAAATAATACTCTAGGGGATGTCTGGGGACCCTGAAGACCATATATGAGCTAATTTTATTATATCTAACCTATTGGCTTAGGCAAAAATCTTACGATTCCAAATCAATATCCTAGTTAATAATTGATTCCAACTAAAAAAAATAAAAAAATTCTCTAAAATAGAAAATAAATTCTAGGAACCCAAATGCTACAGCTAGGCCGCATAACAGAGTTTGTTGTTTTGTTCTCTTTTTGGTGCTAACCGCCCCCCTTTTTCCATGTTTTGTAGGGATCTGGCTAGCAAACTTCTCCAGGACCGGTGTCGGCGATAGAGTAAAAATATACCATTCTAACGCCTACATCAGACAGCTCAAAACTTCTCATGCTTTGGAAGAGTTTTTCCCATGCCTTTTTGGTATACACATCAAACAACTCAGGACTCTTCATGCCTCGAAAGAGTTTTTTCCAGGTGGTAGGAAGGGCCTTTATACCTCAGAGAGTTGGACGGTGGTCAGGCGTCGTTATGAACGTCCTGCCTTCACGGCTCTCCACATAGGCAAAACCACCATCAGGGATGATGTTTTAAAGGTATGGTCCTTCGGAGGAGCGGGGCTAAGGCATCCGCAATACGTAGGAGAGGATAGAATGCTATATTTGCCCTCCTCCAGGCAGCTCCTTGGGGATTCAACAACTTTGTTTGCTTCTCAACAGTAAAACATGACTTCCTTCGAGGCCACAAAACTGCTTGAAGATGAAGTGCTCTCAAACCAAACTATGTATTGCCAGACTTTCCTTTCTTTATTTTCTGATGTTGATGTAGTCCTATGAATGTAACTGATTTTGAATAAGCAGAGTATGTTCACTCTATTTTATTTACAATATTTTGTGGTGCTTGTACTAGAGGGCCTAATACAGCATTTATGTTTTTGATAAAGGACGTCCCACTGGGAATTTTGTGGACCTATTGCCCTTCTGTACATCTGGAAATGCGAGCAAATAGATTTGAATGATATTTTATGGACTTACTACTCTTTGGTGCACCGATGGTACGAGTAATAGATTAGGATAACTTTTATGGTCTTATTACCCTTTTTGTGTACTGGCGATGCGAGTACTGATAATAAGTAGAAAGAAAACCAACATATTTACTCAGAGGTAATGAGGACGTGGTAAATATGGGTCAAAACAAAGCCTTCCTACTCAGAGGTAATGAGGACATGGTAGGAGTAGGCATAAAAGGAGTACACAGAACAACTCAGAGGTACTATCAATGTGGAAGTTCTATGCATTGGGTGATTTGTTTGTGATGGATGGAAAAACAACTTAGAGGTAATATGGACATGGTTGTTTTTCGGTTGGCGAATTTTGTGGACCTATTACCCTTTTTGTGCACTGATGGTGCGAGTAATAGATATAGGACAAGTTTGATGGACCTACTACCCTTCTGCGCACTGGTGGTGCGGGTAATAGATTTTGAGGCAAACTCTGGAAAAGAAAAGCATTTAATGTGAAGGTTCATAGATATGATTGGGAGATGAGACATGAATCCATTCGGAGCAGTCAGAGAGTAAGTTCAGTGGTACCTGAGGGTATATAACTCAACAATCTGGAAGATTTGAGGTCAGAGTGTAAGTTTAGCGATACCAGAAGGTATATAACTCAACAATCTGAGTGATTTTGAGGTCAGAGTGTAAGTTCAGCGATACCAGAAGGTATATAACTCAACAGTCTGAGAGATTTTGAGGTCAGAGTGTAAGTTCAGTGATACCAGAGGGTATATAACTCACAATCTGAGAGATAGTTGGAAGATGTTGTTTAGACATAGTATTTTTTGAAAAACTTGCCGTTGATGGACATCATGAGCAAGTCTCCATTTTGTTTTGCGAGACGGTACGTGCCGTTGGAGAATACGGTCTCAATGATGAACGGACCCTCCTATATAGGCTGGAACTTGTCGGGGATCTTGTGAGTCATGACCATTGGTCTGCGAATGGCCAAGACAAGATCACCGACTTAGAATATCCTCTGTTTGACTTTCTTGTTGAAAACCTGAAAGATGCGCGCTTGTTAGAGCTCTATGCTTTGTTGAGCTTGTAAACACTTCTCATCTAGTGCTTTCAACTCTTGTAGCCGTCAGCGGTAGTTATTGTCCGACGTTAACCGATAAGTAAGGGCCACTCGAAGTGAAGGGATCTGAGTCTCCAATGGGAGGAGTGCCTCACTCCCGTACACCAAGGAGAACGGTGTATTTCCTATAGCCGTTCGAATTATGGTGCGATACGCCCGTAAGCACTCGCCAAGCTTTTCGTTCCAGTCGCATTTGTTTGCAGATACAAACTTTTTGAGGAGCTTGATTATGGTTTTGTTGAAAGCTTTAGCCAGACCGTTAGCCGATGGGTTATATGCTATCGAGGCCATGTTCTGAATCCGATTCTTGTCACAAAATCGATAAAAAGCGTGGCTTACGAACTGCGGACCATTGTTGTGAATAATCCTTCTGGGCAGTCCAAAACGGTAGATGATGTGATGTTTTATGAAGCTGATCACGTTTGATGTTTTAACCTCTGCCAGCGGAACAGCTTCTGCCTATTTGGAGAAGTAATCGGTGATTGCAAATATGAATCGATGCCCTCTAGACGACGGCGGGGTGATTGGCCCAATAATGTCCATTCCCTATACTTCAAATGGCCAAGAGGCCACTGTCGGATACAAGAATTCAGATGGTAGATGTATAAAATTTGCGTGGATCTGACAAGTCTTGTACTTCTTTACAAAATTAACTGCATCTGCTACCATTGTGGGCCAGTAATAACCCATCCGACGGAGATGATCTTGCAATTTTGGGCCAGGTTGGTGAGCCCCACAAGTGTCGTCATGAGCTTCACGTAAGGCTTCTTTGGCTTCTATATTTGACAGGCATCTTAATAGTATTCCGTCGTAGTATCTTCGATATAGCATTTTCGTCTCTGTATCATAGAAGAATCTGAGGGAGCGTCTTCTGATTGAAGTTGCTTCCTTCACATTCTCCAGCAGAATCCCATAGACTGCAAAGTCGATGAGCGGCCATCTCCAGTCTTGTATGTCATTGGTTATTTGGGCGGAGTAACTCATATCCAGTTGAAGATTGTTCCTGGGACATACCAGTTCATGGCCTATTATATCGATTAGATGATGAGTATTATATAGAAGTGCCAAGGAAGCGGCGAGACCTGCTAGGGCATCGGCTTCGATATTTTGGAGCCTAGGAACATGCTCTATAAAGAACCCTTCTAAGGTCATAATGATGGCAACTGCTGTTTGATAATAGAGAATCAGGTCCTCATTGTGAACCTCGTATGAACCTCGGATCTGGTTAACAACCAACTGCGAGTCACCATATGCTTTCAGGTACCTGATCCCCACTTCTTTTATGAGTTGGAGTCCGATGACTAAAGCATTATATTCGGCTACGTTGTTTGAACAGGGTTATGTAAGAGAATATTCCCGATTGACCACCAACCCAGAGGAGGAAATTAATACTACCCTGACCCTGGCGACGATATCACCTTGTGGCCCCGTTCTTGAAGCACCGTCAAAGAACATTCGCCAAATGGCATCATACGAAATCATGTTCGAGGCGACGACTTCGTCGAGAATTTTTTCATAGATTCTGGCTGTTTCTGAGCCTGGATGGGCTGCTAAGAAGTCAGCCAGGGCTTAACCTTTGATAGCCTTCTGCGAAACAAAAAACATGTCGTATGGGGATAGTAGTATCGTCCAGGTGGCTAGACGAGAACTGAGCGCCTGGCTTGGTCATGAGAACACTGAGAGGATTAACTCGTAAAACAACATGGATGGTCTACCTATGTTTCGGTCCTACCAACATCCAACCGAGATAGTAAAAGGCTTATTCATGTCCCGTGTCATTATTCTGTGCTAGCAAAGCACCGAGGGAGTATTCCATTGCCCGTATATAGAACAGAAAGGGCTTTTCGGCGACCGGGGCTACCAGAACTGGCAGATTCGTCAGGTACTCCTTAATATCATCGAAGGCATGCTGACATTCCTTGTTCTATACGAAAGAGACACCTTTCCTCATGAGTTGAGTGAAGGGTTGACATCATCCTGACATTAGATATAAACCTCCTGATATAGGCTAGTCTTCCCTAGAGGCCGCGAAGTTCGCGGAGGTTCCTTGGTGGACTCATCTCCAGGATTGCTTTTGTTTTGTCGGGATCTATGTGAATGCCCTGGGTAAGATTTGGTGGGATTCATCTTCAGGTTATGCGCTCGCATGAGGTTGAACACTGTTCTTAAATCATGTAAGTGATCATTTTTGGAGCAGCTTTTGACAGCGATATCGTCAACGTAACACTCCACCGTCTTGCGCAAATGATCTCTGAAGATGACACTCATAGCCCGTTGATATGTAGCACCGGCGTTCTTCAGGCTAAAGGGCATGACCGTATAGAAATATACGCCGATCGGTGTTCGAAATGACGTATGCTTCTCATCATCAGGGGATATTTTGATTTGATTGTATCCTGAAAAGCCATCCATAAAAGACATACGCTCGAAGCCATACGTATTATCGATCATTATGTAGATGATCGGAAGAAGGAATTCATCCTGAGGGCATGCCGCATTCAGATTGCGAAAATCAATGCAAATTCGAATTTTTCCATTCTTTTTTATGACTGGCACAATGTTGGCTACCTAGTCTAGGTGCTACTCTTCACGGATGAAACTGCTAGCTATAAGCTTGTTTACTTCCGCTTCAACAGAATTCATGATGTCTGGATGAAACTGCCACTGCTGTTGTTTGACTGATCTTGCGTCCGGATAAATGTTGAGCTTATGAAGTGCAAGCTCGGGATTTAGCCCTGGCATGTCTTCATAGCTCCAGGCAAAGATGTCGATGTATTCTCTGATGAGTTATAACAACGACTTCCGTTCGCCGTCTGTCAGGCTTTTACTGATGAAGATTGGCTTTGGAGAGGATTTAGTGCCGAAGTTAACTTGCATAACCTCGTCCTCAGTGGGAGGATCACGAAGTTCAAAGCGTTTCTTCTATTGTGCGTCTAGTTGCTGGACCCACGGCTCCAACTCAAGTGGTTCAAGTAGATCTTCGTCTTCCTCTTTGATATCAGCGGATGTCATGTTGACAGATAATGTCTGTCTAAATATATCTCCAATACTGCCATCAGAGTCATAAATGGGTGACTCGGACGAATGAGAGTGCCACTCATATTCTTCATCAGAACTTTCGAGCGTTGTTGGTGGAGTAATATACCCGAGATCGCGTCTGGATTTGTGATAATGGTCCTGAGGTTTCCTGTCGGTGTCGACAGTTGTAGAGGCAATCGTCGACCATTACTGTGGTTTAAACCCGGGGTAGCCTCCATGTCGTACCCCTGCTTTTGCATGAAATACTTAGTTTGAGGACTATACAGGTAGAGCGGTAATCTTTCAGTGTCGGGTCCGAGATCAGACTCTTGTGGCGTAAAAGATTGAGGACCTTCTTTTCGGCCAAAGATGATCGTGTGATCCCATCTTCTTCTGTCTGGGACCAGGAAGTAAGCACCTTTTATGGGAGTAAGTCGATTTAGGGTATGGACGGTTGTCACCCGTGTGTGCAGGCTAACTTCTAGACAGTCCCGTACAGCATACGTTAGATTAGGCTTATCATACTCAGAATAGTCTAACGACAGCCTCTTATTGATGAAATAAGGAATTTTTTCTACAGGGATTACATCATCAGGAGAGGGGCTATCCACCTGTGTAACCAAGTATTTGGCGAGTTCTTCGTCCTCCTTGGCTACCCCATGCGAGCTTAGAGGCCGGGATGCTGTCTTGGGCAACTTGACCACCAAGGGTTCAGCTTGAGGTATTGACTTGCCCGAGAGTGTTGGATCGATACTTGGTTGCTGGCTCATCTTGGAAAGACGGATGACAATTGGCTCAACAAGGGACTTTGTGTCTTCCGGTCGCCTTTGAGTGGATTTTGGCAATCGGATTACCATCGGTGTTACAGAGGGCCTTGCATCTTCATGTTGCCTTTGATTGTATTTTGGCAGTCGGATCACCATTGGCCCTATGATAGGTTTTGGCCCCTGGGTGGATCTCGGGAGACGGATGACCATTGGTTCCAACTGCGGAGGTGAGGCAGGAGAACCGAGCACCTCTTTATGCAAGGTTGCGATTAGGGGTGCGGCCTTGCCCGGTTTACGGGCTTGGAGACGAATTCTCAAGGGCTTTTCTGGCCCTGTGATGGCTTCCAGTTCGTCAGTTATATGTTTTCTGGATTCGTCATACAGACAAGCCTCCGAAGAGTAATAAGATTCAACCCCTTTAAAGGGATCAATGTCGACAAATTTAGTTTTCACGGAACCGTGTTTACTGACATACTTGAAACACTGGTGAAGGGTGGATGGCACGATCATATAGTCATGTATCCACGGACGTCCCAGGAGGATGTTATAGGAGGTGTCTGCATCTATGACGTAGCAGATAACCTCCGTCTTCAGGTCGCCAATATGACACTTCAATCGGATCTTCCCAAGGGGATAGCTCCTTCCCGAGTTAAAACCGCTAATAGTAGTGTTGGTCGCCGCTAGCCGGTGCATAGAAATGCCAAGAAGTTAGAGTAAGCTTTTCGGGATGATGCTTATTGACGAGCCAGGGTCGATATGTATCCGATTCACCTTGATGTCGCCTATGTATCCAGTGTAGTACAAGGGACGATCATGCAAATTGGACTTGATCAACATGTCCTACGGAGTAAATATGATGTTGGGCATTGTATCTATGCCATCGCTGCCCTGCAGATTTGCTGGCGGGTCTTCCCCTGGAGGCTTGACCTGAGCTAAGTAGACGTTAGCATTTTGGAGTGCTTCGCTTAATGCGACACGAAGATGCTTGGAGAGCCTTAGGAGCTCGTACAATGACAACTTTGCTGGCGTATTAGCCAATTGTGCCAATATGTCAAAGTTGTAAGGTTTCTCCAGTCCCTGTGGTACATCATTACGGAGCGACCTGTCGAAACGGGTTTCCTCTGGCTTGGATTTATCTGCCAGTGGAGGCTGAGATGGCCTTGGAATATCAGAGGGAGGCAACGTTGTCGGCTGAGGATCTTCGGCTGAACTATCTTGTACGGGCTGGACTTGTGCTCCGGGCTGGATAACAATGGCTGCAGCTTCCTTAACCTCGGCTGAAATTGTATGGCAAGGTCTAGACTTCTTACCCTTTTTTTGTTGGAAGGAGATGACACCTCCCGACTAACTTCGGGCACTAAGTCTGGACGCACCCACATGATCTCTCCTCGCGATGTGATGAGAGGTACCAATCCAGAAGTCTGGCTTCGGGCGGGTGGAAGATTAGTAACCTCCATCATTGCCCGAGGGACAGGTATTACCCCATATGGAGTACTTATTGGAGGGAAGTCGCCGAACTGAATTGACACCATGTTTGCCGCCACGGTAACCTCTTTAAAGTCTATCGACAGAGCTTTGGAGTCGATAAGACTCTGAATGTACCGCTTTAATTGGAAGCAGTCATGAGTGGCATGATGGACATAGCGGTGGAAGTGACAATATTTTTGGTCCTTTATTTCTGTCACTCGGGGCTCGCACCTTGGTGGAGGGAGCTGGATCATACCCCCTTGCAAGAGCATATCGAAGATAGGTTTGACATGACTATCTTCAAATGAGTAATTAACCTTGGGCCACGGACCTTCCGCCTGTTTTTGCTCGAGCTTCTGAGTCGCATCAGCGACCATGGCTTGTTTACCCTTATTGTCCCGGTTGGAGGTGGCGCCATTGTTGTTGTTGTTGGAGATGGAGCCAGGATGTCTGCCCTTATCTTCTCCGTCTGGGATGTGTAATCCTAACTGGCGAGCCTTCTTTAATTTTGCCTCTGCATTGGTAGCAGTTATGATGAAGGTCGTCCAATCCCTGAACTGATCGTCACCCATCCATAGGCTAATTGCGGGGAGCGACTTCTTCTGGCAGATTTCAATCAAGGAGCTCTCGGGATTGCCTTGAGGCAATCTCATTACGGTTTGGCAGAACCGCTCGATATAGTTCCTTGTTAGCTCCCTCTCTTCCTGAACGACGTCCATAAGAGATAACATTGTCACATCATGTCGCACTTCGTAGAATCTTTCCAGGAACATGTTCTCGAAGCTGTCAAAAGAATGGATGCAGTTGTCGAAAAGGTTGCGGTACCAGTCGAACGCGATCCCCTCCAATGCTCCGATAAATAATCGCATGAGGATGGTATTACTATGCGACAAGTGGTCGGTTGTGACCTCAAAGTAAGTCATGTACCGACTAGTAGAGGTCTTTCTGTCATAAGAATCAATATGAAATGGCTTGTACCGTGGTGTAAAAGGCACATCTCTTCATGCAACGGGATATGGCTGCCATATTCTGAGATCCCGAGAGTCTCGGGTATTGAACATTGCCCGAAGCTCCTGGACTTCCCTCCTTGCCTCCTTGGCTTCATCTGCAGCTGAAAGAACGGATGCTCCTAAGGGATCATCACCCAAAGGAGGGGCAGTCATGTTAGAGTCCGCGTTGATTGCGGGTCCCAAGCTAGTTTGTCCGGGTGTCCTTGCCGGTTGGGTTGGCAAGGCAGCTTTGATTTTGTCTATAGACTTGACCAAGGACAGGAGTATGGCTTCAAGTACTTCTAGACGTTGTCAATCAGAAGGCGCTTCATGATCGTCATCGGTCATAAAGACTATCCGTACATGGGTAGAGGTGGAAGGGACCGTAGCAGAGGTGCTCTCTGTGTCATACCCCTGTGCCGAAAAATCATCGGAAAATGTCAGAATATCTTCCTCCTCGGACTCGGAAGGGGTGCTACCCCCTGTACAGGAAACCGCATTATCTTAGTGAGGGTGGTGGTCGTCAGGGAAATTCAAGTCTGTTGCACAGTTCTGGGGGACCTCTACCCCCTATATGTGCTCTTGGTACACCGAGTTATTGCATATATTGAGGGGACTGCTACCTCCAGCTTCATCTACTCTCAAGGAGGTCGAAGGTGCACCTCCGAGTGCCGGGGGCTTCTTTTTGGATCGAGTGCCTAAATAGACACCCCATGTGGTTGTCGATGGGAACCCTCCAGATGAGGGTCTCCTTGCAATACTGGTCGAGATGGCCGGGCTGGAAGAGCCTGTCTTCTTTCCTCCCTTGCTAGGAGGAACCTTTTGTGTTGAATTATAGGAGGCAAAAGGAAACTCCTCATCCCCTAGAATTTGTACCTGTTTCTTGAGTTGTTGTCGGACAGGTGCTGGTTGCTGTAGTCGTCGGAAAACTGACTGTCGACCTTCAGGTGCTGCGAATTTGTCGCAGCAGCAGTAGATGATGAATCGGGTGCAACGGCGTCCTGAGAGAGACTCATTGCATGCTAATGTTGTCACCTTGCATTTGTAAGTAATCACCTCACACAAGTCGGTAGTAAGCTGATCTACCTTTGCACCAAACTTGTAGACTCGGGAATCCCGAGTGCACGGGTACTTAGGTATCATATTTGCTCCCTGATCCGTGGCTAGTAACAGCACTTGCTCTGGATCGTTAGAGGGAGACTTTAAAGACCAACCCTGTCCGTTAGCCCTGGGGGACTGGATGCGGGTGGTTTTGTACAACTTTCCATCAGGAGCCCGTGTAACAGTTAACGGGGCCTGCTGACAGTCAGTAACTTCGATAGTTGACTGGGCTTGTTCGGCCCACACTGTCCTAGACTTTTTTGACTTAGCGCCCGAAGGCGCATAATAAAAGGAATCCAGATTGATACATTCCACATTCTCAATGGCCGCATGGAGTCGAGCCCGCATGAGAGAAGGTTGAACATCGAGCATCTGACAGGGCCGCATGAGGTATCCTGTTTGAGGTCAGGATTGGTTGTCGCATGGGCTGTCTTTCTGCAGCCAGAGCTGGCTGCCGCATAGGCCATCTTCCTGTGGCTAGATTTGGCTGCCGCATGAGTTGTCTTCCTGCGGCCAGAGTTGGCTGTCGCATGAGTCGTCTGCCTGCGGCTAGAGTTGACTGCCGCACGGACAGACTGCGCATCTCTCTTATGCGGCTTCTTCTTTGCTCGTATGGATTTCCCTTGTGCCCCCAAAAACTCAGCATCGTAGTGTTTTCCTCTGCTGGATTTAGGGGCAGTAGGGTCCTCTGCTGTCGAAATCAAAGCTGCAGGAGAGCTCTGGTCACCGTCTTAGGCTGCAGAAGGAGCTTCTTCGAGAACTTGGTCGGGGGTAACAGTTTTACGTGCCGACGTCCTGCGAATCCTCTTTGGGTTGGCTCTCTTCTGTGACGGGCTGGCGTTCCCTTCAAAGAGCAATTCTTCGAAGGCTTGTTGGTCAAAATGAACCACAAGCATCTACTGTGTAGAGCTGAGCTTGGATGCGTCAGATTACGTCACCAACTTCTCATCAGAAGAGAAGGACGTCCCCAGCAGAGTCACCATCGTGTTTGTAATAAAAAATCAAAGACAGGTATTACAGAATACTGAAATTGATTACAAACTCGCTTGTACAAAGAAAAGCCTAGAAAGAAATCCTAGGAAATAATATGAGTACAATTGTTTAGTTTTGATTCTGGGGGGTGACGGTAGAGCTAGAGGTTCGGAAAAGTGCTATCAACTCTGCCTTACTTCTTGCACTATCTGACGCAGTCTTTAGCTCTTAAAGAAATTATTATTTTTTGAAGGTTTCCATCCTTTTGCAGGGGTGTGGCACCCTGCTATATATAGTGGTTTATGTGTTTAGCCGTATAGATAGCATGTGGCCACGTGGCTAATTAGCATGTGAAGACCCGCTCTTTGGCCGCCATCTGTCAATTTGTTGGGATTTTGTTACAGAAAATTTGGACAGTTAAGACTTTGTCAGTCTGCCACGTGTCCTATCGCAGGAATCATTTTGACCGGCACGGATCTCTCAGTTTTCGACCATGTGAGGCCACATGAGACTCATGCGGCTTAAGTCGGAGACTTCCTTAGCCCAGACATAGCTTAAGGATTTAAGTAGCATAGATTCTATATTTTGGCCGCATAAAGCTCATGCGGCTTGGATCACAGTCACCCTTAGCCGCATAAATTTTGGGGACTTTGGGGCCACATATGTTTGAGCCGCATAAGTTTTATACGGCTTTGGTGACACTCTTTCTGGCCGCATAAAAGCATATGAACCCTGCTTTGGTGACGTCTCACGTCTTATCTTTTTGTCAAAGTGTCAGAGCTATCATTTTTGTCAGTTTTTGACAGGACTTGTCAGCTTTATCAGACGAACTGATCCTCTTGGCCGCATATCTTTCTTCTGCAGCTGGTTGTCGACGGGCAGCATAAGGGATTTGGATATGTCATGCGGCCTTCCTTTATGCGAACCTGTTTGGCCCAAGGTACATATACGACCAACTGTGATCCATATGAAGCCCATATTTTCCATGCTTCTACAAACAAGGACTAACATCCTAGAGCTGATCCATGGCAACTACACAACCTATGTTTTCCAACCATGGTGAGGGACAGTCCACTCATAGGCCACCCCTATTTGATGGAACCAACTACACCTATTGTAAATCTAAGATGAGTTTCTATCTCAAGTCTCTAGACTTTGACCCGTGGACCTTTGTTACTGATGGTTACAAAAAGCCCGCCAGAATAGTTGTCGAGGGAGATCTCATCAAAAAACACAATGACATGTATTCTGACGAGGAGAAGAAACAGGCGAGCCTAGATGCTAGAGCTATTAATGCTCTTTTCTGTGCAATAGACAGGACTGAATTTAACAGGGTCTCGACATGCACCACCTCGCACGAAGTATGGAAGCTTCTGGAAGTGACGCATGAAAGAACCACTCAAGTCAAGGAATCTAAGATCAGTCGTCTAACTCAAGAATACGAGACATTCAAGATGAAGCCAAATGAGACACTCACTCAAATGTTCACAAGGTTCCTTGACGTCATCAATCCTCTGTCATCTCTTGGCAAATAATACTCCAATCATGAAAAGATCTGCAAGTTACTTAGGGGGCTACCAAAGATCTGGAACCCTAAGGTAACAGCAATTATAGAAAAAAATGATCTCACCAAAATGTCTATGGAAACTTTGATGGAAAAGCTGATGACCCACGAGCTCGACCTCAAAGACTTCGATGAACCTTCTCCAAAGGCAAAAGAGATTGCCCTAAAAGCTCATCGTCGAAGGGCTGATCCTGAAGAGACTGACGACGACAATTCAGAAAGTGATGATCAAGCTCTTCTAGTCCGTAACTTCAAGAAGTTCCTTCGTTTCAATCGAAGGAAGAAGGAACAACAAGAAGACGACGAGGAAGAACCAACTTGCTATGGCTGTAAAAAGACTAGACATGTTCGAAAGGAATGTCCATTTGCAAAGAAAGGTAACAGATATGAGAAGCTCTATAAGAAGCCCTCTTCGCGAAAGTACGCCAATACTAGTATTTGGCACAAAAGCGAAGCCAGTGATTCTGAGGAAGAAGATGACTCTCCTCGAGACACTGCTAATGTCTGCCTAATGGCAACATCCGATAAAGTAACTGACGAAACTCTTAATGACTTTACTTTTGATGAACTTAGCGATGCTTTTAATGACTTGCTAAATGATCACAAGAAAGTTATTAGTAAATATAAGCATGCTAAGGAGAAAATCAAAGGCTATGAAATAGAGATTCATAATCTTTCTTCTTTACTTGATAATGTTAGAGACACTCCACCCACGGAAGTCATTGATGAGGTATCCAAGCTTAAATAAAGCTTACATGATATCGAAACACTTATTGAGAAGTAGACACGTGAGGCACTCAACAAATAGCTTGCTGAAGAAAAGAACAAACACAAGATCTTTATTGCTAAGATTGATGGTCTGAATGCTAAGTGCAATGAACTGAATGTTGTCTCTAAGAAATTAGAGATCAGATTGGGGAAACAGGTTGCTCAACCTCAAATCCAATTTCACAGTCACAAAATACCAGACCACTCATAATAGTAAAACACGTCACCTACATGCAGCACGTAATCATGCTTATATGTACATGTACTCCCATGCAGCACGTAAACCACATGCATGTAGACATAATTCTCAACCTACTCATAACTATTATCTTGCTACTACACATAGTCACTATCCTGCTGTTTCACATAACTATCACCATACTGCATATAGACATCACTATCAACCTGCTCCTAACACAAATAGGCATGCTACTTGCACATACTGTGGATTACATGATCATATCTCACCACAATGTAGAATTAGGAAATTAGTTGATATTAATCGATATGGGTACCAAAGACTAACATTTTAGGACCCACAAGAACTTGGGTACCAAAGGTCACATCTACTCGTGATGTAGGTAGACCTTCCTTCTTCAACTAAAAGCAAGTAGATTCTCGATAGTGGGTGCTCGCAACATATGACTGGAAACGTAAATTTTTTCGTATCACTATCGATGAAGAAGGAAGGATATGTATCATTCGGTAACAATTTAAAGGGCTACATCATAGGTAATGGTACTATTGGTTATCCTCCTTCTCCTGTAATAAAGGATGTCTGCTTAGTGACTGAGTTAAAGCATAACCTGCTCAGCATAAGTCATCTTGCTGATCATGGATATGATATTAACTTTGGAAAGAATAAATGCTACATTTATGATAGATCAACTGGAGACATTACTTTTGAAGGGATAAAAGAAGATAACATTTATATTTTCTATCTATCTAGAAATACTAACAGTGCAGGAAGATGCCTCTACGCCCACACAGATAAAAGACTTTTGTGGTACCAGTGTCTTGGTCATGCCAATATAGATACTATATCCAGGCTATCGAGAAAGAAGTTAGTAAGAGGTCTACCCGACATCACATTCAAGAAAGACATGGTATGTGTCGAATGTGAACTGAATAAGGCAACCAAATCTTCATTTAGATCCATAAACACTGTAAGTACTACTAAGTACTACACATGGACTTATTTGGTCCCAGTAGAGTAGCCAGTCTTGGTGGAAAACTCTATACTTTTGTTATTGTATATAATTTTTCAAGATTTACTTGGATTTTCTTCCTTATAAACAAAAGTGATACTATTTCAGTTTTCAAAATCTTTGCCAAAAAGATCCAAAATGAAAAAGGCTACATGATTACTCGAATCCGAAGTGATCATGGAGGCGAATTCGAAAACTCTAATTTTGAAAAGTTTTGCGAAACAAATGGTTTGGATCATGAGTTTTCTTGTCCTATAACTCCTCAACAAAATGGTGTTGTGGAGCAGAAAAATAGGACTCTTTACGATATGGCTAGAGTCATGTTGAATAAATTTTTACTTCCGAAATATTTTTGGGCAGAAGCTGTCAGTACAGCTTGCCATGTTTTAAATAGGGTGCTTATTCGACCTATTTCGAAGAAAACACCCTATGAGCTTTGGTTTGGTAGGACTCCTAATGTCTCTTATTTTAGAGTGTTCGGTTGTCGATGTTTTATCCAAAATACCAAAGACAACTTAGGCAAGTTTGATGCCAAAGCTGACGACGGTATTTTTTTGGCTATGCTGCCAAGAGTAAGTGATATAGAGTGTTCAACAAATGCTCAATGATTGTAGAACAATCTACTAATGTGTCTTTTGATGAGGAAAATAGTACATCGGCTATCCCCGACGATGATGTTGAACCATCAACTTCCACACCGATGAATATCACCCCTGAAACAAATTCTCTGGAGGACTTACCAAAGAAGTTCGAGTTCAAGCCATCACACCCAGAAAACTTGGTAATAGGTGAGGTATCACGCGGAGTAAGTACTCGATCATCTTTAAGAGATTCTATTGCTAGAACTGCTTTCATTTTGCAAATTGAACCTAAAAATGTTTTAGAAGCTTTTAATGATGAATTTTGGATTTTTGCTATGCAAGAAGAACTCAACCAACTCGAAAGAAGCCAGGTCTGGGAACTTGTTCCTAAACCAGCAAACCATTCGATTATTGGTACTAAATGGGTTTTTCGTAACAAAGTAAATGAAGATGGTTCAGTCACTCGCAACAAAGGGCGTCTAGTAGCTCAAGGATACAACCAAGAGGAAGGTATCGACTACGATGAGACGTATGCTCTAGTTGAAAGACTTGAATCCATTCGGATGCTTTGTGCCTTTGCAAATTTTTAAAATTTTAAACTTTTTTAAATGGATGTGAAAAGTGCTTTTCTGAATGATTTTTTTAAAGAGGAAGTCTTTGTAAAATAACCCCTGGTTTTGAAAATCATAAATTTTTTGACCACGTTTTCAAGCTCAAGAAAACGCTCTATGGCCTCAAACAAGCCCCCAGAGCTTGGTATGAACGCCTAAGCAATTTCTTACTAGATAAAAGTTTTTCAAAAGGGAAAATTGATACTACACTTTTTACCAAACTTTTAAAGACACCATTCTTTTAGTTCAAATTTATGTTGATGATATCATATTTAGGTCTACTAATAAAAATTTATGTCAAGATTTTGCTAAGTATATGCAGAACAAATTTGAGATGAGCATGATGAGGGAGCTCAATTACTTTCTCGGACTGCAAGTCAAACAAACTTCGCAAGGAACATTCATCAGCCAGTCAAAATACACAAAGGATATGCTGAAGAAGTTTGATCTTGACAACGTCAAACCAATCAGCACTCCTATGGCTACTACAACCAAGCTGGAACCTGATGAAAGCGGTAAACCTGTTGACAAACGTAAGTATCGAGGTATTATTGGTAGTCTACTTTACCTAACTGCTAGTCGTCCCGATATCATGTTTAGTGTTTGTCTATGTGCTCGCTATAACGCTAGTCCTAAGGAATCATACATGTCCGCCGTTAAGCGTATCTTTCGATACCTTAAAGGTACTATTACAGTGGGATTATGGTATCCCAAATTTACATCCTTTGAACTTATTGGTTATTCGGATGCTGATTTTGCGGAATGCAAAGTCGACTGTAAGAGTACGAGCGGCACGTGTCATTTATTAGGCTAGGCTCTAGTCTCATGGTTTAGTAAGAAGCAGAATTCTATCGTACTATCAACAACAGAAGCTGAATATATCGCAGCTGGTCGTTGTTGTGCACAAATTCTGTAGATGAAGCAAACCTTTGCAGACTATAACCTATCTTTTATGCACATTTCTATTTTTTGTGATAGCACTTGTGCTATTAATCTGACTAAGAACCCAGTATGTCACTCACGTACGAAACACATTGAAATTCGTCACCATTTTCTGGTTGATCATCAACAATACGGCACCATTAGCGTAGAATTTATCGACACAGATCATCAGCTAGCAGATTTTTTCACCAAATTACTAGCCGAAGAGCGCTTCAACTTTCTTTGTTGTAAATTAGGAATTTTGGATGAAACGGTTATTAAATAAATTGGCCAGCATAAATAACGATTATGACATGTATCTTTATGATGACTTTACTATGGGTACAAGACGAAATGGTTCTTCTAACAACAAGCCGTAAAAGCTTAAGCGACACGGTGCACTAGTCTTCGGACTACCGCTAGCTGGGATTCGGCTCCTATAGCTACCCCATGGCAATTTCATCGTAATGGTCGTTGTCATAAATCCTTGTTTATTATATAATTTAATTGCATTTATAACTTAGTTAATTCAAAACTTTCTAAATTCTATTTTTTTCAAAAATATGCCACTTTTCAAACTTTCAAACTTTATTCTTTTTGAACCAACACTTAGCCAGTTTTTCAACTGTCCTATGTTCTGTGCCCATGGAGGCAGAGTTCGGACCGAACTATGCCCTACACAGAGTTCGGGCCAAATCTGTGTCCCTGGTCACAGAACCCTCCTTGCCGCTCAACCACCCATTGAATCTAATCCAATGGCTTTAATTTAACCCGACCTGGTGCCCTATTCTTCTATAAACCCGACCAATCCTTTCTCTCCTTCTTCTTTACCACCTCCAAACTCTTTCTCCCTAATTTCTCTCCAAACCCTAACCCTATTTCTCTCACCTCTTGGATATTTCACTCTCAAAATTCAAGGAGCTTAGGTTTGGGGCTATCCTCTTCCATATTCTACTACTCTTTTGAGGTATACTCTCTTATTTTCTCCATCTCAAATTTCAAATTTTTTTCATTATCAATGGTACCTAGATTATTCAATAGGGGAAAAAGGGCTAGAACCGAGGGTGCTTCCTCCTCCAACCCTCCTCCTCAAAATATTCAACCCATTCATCCACTTTTTAATCCACCACCACCTTATGTCCCCAACACATTCAATGAACAAATTTTTGTTTCATTGGAGGCTTCCAATGAATGGTTCAATGACTTTCGTTTAAGGAGTGTGTATGCAGGTCATCCTATCAATTTCATAATATTTTCTAGATATGACTCATTGGTCCATGATCTTTGTCTAGATGAGTTAGTTTCTACATCATCTCTTATATATTTGAATGCTATCCAAATGTTTTACTGTAATCTCACTTTTGACGATACACGAACCTATTCTCGTGTTGCCGGAATCGACATCACTTTTGATGATTTTGAACTTATGGAATATCTCGAGATCCCGGAACCCAATTCTTGGAAGAAACTTGTCGATGCTCGCAAGTTTCAATTTCCCGATGGATCGTCCCTTGAGAGTTTCAAGAATGATTTGTGTACTCCCAACACTCGCCCACGCAAGTTACTTGCTAAATTTATTAACCCATATTTCTATGAACTTCATCGTATCATTTTCTCCACAATCTTGCCCAAAGCGGGATCGACTGATGAAGTATATTATTTTGAGATCTCTGTACTTTATCATCTTCACTTCCATGTCCCTTTTGACTTTTTGCGTACTATGATGGACTGGATGATTAGTATATGAAAGAAACCTCGACCATTGGTCTATGCCCTATATTTGCCAATGATTTTTCATGCGTTTAATGTTCCTATTGATGAGTGCCAGTTCCTTCCAGCCCCTGTCTATCTGTCTAAGGCAAGGCGGCTTCTAGCGGCAATTGAGTCTCCTGCTGAGTCAGAGCATTCCGAGTCTGATGCTCAAGCTGATCCACCTGCTCTTAGGCAACCTGCGCCCGAGCCACCTGCTACTCTCGAGTCCATTCAGACCATGTTGCACGATCGTTTCATGTTGGAAGACGATCGCTGGACCCAGCTAGATTATCGTACCACTCTACAGATGAGTGCCATCAGTAACTCATTATATGACATCCGATACACCATGTCTCGACATTCCACTATGCCCCTTCCTATGGAGCGACATCCATCTTGTGCCGGTTACCGTATCGATGACCCCTGGGTCATGCGATATCTGGATCCGGATGCAGCTTTTATGGATGTCACACCCCAGAACCAGAATACTGGAGAGCAGGGGCAGACATAGCCAGCTACGTATATGAAATGGAATCCATCTCGCTATACGGTCATGGCTGTCTAGATACATGAGGGTTTACTATAAGCCAACAGTCTCCTAGGGTTATGAACAAGCCTAATGTCTCAATCACAAGCAAGTAAGTAAATGTTACAAGATGCATGATCATTAAATATACAATAATAAGGCGTCCCAAATATTACATATTCAGCTGATCATGAAGCTAGTCGTTACAAAATGTTAGGACTAGCAAGAGTTTAGTCATACATGATCAACCCTAGGATCTGTCAATCATGTTACAGCCCGTAGACAGACAGTAAGTAAGTACAATCGAGCTAAACAGGTGCTCGTCGGCTAAACCCCTCAAAAGAATATTTTTACAATAGAGTGGGAGAGCCAAAAATAACCCACTCGTTGCCAGGGTTCCGTCTAGTGGCCACCATCTGGCTGGAAGGTCGGTAGATCCTCTGGAGCTGCTCCAAAATCTGGCCACACAAAACCAGCTGGATCAGATCCCAGAAAGAGCAAGTGCCACAATGGAAGCTTCACTTAGGAACTAAAACCAGCAATCAGCACAAGATATAAATAAAAGTAAGAACTGAAAATAAAGAGAATACATCAGGATGATATACGACGAGATAACCATGGAACTATTCAGATAACCAGGTTACAACCCGTAAACCAAACAAGGACCGGGGTTGTAACCCTTCGTCTGAACAGAACTTGGAATTCTCACCATTTATCAGTAAAATAAATACAGGCATTCAGGTCATACAGTAATCTGGAACAAGATCAGGGCAAGACTAGACTGGTTAGACTCCATCCAATCATTACACGGCCAAGCAAGAATTATGGCTTGATACTTTAACTAACTAGGGTTATTACAGGCCTAATTACTAACAAGATGCAGTGAGAATACTCCACAGCCACAAGCCCTGCAGACCATCCAGGTTACCCGGGTTAAAAAAATTAGGGTTGAATTCAGGTGGGTACATTGTCCAGGAAATGAATGTACCCTTAGGTAGCTTGAAGGGTGCAACACATGACAGTGTACTGGAAATATGCCCTACTCGACGATAGGCTACAGATCCCAAGGCATGCCCAGGTAACGGGATTGCCTGTAGCTGTGAGATCTCTTCATGACTAATGTATTAATCTAGTTATTAACCTTAGTCCATTTCAATAGGTACTCCTGACCGTGGTACTCAGGAGTCCCCTCCTAGACATGATGCAAGACAGGACTAGATTATTTGTATAAGCACAACCGCCCACGGTGTCCGAGATTTATTATACAGGTCATGTCATGTCAGGTAGCCGTCGTAACAGCTATTCAAGATAATCATGTCAGGTTTATCATATCAAGTGTACTAGTCAGGAGTGTGCCACGACGGGCCACTATCAGGTCATGTCAGGTTATTATGTCAGGAGTGCACCACTATGGGTCACTATCGTGTCATGCTCAATTATCAATTCCAAACATATCAAATGAATTCATGATTTTCAAGTTCAGGACAAAAGGCGTAAGGATATAAAATGGACGTAAAATATCTAATAAAATATCAATATTCAGGGCTACAGGAGAGCCATGCGGCTAAAGTATATGCGGCCAGGAATGATCTCATGCGACTGGATGAGAACAGCCCATGCGGCTGAATGGGGTCAGGCGCATGCGGCTAATAAGGGAAAAGCCCCTGCGGCCAAGAAGGAGTTCGGGTCCATGCGGCTGGGAAGTGTTGAGATGGGGGTTCATGCGGCTGGCGGGGAGGGGTAGACCCTATGCGGCTAAGAATATTCTTGGCCCCATGCGGCTGAGATCAATCGAATCCATACAGCACAGGGTTCAAAAACCCATGCGGCTGGAATCAATTGGATCCATGCGGCCCGATCAATTGAGCCCATGCGGCTCAGGTCAATCAAGTCCATACGGCTCAGGTAGGAGCGGAGCTTATGCGGATGCGGGGTCACGCGTCTATGCGGCTGCGACTCAAGTGGGGGGGGCTCATGCGGTTAAGATAATTCATGCGGCTCAGAAGAGTACAAGGGCGCATATGCGGCCAAGTGGGGAAAAGTCCATGCAGCCAAGAATGAGACTCAGCCTATGCGGCTGAGAGTCTCATTCGGCTGAATCACTTGCCGCATGAATTGTCATGCGGTCATGTTAAGTCTAAGCACAGTTCATCTTCTCCAATTTTCTGAGAGGAAGAACACCATGAGAGCCAAGCTCTCAAGCTCCACAACTCCATCATCCAGAACCCAAATCCGAACTTCCATAGGTCAAAATAGGGTAGAACGAAATTCTCTACAACATAGAACCATCAAAACTCAGAAATAACAAGGTTAAGTAGATCAAAACCCAAGAAATCCGAAAATAAAGTAAATATAGATCTACAAGAATCTAGCCATGGAAAGTAAAAATGCCAAGTTCTAAAGTTCTTTAAAATGTAGTAAAGAAGAGAATGGAGCAATAAAATCAGAGTTCCTCCATGAAGCAAGTTGCACTTGCCTAGACCTCTCTCTCCTCTCTCTGGTAGGTAAGGAAGTAAATGAGGAAGAAGAAGATGATAAATGAAGAGAGAGAATAAATAGGGCTAATAAATACAAATGGTGGTGGTAGGTAGGGGGTTCACCTCGGGTTCATCATGAACCAATAGTAATCCCAAACTGAACCAAGCCAACCGAACCAGCCCAAGGAAATAAACCAAGCCAAGATGCTAGCTAAGCAAGGAATCATGCAATACAGAATAAATACGTACACGTATTCCAAAATACGTAATACGAACACAGGCATTACAGTGGATCCTCGTCGTTCTAATATTGATCCATCTGACACCGCTGGACCATTCAGTGCTCCATGATGGATGTGGTTCTGCACCTGCTGCTGCTACTACTGATGATCTTCTTTAGTTTTATGCTTTATGGACTTCTGCTTATGTAGTTTTATTTTCTTGTCTGAGTACATTTTCAGTTTATGTGGATCTTTAGATTTTATCTGCAGTTATTATATTGTTCTCTTTTACCTATAAATTGTGTGCTTGCTAGTTAATACTTTATACAGTCTTCTGCCTGTCTGTTTGGTGTTCATTTTTGATAAATGCCAAAAGGAGAAGATCTATTTGATATTTATATCTCTATCATATTGTGTGATCTCTGTGTTTTGGAGGAGATAATGTATATCAGGATACGACACTTTGGTTTATGGGGGAGCTACTATTATGGGGGAGCTACTGCATTCTATGTTTGTCTACCCCTTCCTTGTGTCCAGGTATGAACATTGAATATACAAATATCATTTTTGTAAATTATCAATATGGAAGATATTATTGACCGAAACTGGATCACAGTCAACCAAATATTGACAAATTGATAATATGATACTTATCATAATTTAATATGACACATCAAGACAGCACTCAGTGTAAGACGGACGTCGTCTCTCGCCTGCAGCGTACTCGTTTTCAGAGTGTACTATTTTATATTTATTGAGTCTAGCAAAATGGAAACTGAGTAGCACTGGGTATTCTTGGCTTAAACCTTATCCCCAAACAAACCCAAAGCTCCACTAAGCCAAACTTAGCCCACAAAGCCCATCTAAACTCTCTGTCAGCAAGGAGACAGAGTTCGGACCGAACTCTGCCCCCTGATTTTCAGGACCCTAATTTTAAGGGCTTGCTATTTGCAAGTTGTCCAACGGCCATATTTTTGAATATTTGGGACAGAGTTCTGGCGGAACTCTGTCCTCCTGGACTAGTATAAAAAACCCATCATTTCTACCATTTTCAATCATCCAATTATCTTTTCCTCTCTTCTCTATAAGCCTCATACAAGCCTTAACCTTCTCATCTACTAGTCACAAGCTTCATAAGCCTAAAAGTGCTCAGTGCTATTTAGTTAGAAGTTTGTGCAAGAGTCAAGAAAGTCGCTTGAAAAATTCCAAGCTTCGCTACAGCGATCTTTGTAAGAAGTTGACGTGCTCTTCTGAAGAAAAGGCACGGGGTGTAACTACTATTTCACAAATAGTAGATTTAATCCTAAGCTAGAGTTCTCAGGCCTGGACTAGTCCTCCACGAGGGAAACTAGGTTAAAAATATGCTGTGTTTGCGTATGCTCTCTTAATCTTTTTATTTTCGCATTTACTACTCTGATTATTTACTGTTGGTGAAAAGAGTTAATTTTATTTGGCCATTATTGTTATAAACTCTAATTTACCCCCTCTAGAGTTTTCTATCTGTTCTTCAAGTTCTAGGACTGACCTTCCTTTATAGTGAACGCCAAAGCAGCAGAAGAGAGCACCGACAAGTTCAAACAATTAGGTATCCAAATGCCTAATCTTGACAAAGATGAACACGCTACACCAAATAATAGTGGTCGTCAGAACAATCGCAAGAGCAAGAAGACTTTGGCTATTAACCTCAAAGGCAAAGGAACTCTAGCTATCAATATAAGTCAGCCAACATCTACCCCAACAGCACCACTATAAAGGGCACCACGTCCAAAAGAAGAATACTCTTTTGATGAAGATGATATCATGAATATCTTTGGTTGTCTAATCAAGAGCAATAAACTTCAACTGCTAGAAGCAAAACGGCCAGAGGAAGTTGGTAAGACTGACCATCCTAAATATTGTGTTTACAATAGATTTATTGGACATCCAACTCGAGCATGCTATGTACTCAAGGGTAAAATTTATGAGATGGTCAATTCTGGTGCAATCACTCTCCAACAAGACGATAAAACTGTAATGGCTAACGTCGTCTCTCTACAGTTTAGAAATTTTCCAGCCCAACTTGTGCAGGACGGCGTCATCCCCATCCCGAGAACTACTCTGGAGATTGTTAATCTTCCACCTGTACGAACTGATAGTCTTGTTCCTCTGTCTACTGATAAAGGAGAAATTATGTGGATCCATTCAGATTTAGTGGCTGACTTTGAAACATTGTCTTCCTACACCAAGTCTAAGAAGGCCACTAAATATAAATCATGTCATATGATTTCGTTGGGTGAACATTGTCTTCCACCTCTAACTGCTACCTTCATCTCGACAGCAGATAATTCTTCTTCTTTTTCCCCTGCTGAAACAGCATTATAAAAGTCAGAAGCCAAATATTAACCAGCTTTTCATCTGTATAGTCTACAGTCTCGTGAAATAATGACAAAAATGGGATATGATCTACACAAGCCCTCTGGTTTGAACCATGGAAAGGGATCTCACGTACCTCTTTCTCTATATCTTTCTCATAACCAATCTCGGGTTGGTTTGGGTTACAGGATGAACTCTTCATCTTGTCAAAATAAACCTTCCAGAAGCAATTCCTAGGCAAAGAGTTGCAATATGGTGTCCTTCGAACCTATATCCGAAGAAGAAGTCTTAACTGGTACTAGTGTTTGCCATTAAATATCAAAGACAGGTATTACAGAAATACTAAAATTGATTACAAACTCGCTTGTACAAAGAAGAGCCTAGAAAAAAAATTTAGGAAACAATCTAAGTACAATTTTTTAGTTTTTGATTCTGGGGGGTGACGGCGGAGGCTCGGAAAAGTGTATCAACTCTGCCTTACTCCTTGGACTATCTGACGCAGTCTTTAGCTCTTGAAGAAATTGTCTTTTGAAGGTTGCCAGCCTTGGATTGCCAACCATTTGCATGGGTGAGGTACCCTGTTATTTATAGTGATTTCAGGATGAAGGATATTTTGAGCCGCATAGATGGCCACGTGGCCACATGACTGCAACAGCATATGAAGACTCGCTCTTTGGCTGCCAACTGGTGGTTGGTTGAGATTTCTTTGTTGAAGCAAATCTGGGTGGTTGAGACTTGGTCAACTTGTCACGTGCATCAACTAATCTTCTGTGGCGAGCCGCATAAAGGATGTCTCCTGGCCGAGCCGCATGAGGACTGTCTCATGGCTGAGCCGCATGAAAGAATGTCTCAAGATCGAGTCGCATGAAGGACGTCTCATGATCGAGCCGCATGAAAGAATGTCTCATGACCGAGCCGTATGAAGGAATGTCTCATGACCGAGCTGCATGAAGGACGTCTCATGACCGAGCCACATGAGGAGTGTCTCATGACCGAGCCGTATGAAGGACGTCTCATGACCGAGCCGTATGAGGAATGTCTCATGACCGAGCCGCATGAGGAATGCCTTTTAACCGAGCCGTATGAGGCCATCTCATGACCGAGCCGTATGAGGAATGATTCATGACTAAGCCGCATGAAGGATATCTTCTGGCTGGATGGGTATGGGGGCCCTAGGAGAAGGTGTTGTACCGAATGTCACGATTTGAGAGAGTTTCGTTTGTCTCCCCCTTGACTTCTCAAAAAAAATGAATTTGACCGACCCTCCTCATTGGCGGGTGTTGGCACTATGGATTGTGGATCTCCTTGTTCGAAAAAGATTTGACGGTGGACTCCTTCAGAAGATTATGATGCCCTTGACTGAGACGATGCACCTAACTGCGACATCTGAGTAATGCATCTATTTGAGAGCAGGCCGTTACAATGTCTTCAATTGGCATCATGTTTCTGAGATGATGTTGGAAAGACGCAGTAGGTCGCAGTCGCTGGAACACAGACTGCCTTAATAGTAGAGCCACTGTCTTGTGGCAGCGGCAGTTGATGATGGCTTAGGTGCAGTGATGTCTTGGAAAGGGCTCATCCCACGCCAAGGTTGCTTCTCCCTTCTGGCATTTGTAAGTAATCACCTCTCGCAAGTTGATAGTAGATTGATCTACCTTCGTATCCGTTTTGTGGGCCCGGGTATCCCGAGCACCCGGGTGCGTACGTATCATATTTGCTCCCTGATCTGAGGCTAGTAAAAGCACTTGATCTCGATTGTTGTAGGAAGACTTTTGGGACCATCATATTGGCTCCCTGATCTGAGGCTAGTAAAGCACTGCGAGACAGGACAAGATATGACAGGCCCGCGAATAAAATATGTGATATGACCCTGGACTTATTCAACTTAGCACCCAAAGGTGCATAGTAGAAAGAGTCCAAGTTGGAAGCTTCGACATTCTCAATAGGCCGTATAGGGTCTGGCCCGCAAGAGATCCCCCTCCCCCCGACTTGGTTCAAGCACAATAACTGCACCCAAGTGGGAGGGAGACTTTAAGAGTCGGCTCATATCTAGTACAAGTACACCCGAGATGATTCTGTACAGTTTACCATCGGTAGCGCGTATGATTTTTGTGCGCGCATCTCTGGTTTACTGTTGGCATAACACGTTTGAAGCGCATGGCCCGTGTCGTCTTAGATTTCTTCATACTAGCCCGCGAAGACGCCTAGTACTCAGAACCCAACTTATTCTCGCCATGACAGCGAGTGACTCAATTGAGTGATTCTTTTTCTTTTTTTCTTTTTATTTTTGGTGCCTTTTTTACAGGAGGCAAGGGGGCTCTATATATAGAATGGAATGAGCCATTTCTTCTTCTCCTTTCCGATATGGGACTAAAAGTAATATTTTCCATGCTTCTACAAGACCCCCTTCAAAGTTTTCAAATTGCAAATTTGGAATACTTTGAATAAGAAGCATGGAAAGTATAGTTGTTTTAGGTGTGGCAATCCTATCAGAGGTAGCATGGACGTGATAGGTTTGGGTACTTCCGCTGTGGACTTATCATCCTTGGCATACCTTAGTTTTAGGTACAGATAATAAGTTGAGAGAGGAAACCAACATATTTACTCAGAGGTGATATGGACATGGTAAATATGAGGTTGATGGTAATGAGGACGTGGTGGAAGTGGACTCAAATGAGGATACATAGAACAACTCAAAGGTAATATGGACGTAGAAGTTCTACGTAACGGGTAATGAATGCCATGGGATAACTGGGTTCCAGAAGCATATGATTGTGAAGAAGGGGTACATGTACTAGAGGACCTAATACAGCATTTGTGGTTAACAGAGGACATTTGTGGACCTATTATCCTTTTTGTGTATGGGCGGTGTGAGTATGGATAATAAGTGGAGAGAAAACCAACATATTTACTCAGAGGTAATAAAGACGTGGTAAATATGGGTCTAAAGTAGAGCCTTCCTACTCATAGGTAATGAGGACGTGGTAGGAGTGGGCCTAATGAGGATACACAGAACAACTCAGAGGTGCTATCAACGTGGAAGTTCTATGCATTGGGTGGTTTGTTTGGGATGGACAAAAAAATAACTCAGAGGTAATATGGACGTGGTTGTTTTTCCCGTTGGAGAATTTTGTGGACCTATTGCCCTTTTGTGCATCTGAAAATGCGAGTAAATAGATTTGAATGATATTTTGTGGACCTACTACTCTTTGGTACACCGATGGTACGAGTAATAGATTATGATAACTTTCGTGGACCTATTACTTTTTTGCGCACTGGCGGTACGGGTAATAGATTTGAAACAAAACCCAACGGAGGAAATATGGATGTGATAGGTTTTGTGGTCTTAACACCGTGTCTTTTATCCCGGGTTGGGTACAGGTGTCAAGTGGGAAGACTATCGGTATCAGAGGTAATATGGATGTGACACACGACAATCAGGAGTAATTTTTGGTGGAATGGATTTTAAGACAAAACCTAACAGAGGTAACATGAACGTGATAGGTTTTGTGGTCTTAACACCATGTCTTTTATCCCGGGTTGGGTATAGGTGTTAAGTCAAGAGACTATCGGTATCAGAGGTAATATGGACGTGATACACGATAACCAAGAATAATCTTTGGTTGACCTATTACTTTTCTACGCACTGGTGGTACGAGTAATAGATTTTAAAGCAAACTCCGGTAGGGGAAAGCATTCAGAGGTACGATCATACATGACTTCTCGCCCCGAAGATGCGATATGAATCCACTCAAAGTGGTCAGAGAGTAAATTCAGCGGTACCTAAGGGTATATAACTCAACAATCTGAGATATTTGGGGTCAGAGTGTAAGTTCAGTGGTATCAGAGGGTACATAACTCACAATCTGAGAGAGAGTTAGAAGATGTCGTTTAGACATAATTTTTTTGAGGAACTTGCCGTTGACGGGCATCATGAGCAAGTCTCCATTTTGTTTTGCAAGACGGTACGCGCCGTTGGAGAATACGGTCTCGATGACAAATGGGCCCTCCCACTTGGGTTGGAACTTGTCGGCAGTTTTGTGTGTCATAACCATTGGCCTGCGAACTATCAAGACGAGGTCGCCTACTTGGAATATTCTCAGTTTGACCTTCTTGTTGAAGGCTCCAGAGATGCGTGCTTGATAGCGCTCGATTCGTTGTTGAGCTTGTAAGCGCTTGTCGTCTAGGGCTTCCAGCTCTTGTAGCCGTCGACGGTAATTATCATCCGAGGTAGGACAGTAAGTGAAGGCTACGCGGAGAGATAGGATTTGGGTCTCTAGTGGAAGGACTGTCTCGCTCCCGTAAATCAGAGAGAACGACATATTTCCTGTGGCCGTCTGAATTATGGTGCGGTATGCCAATAAGTACTTTCCAAGCTTTTTATTCCAGTCGCGCTTGTTTGAAGACACAAACTTTTTGAGATACTTGATTATGGTCTTGTTAAAGGCTTCGGCCAGACCATTAGCTGACGAATTGTAGGCTGTTGAAGCCATATTTTGAATTTGATACTTTTCACAGAATCGATAGAAGGCATGGCTTGCGAACTGCGGACCATTGTCATGAATGATCCTCCTTGGCAGCCCAAAACGGTAAATGACGTGATGTTTTATGAAACTGATCATGTTTGATGTCTTTACTTCTGTCAACGGAACAACTTTCGCCCATTTGGACAAGTAGTCGATGATTGCGAGAATAGCTTCTGTCAATGGAACATCTTTTGTCAACAGAACAGCTTCCAATGGATCTGTGTACTGTTACACAGTCGCGGATGAAACTTCGAGCTATAAGCTTGTTTACTTCTGCTTCGATGGAGTTTATGATGTCTGGACGGAACCGCCGTTGCTGTTGCTTGACTAGTTTTGCATCCGGATAAATGTTGAGCTTATGAAGTACGATCTCGGGGTTTAACCCTGGCATGTCTTCATAGCTCCAGGTAAAGACGTAGATGTATTCTCTGATGAGTTGCAACAGTGTCTCCCGCTCACCCTCTGTCAAGCTTTTACTAACGAAGATTGGCTTTGGAGAGGATTTATCACCGAGGTTAACTTGTATGACCTCGTCTTCAGACGGAGGGTCTCACAGTTTGAAGCGCTTCTTCCATTGTGCATCCAGTTGTTGGACCCATGGCTCCAACTCAAGCGATTCGAATAGGTCTTCGTCTTCCCCTTCAATATTAGCGGATGTCATATTGACAGATAATGTCTGTCTGAATATATCTCCAATGTTGTTATCGGAGTCGTAAGTGGGTGACGCGGACGAATGAGAGTGCTACTCGCATTTTTATCAGAATTCTCAGGCGTTGTTTCTTGTGTAATATACCCGAGGCCGTGTCTGAATTTGTGATAATGGTCCTGAGGTTTTCCAACCGGTGCTGACAGTTATAGAGGCAATCGCCGACCGTTGCCATAATTTAGACCTGGGGTAGCCTCCATGTTGTACCCCTGCTTTTGCATGAAGTTCTTGGCTTGAGGACTATATAGGTAGAGCGGTAATCTTTCAGCGTCGGGTTCGAGATCGAACTCTTGTGGTGTAAAAGATTGAGGACCTTCTTTTCGGCCCAAGATGATCATGTGGTCCCATCCTCTTCTGTCTAGGACCAGGAAGTAAGCGCCTTTAATGGGAGCAAGTTGATTTGGGGTATGGACGGTTGTCACCTATGTGTACAGGTTAACGTCTAGACAGTCCCGTGTAGCATATATTAGATTAAGCTTATCATACTCATAAGGAATTTTGTCCATAGGGATTACATCATCAGGAGAGGGGCTATCCACCTGTACAACCAGGTACTTGGCGAGTTCTACATCCTCTTCGGCTACCCCCTGCGTGTTCAGAGGTCGGGATGTTGTTTTGGGCAACTTGATCAACAAGGGCTCAGCTTGTGGTATCGGTTTGCTCGAGGATGTCGAATCGGCACTCGGTTGCCGGCTCGTCTTGGGAAGACGGATGACAATTGGCTCGGCAAGGGACTTTGTGTCTTCCAGTTACTTTTGAATGGATTTTGGCAATCGGATCACCATCGATGTCATAGAGGGCCTCGCATCTTCCTGTTGCCATTGATTGGATTTCGACAGTCGGATTACCATCGGCCCTACGACGGATTTTGGCTCCTAGTTGGATCTCGGGAGCCGAATGACCATCGGTTCCAATTATGGAGGTGAAGCAGGAGAACCGGGCACCTCTTTGTGCACAGCTGCGACAAGGGGTGCGACTTTTCTCGGTTTACGGGCCTGGAGATAAATTCTCAAGGGTTTCTCTGGCCCTGTGATGGCCTCCATTTTGTCAGTTATGTGTTTTTTGGATTCGTCATATTAACAAGCCTCCGAAGAGTAATAAGATTTAACCCCTTTGAAGGGATCGATGTCGGCAAATTCAGTCTTTACGAAGCCATGTTTACTGACATACTTGAAGTACTGGTGAAGTGTGGATGGCACGATCATGTAGTCATGTATCCATGGACGCCCCAGGAGAATGTTGTAGCATGTGTCTGCATCTATAACATAGCAGGTAACCTCCATTTTCAGGTCACCAATATGACATTTCAATCGGATCTTCCCCAAGGGATAGCTTCTCCTCGAGTTGAAACCGCTAATGGAAGTATTGGTCACCGCTAGCCGGTGCATAGGGATGCCCAGAAGTTGGAGCAAGCTTTTCGGGATGATGCTTATCGATGAGCCAGGATCGATGTACATTCGATCTACCTTGGTGTCGCCTATGTATCCAGTGTAGTACAAGGGGTGATCATCCATGTTGGTCTTGATCAACATGTCTTATAGAGTAAATATGATGTTGGGCATTGCATCTGTGTGATCGCTGCCCTGTAGATCAGATGACAAGTCTTCCCCTGGAGGCTTGACCTAGGCTAAGTAGGCGTCAGCATTTTGGAGTGCCTCGCTCAATGTGATGTGAAGATCCTTGGAGAGCCTTAGGAGCTTGTATAACGACAACTTTGCCGGCGTATTAGCCAGTTGTGCTAATATGTCAAAGTTGTAAGGTTTCTCCAGTCCCTGAGGTGCGTCGTTATGGAGTGGCCTGTCGAAGCAGGTTTCCTTTGGCTTGGACTTATCTGCCAGCGGTGGCTGAGATGGCCTTGGAACATCAGAGGGAGGCAACGTTGTCGGCTGAGGATCTTCGACTGAGCTGTCCAGTGTATGCTGGACTTGTGCCCCAGACCGGGTAACAATGGCTGTCGCTTCTCCAGCTTCAGCTAAAATTGTGTGACAGGATCTAGACTTCCTGCCCTTCTTCTCGTTGGTAGGAGATGACAACGCCTGGGTAACTTCGGGCACTAAGTCCGGATGCGCCCACATGATCTCTCCTCGCGATGTGGTGAGAGGTACCAATCCAAATATCTGTTTTCAGACGGGTAGAAGATTAGTAACCACCATCGTTGCCCGAGGGATAAGTATTACCCCGTCTAGTTTGCTTGTTGGAGAAAAGTTGCCGAACTGAATTGATACCATGTTCCCCGCCACAGTAACCTCTTCGAAATCTATCGACAGAGCTTTAGAGTCGATAAGACTCTGGATGTACCACTTTAATTGGAAGATGAGTGGAATGATGGACATAGCGGTGGAAGTAACAATATTTTGGGTCCTCCATTTCTGCCGCTCGGGGCTCGTGCCTTGGTGGAGGGAGCTAGATCCTACCCCCTTGCAAGAGCATATCGAAGATAGGTTTGACATGACTATCATCAAATGAGTAATTCACCTTGGGCTACTGACCATCCATCTATTTTTGTTTGGGCTTCTGGGTCGCATCAGCGACCATGGCCTGTTTGCCTTTATTGTCCCGGTTGGAGGTGTCGCCACTGTTGTTGTTGCTGGAGGTGGAACTAGGACGTTTGCCCTTATCTTCTCCATTTGGGATGTATAATCCCAGCTGGCGAGCCTTCTTCAACTTTGCCTCTGTATTGGTAGCACTTGTGATGAAGGTCGTCCAATCCCTGAATTGATCGTCACCCATCCAGAGGCTAATTGTGGGGAGCAACTTCTTCTGGCAGATATCAATCAAGGAGCTCTCGGGATTGCCTTAGGGAAATCTCATTGCGGTTTGGCGGAACCGCTCGATATAGTTGCTTGTTAGCTCCCTCTCTTCCTGAACGACGTCTATGAGAGATGACATCGTCACATCATGCCCCACTTCGTAGAATCTCTCCAGGAATATGTACTTGAAGCCGTCAAAAGAATGGATACCGTTGTCGGGAAGGTTGCGGTACCAATCGAACGCGATCTCCTCTAATACTCCGATGAATAGTCGTGTGAGGATGGCATCACTATGCGGTAAGTGGTCGGTTGTGACCTCAAAGTATAGTAAGTTATGTACCGACTAACAGAGGTCTTCCCATCATATGAATCGATATGAAACGGCTTGTACCGTGGGGGAAAAGGAACATCTCTCCATGCAACAGGATACGACAGCCGTATTCTGAGATCCCGAAAGGAGTCTCGGGCATTGAACATTGCTCGAAGCTCCTGGACTTCCCTTCTCGCCTCCTTGGCTCGTCCGTAGCTAAAGGAACGGATGCTCCTAAAGGATCATCACCAAAAGGAGGGGCGGTTGTGTTGGAGTCCGCGTTGACTGCGGGTCCCAAGCTTGTTTGTCCGAGCATCCTTACTGGTTGAGCTGGCAAGGCGACTTTGATTTCGTCTACAGACTTGACCAAGGACAGGAGCATGGCCTCAAGTACTTCTAGACATTGTCGGTCAGTAGACGCTTCATGATCCTCGTCAGCCATAAAGACTGTCCTCACGTGGGTACAAGTGGAAGGGATCGTAGCAGAGGTGCTCTCTGTGTCGTACACTTGTACAGAGAAATTATCGGGGAATGTCGAAATGTCATCTTCCTCGGACTCGGAAGGGGTGCTACCCCCTGCGCAGGAAGCCGCACCGTCTTGGCGAAGGTGGTGGCCCTCAGGGAAGTACAAGTCTGTTGCGCAGTTCTGGGGGATCTCTACCTCCTGTGTGTGCTCTTGGTACACCGGGTTGTCGCATATATTGAGGGGACTGCTACCCCCAGCTTCATCTACTCCCAAGGAGGCCGAAGGTGTACCCCTATGTGCTGGAAGTTTCTTTTTGGATCGAGTGCCTAAATAGACACCCCCTGTGGTTGTCGGCGGCAACCCTCCAGATGAGAGTTTCTTGCAATACTGGACGAGATTGCCGGGCTGGAAGAGCCGGTCTTCTTTCCTTCTTTGACGGGGGGAACCTTCTGAGTTGAATTACAGGAGGCAAAAGGAAACTCCTCATCTCCTAGAATATGCACCTGTTTCTTGAGTTGTTGTCGGACAGGTGCTGGCTGCTGTAGTCGTTGGAAAACCGACTACCGATCTTCAGGTGCTGTCGACTTGTTGCAGCAGCAGTGGATGATGACTTGGGTGCAACAATGTCCCGAGAGGGACTCATCGTATGCCAAGTTTGCCTCCTTGCGTTTGTGAGTAATCACCTCACGCAAGTCGATAGCAGGCTGATCTACCTTTATATCAAACTTGTGGACTTGGGTATCCCGAGCACATAGATGCGTAGGTATCATATTTGCTCCCAGATCCGAGGCTAGTAAAAGCACTTGCTCTCGATCGTTGGAGGGAGACTTTAAATACCCACCCTGTCCGTTAGCCCTGGGGGACTGGACGCGGGTGGTTCTGTACAACTTTCCATCAGGAGCCCACATAACAGTTAACGGTGCCAGCTGACGATTAGTAGCTTGGACAGTTGACTGGGCTTGTTGGGCCTGTACTGTCCTGGACTTCTTTAAGTTAGCACCTGAAGGCGCATAGTAAGAAGAGTCCTGATTGGAATATTCTACATCCTCAATGGGCCGTATAGAGTTGGGCCCGCTTGAGAGACGGCCGAACGCAGAGCTTCTGACAGGGTCATATGAGACATCCTCCTGTCTGAGGCCAGGATTGGTTGCCGCATGGGCTATCTTCCTGCGGCCAGAGCTGGCTGCAAATAGGCCATCTTCCTGCGGCCAGAGTTGGCTGCCGCATGGGCCATCTTCCTGCGGCTAGAGTTGGCTACCGCATGGGCCGTCTTCCTGCGGCCAGAGTTGGCTGCCGCATGAGTTGTCTACCTGCGGCCAGAGTTGGCTGCCGCATGGACAGACTGCCCATCTCTCTTATGCGGCTTCTTCTTTGTCCGTATGGATTTTTCTTGTGCCCCCAAAAACTCAGCATCGTAGTGTTTTTCTCTGCTAGATTTGGGGACAGTGGGGTCCTCTGCGGTCGGAAGCAAAGCCACAGGAGAGCTTTGGTCACCTCTTGGACTGCAGAAGGAGCTTCTTCGAGGACTTGGTTGGGGGCAACAGTTTTGCGCGCCGACGTCCTACGAGTTCTCTTTGGGTTGTCTCGCTTCTGTGACGGGCTGGCACTCCCTTCAGAGAGCATTTCTTCGAAGGCTTGTTGGTCAAAACAAACCACAAGCATTTGCTGCGTAGAGCCGAGCTTGGATGCGTCAGATTGCGTCACCAGCTTCTCATCAGAGGAGAAGGACGTCCCCAACAGAGTCTCCATCATATTTGCCATTAAATATCAAAGACAGGTATTACAGAAATACTGAAATTGATTACAAACTCGCTTGTACAAAGAATAGCCTAGAAAGAAATCCTAGGAAATAATTTAAGTACAATTGTTTAGTTTTTGATTCTGGGGGTGACGGTGGAGGCTCTGGAAAGTGTATCAACTCTGTCTTACTCCTTGGACTATCCGACGCAGTCTTTAGCTCTTGAAGAAAATGCATTTTGAAGGTTGCCAGCCTTGGATTGCCAACCATTTGTATGGGTGTGGTACCCTGCTATTTATAGTGATTTCGGAATAAAGGATATTTTGAGCCACATAGATGGCCACGTGGCCACGTGAATACAACAACACATGAAGACTCGCTATTTGGCTGCCAACTGGTGGTTGGTTGAGATTTCTTTATTGGAGCAAATTTGGGTGGTTGAGACTTGGTCAACTTGTCTCGTACATCAACTAATCTTCTGTGGCGAGCCATATGAAGGATGTCTCCTGGTCGAGCCACATAAGGAATGTCTCATGGCTGAGTCACATGAAAGAATATCTCATGATCGAGCCGCATGAAGGACGCCTCATGATCAAACCGCATGAAAGAATGTCTCATGACCGAGCCGCATGAAGGAATGTCTCATGACCGAGCCGCATAAAGGATGTCTCATGATCGAGCCGCATGAGAAATGTCTCATGACCGAGCCGCATGAAGGATGTCTCATGACCGAGCCGCGTGAGTAATGTCTCATGACCGAGCCGCATGAGGAATTTCTTCTGACCGAGCCGCATGAGGCCATCTCATGACCGAGCCGTATGAGGAATATTTTATGACTAATTCGCATGAAGGATATCTTCTGGCTGGATGGGTTTGGAGGCCCTAGGAGAAGGTGCTGTGTCGTTCACGATTTGAGAGAGTTTCGTTTGTCTTCCCCTTGACTTCTCGAAAAAAATGAATTTGACCGACCCTCCTCCTTGGCGAGTGTTGGCACTGTAGATTATGGATCTCCTTGTTCGAAGAAGATTTGACGGTGGACTCCTTCAGAAGATTGTGATGCTCTTGACTGAGACGATGCGCCTAACTGAGGCATCTGAGTAATGCATCTAGTTGAGAGCAGGCCGTTACAACGTCTTCAATTGGCATCATGTTTCTTAGATGATGTTGGAAAGGCGCAGTAGGTTGCAGTCGCTGGAACATAGACTACCTTGATAGTAGAGCCACTGTCTTGTGGCTGCGGCAGTTGATGATGGCTTGGGTGCAGTAATGTCCTGGAAAGGGCTCATCGCACGCCAAGGTTGCTTCTCTTTTCTTGTATTTGTGAGTAATCACCTCTCGTAAGTTGATAGCAGATTGATCTACCTTCGTATTCGTTTTGTGGGCCCGGGTATCCCGAGCGTCCGGGTGCGTAGATATCATATTTGTTCCCTGATCTGAGGCTAGTAAAAGTACTTGCTCTCGATCGTTGTAGGAAGACTTTTGGGACCATCATATTGGCTCCCTGATCTGAGGCTAGTAAAGCACTGCGAGATAGGACGAGCTATGACAGGCCCGCACATAAAATATGCGATATGGCCCTAGACTTCTTCAACTTAGCACCCGAAGGTGCGTAGTAGGAAGAGTCCAAGTTGGAAGCTTCGACATTCTCAATAGGCCGCATGGGGTCTGGCCCGTAAGAGATCCCCCCCCCCCCCCCCGACTTGGTTTAAGCGCAATAACTGCACCCAAGTGGGAGGGGGACTTTAAGAGTTGGCTCATATCTGGTACAAACGCACCCAAGACGATTCTGTACAGTTTTCCATCGGTAGCGTGCATGATTTTTGCGTGCGCATCTCTGGTTTACTGTTGGCATAGCACGTTTGAAGCGTATGGCCCGTGCCGCCTTGAATTTCTTCATACTAGCCCGCGAAGACGTCTAGTACTTAGAACCCAACTCATCCTCGCCATGACAGTGAGTAACTCAATTGAGTGATTCTTTTTCTTTTCTTTTTTTATTTTTGGTGCTTTTTTCAAAGGAGGCAAGGGGGCTCTATATGTAGAATGGAATGAGCCCTTTCTTCTTCTTTTTTCCGATGTGGGACTAAAAGTAATATTTTCCATGCTTCTACAACTAGGTCTGGGAAACCTTACCTAAGAGACTATTCAGAAGGACAAGAAAATCTTGTTCCAGCTCTGGAGGCTCCTCAAGCATCATCTTCTCCTGCTATCAATGTTCCATCAGCTTCATCACCTCCAGTAGAACCAACTCTTCCCAAATCGACGACAGCTGACAAAGGAAAATAGCCTATCCGTTTTGATAAAGTATTGAAGAAGACTCCAACTTTGGGACTTGAGAAGCCGTATAACTTTGATATACTGGCTCAGCTGGCTAATACCCCAACAAGATTGTCAATTTTTGAGCTACTCTGTCTTTCGAAGGAAACTCGAGAAACGTTGAGTGAAGCTTTGATGCAAGCTGATACGTGTCTAACATTCCTCAAGAAGCCAGAGGAAGAGCCTATAATATGCCTTCATTGTCATATGTAATGGAACTGATACCCAACATCACCTTTACACAAGATGATACGTTGTTGGAAGATAATCGTCATGACCGACCCCTCTACTTCACGGGATATGTCGATACCATGAAGGTTGATCGCATTTTGATCGATCCTGGGTCTGCACTTAGCATCATGCCAAAGTCTTTACTAGATACATTAAAGATTCCTGAACACAATCTTTCAACAACCATCACGACAATCTTAGGGTTCAATTCTGGAAGAAGTGAACCTCTGGGAATGATTCGTCTGAAGGTTCAAATAGGCAATCTTCGTACAAAGGTTACTTTTTACGTGATCGATGATCATGGCTCTTATAATGCTTTGCTGGGAAGACCCTTTCTGTATGAGCATAACATTGTACCATCTACTCTACATCAATGCTTCAAATATGTAGATGTCAATGGAGAGGTTCAGAAGGAAGTAGCCGACTTAAATCCTTTCAGGAGCATTGAAGCGTATTGTACTGACTCTTGGATGTACAAGGAAGAGTTCATGAAGGTTGTATTGGCGATGGATAGTGAGGAAGATCAGAAAGATACTTCAAAAGATGTTCTCATGATCCCCGTCAAAAGACGTACTGCTCGTCCCTCTACTTCTCAGTCGTTGACTATACATCTTTCCTCTCATAACAAACAGCCTCCTGCTGTAGAAAGGGAACAAAAGGAGATCACCCCTTCTGAGCCTCTGGTTATCGACCTTCGTTGTATCAAACCTTCTCCTTCTCCTTCTTCTTCTCCTTCTCCTTCTCTTTCTCCTCCTCTTGTTATCAACCGTACTAAGCCTTTTGTTAAGGCTAAGAATCCTCCTTCTCCTCCTCTGGTTATCAACCTTACTAAGTCTTCTGTTAAGGCTAAGAATCATGTTGTAAATGATGATGTACAAATTAATAAAATAGCATCTCCTTTACAGTATACTAATGTTCTTTATTATACTCGATGTTATTTAGAAATGTTAGATAACTTTGGACCACTTACCATAGGAGCAGTTCAAGCTTCCCAAAACGAAGTATTGCTCGAACCAATGCAGGACTCCTTCTTCTTAGTTCCTTCCAGGAAGAAAGATGAACTTTCTATACTTTTTAGTAAAGGAACAGAACATAAGATCACGCCTAATGGTGAAGAAAAAAATTACGATAATGAAAGACTTCAACTACGTCGTTATAGTCAACAATCAAAAGATATCATTCAAAAGATGGCTATAATTTTAAAGATGGTCTCAATGGTGGTAAGGAAAGGCAAACTCCTATTCGTATTCCTGCTCCAAAAGGAAAATCACAACAATACTACAGCAAAATGAAGCGGGGACTGGGTTATACTTCACCAATTCCGACTCCAGAAGTCTTCGAATCTGATGAAGAAGAATGATCTAACTCTTCTGATTCTGTCTCATGGGATTCAGATACCAGTGTAGGACACGTCCATCGAGTGACTCTATCTTCCAATATGGTAACTATCGAGTTCTCGGAATATGATGAAGATTTTGCCAAAGTCTCTGAATCTAATCCTTGGACACAAAGGATGGATACTCAATGGGAGCTTCACTTCGAGCAACGTGAGCCACCTACTGAAGATCAGTTGGTTCAAGTCAATGTTGGAGATAAAACCTCCCCAAAACCAATATTGGTCAATAGAAGCCTCCCAAAAATAGATAAACATGAACTGATCCAACTCATAAAGGAATACCTTGATGTATTCGCTTGGAGCTATGAAGACATGCCGGGATTAGTTCCTCGGATTACTACCCATAAAGTCAACATTCTGCCAAATACAAGGCCAGTTAAGCAACAACAGCGTCAATTTTGACCTGACATAATAGACGCCATAGAAGCTGAAATCGAGAAGCTCATTGCCTGTAGCTTCATCAGAGAAGAACAACATCCGAACTGGGTGGCTAATGTTGTCCCAGTTTTGAAGAAAACAGGGAAGGTCCGAGTCTGCATCGACTTCAGAGACCTTAATGAAGCTTGTCCCAAAGACGAATTTCCTTTTCCAATCACTGATGTCATGATCGACAATACTTGCGGATTTGAACGTATATCTTTTATGGATGGATTTTCAGGATATAATCAAATCAAGATACATCCGAAAGATGAGAAACATACATCTTTTCGTACTCCTCTTGGAGTTTATTGCTATACAGTCATGCCGTTTGGTCTCAAAAATGCTGGTACAACTTATCAATGGGCCATGAGTACTATCTTTCGTGATCATTTACGAAAGATGGTTGAATGCTATATAGACGATATTGCTGTTAAAAGTCATCTAAAGGAAGACCACATTCAAGACTTGAGAACTATATTCGATCTAATGCGCCAGCATCAACTCAAGATGAATCCCACCAAGTCATTCCTTGGAGTCTCTAGTGGCAAATTTCTTGGATTCGTTATTATCTCTAAAGGTATACACGTTGACCCTGAGAAAATCAAAGCCATTCAAGAGATGTGCCCTCCACGCAACCTAAAAGAGCTACGAGGATTCCAGGGATGGCTTGCGTATATCAGGAGATTCATCTCAAATCTCTCTGGACGCTGTAGAACGTTCACTCAACTCATGAAGAAAAGTGTGTCTTTTATTTGGACTGAAGAATGTCAACAAGCATTTGAAGACATAAAGCGGTACTTGATGAACCCTCCAGTTCTAGTACCTCCAGTCTCAGGAATATCCTTCCTGATGTATGTTCGAACAATGGACCATTCATTAGGTGCTTTATTAGCTCAGAAGAATAAATAAGGTCATGAACAGGCTATCAATTATCTTAGCCGTACAATGATTGGAGTTGAACATCGATACACCCCAGTAGAAAAAAAAATGTCTAGCTTTGATGTTTGTTGTTCAAAAGATGAGACACTATATCACTGGCCAAACTATTCATATTATTTCTAGAGTTAACCCTCTCCTGGTCCTGATGAAGAAGCCCAGTACACTCAATTCCAGGCTTGCAACATGGACCATATTGTTAGCACAATATGATATGGTTTATGTTCCTCAAAAGTCTGTTAAAGGTCAAGCCCTTGCTGACTTTCTAGCAGCTGATCCAGTTTTCGAAACGTTTAGACTCTACGACGAGATTCCAGACGAAACTTTGGAGTCCAACATGATTTCAGAAGAAATTCTTACATGGCATCTATTCTTTGATGGTGCATCCAGAATTAGACCAAAAGGTGCTATTGTTGCTGGAGTTGGAATCGTCCTCGTCTCACCAGAAGGGTTAGCTATTCAAAGAGCTTATTCTTTAGATGAGTCGTGTTCCAATAATGTGGCTGAATACAACGCTCTGCTTATTGGTCTCCAATTAGCTAAACAATTAGATATTGAATATCTTGAAGTTTACAGAGACTCCAAACTGATTGTTAACCAAGTTAGAGGCACGTACGACGTTCGACATCAAGATCTAGTCCCATATCATGATACAGCGATCAGGATGGCTACTTCATTCAAAGTCTTCTTCATCGAGCATGTACGCCGAGCGGGTAATACAGAGGCTGATGCACTTGCTAATCTTGCAGTAGTGTTAGCAATTCCAGTAAGAAGGCAACAAATGATCATCATCACTAATAGAGAGTTATTTTGTGTCGAGAATAACTTAAATATTGAAGTCAAAATTCAAACATAAAATTCAATAATTCGGTTGAAGTTTGTACCATCAGTGAGGATTGGAGGACTCATTTCATAAACTTCATGGTCCATGATATCTTACCCGAAGATCCTAAGGAGGCTACAATAATTCGTCTGCGGTCACTCAGATTCTATTATAATCTACAAAGACACTCTACCGACGAACGTTTGACGGCTTACTCCTACGTTGTCTCACAGAAGAGGAAGCAAAACAAATACTTCATGAAGCTCATGACGGTGTTTGTGGCGCACATCAACCTAGTCCTAAACTACAGGATCGTATTCGCCGTATGGGTTACTATTGGCCCTCGATGGTATCTGATGCAATCGAGTATGCAAGGAATTGTCGAGCATGTCAAATCCATGCTGACTTCATCCATCATCCATCAGAATTTCTTCACCCGACGGCAGCATCATGGCCCTTTGAAGCTTGGGACATGGATGTCATTGGTCCTATTAACCCTCCCTCATCTCGAGGACATCGGTTCATATTGGCCATAACTGATTATTTCTCAAAGCGGGCTAAAGCTATACCTCTAGCTGAGGTCAAGACAAGCAGCGTTATCAATTTTATTAAGCATCATATGATCTACATATTCGGTGTTCCTCGACGAATCATTCATGATAATGGGCCACAATTTATCAGTCAGAAATATTCACTCAATTCTGCGATGACAACAAGATCAATAATATTACTTCTACAGCTTACAATCCTACAGCTAACGGGTTGGCAGAAGCATTTAATAAGACCATCATCAAACTCCTCAAGAAGTTTGTTTCTATCAACAAACGAAACTGGAGTGAAAATCTTATAGAATGTCTGTAGGTTTACCGTACTACTATACGTACTCCTACAGGCTGCACACCTTTCTCTTTAGTATATGGATGCGAGGCCGTCTTACCATTGGAAATCCAGATCCCTTCCCTAAGGATTGCCATTGCCAATGAACTCACAACCAAAAACAATGATCGTCTGAGACTTCAGGATCTTGAAGAGCTTGACGAGAAACGGCTCCTAGCTCAACAACATATTGAGTTATACCAAGCTCGTCTATCAAAAGCCTTCAACCTTAAAGTCAAAGTCCGAACATTTCAGAAAGGAGAACTAGCTATAACCGTCAGACGTCCTACGACTATGATGCACATGAGCAAAGGCAAATTCAAAGCGAAGTGGAAAGGACCCTATATTGTAAGCAAAGTTTTGTCCTACAGAGCTTATCAATTGACTAGTATGGATGGTCGAGTCGCCATGATGCCCATTAATGGCAAATTTCTCAAGAAATATCATGTTTGAAGACAAATAGATATCAACACAGAAAATCAGAATGTAAATAAAAATTCCTTTTATTTTATAACTCAGGTAGAAGGAAATACATAAAATTAACGAAGACCAGAGCCCACTTGATTGAAAACATATTTCGCAACAAGCTCGAAGACATTATTGTCCGATGACACCAGTAGTTCACAAGCAACCTTCTTCAGAGCTTCTTCCTCGGTAGTACTTCCAGGCTCCACCAGTTTGGCAAGAATGTCCTATTTTGATTCAGGAACAGCCGAGCTTTCTCCTAATTCTGGCCAAATGGGTGGCGAAGGCTCGTCGAAATAAGTGTCGATGGCGGCTTCGATCTTTGGGATGGCCTCAGCCTCCTTGGGTGCATCTTCGGAAGACATTTGCGATGAAAGGATAGGTGTGGATAACATTCTCAAAAGTTCTGTACTATTTATAGACAGAAAGGCCAAACATTTTGTCTCGGGAACCGAAGCAACCTTTCCTCAAAAAGGCGTGTTCGTTCATTCATCTTCTTTTATCTCGTAAAGAAGTCTTCATTTATTCTCTGTCTTGAGAACCGAAGCGACCTTTCTTTGAAAAGGCATGCTTATTCACTCATCAATCTTTTTATGCCTACATTTATTATCGTTTATTTACTTTCTCGTAAATAAAGCCACAGATAATAAATACTCAAAATCCCCCGTGGAGTCCATCCAAATTATCAATTCTATCTTTTGAAACCTAGCTATTTTTAAAGATATCTTATCTTTATGATAAATCTGTATTATCACAGATATCGTCTTTTTAGACATGATACCCTGTCTTTGAGTCCTAGCCGATTTGAAGATCATCAATAGAAAAATAAATTCACGCCCATATTACCTCTGGATTCTATTTTCTATATCATCACATCAAGTCATAAAGGAGAGAAAAATCATTCTTTATTCTTTCTTCAAAAATATAGATACATCTTAATGAAAATCTATTACATCTCGGATTTTCATTCAAAATATAACAAATAGAGGTCTATTACATCTTTGGATCTTCTTGTTGGTGCCAGTTCCGTGCCGACTCGACCTGAAGCAGCAAGCAAGGCAACGAAATCAACTTTGGTCTTCTCTCTTAGAAAGACGAGAGGAGAATGACAGAGTACAACAGCCCGAAGACAAGCTGTTGTCAATACAACTGGTGGAGAAAAGACGACTTAGATCACCCTTGTGATATGATTCCTAGTTTTGTGTCTCCACCATCCAACTCTCATGTATAAAGGCCCTTCCTACCATCTCGAGAAAGCCCCTTTAAACATGAAGAGTTCTGAGCTCTCTGATGTGTGTGTCAAGGTGGTTCAGCTCCATAGCATCCAATATCACCAATACCAGTTCTGAAGAATCTTGCCAACCGATTCCCTGCAAGAAGTGAACGAGAAGAAGTTAGTGAATTTACAGAGTGCAATGATCAAATCTGTACAAAAATTACAGGCTGCACCAAAACTTCCATGTTGTGCAACGGATGTGTTGCGCCACGCGCATCATCTGTGTTGTGCCATATTTTGTATGGCACAGCATCTGTGTTATGCCACATTTTATATGGCACAGTATCTATGTTGCGCCATATTTTATATGGCGCAACATCTGTGTTGTGCCATATTTTGTATAGCACAGTATCTGTGTTGCGCCATATTTTGCATATCACAACATCTCTGGTGTGCCACATCTCATAACACAGTTTGAACACTATGTGAGTGACAACAACCAAACCCCAAAAAGGGTGGCGCGAGTCAGAAAGTGAATCGAACTCTAAAAAGAGAAGGCGTACGATGAATAGATCAAACCAAGAAACCCTAAAAATGATTTGGTTGATACGATCGATACATGGATTAATGATCAAAACGCTCACCTTCTATAGCCGGGTTGACATTCTCTCGTCGTGACGAAGGCGGAACGTACTGACACGTATGTCGCTGCTCTCTGCATGATGAAGCACGAGATGAAGGCTCAGCGAAGCTCTTTCCTTTCTTAACATCGAATCTCCTGGGTGCCATTAGGGTTTGTCGAAGAAGCTTCTGAGTCTAGAAGAAGAAGAGACAGAGTTTCGAGGAATCACGTTGGTGGAGCTCGAGAAGAAGAGAAGAAGGTAGGGTTTTAATAAATCACTTTGTGTGTAAAGAATGAAAAGTCCAAAGGGTACGGCTATTTATAACCCAAACAGTTATGCAATCTATGCTGAAGAATTTGGCTCGAGTTAACTAGCGCAACCCAGACAAAACTAGCATGATTCAAAGTATTTCAAAACTTTGAAGTATTTTCAAGTTTCAAAAACTTTGAAGGGGGTCTTGCAGAGGCTAAAAATCAAGCTGTGCCGCTCCTAGGGCCACATCAACAAGTTGCGCCACATCAACAGGTTGCGCCACATCAATAGGTTGCACCAACCTCATGTTGCACGAAAGCCACGTGGCGCACTTCCTTAAGAAGCCGTAACGGCATCATCATTGCCTGACAGCTGACAACACGCATATCAAGGAAAATTCGTTCGAATTCCGTTCTATGCGGCGCTCGAGAAGATTTTGTCAGCATGTAATTAAAGCTGATAGCTGGCTCGTACAAGTCATTGTGTGGCACGAAAATTAATTAATACAGCACAGAAGACCCAGTCAAAGGCGCCAGTTGTTGAGTTGTGTCCATGCACAATCTGGCTAGTTGGCGCCACCTGATCAACTTTTATTTTAGAAGCAGGGTGACATGGCACGCAAGCCACCAACGTCGCAGAGCGTGCCTACTACACTGCCCACGACCATACGTATTTTACTCAAATAATGCCACATGTCCACAGTAATTGGTGCAACCGTTCGCGCAAGTTGCTACATTGCGCCCCGTGCAACCTGATGAAGCTCGCACAAGGTGAACGAATAGTATCCAGAGCAGGGTGACGTGGCGCACATGCCACTAACTTCGTAGAACATATCCACTATACTGCCCACGACCACGCGCATCTCAATCAAACGATGCCATGCATCCACAACAGTTAGTACAATCGTTCATGCAAGTGAATAGGAGGCACGCAACCTGAAGTGCGTGCAACCCAGAATAACTGCTAAACAGTTATTTCAAGAACTCTATAAATTGTCTCGCCCAGAACCAGAACACTGGAGAGCGGGGGCAGACATAGCCAGCTACGTATAATGAAATGGGATCCACTCCACTATACGGTCACGGCTGTCTAGATATATGAGGGTTTATCTACAAGCCATCAGTCTCCAATGGTCAATAACAAGCCTAGTGTCTCAATCACAAGCAAGTAAGTAAATGTCACAAGATGTAAGATCACCAAATATACAATAGTAAGGCGTCCCAAACATTACATATTCAGCTGATCATGAAGCTAGTCGTTATAAAATATGAGGACTAGAAAGAGTTTAGTCATACATGATCAACCCCAGGTAGCCAATCATGTTATAGCCCGTAGGCAGACAGTAAGTAAAAGTACACGAGCTAACACTTGCTCGGCGGCTAAATGCCTCAAAAGAATAATTTTTACAATAAAGTGGGAGGACAAAAAGAAACCCACTCATTGCCGGGGTTACGCCTGGTGGTCACCATCTGGCTGGAAAGTCGATGGATCCTCTGGAGCTGCTCCGGTATCTGGCCATACAAAACCAGGTGGATCAGACCCCAGAAAGAGCAAGTGCCACAAATAAGGCTTCACTTAGGAACTAAAACCAGCAATTAGCACAAGAATAATAATATATAATAAAAGACAGTAATTAAGGAAAAAGAATGACAGGTGATATACGATGAGATAACCATGGGACTATTCAGATAACCAGGTTACAACCCGTAAACCAAACAAGGACCGGGGTTGTAACCCTTCGTCTGAACAGAACTTGGCTTCTCCCACCATATATCGGCAAGATAATATAAGAAATCAGGACATGTAACAATCTTGTACAGGATCAAGACAAGACTAGATTGATTATGCCCCATCCAATCATTCACGGCCAAACAATGAGTACGGCTTGATACTTTAACTAACTAGGGTTATCACAGGCCTAGTTACTAGCAAGATGCAGCGAGATTCTTCCACAGCCACAAGCCCTGCAGACCATCCAGGTTATCCAGGTCGAATATTAGTACAATAAGGGTGCAACACATGACAGTGTGCTGGAAATGTGCCCTACTCGTCGGCAGGCTACAGATCCCAAGTAGGGCGCCTAGATAACGGGATTGTCTGTAGCTGGGAAATCTCTTCATGACTGCTGGATTATTCTAGTGGTTAACCTTAGTCGATTTCAGTGGGTACCCCTGACCGTGGTACTCAGGAATCCCTGTCCTAGACATGATGCAAGACAAGACGGGTTCATTTGCACAAGCGCAATCGCCACGGTGTTCAGGTTGTTCATACTTATCAAGTCATGTCATGTTAGCCGTCGCAACAGTATTTTAAGAAGTATATCATGTCAGGTTTATCATGTCAAGAGTGCGCCACGGCGGGCCACTATCAAGAATTATCATGTCAAGTTATCATATCAAGTTTACTTGTCAGGAGTGCGCCACGAAGGGCCATTATCATGTCATGCTTATTGTAAAGAGTGCACCACTACGGGTCACTGTAAGGTCATTCTCAATTATCAAAGAGGGAAGAAACTTGCACAATTAAATAATAATAATATATATATATATATATATATATTCTTGAAGCCAAGGAGAAACTCTACAACTTTTATGTCGGGAGTGGAAAAAAAGAAATTCTGACCACAATTCAGGCAAATAAAATATTTAAACAATCAAAGTGGACCCCATGCGGCCAAAAAGTGGGAGGTCATCCATGCGGCCAATATAACAAAGAGGACATGAAATCACGTAAGACAAAAGATAGTGGGACTCGCAATAATTGTAAGCTCTCACTTCAGCAAGCAAGTCAACTAAAAGAAGCTATGAGGGACCCCCACAATAAGGGCAGCAAGGAAAAGATACACGTGAATCATTTAATTAATAGTTCACGTGGCCGAGAGAAATAAATATTACATGGCCATGCCGCCAACACCAAAATTGTCACGCAGCAACCATCAAAGAAGGGCCATGCGGCCAAAATATTACATAGGCCATGCGACAAAAATATTAATATATAGGCCATGCGGCCACATGGTAAGCTTGCAGCAAGAAAAGAAATGACATGGGGCCCACAAAATACAACTGTACAAATATTGCCCTGCGGCCTATGCAAATAAGGCCACGTGGCCAAGCAATTATTTTAATGCGGCAACTAAAGTGCTGGGCCAAGCAGGCAATTTAATGCATGCAAGCAATTGATAAATTCCCATACGGCTACAATTAGCATTTGCAAGCAAATGCAAATGTATAGGAGATTAAATAATACACTACTATATAGAGCCATGCGGCTCATTATTCTTAATGCATTAAATGCCAGCTAATGTTATGCGGCCAAGAATACAAGCGAAATAATAACACATGCATTATTATGCATCCAACACAATGCATTAAATAATGTATGCATATGCAACAAGTGCATGCATAAAATTTCCATGCATTAGGCTTACTGTACGTAAGCATGCATCTAACAAATGCATTATTATGCTTTAAAGTATTAAATAACTAAGCCTAATGCATTAAAGTCATTATTTAAAGCATGTAACTTTGCTGATGATAAATAACTAAGCATAAAGCAATTACATCATGCGGCTATCTGCATTAAACTCATTAAGTCCATGCGGCTGACTAACAAGGCATCATTTAATGTTTTAAGTATATACGGCTGGTGCTACATATACAAGCATGCATGCGGCTGACTTGGGTATTGCTCCTTATGCGGCTAAGTGCTTTACGTATGCATGCAAGCTGATGCTGGCTGATGCATTAAAATATGCATGTTTGCTAATGTATTTAAAAAAATATGCAAAGACCATGCGGATCAGAGTGCAATTAATGGCTCCCACAGAGAACACGTCCATGAAAAATACCATGGCCTCCATGCTCCTCCAACCCACAATAGGAATCCAAATCCAAACTCCCGTAGGTCAAATTTGGGTAAAGATGGAATTCTCTACAACATGGAACCATCAACTAGCAAAAATATGCAAGTTTGCTAGATCAAAATTCATGGAAACCGAAAATACCACAAAGCTAGATCTACAAGAATTTAACCACAGAAATGAAAAATGCTAAGTACTAAAGTGGGTTAGAAACACATGAGGAAGACAATAGAACAATAAAAGTGGGGTTCCTCCATGAAGCAAGATGCACTTGCCTAAGCTCTCCACTCTCTCAGGTTGGTGGAGAAGTAATGGTGGGGAAGAAGAAAGTTAATGAGGTGAGAGAAAGGTGTGGTAGGATATTTAATGAAGAGGGTGGTGGTAGGTGGGAGTGGTTTGGTTCACATAAAATCTAGCAAAACCAAACCAAGCAAAACCAAGCCGAACCAAGTCAAGTTGGGCCGAACCGAACCAAGATAAAACAATCAATGAAATGCCAAAATGAATCAAACAGGGAGACATACAATACGGGTCAAAATACTTACACGTATTCTAAATACGTAATACGAAATATGGGCATTACAACTCTACCCACCTTAAAATAATTTCGTCCTCGGAATTTAATCAAGTGGCTAGAGATGCAAGGACAAGCTATACTAAGCAATCAATCAAACAATCAATCAAACAATCAATCATGCAAGCAAGGAATTTGAAGGTACGAGGGAGAGGGAAGATATCCTGCTAGGAACCTCTCATCGGTTTTGAATATGAGCTTGGACCAGGGCATACTGCTGGGGTCTCTGCTGCTGGAATACTTGGGTCTGAGGCAGCAATGGCCTCGGAGGCTGGTACTGGTGCTGGTGCTGGTCCCCTTATCGAGGGACTAGTCTGGGTCGATGACGAGGAACCGGCTCTATTCGGACATGACCCTATCTTGTGGTCCGGTGCTCCACAAGCCAAACACAATCCCTGTGCTCTACGACACTCCCAAACAACGTATCCTGGCTTCCCACAACGAGTGCAGCCCATTGTGGAAGACTGCTTCTGCTTCTGTTGCTGATGAGACGTGACCGACGTCACTGAGGCCGCCTGCCTCAGAGTTCTAATTATCAAAGCCCTGACTGCCAGGGCTGGTGCTGAAGACTGATTCATCTGGCTGTGGGATCGCTTTCGACCTCCGGTCCTATCCATGATCCTCCGGGAGGTATACACATGCCTCCTAGCTGCTCTCAATACCGCATAAAAAGTCTGATGCTCAAACTACTCCACTGTCGACAAAATCTCGAGATGGAGCCCCTGCTGAAATTGCTGAGCTCGGTCTAATAATGTCCTGATGAGACCCACCAAAGTGCCATCATCAGACTCTGCAGGCTGAACTGGCTGAACTGGTGGCTCTTCTCCAGTAGGCACGACCCTAGAGGCTACTCCTGAATGTTGGGCTTGATCTCCAGGTTACTGCTGGTCCACGGAAGGTGCTTCGTCTTGCTGATCGGCAGGTCCAGAAACAATACCGCTGAAGAAGACGACATAGGGAACAATAAGGAAGGACAAGGACAGAGCAACGATACAAGCATGCGATCAGGACAAAAATTTCAGGGATTCAGAGGATACGAACAGAGATCAAGGGCGAGTGCTGATTGAGACATCTATTCGGTAAACCCTCACATATCTTGATTTACAAGACCTGCATGGGCCACCACTTAAACCATGTCACGCCCCACAACCAGAACACTGGAGAGCGGGGTGTCACGACCCGCACCCTGATTAGGGGCACGAGTACGTGGTTACGTCCAGCCTACGCCGCAGCATCGGCGGTAGAACGCTGTCTAGGTCATCTAGAAATACTACAACTAAACAGATAAAGGTACCTGTACAGTATATACACTTCGAATGGAGGTGACATAGCAATACAGTCTCAATCACAAATATATAACTAAGGTAGATAGCATGGAAAGGAAATATGATAGTGAAGCAGGAAATAAGTTCGAGATCCACACAAGTCCAAGACTAAACATAACATCACAGAATATAATATAATACTACAGTCTAAGAAGTACTAGCTGGCTCACAGGCCAGGCAAACCTAACTAAACTACACTACTCAGGGTGAGCAAAGTCTAGTGGCTCTACTAACAAGCCACGGTCCAAGTCTACTCTATCTAACCCGTCGCCATAATAGGTCGGACAATCAGCCTCTGAATCATCTGTAAAATTTTGTCAACGGTATCCTGTCAAAAAAATGAGCAAGTACAACCACCAACAGCAGTTCCATATGAATTGAAAAATACTATAAGAGACAGTATAATGAAATACAAGACAAAGATATAGGCGACTTGGGGACCATTAGAAAGCCGAGTTACAACCCTTAAACCAAACAAGGACCGGGGTTGTAATCCTTCCTTCAAACAGGACTTAGTCTCAAATCATGGTACAGTATAAAGACAGGTAGAGCATGTAAGTAAATGAAATTATAGCATGGTGAGAAGTACAGAAAGTAAAACTGAACTGGATATATGATACGACAATAAATGTAAAATATGATTTGAATTATTAGAGCGATTATGTGATCGGCTAGGGAGTCAGGGTAGGGTTATCCACTTGGCCCGACAATTACAGGAAAATCTGGAAGGGTCATGCCGGCCAACCTGGATAACCCGGCAAGGGGTGTCTGCTACACCCTACGTGAGGTGAGGGTGGCGCTAGCAAAATAAGGACATGGGGCTTTGATCATATAACCCCTAATAATTCCCCCATCCCCGAATAGTAACATAGATCCGGACATGGCACGTCATGACACGGATTCAAAAGCAGGTGATCATCCCACTCCCAAATCAATGTCTATATAAGTACATGAAACATGGATATCACACACCAATATACCAAAGAAAATCCGGGAATAACATCTCATGACAGGATCCGACGTATACTAGTCCGTGAACTATCGTGTCGAGAATCAAGTAAGATACTACAACTGAATCGGATATATTAGATATCAAGACAATAAAAACTATTAGTGAATGTACTCGCCTGTGGTCCTGAGCTGATAAGGTGAACAGACGCTCAGAGTAATCACAGACCTAAAGATGAGATACTACAAGTCAAAACATGGTTTAATAATGAAAAAAAAGCTAATCTAATCATGATATGCAAGTCTAAGTCAAAACTAGGTCAAACTAAGTTACACCAAGCTAAACTAGGTCACACTAGGACAACCAAGGTCAAACAAGGTCACAGGAAGTCAATCCAAGTCAAACTAGGTCAATTTGGGTCAAGGTTGACTTACAGTTGACTTTTGGTCAAAAAGTCAACTCTGGTCAACTCTGGTCAACACTGAATCAACCCTAGGTCAAACAAGTCAAATGTTGACTAACAGTTGATTTTCAGTCAACTGGTCAACTCTGGTTTGGTTTTGGTCAAATTCTAAGTCAAGTGTTGACTTGAAGTTGACTTTTGGTCAAAAAGTCAACTCTTGGTCAACGGAGGTCAAGACTAGCCTAAACTACCCTCATCTAGTCATTACCTACCAAGACAACTTATTTCTAACCCCATCTTAGAAGTCAAACTCAATATCCCATCAATACCCTATTTCTTACATTTACCCTTCTCATTCTCCTTCTCATTCTCCTCCTTATTCTCCTTCTCATTCTCCTCCTCATTCTCCTTCTTCCCACATTCTCCTTCTCATTCTCCTTCTCATTCTCATTCTCCTTCTCATTCTCCTCCTCATTCTCCTTCTCATTCTCCTCCTCATTCTCCTTCTTTCCTCATTCTCCTTCTCATTCTCCTCCTCATTCTCCTCCTCATTCTCATTCTCCTTCTCATTCTCCTCCTTATTCTCCTCCTCATTCTTCTCCTCATCCTCATTCTCCTTCTCATTCTCCTCCTCATTCTCCTTCTTCCCTCATTCTCCTTCTTATTCTCCTTCTCATTCTCCTCCTCATTCTCCTTCTTCCCTCATTCTCCTTCTCATTCTCCTTCTCATTCTCCTCCTCATTCTTATTTTCCTTCTCATTCTCCTTCTACTACTGCTGCTCCTGCTAGTGCTATTGCTGCTACTGTGGCTTATTCTCTTTATCTTCTTCTACTTCTTTCACTACTTCCTTCCCTCTCTCTATATATATATAAATACATACACACACACATGTCTATATGTAAATACATATACATATAAATATATATACAGACACACACACTCTCAAATACATATTCAAACACACTCACACACCACTCATGACACTCTCACACCAATACACACACACTCTCACTCACACACTACCACCACCACTCTTATGACACCAATACCACCACCACCACTCTCTACACACACTCAAATACATATAAATAAATATATATACACATATATATACATATATACTCCTCTCTAAAGGAAAACCCCCAATTAAATCCTTAAACTAGATTTCTAGGGAAACCTACAAATTCTATGGGCAAAATGTAGAGGGTTGTCTCCTCCTCATTTATGGTGAAGGAAATAAATGCAAAAGAGAATTAATGAAGGTTTTAAAAGCATACCTAATTAATCTTCTTGAAGGAGAAGAAACTTCAAAAAAAGGAAATAAAATGGAGATAGAGAGAGAGGTTGCTTTGGAGTGAAGCAAAGGAGAGGGGGTGCTCCACACATGGCCGGCCACATTTTAGAGGGTTGGGGGCATTTGGCAATTTACCAAAATGCCCTCCAAGTTAAAGAAATGAGTAGTTTGAGTTGGGGTCAAAATGGTAACTTGAAAACTCCTAATTTCAAGTTCTAATCTAATTCTAATCCCTAATCCCACTAAAATCAAATGGGATTAGTCAAATATAAATATCTAGGTTTGGTCATGACAAGTTGGTCGGTTCCAGTTGGGTCCCGATCAGAGTCTAAGCTACCCCGGGTCCCCGATACAAGTCGGAATGAGCTGAAATTCGAACCCGACCCTAATAACCCCAAAACAATATCATAAATAATAAAATAAATTTCAAAATATTCAAAAGTACAAAATGACAAAAATACCTTTGTTTCTAAAAACTGGGGGTGACACGGGGGCAGACATAGCCAGCTACGTATAATAAAATGGGATCCACTCCACTATACGGTCACGGCTGTCTAGATAAATGAGAGTTTATCTATAAGTCATCAGTCTCCTATGGTCAATAACAAGCCTAGTGTCTCAATCACAAGCAAGTAAGTAAATGTCACAAGATGTAAGATCACCAAATATACAATAGTAAGGCGTCCCAAACATTACATATTCAGCTGATCATGAAGCTAACCGTTACAAAATGTGAGGACTAGCAAGAGTTTAGTCATACATGATCAACCCCAGGTTGCCAATCATGTTATAGCCCGTAGGCAGACAGTAAGTAAAAGTACATGAGCTAACACTTGCTTGGCAGCTAAACGCCTCAATAGAATAATTTTTACAATAAAGTGAGAGGACAAAAAGAAACCTACTCGTTGCCAGGGTTACGCCTGGTGGTCACCATCAGGCTGGAAAGTCGGTGGATCCTCTAGAGCTGCTCCGGTATCTGGCCATACAAAACCAGCTGGGTCAGACCCCAGAAAGAGCAAGTGCCACAAAGGAGGCTTCACTTAGGAACTAAAACCAGCAATTAGCACAAGAATAATAATATATAATAAAAGACAGTAATTAAGGAAAAAGCATGACAGGTGATATACGATGAGATAACCATGAAGCTATTCAGATAACCAGGTTACAACCCATAAACCAAACAAGGACCGGAGTTGTAACCCTTCGTCTGAACAGAACTTGGCTTCTCCCACCATATATCGACAAGATAATATAAGAAATCAGGACATGTAACAATCTTGTACAGGATCAAGACAAGACTAGATTGATTATGCCCCATCCAATCATTCACGGCCAAACAATGAGTACGGCTTGATACTTTAACTAACTAGGGTTATCACAGGCCTAGTTACTAGCAAGATGCAGCGAGATTCTTCCACAACCACAAGCCATGCAGACCATCCAGGTTATCCAGGTCGAAGATTAGTACAATAAGTGTGCAACACATGACAGTGTGCTGGAAATGTGCCCTACTCGTCGGCAGGCTACAGATCCCAAGTGGGGCGTCCAGATAACGGGATTGCCTGTAGCTGGAAAATCTCTTCATGACTACTGGATTATTCTAGTGGTTAACCTTAGTCGATTTCAGTGGGTACCCCTGAGCGTAGTACTCAGGGATCCCTGTCCTAGACATGATGCAAGACAAGATGGGTTTATTTGCACAAGCACAATCGCCCACGGTGTCCAGGTTGTTCATACTTATCAAGTCATGTCATGTTAGCCGTCGCAACAGCATTTCGAGAAGTATATCATGTCAGGTTTATCATGTCAAGAGTGCGCCACGGCGGGCTACTATCAAGAATTATCATGTCAAGTTATCATATCAAGTTTACTTGTCAAGAGTGCGCCACGACGGGCCACTATCATGTCATGCTTATTGTAAAGAGTGCACCACTATGGGTCACTGTAAGGTCATTCTCAATTATCAAGGAGGGGAGAAACTTGTGTAATTAAATAATAATAATATATATATATATTCTTGAAGCCAAGGAGAAACTCTACAACTTTTATGTTGGGAGTGGAAAGAAATTCTGACCACAATTCAGGCAAATAAAATATTTAAACAATCAAAGTGGACCCCATGCGGCCAAAAAGTGGGAGGTCATCCATGCGGCCAGTATAACAAAGAGGACATGAAATCACGTAAGACAAAAGATAGTGGGACTCACAATAATTGCAAGCTCTCACTTCAGCAAGCAAGTCAACTAAAAGAAGCTATGAGGGACCCCCACAATAAAGGCAGCAAGGAAAAGATACACGTGAACCATTTAATTAATGGTTCATGTGGCTGAGAGAAATGAATATTATATGGCCATGCGGCCAACACCAAAATTGTCACGCAGCAACCATCAAACAAGGGCCATGCGGCCAAAATAGTACGTAGGCCATGCGGCAAAAATATTAATATATAGGCCATGCGGCCACAAGGTAAGCTTGCAGCAAGCAAAAAAATGTCATGGGGCCCACAAAATACAACTGTACAAATATTGCCCTGCGGCCTATGCAAATAAGGCCACGTGGCCAAGCAATTATTTTAATGCGGCAACTAAAGTGCTGGGCCAAGCAGGCAATTTAATGCATGCAAGCAATTGATAAATTCCCATACGGCTACAATTAACATTTGTAAACAAATGCAAATGTATAGGAGATTAAATAATACACTACTATATAGAGCCATGCGGCTCATTATTCTTAATGCATTAAATGCCAGCTAATGTTATGCGGCCAAGAATGCAAGCAAAATAATAACACATGCATTATTATGCATCCAACACAATGCATTAAATAATGCATGCACATGCAACAAGTGTATGCATGAAATTTCCATGCATTAGGCTTACTGTACGTAAGCATGCATCTAACAAATGCATTATTATGCTTTAAAGCATTAAATAACTAAGCCTAATGCATTAAAGTCATTATTTAAAGCATGTAACTTTGCTGATGATAAATAACTAAGAATAAAGCAATTATATTATGCGGCTATGTGCATTAAACTCATTAAGTCCATGCGGCTGACTAACAAGGCATCATTTAATGTTTTAAGTATATACGGCTGGTGCTACATATACAAGCATGCATGCGACTGACTTGGGTATTGCTCCTTATGCAGCTAAGTGCTTTACGTATGCATGCAAGCTGATGCTGGCTGATGCATTAAAATATGCATGTTTGCTAATGTATTTAAAAAAAATATGCAAGGACCATGCGGCTCAGAGTGCAATTAATGGCTCCCACAGAGAACACGTCCATAAAAAATACCATGGCCTCCATGCTCCTCCAACCCACTATAGGAACCCAAATCCAGACTTCCGTAGGTCAAATTTGGGTAAAAATGAAATTCTCTACAACATGGAATAATCAACTAGCAAAAATATGCAAGTTTGCTAGATCAAAATTTATGAAAACCGAAAATACCACAAAGCTAGATCTACAAGAATTTAACCACAGAAATGAAAAATGCTAAGTACTAAAGTGGGTTAGAAACACATGAGGAAGACAATAGAACAATAAAAGTGGGGTTCCTCCATGAAGCAAGATGTACTTGCCTAAGCTCTCCACTCTCTCAGGTTGGTGGAGAAGTAATGGTGGGGAAGAAAAAAGTTAATGAGGTAAAAGAAAGGTGTGGTAGGATATTTAATGAAGAGGGTGGTGGTAGGTGGGAGTGGTTTGGTTCACATAAAATCTAGCAAAACCAAACCAAGCAAAACCAAGCCGAACCAAGTCTAGTTGGGCTGAACCGAACCAAGATAAAACAATCAATGAAATGCCAAAATAAATCAAGCAGGGAGACATACAATACGGGTCAAAATACTTACACGTATTCCAAATACGTAATACGAGATATGGGCATTACATAAATAGAATTTCAAATCAGTCTCAAAGCATCATGAATGATCATAATCTCCTGTTAAAGTGCTGTTGTATCCTCCAGAGGCTCGTGTCTTCGATATCACATCGTCCAATGGATAAAGTGATCATCTTCTGATCAGATTTCTATAGTTGTACTTCTCCAAAAATCAATTGTACTCTTGTACTCTTTTCATAGTTTGTAATCAAACTTTTGTTTTTGCAAACACGGGTATTCTAGCCAAGGCCGTGATCTTCTCTTTTCCTTCGAAGATGACTTGCTCTTGGACCATTCTTTGCTACTTTTGACACATCCTTTCATTTGTCATATATTACTTCCCTTTTAAATATTTGGTAATTGATTTATCTCCGTCCAACAAACTTGTAAAATGACAATTCATAGTTGATTTATGATATCTTTTATTCTTTCATTTATGAATGAGATTATTTGGCCGTGATTATACTGTATTTACAGCTTACGTATATTTATTATATTGCTGGCATGTCTACGTACCTAGTCCTACGTATTTTGAAACTGGAGTGTTACATTCCTTCCCTCTCTCGTCATCATCGACAAGGGTAGCATCGGCGTGTGCGACCATCGCTGCCACTCCCTCTGGTGTCGAGTTCATAGTGAAAGCGTGGCGAGCTTGCCAGGGACGACTTTCTCCACCACGCGACAACCTCCATAAGGCCAGTTCCTTCCCGTTGGTAGTGTCGACTGCCCCGCAGCACGGTGAGCTCGATCACGACGAGGAATATCACCACTACAATCATCCCTTCAATCTCTCCTCTCTTCTTATATTCATAGGAATACTGTTACATCCCCATCCTCCCTGAACTCTTTCAAAACCCTTCCATAGAGCTTCCTCCTCCCGGTGCGTCCAACTCACTAGGTCGACGACACTTCACTGGTGTTCGAACTACCAGGTAAATCCTTTCCTTCTCCTCATCAGGCAGCTTCCAACCAGTAAGTTACATGCTTGAGTTTGTGTTTAAACTCCCTATTTTATTTATTGTTGAGGAGGCTGTAGGTTAAGGGTAGTATATAAGTGAGTTATACATCATGTACATGAATAAAAATAGTAAGGAAGACAAGCATGGAGCAATATTTAAATTATATATAAAGAAGGGTGTGTCTTTATTGAGTTTCATACAAAAAGATGAATATGAGTCTAGGGATGGAGGAAGATCTAGGTTGGCCTTGTATATGTGTGCTTATTATTTCGGGTTGATAAATAAAAAAATGGAAGGAATGACTTATACATGTTTATAATGTTGAGATGATAATAAAATACTATTATGCGGCCTTCCTCCTCGTTCTATGATAGTAGTAGTTATGGATTTAGATAGGATAACATTCATGCTTGGTTTTTCCTTGAACTACTAGGACATATAAAGCCATGCTAAAAAATATGACTAGGTGATAATGGAAAAATTATCAAATAGGATTTTGCATGATGGAGGAAAAAAGTTACAGATATGGATTCTTCCTCCTTATATATATACACAAAGTTAGAAGTGGCTATCAAATGAATATGGTTGGTTATGTCTAAATGGTTATGAATAGGAAAATGTGACCTAGCTAACTAAAATGTATGGGAATGACCATCATATTAATGTGGACAATAGAGGATAGTAATTATTGAGTTACCAGATGAGTGATTCCCTTATAAGAGTTTGATTTAGAAATCTGTTTAATAGAAAGAGCCATATATTTTCTTTTATAGAAATAAAGTGTATATGTGTCTTGTTGGGGATCTTATATGGAGTAGTAGCATTACCTTAACCATAACCCCATGAACATCAAAGCCTCTAGGCATAGAGAAATATAGGTAGACTTGTCTAATCCCCTATACCTAAATCCAAGTTTGTTTAACAACTTTATAGATACTAGACTTATGAATGAATAATTAATTATAAATTATTCTCTAGGGCATTTTTACACTTTGGACTCTACGGACTTAGGCGTTGGACCATTTTCTTCTTGCCAGCATTAGGAACCAGGCAAGTATACCTTGCCAATTTGATTTATAGTATTTACATGCTTGTTTCCTTATCAGTCGTTCACCTTGGTTAAACTGCTACATGATTTTACCTGTTTCATATTCAGTCTATTACATGATTATACCTGCTGACACACTAGACATGATACACGGATTCGCATTACATGGCATATAGACGACGCATGCATGATTATTGATATTACTTATAAATGGATTTATCCGTATACATGATAGCCTGGTGTTACCTGTTAGAGTCGGATTGGACGTGTCGTGGATGCGACACGGATAATAGCATTGGGTAGGGAGAACAGTTACTAGACGTGGAGGCTACTATGCATATATCACTATTTACTTATTATTATACATCCTTATCGAGGGATTCTGTAATTGAAGTTACATGCCTCTCATATTCACCGTGTGACTTTGTCTTCGGAGCTACGACTATATTATCGTGTGACTCTGTTAACGGAACTACGACTATATTTATCGTGTGACTCTTTTATCGGAGCTACGAGTATGTACCCAGGAGTATGTGTTCGGAGCTACGAATTTTACATTTAGAAAGTCCTCGCGGCGAAAGTTGTCCTCATTTGCATATCATACACACTGGACAATCTGTCTAGTAGTAGTGTTACTTGATCACCTGTTTATTACTTTGATCACACGTCTATTATCTGGATCACATGTTACTACCCTCACATGATATTTACTATACTTCATATCGGCATGTATATTATGTATCTTGCTACGTCCTCTACTAAGGACCTGGTTCCCTTCCAGGTTGGTTGAGTAGGTTTGTAGAGCTCCTTGCTAGATTTGTTGCTGGTGCACATCTCATTACATGTATTCACTCTTCTGTAGTATATATGTTTCATTTCTATACTTCATATCTGCTTGAGTGCATAGTATTTATACTCTTTTTCTCTCGAGTCTACTCTGGACAAGTATGATTATTGGACTGCAGACTAGTATTCATATTTTCTTTTTTTATGCTTCTGTTATATGGATTGAGATATAGAGTTGATATAGTGATAGTTACACCATTTCAAACAGCTTATACATATTTGAGTCGGACTAGAGTCTGGTTGAATACGTAGCTAGTCATGCCATGTGGCTTGGTCCCGCGTATTTTGGGACTGGGACATGACAATACTGGTAGTATACTGCCAGTGTACTGCTAGGACTATATTGCTCAGTACAACCTCTAATATTGGCTCGAATCGAGCAGCTTTGTCGTCCTAACTTCTCGAATTTTCTGACAAACGGATGGTACTCATCGTACTCCATGGTGTTCTCTACATAGCCCCTTCCATCTCACCAACACGCAGATGTAGAATTCTTCTTCTATTACAAGGAAGACAATAGAAATTTAATTAAATTTGTACGCGTCTTGGCCTAAACAGAGTTCATCATGTTAGGTATTTGGCCTAACATTCCATTCTCTTAATTGTCCAAATTCTAAGGGAATCACGCAAGGTTGGAGAGTTAGGTCATAAAATGCAGGATTTCATTTCAGTTTTTAGTATAAAGCAGATACCATGGAAAGATCTGTGTCTAACTTGCATTTGTAGTACCAAACCAGAGTTCAAAATGGTTGCAGATTCCTGTTACTACATGCCGAAACTTCATTATGTAAGCCTTATTTAAGAAAGCACATCAACAATCACAAGCGAAGTCTCTAGTTGCTTACAATTGGAATCATTTGGTCATCTCTTGCATGTAAGGGTGGAAAATTGAATCATCAAATGCCACATTTAAATTCCATTTTAATGCAATTCAGACCATATGAAGATCTAAATATACTAAGTTCCTACTTGCCATATCAAGGGTTTGGTCTAATTGCAGTGTCAAATTTCCTTTCAATGATCGATCACTTTAACTTTGCCATCTGATAGCCACATTTTTCATTCTATCACGTTATAGAGTTCTTTTCCAGGAACTTGCATCAGTTCCAGTTCCGGAAACTCATGTACGGTGATCCTGCATGCTCAGGTTTGTTGTTGTACTATTTTCGTCAGCTTAAGTAACTCTCGCTCCAGCATTCAATTTCGAGGGAAGCCGGAAGCATGGAAGCCATCAGTAGAATCTCAAAACTTTGCTTCATCCAAATAAAAGCGATAAATTTTTATATGTTTATTATTTTTTTATTTTTTTTTTGGCAAGGTAGACTAGACCCAATTTATTCATAGTTCATGTACGAACCAAGTGTATGGAGTTTGAAAGGAATACAAAGCTGAATTTGCAACAGAATGCGCCGCCATATTGGCCAATCTAGGACCGAAGGAAAATCTAAGTTGGTCAATGTTTATAGATGCAAATCTTCCTCCTCAATAGCATAATTATTATGTGCATAATGGTTAAAAGGGGAAAACACAGTACACTGTGATTTTCTTTCCCTTTTCGTTCAAACTGAGGCAACCGGGAAGAGACGATGCATAGTGTTAAAGCAGAAAATTAGATAGCTCATCATTGTTGTTTTTGTCGTTCTTGATACTCTGTATTGGTATCAAATTTTGCCAAGATAGCTACGAACACGAGAGTGTTATACCATAAATCTAGATGGTCAAATCAATTGTGCTATTTGTCTCCCAAAAATATTGGGTATTGGCAGGGCCGGTCCTGGCCCAGGACGGCTAGGACGACCGTCCAGGGCCCCCGGATCATGAGAGGCCCAAAAAAATAATTTAAAGATAAATATGTTAATAATTTTGTATCACAAAATAGAACTAGTACATACCATGGGTCCTTTTAGACGTGAAGTTATTGTGGTGTAGTTGTTAGTATTTTACACTCTTTATAAAAGGTTCTAAGTTCAATCCTTGGTTGTAGCTATTTTTTTTAAAAGTTTTTTTTTTAATATTTTTTACTTTATGTATGGGGACCTTATTTTAAAAGTTCGTCATGTGCCCCCATGAGCTCAGAATCGGCCCTGGGTATTGGCATCTCCTATTATGTGGCAGCCGACATTATAATTTTAATGCAAAAAATAATTGTCCAATTTTTTTTAATATTAATGTTAGTGCTAATGTTAATGTCAATATCAATGATAATATTTATGTTAATGTTAATACTAATATTAATTCTAATTTTAATGTTCATGTTAATTTAATTTTAATGCTAATGTTAATATTAATTTTAATTTTAATATTAAATTTTGTTATGTCAGCACCTATGTTATATGCCACATAATGGGATAGCAATTTTTTTTTTGGTCATATTGGCAAATATGTAACCTTCCTTTTGGCTACTCTGTCTAAAGTTGCGCACAAAGAAATAACCTCCAAGTTCTCTATAAGGAGTCAAAATCGACCAGGAACGAAGCCATTACTCAATTGGCAAGTGGAGCACTCTTTCCTATATGTAGGATGTCAACGGGTTAAATTTAGGTTTACTTTGGGGCCCAATTTATGTAAAAGCCAAATCCTATCCAAAAATATTCGGTTTCAAATTATGTACCTAACCCCAACTTGAATTAGTTCGGCCCAACTTCTAACATCCAAATCTCATTTTCTATTTAAAGATCAGGTTAGGTAACAAACATAGGCCACACCATAATTTAGTACAAAATAATAGAGATGGTAAACTAAGTAAAGGATGAGAAAAGAGTAATACTATTAATTCCTCTAAAGTATCCCTCTAAACTATTCATCTTATGTGACAGCTGACGTGTCATCTTAAATATCATTATTCTAGTATTTCAATTATGCTACTCGTTACCTAAAATGATAATATTTTTGTTATAATATTAACTTATGCTACAATATCTAGTCTTTCTTCCTTAAACAAATAGAAAAAAATTAAACATTCTCTTCAGCAAATTTTATTAGTAAAATTTTCAATAGAAAACAAAATATCGAAACATTCTATCCACGATGAAGTTAAAGGACAACCTTAAAGAAGATGATCAATGTTTGTTATAAATTTTAGAATTTGAAAAATATAAAAAATATCACGGACGAAAGCGAGGATAATAAAAAAGATAAGTTAATATTATAACAAAAATATTTAATTGATTTAAAAAATTAAGAAATATAGGGGTAAAGAGAAAGAAGGTGAACTGAAAAATAATAATAATACAAACTTATCAAAATCAACAAAAGAGATAAACTGAATAAAAGTAGGGATGTATTTAACAACACCTCTCCAATAATATCCTAGACTACTTTGTCTTTCACCTTATCATCATTCTTAATTTTCTTGGCTCAAATAAATCTAAAGAAGAATGGATAGTTGCGATTGTTGGGTCCAGAAAATAAAATATTCAAGGATTCGGTAATTTCTATATGAATAATGATATTTGTCCTTCTAAATTGTTCCTCCAAATTATTTTTCCTTACGTGGCAGCTGACGTGGCATGTTGATTTGGCAGCTGACATGATAATTTTATAATTAAAATTAAAATTAACATTAAAACTAATATTAATATTAACGTTAACATTAACAATAATATTAATATTAACAATAACATTAACATTAGTATTAAAATTAACATGAAAAATAATTGGATAATTAATTTTTTGGGTTAAAATTTGACATGTCATCTGCCATGTCATATAATGCATAATATTATTTAACATGCCACATCAACCGCCACATAAGAAAGGATGATTTAGAGGAACAATTTGGAGATACAAATAGCATTACTCTTTCTATATACAAGAATAGTTAAGATAGAAAAGATTGATTACATATGGTTGTTAAAAGATTTGACAAATATTCCATTATGATATTGCAAAACTCAATCCTCCAGGATCAGCGGCAGAAAAACAAATGAAAAATAATCGTTATCTTAACATGTGTTCTAAGCATACATGTTATCACATTGATAAATGTATATTTTATATAGGTACTTCTACCAGCACATTTATTGATACATATTTTACATTTATCAATTATCAATACACATTTTAAGTAAAATGTGCATTGATAAATGTGTTAGTAGGAGCAGTCATATAAAATATACATGAATGAGAAAGAAAATTCATTCCTTTTTGGATGACAATGAAAAATAGGAGGGAAATAAAAATGATTCTCAAAGAAAGAAAAACTAGGATAAAAATGGTTCCACTCATCCAACTAAGGATTTACTTTTTGGATTTAGTTTTCCTTCCAATTTCTTTGGCTCTTCCAAACTCCCAAAAGAAAAGTAAGTAAAAATCATAATATTTCAAAGGAAATAAAAGAGCAAGAAATTGATTTCCTTTCCTTTCCTTTCAGTACTGTTTGGGAAGGGAGGAAGAAAAAAGTTGAGGAAAAAGTGAGAGGAAAATTAAAAGTGATGGTGTTTGGGAAGGAGGAAAATAAATGGAGGAGGAAAATTTGAGGGGAAAAAGTAGGTGAGTCCCACTGAAAAATTTGCCTCCCAAAAGTGGGAGAAAAATGGAGTGAGATGAGAGGAATTTGAGTGAATTTACCCCACCACCCCTCATAAAGGTAATGATAAATTATCATTTGAGAATACCAAGGACCAAATAGTAATTATATTTCTACCCATAAACAATAAAAAAATATTTTTAAATTTTTCCTTCCCCTACTTTTTGTCCATCCAAACAAAGAAAGAAAAAATTAAGGCCCCGTTTGGTTCTGTTTTTAAAAGCTATTTTTGGAGTTTAAACATCAAACTCCTAAAGAAATGCGTTCACTACCAAAATATGTCGATTTAGTGACGGCCCGATCCATCGCTATTCCGTCGGTAATTTGCATTAGCGACCGATCACTGACGGATCTTGATCAAAATAATCCGTTGGTAATCAGCTCGTCGCTAATAATGCTCCGTCGCTAAGTAGTCGTCAAGCGACGGATTAGCGACGGCTTTTCGTCGTCACAATACGATGCTTTAGCGACGAATTTTCGACGGTCTTTCGTCGATTTCAAGTATTAAGTACTGAACTGTGTAGAAGCTAGCGACGGATAATCCGTCGGTAAACTATCGTAACAGCGTATCAGAGTGTATCGTTCCGTTGTTATTCCGTCGAATGCCGTCGCTAACAAAGGACGGATTAACGACGGAATACTGACGGATAATCCGTCAACCACGTTCTGGAAATGCTTGGCATTTCTAGAACCATGGCGACGGATACGTCGTCGCTACTCCGTCGCTCATCCGTCGACGAAACGATGGACTAGTGACGGATAGTCCGTCGCCATTGTTCTGGAAATGTCATGCATTTTCAGAACCTTGGCGACGGATGGTCCGTCGCTATTCCGTCGAACTATGTATTTCCAGAACCTTGGCGACGGATGTTCCGTCGCTATTCCGTCGAACTATGTATTTTCAGAACCTTGGCGACGGATTTGCCTACGCTAATCCGTCGACCACCCGTCGCTAATTGGAAACAGTTTCAAATTTCCAGGTAGCGACGGATATTCCATCGAAAGGTAGTCGAAAACTGGAAATATCTGTCGCTAAGTGGTCACTAGTCCGTCGCTAACTGAGATTTTTTTGAAAAAAAAATGCAGAGCTTTCCCTGTTCACACAAATATGCATAAACCAAACCAATATATAACGCACACCAATTATCCACCAATCACATAGACCAAATATATAATGCACACCAATTATCCAACAATCACATAGACCAAATATATAGTGCACACCAATATAAAATTATCACAAATATTCTGAAATCATAAACTAATATCCGTCGCCAATAATCCAAAATTCCCATAAATATTCCAAATTTTCTTAATTACAATACTTTAAGGAGGAGAAGGAGTTCGATTGCCCGGTGGTAGTAATCCATGCTGCGATCGACGAATATACTGCTCCACTAGGTACGACGATAAGTCATTGTAGACACTGCTCGAAAGTCGGCGTAGCTACTCTGGCGACATGAGATCAAGGAGTGCCATCACAGTCGGAGGCGGTACCAGAGGGACAGCGGGGTTGAAAGAAAGATGACCGACGGAAGAAGGACCGGGAGCAGCAGTCGACGGACCGACACCAGTAGAAGACGGACCGACACCAGCAGCAGACGGACCGACAGCAGCAGACGGAGGCGGAAAGTACGTTGCAATTTGCTCCCGTAAGGACGACACCACCTCGTGTAGCTGTGTAAGTTGTGACCTAACATCATCGTCTGTCGGGACCGCGGGAGGAGGCGGTGTCGATGGAAATCTCTGCGTCGCCATGTGCAACGGCCCTAGGGAGCCGACTCCATACAGGTGCCCTTTCTTAAAGCCGCCGACGGTATCTACGAACAAGTCGTTGCGAGCGGGCAAAGAAGAGGGCGTCTGGGCGGGCGTCGTTTTACCGATATCCTCGGTCTCAGTTAACTGAGCCCGACTAAGGGCCTCACGATACGCATCCTATCAAATGAATGTGTTTTTATTATAAGATTTACCTAAGTTGTAATCTTAATCCTATGTTTCACTAAGCTAAGTGTGAATCCTAAGTTTACCTAAGTTATAGTCCGAATACTTTTAATTATAACGTAAATCTCATAAACATAAGTACTTACATCAATCTCCTTGGCACTCTCGTCGACGAAGCTCCCGTCCTTCTATCTCTTGTGCGTATGCTGGAAGACGTCGTACATGGTGACCGATTCTGGCGCCCTTTCCTCCTTCACTGCCCATTGGGTCTGCATACGAAATTTTTGTAGAACTTAATTAACTCTGTATATTAATAATACCTAATTCGATAGTGAAATAAATTTACGGTATCTCACCAGATCTGCAAGCGTCGCTGCGTGGGCCTGGATCCCTCCGTATGAAGCCCCGCGGCCCGTCGGTTCGCCTTTGCCTTCTTCGATATCTCCTTGTACGCAGGAGTATTCATCATATCTAGGAGGTCCTTATAATAGTCCTGTCGGATCCAATTCGGCCTCGTCTGTCCCATTTTTAGGTCATGAATCATATTCCGTATCTTCTTCGAGGCAGCGCTTTTGTAGGTCCTGCGGATCGCGTCCTCGCGATGGAGGGGCCACCAGTACGTCGTCTAACATACAAATTCAATTATCACGTAATTTAAAAAATTGTTGATTGTTTCGATTAACAAAATGCCTTGGAGGAATTGGCTTTTGAAAACAAAAACAAGAAGAAAAGTACGAGAAGTACAAATTTGATTCTAGGAAAGTATTGCTATGGAAGTCTGATTCGTAAACGATCACTTTGTTCCTTGGACCATATGATGATGATGAAGATCACTGCTTGAAGTAGAACAACTTGGAAGAACTAATGCACCAGAAAGGTATCGACGCACTTGGGCATTGATGGCGAGGCCGAATGCTTTCCTGCTTTGCTTCACTTTGTTCTGGAAGAAAAGTTGAAGAAGGATGCTCTAGAGAATCAAAATCTCGAAGCTCTGATCTCTATATTCTCTCTTGTCTCTCCCTGTCTGTCTGTGTGTATGAGAAAAATGAGTCTATTTATAGACTGGGGCTTTCCTGCGTAAAAGAGCATCAACATCTGTCTTTATGCTAACAACTGCCCTCCACGATCAGAATCATCCTCTGTATATGCTGACACGTGTCCCATCATTTCAGTAAGAATAGGATACATGTATACACGTTCTTCGAAATAGGTGGCATGAAGACCACGCAGGCACACCACGTTCCAAACTGGCCAGAACGAATCGGGCGTAAAAAGATGAGCGTAAACTAGCTCTGTCATAGGTTTCCAGCGTAAAGTGGTTATCGAATAACCTTGAGCGTAAAATGGCTCAAATAGACTTTACGCACACATTGTTTCTTATGAGCGTAAGGACTCATGTAAAACTCCGTGCGTAAAAGAAACCATTCAGTGAGCGTAAAGTAGCTCGATCTCTATAAACGACAACAATGGTCTTTGTATGAGACAAATTCTATTGAATCCTGTGGTAAATGCCATCATTGATATCTTCATGTCAAAGTCTGCATTAAATGCGAGATTTGATAGCTTTTGTCCAGCGTGAAAGAGGCTGCTCAGTCCTTGGCATAAAATCACCGGTGTATACCCAAGCGTAAAAAGGTCAATCTGCTTAGGCGTAATACAATTAGCCTTGTCTTGGGCGTAAAGAAATTACCCGCTCAGTTAGGCGTAAAGCGGGCCACTTATGAATGAGATGACTCTTTCTTTGAAGCACTTTTTACGCTCCTACAAGACCCCCATCAAAGTTTGCAAATGTCTCCAAAATTTAAAACACTTTGAACAGAAGCGTAAAAGTTGAGATTTGCTGAGCGCAAAATTCGGGATACGCAACAGTCATCCGCGTAAGGGCGGGGATATCCAACAGTCAGCGTAAAGTTCAAGAGAGAAAAATAATGTTGGTCAACACTTTAACCGTCACAATAAATTTTCTTCTTCGTAACTTTCAAATGTATCTTCATCTTCCCGAGTGAGCGGTTTCCAATGAGGAATGTGAAGAGTCATTTTAATTTGTATAAATAAGGACAAACTCTTTACTCTTAATATTTATCCTAATAGTTGATATGGCGCCAAAGAAAGAGCCAATTGTGGAGGGTGCCTCGGTCGCCAGGCTTAACCTCGAGATAGAGAACGAGCGAGCGCAAAATCTTCTAAAGTGCTTTGGGCTGACCCCAGCAGTCTTCAGTCGTATTGATGGTGGTCCTTCAACTGCATACGAGGGACCGGGTGACGCAGAAGTATTCCTTTGTCTGATGCGTCGCTCTGGGATTCGCAGTATGCGTGAGTTGGGTGCATCCCTTTGTCAACCCAAAGAATAATAATATTCTGTGTACTGCGACTTTTATATGTAGGGATCCGCTTCCATCCTTTATAAATAAAATATTTAATGTTTTAACCCCATCTATGAATGCGCATTTGTTTATGCACTTCTGTTGACTGCTTCCGTGATTGTTGATTCCCAAGAAACAAACCAACACGTGGTGTCTATCTTATGGTTACAAGATCCTTTAAATAAGATCTTCTCCCGAAATAGACTCATCTTAATAACTTCTTCAGTCTTTATAAATAGCCGAGAATGTTTCATGTATTCTCGTACTCATCCTCCTGAAGATAGCTTTCTGCGATTTTGTTCTTCAAATAAGAGATGGCAGAGCTTTTCAACGTTGTTCCTTTGCATGGTCGATCATTAGGCGTAGATTCAACCATCATTTGAGCCAAACCTATCGACTCAAATGGCAAGTTCGACCGTAAGTAAATATCTGTCTTCGAATTTCTTATTTTTGAAAACGGCTATTTTACGAGCGTAAGGCCTTGCTGAAGTACTGGCGTAAAAGTCTTGTTTGAAGCACTGGCGTAAAAGCCGTGCTGAAGCACTGGCGTAAAAAGCCTTATCATATCACTGGCGTAAAAGCCTTCGTGAAGTGCCGGCGTAAAAGCCTTGTTATATCACTGGCGTAAAAGCCTTTGTGAAACGCCAGCGTAAAAGCCTTGCTGAAGCAAATGGCGTGAAAGCCTTTATGAAGCACTGGCGTAAAAAGCCTTGCTGAAACACCGGCGTAAAAGCCTTGCCATCTGTCTTTAGTTAGCGTTCAATACGCATTTGATGACACTTTTTCTTCTTTGTTTTTTGCAGAAGCCTGGCTGAAGAGCTTTTTCAGAACTAGCATTGGTGACTTCGACGCTGTGGAGAGCGTTCTTCTGACATCAACATCAGGGAGCTCATGCGCTTTTGACGCGCAAATCAAAGAACTCAGAACTCTTCGTGAGATAGAAGGGTCTTCCTCCGTTGGTAGGAAGAGCCTTTATACACGGAGAGTTTGACGGTGGAGTCAACTCTACCCCGAGGGATCGGGTAGTAGAGTTCCTTTTACGGCAGAACTAGGAATCGTATCCCAATGCTGGATACGTTCCTATCTCCTTTGAGGTGCTGCCCCTAATCCACCAGTTGTATTGGCAGCAACACGCCTTCGGGCTGCCCTACTCTGGGGTTCTCCTCTCGTCTGAGAGATAAGACCAGAGTTTGTTTTCTGCTGTTTCGGTTACCACTGGGGCTCAGACAGTCAGAAACTGCCACCAACAACGAACCCGCCAAAGAAGATCAAAGAGAAAATAGATCTCTATTAGGTTTATTGTTTGGTGTATAGAATGAAAATCCAAGATATAATAGATTTCCATTGTAAAGAAAAGTCTAAGAAATGTAATAGACTTTTATGATGGTATGGGAAATGATGATTCTTCTATGATCAATAATTTGTATCTATTTGGATGTAATATGGGCATGATAGATAAATAAAATCTTATTTTCTGTTTTAGAGTATATGATACTATCAGAGGTAATATGGACATAATAGCATATATGAACTCAAAAGAAAATTAGATTAATATCTATGCAGAGGTCCAAAATAGAAGTGATAGATAGGAAAAAGGAAGTAGGTTTAATATTTATTCAGAGGTCATGGAAACATGATAAATAGCAAATCCCAACTTCTAATCAATCGATAAAATAGAAGGTGTAGAATCCCTTTCCCTGGAAATGAGGAGTCAGCTTAACCAAACATTGGTAGCTAGGGATTAGAAAGGCGGGTGTTATGAGCGTAAATGTCAAGGTGGTGGAGGTTTCAGCGTGTTTCTTGGAAACAGATGATGAATCAGCGTGTTTTTTGGGGACAAAAAGAATGATTCAATTCCATAATTAAATGGATGAACCTAGTAATATGAACGAATGGGTCTTTTCGGAAATGAGAAGTTGTTTTCAATTTCAGAGACCAGTTCATTAATAATCCTCTTCTATAAATAGACGAGAACTCTCTGTAACCTTTTCATTCCCATTTCTACTCCTCAATTAAGAATGTCTTCTGAGGATGCACAGCAAAAGAATGAAGTCTCTAGGGACATCGAGGACGTCACTGAGACATGCCCCGCTGAGCCAATAGTGACGAGCCCGACTGAAGTAGGCAACAGTTCTTCTACGCCCAAGTCGCCCCAGGACATTCTTGCTTTCCTAGTAGAGCCCGGGAAAACTCCTGAAGAAGAAGCATTGAGGATGGCTGTCTGCCAATTTTTCATGGGTTCAGGAAACGATGCCTTCTCTGCATTGGCTGACTATGTATTCAATAAGGAAGGGAGTGGCCCTCGTCCTTAATCTTTTATTTTGAACAAAAATAATAAAAGAAGTTTTATTTTTGTCCTGTCTCTTTTTTTTTATACATAGTATTTCTTGAGAAATTTGCCATTGATCGACAGCATGAGTAGATCTCCATTGGGTTTTGACAACCGGTAAGCACCATTAGAGAACACGGACTCAATCACATACGGGCCTTCCCATTTTGCTTGGAACTTCCCTTTGCTCTTGTAAGTCATCACCATTGGCCTTCGGAGCCAACACAAGTTCGCCAATTTTGAATACCCTCTCTTTGACTTTACGATTGAAAGTTCGAGATATACGGGCTTGATATAGCTCAATATGATGTTGTGCTTGAAGACGCTTCTCGTCCAATCCTTCAAGTTCTTGGAGGCGTAAGCGATCATTATTCTCTGTAGTTAGCTCATTAGCAATAGCGATTCGGAGAGAAGGGATCTGGATTTCCAATGGGAGGACAGCTTCGCAACCATAAACCAGTGAAAATGGTGTAAAACTAGTAGGAGTCCAGACTGTTGTTCGGTATGCCCATAAACATTCTCCAAGCTTCTCATTCCAATCTCTTTTATTAGAAGAGACAAACTTTTTGAGAAGTTTGATGATCGTTTTGTTGAAGGCTTCAGCTAAACCATTAGCAGCCGGATTATAAGCCGTAGAAGCCAGATTTTGAATTTGGTTCTTGTCACAGAATCGATAAAATGCCTGGCTGGCAAATTGTGGTCCATTGTCATGAATTATTCGTCGAGAAATCCTGAAACGATAAATGACATGATGTTTAATGAAGCTGACTACATTAGATGTCTTTACTTCAACAAGTGGAACTGCTTCTGCCCACTTTGAAAAGTAATCGGTTATAGCTAGTATAAACCGATGTCCTTTGACAGAAGGGGGGTTAATAGGACCAATAATGTCCATACCCCAAGCTTCGAAAGGCCAAGAGGCTGCTATAGGATGTAGAAATTCAGAAGGTTGATGAATAAAGTCTGCGTGAATCTGGCATGCTTTATATCTTCTGGCATAGTCTACAGCATCTGCTATCATAGAGGGCCAATAATACCCCATTCTTCGAATACGATCTTGCAACTTTAGACCCGGTTGATGGGCACCACAGACACCATCATGAGCCTCACGCAGTGTTTGTTTGGCTTCGCTTTCTGAAAGACAATGCAGCAAGAGTCCGTCATATGAACGCCGATATAGCATATGTAAAGACGGATCGTAATAGAATCGAAATGAACGTCTTTTAATTGATACAGCTTCTTTAGGATCTTCAGGCAAAATTTCATGAACTGCATAATCAATAAATGGTGTTCTCCAATCTTTCTGCTGGGAACTTGCCTCTGTAACATAACTTTGTTCGATATGCAGATTACTCTTCACACAGAACAAATCTCGATCTAACAAGGTAATTGTATTTTGCCTTCGGATCGGGACAGCCAAATCTGTAGCTAAGCTGGCAAGAGCGTCAGCTTCTACATTCTGAGAACGTGGTACAAATTCAATGAAGAATCCTTTGAATGAAAGGACCAACTCGACTACCACCTGATGATAAGGGATGAGATCAGGATTTCTGACTTCATACGTCCCTCTAACTTGATTGACGATCAATTGTGAATCTTCATAAGCTTCTAGGAATCCGATATCTAATTGTTTTGCTACTTGGAGACCAATCAATAGAGCATTATATTCAGCTACATTGTTAGAGCACGGCTCATTAAGAGAATAGGCACGGTATATAACTATTTTGTCAGGAGAAACCAAGACAATTCCTACCCCAGAGACAATATTGCCTTTAGGTCCCACTTGTGATGCTCCATCAAAATATAATTGCCATATGTTATTTTTCAAAGCCATGTTGCAATCCACTACTTCGTCTGGAATGTCTTCATATAACTTCGAAGTTTCAGGTACAGGGTGAGCAGCTAAGAAATCAGCTAATGCTTGGCCCTTTACTGATTTTTGAGGCACATAGACCATGTCATAAGGAGTGAGCAACATTGCCCAGGTAGCTTACCTGGAATTAAGAATGCTCGGTTTCCTCATCAATACCCGAATGGGATTTATTCTAGAGATGACATGGATAGTCTGTCCAGTGACATAGTGCCTTGTCTTTTGGACGGCAAAAACCAAAGCTAGACATTCCTTTTCTACAGGAGTATATCTGTGTTCAACTCCTACCATCGTTCTGCTCAGATAATATATCGCTTGTTCATGACCCATATCGCTTTTTTGTGCCAGAAGAGCGCCAAGTGAATGATCCAAGGCTCGAACGTATAGCAAAAATGGTCTTCCTATCACCGGAGGTACCAGAACAGGTGGGTTTGTAAGATATTGTTTAATGTCATTGAAGGCATTTTGACATGCTTCATCCCAGACAAAAGATACTCCCTTCTTTAATAGACGGGAGAAAGGTTGACATCTCCCGGAAAGATTAGATATAAATCTTCTAATATAAGCAATACGGTCCTAGAAGCCACGGAGTTCTTTCAGATTACGAGGAGGGCGCATTTCAAGAATTGCTTTAACCTTATCAGGATCAACATGGATACCCTGAGAGGTAATGACAAATCCTAAGAACTTGCCACTGGACACCCCTAAGAAAGATTTAGTAGGGTTCATTTCAATTGATGTTGACGCATTAATTCAAAAACTGTCTTCAAGTCTTGAATGTGATCATTCTTTGACCGACTTTTAACAGCAATGTCATCTACGTAGCATTCAACTGTTTTCCGTAGATGTTCTTGAAAGATATTGCTCATAGCCCGTTGATATGTGGCACCGACGTTTTTAAGACCAAACGGCATAACCGTATAGCAGAAAACCCCAAGGGGTGTTCGAAAAGATGTATGCTTCTCATCTTTTGGATGCATCTTGATCTGATTGTATCCTGAGAATCCGTCCATGAAAGACATACGTTCAAAACCGCATGTATTGTCTATCATGACATCAGTAATGGGAAGTAGAAATTCGTCCTTTGGACAAGCTGTATTAAGATCTCGGTAATCTATACAAACTCGGACTTTTCCGTTCTTCTTCATAACAGGAACGATATTGGCCACCCAATCAGGGTGTTGTTCTTCACAAACGAAACCACAAGTGATCAGCTTTTTGACTTCTGCTTCAATTGCATCCATCATATCTGGTCTAAAGCGCCATTGCTGTTGTTTTACAGGTTTGACGTTAGGCAAAATGTTAAGTTTATGAGTAGCAACTTTAGGATCTAGTCCTGGCATATCCTCATAACTCCATACAAAGATGTCAAGATAATCTTTGATAAGTTTTGTCAATTCTTCCTTTTCATTTTCAGAAAGATTCTTACTGATGAATATTGGTTTGGGCGTAATTCTATTTCCAACATCGATCTGGATAACCTCATCCTCTGTTGGTGGCTGTCGCTGTTCAAAACGAAGTTCCCATTGAGTATCCATCTGTTGAGCCCAAGGATCATTCTCAAATGGCTCTGATTCATCATCGGTTTGAACCATATTGACTGAAAATATCTGTCTAGATTCATCGTATGAGGAATCTATGTTGTCTTTATATTGATGACTTTGATTATCAGAAGATAAAGTCATTCTCTCAATAAACTTGACAGCCATATACTCGAAAAGGAAATCTTCATTGATATCAAAGAGATGAGCAATATTTACATCATTTATAGTCTGGTTGCTACGCTTCGGATTAGTCAACGGTGGACCATCATCCGTCTTCTGCGTAGAATTGCCAATATCGACGATCAATGGTGATTCTAGATCATTCGTACCAGAAGTACGCCCTTTGACTTTGATCATGAAAGGTTGAACTTGGCTCTTAGCAGAAATTTTTATTGATTCCTCAGATGAAGTTTGAGTTCTTCCTTTAACCTTGATTATCAAAGGTTGATCATTGACAAGTTGAGATTGGATTCGTCCCTTGACCATGATCTTCAAGGGTTGTTCCTCTGGTGGATCTTCATTAATAGACTGATCCTCAGGTGATGATTCTTCAGCAATGTCTGATATCTCTTTCATATGCTCTTGTTTATAAAGCCTTGAATCAGAGAAGTAGGCTTCGACACCCTTGAAAGGATTAATATCAGCAAATTCAGTTTTCACAACTCCTTGGGAATTCACATATTTGAAGCATTGGTGGAGAGTTGAAGGCACAATATTGTGCTCATGAATCCACGGTCTTCCAAGAAGAATATTGTAGGATACATCCGAGTTGATAACATAGAAAGTTACTATGGAACGAAGATCACCAATCTGTATCTGTAACCGAATCTTCCCTAGTGGCTTACTCTTGCCAGAGTTAAAACCAACAATGGTGGTACTAGTGTAAGTCAGTTCACTAGTAGGAATCCTCAGGGGTCTTAGCATACTCTGAAGAATTATGCTAATTGAGGACCCGGGATCAATGTAAATCCTGTCAATTTCAGTGGATCCGATATATCCAGTGTAGCATAGAGGTCTATTATGCTTGTGTTTCAATAGCATATCCTCTTATGTGAAGATGATGTTGGGAATTGCTTCCATCACGCTATGACATTGTGGACATGACACTGGCATATTATCGGGAGTCTTGAGTTGAGCTAAGCATGAATCTGCTTAAAGTAAAGCTTCACTCAAGGTCTCTCTGCTTTCTCTGGAGAGGCGAAGCAGTTCAAATATAGACAATCTAGCCGGAGTATTGGCTAACTGAGCTAGAATATCGAATTTGTAAGGCTTCATTGTCACCCCCTGACTGGAAGCAGACTTCAATGGGATATCAAAGCGCACTGCTTTCTGTTTCCCCTTTTCAACCACAGACGGTTTAGCAGGAACAGGAGAAGATTGAACCGGTAGTGTTTCCACTACATCTTTTACTTCTTTGGAGGATCCCTCATAGTCTTTGTGGTACTCTTTTCCAGATCTTGTACCAGCAAAAGTTTCTTCTTCAGACTCAGGAGAAGAAAGTACCATATTACAAGATTTAGTCTTTCTTCCTTTAGCCTTCTTCTTGTGAGAAATTTCAGAACCCAATCCAGCGGTAGAATTCTGATTTTGAATTTGTAAAGGAAGACGGATTCCTTTATCATGGTTCAAACCTTCTGCCTTTTGAAAGTCATAACCCATCTTCTTCATGAGAATAACAGATTGCTGACTATACAAATGGATAGGCAATGGACTTTGAACAGGCATTTCAGCGCAGGACGAGGAATGAATCTCTGCAACTACAGGAGAATAAAGTACAGACGTCTCCGTAGTTAAGGGAGAAGAAGGATTCGGGATACGAGGAGAAATCCCTGTTGGAGCTTTTTCATAAGCAGCAAAGACTTGTTGTGCCCGGTATAAAGGAATACTATTCATGGCTAGCCACTACTGATGAGTAAGCTTGAGCTTAGTAGGAGGAGCTAAACTTGGAGGGCAGATGTTTAGTCCTTTCAGTCTATCTTCCAGAGGGAGGCCGTCCCATAGATGATCCAAGTCATCAGAATCTGGAATAATATGAGAGATCATGTTGCAAGTTTTGACTTTCTTGCCTTTCTTGGATTTTGAAGTTTTACCTTCATTTTCCAGTTCAGGCACTAAGTCAGGATGTACCCACATGATTTCACCATTCTTCAATGTGAGAGGCAGCAATTCTGTATTTTCTTCCCTGGCAGGCGGGATATTCACAATCTTCATCGTCGCCTTCGGAATTGGTATAATTCCATCTGGGACTTGCTGTGGAGGAAAATCCCCAAACTGAAGAGAAACCATATTGGTTGTCACCGTATGGTCATCATTGGTTAAAGCGATGGCGCCACCATTTATCAGCTCTTGGATCTTCTTTTTCAAGACATAGCAAGCACTGGTAGGATGATTAATGTATCTATGATAGATACAATACTTGGGATTGTCAGTCAGATTCACCTCATTAGGCCTCTTTGGCTCTGGAATCTGAAGTTTACCACTTTTTACCAGACATTGGAATATCCCTGGGATATCGCTTTCGTCAAAGGAGTATTCTTCCTTTGGCCTGGAAGATTCTTGATTGCTTGATGTCGTCTTGTTCTTGGAAAGATTGACCATAAGAGTATCTTTTCCTTTCACATTACGATTGCCGGGATTATTGCCAAGATTATTTTTCTTCCCTTTATCTTCTGAAGCAAAAATCATCCCATGTTCGCGAGCCAACCTACCATTGGTCTCGGCAGAAACTGCTGCTATGATGAACGAAGCCCAATCTGTGAATTAGGAACCTGTGAAGACAGCGATGGATGGTCGCAGATTCATCTTGCACGTGTCAATCAACGCTGAATCTGGCATACCAGGAGGCATCTTTAGAGTAGCTTGTCGGAAACGTTCAATGAATGTCCGAGTATCTTCTTTCTCCTTTTGTTTGATTTCTATCAAGGAGGACATGTTCATGTCCATACCTCCTTCATAGAAGCAGGAGAGGAACATTGCTTTGAATTCGTCAAAAGACGAAATAGAGTTATCGGGTAAGCTACGATACCAGTCGTAAGCTGAACCCGTCAGACATCCGATGAACACTCGAGTGAGAAGAGCATCATTTTTCTGCAAATGTACAGTCATAATATCAAAGTAGTTGATATATTGACTGGGAGATGCTTTTCCATCGAACAAAACCATGGATTGTGATTTGAACTTCGGTGGAAAGGGTACATCATTCCAATGAGGAGGATAAGGTTGCTTAATCCCTAGCCTCTGGAGTTGATCTTTGTGCCTTAAAACTTCAAACTGTGCTTTAAGTTCACGCACTGCTTGAATGGCTTCACTGGTTTGAGGAAGCACATTTGACTGAGTAGTCGTTGGATGCACCATGACCCCCACTGGAGGTGGTACATCTTCTGGAATAATGGGATCCGGAGATGCAGAATTTTGATTAGCAGCAGGCTCTTGAATGTTCAAAGGTATTTCAGCCCCTTGACTATCTTGAGTTTGTGCTGCTACTGGTGCCGGTGTCACTACTGCCGGTTGAGCAGTTTGCTGATTCAAAATTATTTGATGCATGCTTTGCACCATATTAAGCATATCCTTCAGTGATTGTTCAACAGCAGTGAGACGTTGTTCTGTATTAGCAGATGACATCTCTGGTTCATCTCCAACAGCGTAGGATTCAACCTCTCTTGAAGATACAGAAGGGTTTGTATAGAAGTACGAATCCACGCTATCGGTATCAGACTCAAAAGATTGAGTACCCCCAGCCTCTGAATCAGAAGTCTGCAATTGTCTTCGTCTTCTTGATCGAGTATTCTGATATACTCCTTCAAAGGAATCAAGAAGCCTGTTGAACTGTTGTTGACTTGGAGTTTGGGACGTATTCCGTCTGGGATGTCGTCCTCTGTTAGTATGAGATGCCATGTTGACTGACACATATGGCAACTCATGTTCTTGGTCTTCAGCTTGATGTGGAGGTACATTGAAACTCAATCGATCAAAAACTGATCGTCTTGAAGCCGAACAACAACAGTTGATCACAACCTGGTGGTATTCACAAAGATGTTTTTCTTGGGGGAATGTCACCGGAGATTGTCTATTCTTACGCTTTTGCATTAGCAATTCGCGTAAATCAGAAGGAGTGGATGAAATATTCTTCTTTACTACATTGGGGGTAGAAAAATGTTTAGTCCCTTGTGTATAAAGAAGATTACTGGCTGCATTCGCAGAACCAATTTGTACATTTCTACGCGTTTGGAGTTGTGTGCGTAAATCTTGAGATTTAGCACGTAGGACTCCATTTTTTTGGCGTGTGATTTGTAAATTTGGTACCTTGCGTAAAGCAGTATAAGAAGGTTGTTGGTGTAGAACAGAAGTTGTACCAACAATATTTTTACGCTGCACACGTTTAGATACATTCACATTCGACATGTGAGCATCATTGTGAATTTCATCTACACTGTCATAGACAGGAGATTGATCTTTACGCATGGAACGTAAAATCTTGTTATCTACCACGTTACCAACGGGAGATTTTGTTTTACGCGAGGAGCGTAATTTATTTGGGCCTACTACGTCACCGACGGGAGACTGATTCTTACACCCAGAAGCACAAGCTTTAGAGTCTGCCCCATTACGAATGGGAGTCTCATTCTTATGAACTGAGCGTAAAATTTGGTTCTTACCCACTGAGCGTGAAACTTGATTTTTACGCAGTGGGCGTGAAACCTGATTATCTTCACCGTTACAAACGGGAGAAAAATCGTCACACTTCGAGTACAACTTTGAAGTAGGGACTGCCTCGTTATGAACGGGAGCCCCTACGACAGGAGTGGGAAGAATCCCTTTGTCATCAGAAGCAGCAGAGAGATCAGAAATCACTTTGGATTTGGGAATCCAAACTTTTCGTGCTTTGCGAGACTTTTGAACATTGGAATAGCGAGAACCACCCCCAGTTCGGAGCATTTCTTCATAGGCAGTCTGGTCGAAGTGTACCACCAGAGTCTTCTTGGTCGAACAGACCGAAACATCATCATATTGAGCAATCACCTCCTCGTCAGAGGAGAAGGTCGTCCCCAGCAGAGTCGCCATTTTTGTTTCGATTAACAAAATGTCTTGGAGGAATTGGCTTTTGAAAACAAAAACAAGAAGAAAAGTACGAGAAGTACAAATTTGATTCTGGGAAAGTATTGCTATGGAAGTCTGATTCGTAAACGATCACTTTGTTCCTTGGACCATATGATGATGATGAAGATCACTGCTTGAAGTAGAACAACTTGGAAGAACTAATGCACCAGAAAGGTATCGACGCACTTGGGCACTGATGGCGAGGCCGAATGCTTTCCTGCTTTGCTTCACTTTGTTCTGGAAGAAAAGTTGAAGAAGGATGCTCTAGAGAATCAAAATCTCGAAGCTCTGATCTCTGTATTCTCTCATGTCTCTCCCTGTCTGTCTGTGTGTATGAGAAAAATGAGTCTATTTATAGACTGGGGCTTTCCTGCGTAAAAGAGCATCAACATCTGTCTTTATGCTAACAACTGCCCTCCACGATCAGAATCATCCTCTGTATATGCTGACACGTGTCCCATCATTTCAGTAAGAATAGGATACATGTACACACGTTCTTCGAAATAGGTGGCATGAAGACCACGCAGGCACACCACGTTCCAAACTGGCCAGAACGAATCGGGCGTAAAAAGATGAGCGTAAACTAGCTCTGTCATAGGTTTCCAGCGTAAAGTGGTTATCGAATAACCTTGAGCGTAAAATGGCTCAAATAGACTTCACGCACACATTGTTTCTTATGAGCGTAAGGACTCATGTAAAACCCCGTGCGTAAAAGAAACCATTCAGTGAGCGTAAAGTAGCTCGATCTCTATAAACGACAACAATGATCTTTGTATGAGACAAATTCCATTAAATCCTGTGGTAAATGCCATCATTGATATCTTCATGTCAAAGTCTGCATTAAATGCGAGATTTGATAGCTTTTGTCCAGCGTGAAAGAGGCTGCTCAGTCCTTGGCGTAAAATCACCGGTGTATACCCAAGCGTAAAAAGGTCAATCTGCTTAGGCGTAATACAATTAGCCTTGTCTTGGACGTAAAGAAATTACCCGCTCTGTTAGGCGTAAAGCAGGCCACTTATGAATGAGATGACTCTTTCTTTGAAGCACTTTTTACGCTCCTACATTGATTAAAATGTAACTAATAATTAACTAGAAGATATAGATATATACCCTCAACTCGTCGAGCCAGACATACTTCAAGTTTGGGGGCACCGACGAAAAGTTGAGGTAGGGACCATGGAAGTTAGCCCTGATAATTTCTCCAAGAGCCCTGGCAACATTAAACGGAAAAACCTACAAAGAAGAAACGACTGGATTATTAACTTGAATAAAAGAAAAAAATTTAATAAATTATCTTAAATTTACTTACGAGGTCCCCGTGGGCCATAGCTCTCGTCGGAACTCGCCTCTCGGCCTCTCTGGTGCCGTCGGAGGATTCGCGGGTCCACGCATGTACTCCCCAGTAACCGGATGGACCCGAGTATGGGGGTACTCAGGGGCCCACTGTGCAGTAACTGGGGGATCCACTGGTGGATCCGCTGGTGGGTCCGCTGGTGGGTCCGATAGCGGAACGGATCCGCTAGCAGATCCAGACTCATGCCTCGATGAAGTAGTCAATCGACGGCGGGATGCGTCTGTGCCCGGGGTACTCTCCGGGTCGGGCTCGCTGGATGGGGTCACATCCCGGGAAGATTGAATGCGACCACGACCACCAATACCACTACGACCACGACCACCACTACCGCCAGCACCAGCACCACGACCACCACCAGAACCACGACCACGGCCAACCATCATGACCTGTAAATAGAACACATAAACATAATTAGCAATATAAAAGTATAAATGAATATAAAATTCTAAACTAAAATATATATACCACCAGTAGGGAGACGAGTGCCGCCGCGACGAAAAAGACTAGGAGTGCCATCTGCAATAAGTAAATAATCGAACGAAAAAAACATGAATTCACGTAATTGCTTTTATGAGGTCAAACTTAATTCACGTAATTGGAAGTATTTTTAATATACAACAATATTTAACCTAATCATCGTCTTCGTTCTCATCCTCGACCTCGTCTTCATCATCATCCTCCTCCTCATCCTCCTCCTCATCCTCATCCTCATCGTCGATTTCATCTGTATCCTCAACCCCATCAAATTCGTCTTCTTCTTTCTCTTCTTCTTCTTCTTCTTCTTCTTCTTCTGTCTCAATATTTGGGACAAGACGTCTCTTTCTCCCCTGGTTGACAACTAAGCCTTGTGTATCAACCTCTTCCTCCCCTCTATTTTTCTCAACAATATCTTCAACATCCATTGTATCCGAGTGTTGTCCCAAGTATTGGGACTTTTCGATCTGGTCCTCTTGGTATGCTGGGTCTCCAACGTTGAATGTATTTCTAGATTTAATCTTGCATACTGCCCACCAGTCAAATCGATCTCTACGACGCCTTGGGTAGCTTGTATAGTAGACTTAAACAGCCTGATTTGCTATCGCAAATGTATCGGACCCTCTATACCTTCTGCGATGATTTATATCGACAAATCCAAATTGTTTATCGATTCTCCAACCGATATTTGGTGTTGTATCGAACCACTCACATTTGAACATCACAATATACATATCATATGGGCCAGTATATTATAAATCTACAATATCCCGAAGTACTCCATAATAGTCAAAGTCTGGTTCGTCGTCATAGATGGTACCTCTTATGCAAACACCAGAATCCTTGATACTGATGCCGTCATTGATAAATTCGATATTTATAGCATTCTGAGTTGCCTTAAACCTGAAGCAATTAACGACATAGCCTGGCCAAGTATTTCTTTGCCTCTTCGGTACCAATGCCAGATAACGAACACTCTCATTAGTGAGTGTTGTTTCAGACAATAAAACCTGTAAATAAATATTTATAATTTAAATATTTTAGATTATATATTTCTAATCTCAGTTACTTACGTATTTTATAAGAATATATAAAATCAACCTCAATTATAATCTCAGTTACTTACGTATTTGCGAAACCATGACGGAAATGTACAATCAACCTCTCTTTGAAGTCCCTCATCGGTAATATCGGGTGTCCTCATTTTGACTTCATCTCTAAATACACTATTAGAGAAAATAAGAATATATAAGTGTAGTCACTTACTTCATCAAATTCGAGATTATAACGAGTGCAAGTGTACTGACTTACTTCTCCAAATCTCTCACTTCTTGTATGTCACAGTTTAACAAGACATATCGGTGAGCGGCATCATACTCGTCGTCAGTCAACCACCGTTTTTTACTAGCCCCAACAGGCTTGCCCCTTACATTGAATATACCTCCATCCTCAACGTCCTCGTCATTCCTTTGAGGTCTATTTCAATTTGTCTTAACATGAGTATCGAAATAAATGGAGAAGAAGTTTGACACCTCTTCGATAAGATATGCTTCACATATCGAAGCCTCTATATGAGCCTTGTTGCCAACTTTCTTCTTTAGATGGTGCAGGTATCTAGAGAGACAAATTATCTTGAGAATTAAGAATTAATTTTAAAATCTACTGAAATTCAATTTAAATTATATCGATTTTTATGTACCTTTCAAATGGGTACATCCATCGGTAATGAACAGATGCATCGACACGGACTTCGTATGCTAGATAAATCGGTAGATGCTCTATGCTGTCGAAGAAGCCAGGAGGAAATATTTTCTCTAACTTGCAAATTGTTAAGATAATCTTCTCCTCAAGTTCAACCATGTGTTGCACAGTCAACTTAGTTGAACAAATATCCCTAAAGAATATAGATAGTTCGGCCAACGGAACCCATACAGCAGAAGGCAACAACTCTTTCAAAGCAATGGGCAGTGATCTTTTCATAAACACGTGGCAGTCATGACTCTTCATTTCTGTTAGCTTGCGTTCATTGAAATCAACGCATCTAGACAAATTCGACACATAGCCGTCGGAAAATCTTAAAGTAGATACCCACTTGCAGATTATTAATCTATCTTCCTTGCTCAATGTGTATTGTGCTATCGGCTTAGTTATTTGTCCACCAGCTTCCCTTTGTATCAAGTTCAGATAAGGACGCTTGCATATCTCGGCAATGTCTTGTCTTACTTTTGGATTGTCCTTCGTCTTTCCTTTAATATCCATTACGGTATTGAAGACATTATCGAACACATTCTTTTCGATATGCATAACATCAATATTATGCCTTATAAGATTATCTTTCCAATAAGGCAAGTTCCAGAAGATACTCCGTTTGGTCCAGTTATGGGTTTGTCCGAACCCATCGACACGATTGTTCGATGGATCTTCCATTACAGTGGACAAGTCCTTTACATCTTCCCAAATATCGTATCCCGACAAACTAAACAAAATTAGTATATAATCATGTAACTGGTGGATCCGCTGGTTATACACGGTTCAACTTGACGAGTCAGTATATATATATATATATATATATATATATATATATATATATATATATATATATATATATATATAATTCATGGTTTAAAGTATCGGCCGATACCGATCCGATACGGCCGATACCGATACGATTTGGCATGTTCCGATCCGATACCGACCGATACCAAATATTGACCGATGCCGACATTGGGGATCTTCGTTCCGGTCAATTCGGCAAAGAAAATTAATCAGCATAGGAATAGTCCGATACCGATTCCGATACCGATATTGTGAACCTAGGTTGAAAGCATAATAAGGTTGTAAAAGCATGTAAAAGAATCTGATACTACCGATAATTATTTGTTTCCCAATACATACTCCGATCCGAAACTGCCGATACTACCGATATCGCCGATACCAATACTCATAGGAAAAGTCCGATACCGATTCCGATACCGATACTTTGAACCTTGTTGGTGACACAAAGATTTCTTACTGTGAAGCTGTACATTTTGTTTTCTGTTCTTGTTTTCTTCCTGCTGCTGTTAGGTTACTGATCATTGTTGTAGCAATAGATACTCTGATGGATGTTTAGTTTGTCCTCTATAAATCAAAAGATCTTTGATTATTTCCCTTGAGCTTCTTCTCAGAATGTGTTTGGAAAAACTGGCGCTAGTTATTGAAAGATTTGATTGTCTTGAGCCTATATTACTTTAGTTTAAGTACATCCCTGCAGCCAAAATGAGCTAATGTATGTGGTTATGTTCTATTAACTAGTTGTTATATGCACCATGATTCAGTCAATCTAGTTGATAATAATGAAGGTTAGAGACAGAATACCAAGCACTATCAATATCTTCTTAGCAAGCAAAAATCCTATATTTGATAACACTACATGTTGCAGTGGTTGTCAATAAAATTGGCCATACAATTGGCTATGGTAGTCAATTATGCAGTCAAGTGCCATGCTGACAGGATCAGGCTTTTAGTTAGTTTCAGGGTGAGGGTTTTTGTATTTTTATAAGTATAACGCGGCAACGCCTGGTTTTTTATATAAGAGTATCTAGAAGTCTCATATAGTTGTTATATATGGCCACATATATATAGAGAGGAAAAAAAGAAGAGAAGAATTAAGATTGTATGTGCGTCTTCATTGCATCTTGGTGTAATCTAAAAGCAGACCATGAGTTGTTTCCTTGACATTTTCTTGACCTCTAGACATGTAAAGAAGTTACTGTTGTCTTTTATGGAAAGATACTTGTAACTAACTTCACTAGCAATAATTGTGGCTTGCTAAGAACTCCCTAATTTGTCTTCTCTATGTTTCAGGTTCTTGTGACTTTCTCTGTGCTTATTTTTCTTAATATTCACAGTAAGATGTACAACCTATCGCAGTCCAACAATAAGGTAAATATATTTTTACACATTGCTTGTCCAATAATTAAGTATTTCTAATGCCATATTGATATCTAGTAGCTCTTTCATCCAATGTAAAATTACAACACACACACATCACAAATGTAAATAGTTTAGAGTTGCACACTATTTGAACCTATATAAATTTCAAAACACACGCATAGTTTAAGTATGATCCCGATGACACTATTAATCTATCATTACAAAAAGAATCTAATTGCCATGTTGATTTCCTAGTAGCTCTTTGATCCAATATACAAGGAAACCTGCTGATACTACTCCTTGGTGCTGCCTGGTACACACCATTGATACAAACCTACTGATACTCTACACACATACACTGGTACCATGTTGCCACTTGACACTTGTTCACATACCCACACTCCTAGTACATATAGACACACACACACCCCTATTGCTACTATTGCAATTTCCCTTGTTGCAGGAAGAAATTACAGGAACTGCTATTGCAGTTTTCAGAACAGAAGAACCACACCCATACCCTGCGTGATGCATCTGCTAGCACTCTGCAACACAGAGAAAAAGACTCCCACATTAGAATATCTCCTGATTCTCAACACCCTTGGGTCCATAATGAACACACACCACCTATATTGGAAACCTTATATCTCAAGATTTCTGTACTACTATTTTTGAGAAATCATATTAAGTTTTCTGTATATAACAATAGAGCTTTGTTATATAAGAAAGCTCTATTGATATACTGGAATCTGGATTATTGATACAAGAAAGAATCCAATTATCAACTGGGCATTCTGTTTTCAGTACATGTTCAACCAATTTGATTGTATTCTAAGCTCAGTTGAGTGCAGTGCTGTTACGTTTGTGTGGTTAATATGTTATATATTTGAAACATCTCACTGTCGGATGCTATGAAATTTGCAGACTACTGGATAGTCTATGGTACATGCCATTTTCTGTATCCGGGTAAATGATGTTACTGTCAATGTTTTAGAGAGACAAAACCCACATATAAAGCCATTACCCTTATCCTTGGGGGTCAACTGCCAAAATTTTCCTGTTCCAACAAGCTCCATCAACGACAATCTTCTCAATCAAACTGGCAACCATCAAAAATACGGGCAGTTTTGGTTTGCCACAACTAATAGCACCTATATCTTATATCCTATCAGGCTAACTGTGATGCCTTCATTTGACACATTACTCACATGTCGGGAACCATCATAGTCGAATTTTTCTTATCTCATATAAGCTACCTTGAACTTTCCACCAACAACCAAATCTTTCTTTATCTCTTTCATTTGTATATCGTGTCTTGATTGTCCAGTATTTTCAGAGTAAAGCAAACCCGATCTTCTAGTCTTACGAGTTTCCATATCCAATCATACAGTATTCCTGAAGCACATCTGCACTCCATCAAACTTGCTTTGGCTCTATTGAAGAACTACATATCCTTGATTCCTTCTCAAACAATGCTTTCGTGATGATTTCTAATCGGTGGACTATATTTTTTTGGTTACACAAAATACACTGCTACACGTAGGTACTATAACACTCATCTTGCATTGCTGCAGACTTGACACTTACACACTTATATAGGGCATCATCAGCAAATAACAAGCACCATGGAACCTCACCTTCCATATGCCTTAGTAAGTTCACCCTTGACTGAAAGAGAGAAATACTGATTTAGATCTGATCTTGATAAAACCCTTTGTAGAAAATAGAACGCCTGAACACTTGTCTAAATTTTTATCGCATTGTCTAAATTTTTGGTGCATGCAATATTCTTTACATGAATAGAAGATATAAAACTTTGGCTATATTTTGACATATTATTCCTATTTTTCTTGGTCTCTCAGGAACTACATGGAAAATAAAGACTATACGTACTGTGATATGAAGCGGGTTCAGATTTGTTATATAATTAGGAAAGGTGTTACTTTTTTTTTATTTTATTTGTATAATTATCAATTTTGGATGTTTAAGATGTATGGAAACTACATTACTTTGGTTGGATATGTTTGTGGTTGGACAATTGTTGGGTGTTTGTGGTTGGGCGTGTGTTGGATGTGTTGGAAGTTTGTGATGTATGAACAGTATACAGTTTGTTAATATAAAATTTGGATTTTATAGTTATCTGATGTATTAACTCTTCTGGATTATTGATATTATGTGCTTGTTCGATTCATAATATATAATTATAAATGGAAATTTGGCTTTAGCTTCTCTTGACGGTTATAAAACGTCAACAATTAACTCAATCCTGTTGTAAAAGGGCTTTTCATTGACAGTTTTTAACTGTCATCTAGGCCGGAGTCAAGGAAAGTTTTCAACTATATTGACGGTTTCTTAAAACTGATTTCTTAATGGCTAAAAACCATCAAGAAAAGTTATGCCAGAGACCGTCAAGAAAAGGGGGGACTTTTCTTGTCTCCGGCCTACTTGACGGGTCCGCAACCGTCAAGATACCCCTTTCTTGACGAAAAAAAAATGTCAAAAAAAGCCTTTTTTTTCTTGTAGTGCGTGCTTTCCTTCGAAGAACACGCCAACTTCAACACCTTCGTATTTTTATCTGAATTCCACGAATAAACTTCAAACACCTTTCTGTAGAAAGCTTTTATGCTCCAAGCTTGTACAACTCGAACACTCCTAATTGCAAACCACCAGCACTTAGTAGAATATGAGTTGTCTTGGGGATTTGAAGATCGAAGCTCTTTAAGTAGATAGAAAGTTTTAGAATAGATAGAGAAAATGAAGAATGAATGAGTGAATAGAAATGAGAAATTCTTCTCTTTTTATAGGATTTTCTAGGACAGAGTTCAGGCAAAACTCGGTAGGGTTAACGTTCGAATTTTGAACGTTAGAGATCCAAAAGACTAGGGAATGTTGCTGACCATGAGTGATCCTAGGGGACCGAGTTCGGTTCGAGTTCGGGCAGAACTCGGCCCGAGTTTGGTTGCTTGGTTTTTAGGCTATTTTTGGTTCAGGAATGCTTTTGGATTTTGGTTTGGTTTAGGGTCAAAGATGGGTTTGTTTTGGTTCAGGATAAACTTCTAAATTCCAATGATCCCGACGCACAATTTTCTAGACTCAAATAAAAAGAAAATACAGAATAAAGTATAAAGTATAAAAATTAGTTGAGACGAAATCTGCAATCTTTTGTTTCTTTTCATATCAAGCTCAGAGTTTTAAGTCAATTATTGAAATCGGTTCGACCATGGCTGTATGGGCCAACAATCTCCCATATTTTGATAATTTGACAAAACTACGATTGATACTTAAGAAATTGTTCAGCTTAGTTCGGAAGTAGACTAGATGCGTAAGGAAGGCAAGAAGTAGACTGGCTTTGAACATTGGTACAATGTACTTGCTCTCCCGTAATGTACGATCAAGTCTTGTTACTCTTCCGTAACAAAGTAGATAGACTGAACATCAAGGCTGAACATATGTAAAGTCTAGAAACAAAAAAAAAGGTACTCCAAAAAAAATTAGAGCTAACTTCAAACTTGTTAGTCAGATAGCATAACAATCAACAAGATGATAAAGTAAGTATCCATATTACTATTTAAGATCACATTTAAGTATAACATTACTCTCTCGTTTTGTCACATAAGAAAAATGACATAACGATCTAATAGTACTCAGCACAATAGAGATGAGAAAAGAAATTTGAACATATAATAATGCAAAGTGCTGAAAAATAGGAAACTGTTATATAAACTGAAATAGTAGAAAGTGTATATAAGTCTAGCCAAACAAACTCAAACTGATAATGCTTGAAATAAGCATTTATCACTAATACATAAACATAACTAGTGATGCTCTATCACGAGAAAACATCCTCAGTCGTCATCCTCCTCATCATCATCATCAGCACCTGCCACCCTAGAAGGACTGGTCTCAACAGAACGACAGGGATCATAACGGGCAGCAGCAGGGTCAAAGTATTGCTGAGCCTCTGGATCATCAATGCGATATCCAATCACTGTGGGATCAGGAACCATGGGAATAGGACCACCAGGATTGTGAGCAAAGCTGTAGAAAATATCCTATACAGTGTTCGATATGGCCTAAAGCTGAAGAGTAGTACGAAAATCCATGGACCGAAACTGATCCATCATGAGAGCCTGAAGTGACTCAAAAGTAACACCACCAGGAGGATGAGAAGGATGGGAGTCATCAGTTGATGGGTCAACTGGAGGAAGAGGAGCCTGAACGGGAGCAGTACGACGATGCTCATGAAGATAAGCAGGAGCAGCATCCGGAGCACAGTCATCCAAAGTGACCTCAAAGTGCTGAAAAATGATAGGCAAATACATCGCATAGAGAAAATGTCACGGTTTTTTGCGATATTTTTCCATAGTGGCGATGATAGTCTTTGGCAGACTGAAGGGGACATGGAAGTAAAGATGATAGATTGCAGAGAGTTCCAGGTATGAAATCTCATCAGTGGCGGTATTCTTCAGAATAATAGTAGAAAATACCATTCTATGGAGATCATAGAAGTAGTTGTTCAAGTGTTTAGGGCGAAGAGTGCCTTGAGGACGAGAGTTACGTGCACATAAGGAATCACGAAAAGAGTCAAAAGTTGTACCATCTGAAAATTGTACCAAGGTAATATCAACTAATGCTTTCTCAGTATTGGTAATGTGAAGCATGATTGCTAAATCATCAGAATCAAACTCGATGTCAATTCTGCCAACTTTTGATTTAATTGTTCCCTTTATGATGGAAAGATTGCAATAAAACATGTGAATAGCATTGGATAACTGGATTGAACTAAATCTAGTAACTCGAAGTGTTCAAAAACGTTAATGTGATCGGGAAATAAAGTAAAATTAATAGGACTACCCGAACAAACCTTTCTTTGATGGAAATCACTAAACCATTCATTGGATGCATCTTGTGACACAAAAATGAAATCATCAAAGATATCACCATCTGGTACAGAGGGACTGAATAATAAGAAAGAGGCCGCCTCGTGAGCAGTAGAGGACAAACCTTCATCAACTTTCCCTTTCTTTTTGGAAGAATGAGGAATTTTGGGAGCCATGAAAATTGAAATAGATGGAGAGAGTTGAGATATACCAAAATTGACCGTAAACAGGGGAAGAAAACCTCGAAAAAGCTTCGAATCCAAGATTTGAAAGCTTGAAAAGCTTGGAGGAAGGAGAACTAGAAGGTTAGGATTAGGGTTTTCGGTAGATTTTCGGGTGTATTGGTGAGAAACATGATGATTTTGAGGGTTTAAATAGAGGGGAACATGACTGTCCAGCTTCTGTGCTGATTCACTCAGACCGAGTTTGGTCCGAGTTCGGCCAGAACTCTAACCGAGTTCGGTCCATGGGTAATCAGGACAGACTTGGAAAGTTTGTGATATGGTTTTAACATAAATGCAAAGATAACTTAGTAATATTTGTGTTGAAGAAGTATAATTTATACTAATGAATCGAAAGACACAAACCGAATAGAATATTTTGGGTTAGCTATAGGGGTCGGATCCTAACTAGCGGTAGTCCGAAGACACTTGGTACCATGTCGCTTAGACTTTTACGTCTTTTTGTCAGAAGGGCCCTTTCGGCTTATAACCAAAATAGTTTCGACGAATTTATAAATTTCAATTAATTAACACTTAATTATATGACTTCAACATCCAAAATTTCTAATTCTCTTCGTATGAAGTTAAAACGATCTTCAGCCAAGGGTTTACTGAATTTATCAGCTAGTTGATGCTTAGTGTTAATAAATTATAAACTTATATCTCCCTGTAATATATGGTCTTTAAGGAAGTGATGTCTAATTTTTATGTTTTTAGTGCGATAATGACATATAGGATTCTTCATGAGATTAATAGAACTAGTGTTATCGCACTAAATAGAGATGTAGTTAAAAGATAATTGATAGTCTTCCAAAGTTTGTTTCATCCGCAAAATCTGAGCACAACTACGTCTTGCGACTATATATTCAGCCTCGGTTGTTGATAACGCAACAGAATTTTGTATATTAGAAAACTATGAGACTAATGACTTTCCTAGAAAATAACATGTGTCTCTGGTACTTTTACGATCGACTTTACATCCGACAAAATCTGCGTCCGAGCAACCTATCAGGTCAAACAAATCGGTTTTGGGATACCAAAGACCACTCGTCAAAGTACCTTTAAGGTATCGCAGGATTCGCTTAACGTAGCTCACATGTGATTCTTTAGGACAAGCCTGATATCTAGCACATAAGCATACACTAAACATAATGTCTGGTCGACTAGCAGTTAGATATAGTAAACTACCAATCATACCTTTGTACTTACGCACTTCAGCTGGTGTACCGCTTTCATCTATATCAAGCTTTGTAGATGTTGCCATAGGAGTGCCGATCGGTTTGACATTTTACATATCATATTTCTATAGCTGATCTTTCATATACTTTGCTTGATTGATGAATATTCCTTGTGAACTTTGCTTGATTGGTAGCCTGAGGAAGAATATTAATTCTGTCACGATCCGCACCCACCGTAAGGGTACGAGTACGTAACAGCGTCCAGCCTACGCCGCAGTATCGGCAGTAGAACGCTGTTCTAGATCATGAACTATAACTAACACAATATAGAATAATCTCCAACTGGAGGCTAATCACAGAAGGTACAACTCAATCACAATCTAGAGATAGAATATGGCACGATGAAATAGATAAGAAACTCCTCAACTGAGGCACAACAGAATGAAATAACATAAGTTAACGACTACTAGTCTCAACATCTCAAATTATACAACTCTGAAAATAAGGACAACAACTAAACATGAAAAGAAACAATCTAGACTATCTAAACTATGTAAGGGTATCATCCTCAGCAGCTGCCTGAACCTCCCCAGGGGTCCAGGTCGCGAGTGTCATCTAGGCAAGCTCCAAGGTAAGGGGTGCAGGGTTCCTCATCATCCTCTGTAAAATTTTCAACAGGTCCAGTCAGGACGGGAGCGAGCACAATACATCTCACACAGATCATAACAGGTTAGAAAATATAGACATGCAAGAGAGTACGATACATGAAACTGAAAGAAAGTACATGATGTAAACAGAGAGAGAACTGTAATAGAAATATCTACTATAAGTAGAGAGCTACCAGTGACTAGTAATTTAGAGTACAAGGTCGACATGTGAATGGCTTGATTTGCACATGGCTATACTAAAGAGGCGTACATGGCTATTCTACTTTGGAATTGTTTACTTGACTATTTATACTCCCCCATACCCCAATCAATACACAAGGATCCAGACAAGTTATGTTACGTACATGGTTTTCACATGAAGCCCATAAATGGGTGTACATGAAGTATACATGAGAGCTCATATATGAGTGCACATGAAGTTCACATGGGGGCCCATAAATGGGTGCACATGAAATTCACATGAAGGCTCATAAATGAGTGCACATGAAGTATAGGTTATACATAAGATACATGTGAAACATGACAGAACATGAGAGCACATGAGAGTACACGAGCATGCATGAACGAGCATGAAGCATATGAGAAACATGAATAACATTAGAGCGAGGAATACATGATGTACATGAAACACATGACATGATGTATCTGATGCTCCCGAGGGAGATAACATCTTAATGTAGGGATCCATATAGTACCAATCCATGATAATATCGTGACAGCATCAAATAAGGTAAACTAGAGCAGGAGTATAATTCTAAACAAGTTATGAAATGATCAGAGAATGTACTCGCCTCGTATCTGAATGTCTGAAGTAAATGTACTGTTCGAGATGAGCTACCTGACTCCTATTTAGAGCAACACAAGTCAAGATGTATATATGGAATGATAAACGTAATCTACAATGCATCTGCATGCTATCTAGGTCAAACTAGGCTAAAGTCGACACTTGGTCAACTATACTAGTCAAACTAGGTCAACTAGGTCAAACTTAACCCAACAAGTCTAATAAGTCTCACTAGGCCTAACCAAGCCTATACTAGCAATCAAACACAATCACCTACACAAAACCAAATGGCAACACACATAAAGGCATATACTATATGTATACACACATATAGGCTATTACCTATAACACACATAGCAATATATATATGCATATCATTCTCATCACATTATATACATTCATATTAACATGTATTCACCTTATCTATATTCATATGTCATATATACATATATATATAGGGTGAGTGAACAGTAGAGTATAGTGTACATGCATCCTACAATTGTGTCAAGCATATATATATAGTGTAGTGAGATAGGGTGTCAATGTGAGCATATAATGTGTTCAGTGTCAAGCTAGAGTGTGATATGGTGTCATATATGTACATAGTGTATAGGTGAATTAGAGTGTCAAGGGTTAATAGAGGGTTAATGTCAATGAGTGTATATGTGTCAAACATATATATATAAGTGTGTCTCATGTAAGGGTTAAGTGTCACAGGTTTAGGGGTTCAAGTGAGGGGGCTGTGTGTGTCTTCAAAACAGTGTGTGTACATACATGATATCAGTGGCTTGTAGGTTCTCAGATTTCAGTTTTTCAGGAATAAAACATTATGTAAATGAACTCATGTTCTCTGTATTTAGTCCTAGGTTCTCATGTGTAGGTGTGTGGGCCATTAGGATAATATCCTGTTCTCAGGAATTCAAACAGTAAAGTGTATGGGTGTAACAAGGCCATGGGGTTAGTCTACATCATGACATTGCATTCATTACACAGGATTACACACATATATATATATAGAGTGATAGGGTGTCATGCATATGTGTGTGTGTGTCATGGTAGCAGTACACATAGGTCCCTGTGTGTGGTAGGGAATGGGGGTGTGTGTGTGTACAAGTCTCATGTTTGTGTGTGAGGGTGAAGGAAAGGGAAAATAGTACACAACAGTTGATATAAATTCCCAGGTTTTAAAAGGCTCTCGGATTCCAGATTTCTCAGTGAGTGTGTGTGCATATGGTGTGTGTGGTTATTAGGAACAATGATGTGGATATAGGTGGATGTGTGTGTGTGGGTAACATCAGCTCATGTGTGTGTGTAAATGTGTCACAGGTTGTGACAGTAGGTAGATAGGTTTAGTTCTCAGGAAAATTTGTTTTAGAAAGGGTGTGTCAAAGTGACAGGTATTTGATATGTTTGTGTGTAATAGAAGGCAGTGTACAATTTCAGGTAAGTCTAGTTCTCAGAAAATGAGGAGTGTTTATGGGAATGTTTTCTCAGGAGTACATAGCAGTCCCCAATCAATCGAAATCCAAATTTCTGAATCCCATCTCAGTGCAATGTAAATCAAAACTCAGTTAGATATAGGAATTCACTTGCAATAAACCAAATCAGTCACTGGAACAATTAGTTAGGAAATTCTCAGGTTTACAGTGAGTCACAAAATAGTGTATCAAACAGGTAATTGCAAACTCAGGAATTCGATTTCAGTCGTTAAATCATACATTTAACCAAAAGCCTATAATCAACCTCAATTCAGTTTTTTTTTACAAAACAAAACTCAATCCCTATATACTAGAAACCTGAATCCATAGGTTATCCAAGTCAAGATCGAATCCCAAATACCAAATTGTGAAAGAATAAAAAAAAACAGTGGACTGACATACATATATATACAGGAATGCACATGAAGGGACTATTCTCAGGTTCAATATCAGGATTTATTCTCAGTTTTGTGTGTGTGTGTTAATGGGTGTATCAGTCAATAAAATCTCAAAAGCCCAAATGCCAATTTAACAACTGGATTCCCATGCAAATCTTAAACCCAACATGATAGGCTAATCCCTGATATGTAGTTGTGAATCTACATTCGAATTAACATTCAAACAGTTGAGTACATTCATTAAAATTCTCAGGAAAAATGAGTAATTCAGTAACACATGACAGTTTGGATTTTCAGGAAAAACAGTGTGCATAAACAGTCCAAATGCACTTTGAAAACTAATTTCCTATGCTAATATAACCCCTAATATGTTGGTTAATCTCAGTTATGAATAACATTCAAAACCTATTAAACGCAGTTCATCAAACCAATTCAAATATCAGTACAATAAGAACAGGAACCCAATGTATCAGTAAAATCCATTTCGAACCCAAACGAAATCAATTCTCAATGAAACCCAAGAACAGGTGTACAAGAATGTTCCCTACATGTATACGTGTCTAGGGGGGGTGCTCTCGTGTCCACACAAGTCGACACAGACGTGTCCAAACAGGATTCGAACTAAGAACAGGTCACTGGTCGAGAACTGTCTTGTGCAGCGAGGACACGAGCTCGTGGACTCGACACAGTGTCCCAGTGTCCTCGTGCTTGTGCGTATGTGTTCGCCAGGGTCCATCACCCTGTATCAGGTCAAAACCGTGTCGTGTCCGAGCTAAACGTGTGTATCAGACGCGATTTTCCGCGCGTAGCTGTGCAGTGCCAAATCGACGCGGGCGGGATTTCTCCCAAACCGCTCGATAAGATGGGCTGAAATTTTGTCAGTGTCGTGTCAGTCATGTGTCCTAGGTGTCACAAAAATTTCATCTCAAATGGTGTCGTGCCGTGTCCGCTAGGACACCCGAACAACATGGGACAGTGCACGCTGTGTCGTGCACGGGTTCCTGTGTCCAAAACCGACACGAATCGTGTCAAAAATCAACTCAGACTACATAAAAATTAATATACATATATAGATCTACAAATTCATGTAACTAGATTTTCAAAAATCGAAAAAAAAACCTTTGTGACATTTCATCAAACACATGCACACATATCATGATACGTGTCCGATACGGACACCAAACAGACACGAATCGACACAAAGCCAAAACCTACGGCTAGGGGACACCTAGGGCTTCCTATTCATGCAAAGAAAACAAAATTTGGTGGAGGGAATAGGGATTTACCTATATGTGCAATTTGCATGAAAAAGCTTCAAAAAAGGAGGGTTTCTTCTTGATGGCCAAGTGCTCCAAATTGGTCCAAACCTGAGATTTCTCTCCATGGACATGAAATAGAGCTGGATTAGGAACTAATGCAAAAGACTAGAGTGGAAAAAGAATTAGAATGAAGAATCTAGGGATTGGGGAAGAAAGGGTTTACCTCTATTTTCCAAACTTGCAAATTCCTGAAGGAGGCTAGCCCTAACTTTGAGGAGACATTAAATAGGATGAGGGAACCAATGTGGCCAGCCAAGTAAGTGTAGGCTAGGGTTAGGGTTCCACTAGTTGTCTATGGGCCTAAGCCATAAATTATGACTTATGGAATCACAAGTCATTGTCTAGCCTAATCAATCCTATTTCCAAATTTATTTCTAATGAGTAGGATATCACTAACTTAGGTCAAACTAGGGTTTCATAGTCTAACCAAGTGGTCAGGACTAGGATTAGCTTCTGGGACAGTCTCCTAAGTCACCATGAGTCAAAGTCAATAATAGCACTAAACAATTATACTAAAAATCACTAAAAATTCCAACAATTATAATTATAACTAAATAATTCCAATAATTCCCAAAATTACAAAAATGACTAAAATACCCTCAAGCTAGAAACGATAAATAAAATACCCTATTCACATGGCTAGGCTCTAGGGTTACACTAGCAAGACACCAAATCACAAGTCATGATTTAAATAGTTTTAAAATGATTAAAAATTACCAAAAAATATATTATTATTTAAATGTCATAATTAAATAATTAAAAACACAAATTTTAAAATTATCCTCATTTTAGAAAACTGTGTGTTACAAATTCTCCCATCATGCTCATTTCGAATTCACTCTATATACACTTAGCAAGCTCATTACATAGCATCTCATTAGTTGATCCGAAAATTATGTCATCTACGTACATTTGCACTAATAAAAAAAATTTATCTAAAGATTTTATAAAGAGAGTAGAGTTAACCTTTCCTTTTAAAAAACCGTGTTCAAGCAAGAAGAAACTAAGACGATCATATCATGCATGACGTGCTTGTTTGAGACCGTAGAGAGCCTTGTGAAGCTTTAATACGTGATCAGGATTTTTGAAATCTTCAAAGCCAGGGGGTCGTTTTACAAAAACTTCTTTTATATAATCATGAAAACTTGCAAAAGCACAAAGCATACGAATGGACTCTAGTCTAGCAACTGGAGCATACATGTCATCATAGTCAATGCCTTCTTCTTGATTATAACCTTGAGCTACTAGACGTGCTTCGTTGCATATGACTGAACCATTCTCATCTAATTTATTTCGGAACACCCACTTGGTACCACTGATCAGATGATCAATAGGTCTTGGAACGAGTTCCCAAACTTGACTCTGTTCAAATTGGTTTAGTTTCTCTTGCATTAGAGAAATCCAAAATTCATCATTAAAGGCTTCTAAAATATTTTTAGGTTATATTTTGGAACGAGTTCCCAAACTTACACATCTTGATACATCACCTATTACCAGTTCTTTCGGATGTTCTGGTGTAAATCGCAATCGTTTCGGCAGACTCTCCAGGTAGGACGAGGATGGTGTATCTTCTGATGTTTTGTTTGAGGGAGTTTTCTCTTCTTCATTGTCACTATCTTCATTGCGTTGACTATTCAGCTCGTCGAATGTGACATTTATTGACTCTTCAATAAACAGTGATCTCTTGTTGAATACCATGTACCCTTTGCTCTTTGCAGCATACCCCAAGAATATGCCCTTATCAGTCTTTTTATCAAATTTTTCCAAGTTGTCTTTTGCGTTCAAGATGAAACATCTACAACCAAAGACATTGAAATAGCTGATGTTAGGAGTTCTATAAAACCATAATTCATATGGAGTCTTCTTAGAGATAGGTCTAATAAGAAATCTGTTCAAAATATGGCAAGCTGTATAAACTGCTTATGCCCAAAAATATTTTGGAAGATTATGCTGGTTTAGCATAACTCTGGCCATATCGCCAAGTGTTCTATTCTTTCTCTCCATAATGCCATTCTGTTGAGAAGTTCTTGGACAAGAGAATTCATGTGATAATCCATTTGAATCACAGAAGGATTTAATTTCATGGTTTTCAAATTCTCCTCCATGATCACTTCATATGCGAGTAATTATGAGTCATTTCTCATTTTGTACCTTTTTACAAAAAGACACAAATTCAAAAAGGCCTCACTTTTATTTACAAAAAAGTAAACCCAAGTATACCGTGAATAGTCATCAACTATCACGTAAGCATATAGCTTACCGCTAAGACAGACGACTCTACTTGGTCCAAACAAGTCCATATATAATAATTGCGGTGGTCTAGAGGTACTTACAATGTTTATTGATTTGAAAGATGATTTAGATGCCTTGTTCTTTTTACATTCGGCACAGACAATATCTTTCTAGAATTTAATATCTTTCTCTTACCAGTTTCTTTGTGGACAATCTTGCAATAGTGTCCATGTTCGCATGTCTAAGACGCGTATGTCATACCCAGCTTTCGCCTTGATTTGTGAACAGACACTTCCCTGTACTGTTAGTATTTTCTAATAAATATAATACATATATATTGTCCTCTCTTATTCCCTCAAAGAATTATCATAGATAAAAAATTTATTCTTAACAAAACTAATTCCATAACCATGATCAGTCAGCTGACTAATACTTAGTAGGTTATATTTTAATTCTGTTACTAAACATACATTTTTAATAATGGGTGAGGGAGAAGTACCTATGTCGCCAACTCCAATTATATGTCCTTTGAAGTTATTTCCAAAGGAGATATAGCCTTCTTTCTTCATCGATAGAGTTGCAAACAATGTGTTATCGCCTGTCATATGCCTGGAGCAACCACTATCGAGGATCCACTTGCTTTTAGTGGGAGGAGAAATATCCACCTACAATACAAGTTGAAGATGTAACCTTGGTATCCGCTTTCTTGAGGGTCCTAATTTGTTAGCTTTTGGAACCCATACATACACATTCATATCTACTAGCTTCTAATCTTACACTGGTGTGATACATGTCCTTTTATACCACAATAATGACATGTAGCAAACGTGTTAGTGCTAGGTGTAGTTCGAAGATCACGTATATGTGTTTTGGAAGAAGTGTTTGTTTTTATGTTGTGTGGAAACCTATACATATATGCATGGCTTCTAGTAGTTCTAGCGGTGTTTGTCACGTTGTGTTTATGCTAAGCCTCGTCACTTGTGTTCACTTGAGCTATATGTTTGACAACCTGTTTGTCCAGCTTAATCTCTAACTTTTTAGAGATGTCACAGACTTCATTGTACTTAGCCGTGAGTACATCTATTCTCTGAGCAGCAATGTTGTACTTCTTTTTCTCTATTTCATAGAGATCGCTAAGTTTTATATTTTCTTGATTAGCTTTCTTAAGCTTTTCAAGAGTATCATGTAAGCTTAACTTTAAGGAAGTAATCTCATCCGTGTGACTAGAAGAATTTCTAATATCTTCTAGCATATGAGATTGCTTAGTAAACTCAGATTGTACAAATTTTAGCTCCTTCTTAGCACTTTTGTACAGATCCATTATTTTTCTCTGATCTTCTAACAGATCAGTGAAAGCATCAGACAGTACATCAAAAGTAAATTCTTCATAGAGGGTTCAATATTACCTTAGCATCCGTAGCCATAAAGCAAAGATTTGCAGTATTGCGAGACTTCTCTTCATCTTCAAAATCACTAGCTTCGCTTTCACACTAGATGCTACTGTTAGCATAGTTTCTAGTCAAAGTCCTTCTCTTGCTTGACTGATCATACCTGCTTCCCTTTCTTTGAACAGGACAATCTTTCTTGATGTGACATGTTCTCTTACAAATGAAACATATATGTTCTTCATCGTCTCTGAAATCTTTCTTCTTCTTGTTTGACTTCTCATATCTGAGGAATATTCTGAAGTTCCTTGTCATGAGGGCCATCTGCTCATTGTCTGAGCTGTCTGTCTCACTTTCATCATCTGAGGCTGTCTTGTTGTTAGCTTTGAATGCTATCACCTTCTCTTTTGGTGCTGACTCTTCGAAATCTTTAAGGTCTAGCTCATACGTTATAAGCTTTCCCATAAGGGTTTCAAGAGTCATCATTATGAGATCATTTCCTTCAATAATGGTCGTCGCTTTAGGATTTCAGTTCTTGGTTAGCCCGCAAAGTACCTTCTGAATCTTCTCATGATTGTAGTATTATTTTCCAAAGGAAAATAGTAATAATATCTAAAAACCGAGTAAACATATTTGTAATAGTCTCATTAGGCTTCATTTTGAATGCCTCATACTCTTGTGTTAGTCGTGAGATTTTGGACTCCTTCACTTGTGAAGTGCCTTCATGAGTGACCTCAAGAAGTTTCCAAACCTCGTGAAATGTGACACATGTTGATACTCTGTTAAACTCAGTTTTATCTACTGCATAGAATAAAGCATTTATAGCTTTTGCACCAAGACTTGCGTGTTTTTTTTCATTGTCGGTATATCTATCAAATGGTTTTTCAACTAGATTATCCTCTACCACAATAGGTAGTGGTTTCTTGTAACCATTCATGACAATCGACCATAAATAAAAATTAAGTGACTTAAGGTAAAAGCTCATACGTGTCTTCCAGTACGTGTAGTTTATGCTATCAAATAGGGGTAGTCTATTTGTTGATTGTCCTTCACCATTGCTTGGATATAATGATGTCATATCTCAAAGGAGATTAAATCCAACTAGAGAGAAAACCATGCTCTGATACCAATTGTAGGATCGATGGCACCTCTAGAAGGGGGTGAATAGAGTGCAACGGAAAATATTATCCCAATTAAAACTAAGTAGGTAAAGCAGATATATAAGTAAAACTATAAGGAAATAAAGTAAAGTAATAAGTATGTGGAGACAAGAAAGCAATACGCAGACACCAAGGTTTATACTGGTTTCTCTCTGAGAGGACTAGTCTAGTTCACGAGAACTCTTGTTCGCTAATATCCACTATTTTGAATAGAGATTACACCGCATGCTTTGCTCCGAAGAACACGCCAACTTCAACACCGTCATGTTTTTATTCGAAACCCACGAACAAACTTCAAACACCTATCTAGATTTTATACGCCAAGCTTGTATAACTCGAATACTCCTAATCCGAAACCACCGACACTTAGAAGAATATGAATTGTCTTGGAGATTTGAAAATCGAAGCTCTTTAAATAGATAGAAAGTTTTGGAATAGATAGAAAAGACGAAGAATGAATGAGTGAATAGAACTGAGAAATTCTTCTCTTTTTATAGGATTTTCTATGACAGAGTTCGGGCAGAACTCGGTAGGGTTAATGTTCGAATTTTGAATGTTAGAGATTAAAAAGACTAGGGAATGCTGCTGACCAGGAGAGATCCTAGAGGACCGAGTTCGGGTAGAACTCGGCCTGAGTTTGGTTGCTAGGTTTTCAGGATATTTTTGGTTCAGGAATGCTTTTGGATTTTGTTTTGGTTTGGGATCAAAGATAGGTTTATTTTGGTTCATGATAAACTTCTACATACCAGTGATCCCGATACACAATTTTTCTAGACTCAAATAAAAAGAAAATACAGAATAAAGTATAAAAATTAGTTGAGACAAAATCTGCGATCTTCTGTTTCTTTTCATATCAAGCTTGGAGTTTTAAGTCAATTATCGAAATCGATTCGACCATGGTTGTATAGGCCAACAAGCCGTACCATTACTTGTGCTTATTCATGTGCTACCCCCAGCCAGTCACATATTCTAGTATGTATTTAAAAATAGATCACATGTCAGGATTTTCTGGTTTATATATTCATGTTCAGGTTCAGATTATGCATTTACTTTTCATGTTCATCACGTTCTCTTGTACTTTACTTATTCATCATGTTGTACTTGTTTCATAATCGTAGATTGTACTTTGCTCCGCTCCTGACTGGATATATTGCAGATGAACTTGAGGATCTTGTCCAACCTTTATGAGCCAGAGCCCAGGATCTTAGCTGAGCAGGATGGAGCCATGACTCAGGACTTAAAGGCTACAATTTAGACTTGTTTAGAGTTTTACTTTGGACATTTGTATTATGAGTTGTATCTTTATTCTTACTAGCAGATTTGTCTCCGGTATTATTTCTTATATAAGTTGTAATAATGACTAGTATTATAGTGAATCTCTGGGACGTTATAGATGTTGTGATATTTTATTTATCATGTCACTTGGAGTTTTCCTTAGACTTGTACAGCTTACTTCGTTGTGTCTACCAACGAAGGCTAGACGTGTCCGACTCGTATCCGATTATTCGGGAATGGGTCGTGACATATTTTTAGTGGTGGCCCATGCAAGTCTCATCCTAATGGTACTTAGGCTATAGAGTACTATTATGGAGCCTGTAAAACTAAGAAAAACTTATCACAGCATAGGATCCATGGGAAATGGTTATGGTTATTATTACTAAGTTTGGTTATACTTATTATTACTATGTTAAATTATTATTTTCTAGGACATAGCAATCAACAGTTTATCTTTCTATTACATGATAGTCACGACACGGAACACCGGAACCACTGAACCCACTGCACCCGAAGTGCCAGAGCTTCCACCGCCTCCTCCACTTCCTCAGATGATCACCAAGGACAGCACGCAGCTGATGGAGATCTTTCAGAGATTCATTGGTGCTCATGGTGACCAGTCTGCCCAGTTCAGAGCCACAATTTCGGATGCACTCAGGACCAGGGAGGCAGCTCCGCCAGCTCAACCAGCCCCACTATCGAGGCCGGGGACTGCTTGAGAATTTAAGAATATCCACCCCCATGGACTTCTGTGGCACCAAAGGGATTCTCTACACCGAAGAGTGGCTAGAGAACGCAGAGAGGCTTCTTCAGATCGCCCGAGTTCCTGCGGATCTACAGGTCGAGACAGCTAGCATGCAGTTGTACGATATCACCAGAGCATGGTTCAGAGAAGAGCCCCAGCTAGCCGCTCCCCAACTTCTCTGGGTAGACTTCAAGAGTCTGTTCAAGAAGAATTTTTTCTCGAAGGTTGTCCGAGACGAGCTCAGGAACCAGTTCGAGGCACTACAGTAGGGCAGCATGATAGTGGATGAGTACATCGCAGAGTTCAGCCGCCTCAGCCGCCTTGTAGAGAATCTAGTGAGCACCCCAGAGGAGAGAGACCGGAGGTTCAAGAAAGGCCTTGCTCGAGATATTTGCCAGGCGGTCACCAATAGCAGGGTGAAGACTTATGTAGACATCCTCAAAGTTGCCCAAGGAGTCGAGAAGGACCTGAAGCTTGAGAAGGATGAGAAGCCGCAAACCAAGAAAGATAGAGACGTTGGCGCCAGCAGCAGCCAGGCCCACCGAAGTGACACAACCATGCAAAGTCTGTTCCACCCCCATCACCGAAGTATACCCAGACGACGATCACTTGTTCTTTCTTCCACCGGCCAGGACATCACATCGACGTATGCCGCAAGAGGTTGGGACTATGCTTGTTCTGCGGATTGTCTGTCCACCAAATAAAGGATTGCCAGCAGCCGTTGATTGCATTGGTCGTGGACCAGCACAAGGAGCATTAGGACTTCAGCAGAGGGACCCACCTGTCCATACTCCATAGTCACTGAAAGCACAGCCGGAGGGACGAGCCTACCTTATGACAGATGAAGAACTGGAGACTATTCCAATTTTGGATGAGTACTGAAGACCGGGGGCATTTCTCGCATGGTTAGATAAGACCAAATTGCTACTTTCCTTTAGATTTTCTCTTAGCATCTAGACACTCCAAAAATTTGTTGTTTCCTATTCGAGACTATTTTCTAAAGTCTCCATTGTTAGCCCATTGGTCATGGTCGAACCAGATTTTAATAATTGATCAAACTTTGTCTCGATATATGGGCTATTTGGACACTTGGACAACTCCCAAAGAACTGTTGCCTATCTGTTCAAGACCGAAGCTGATTTTGTCGTATGAGTCCATATTTTCTTATGCAATATAATTTTCATATTTATTGAGTCTAGGAATACATTGTACACTGAGTCGTACTAGCAAATAGGATAACCCAAAATCGTTTTCAAAATATCCTATGTTTTGAAAAACAGCTCATTTTACAAAAGCTCATAACTGCTTAAACTATTTCAAAAAGCCAGAACCCAAAATCTTCTTATAAAATGACCAGGGAATAAAAAACCAGACTAGGAGAATTCGGATGCAACGGCTACTTTGGTCTCCCTGCAGTTACGGATGCAACGACTACTTGTCGAGATTTTTTCATAGAACTCTGTCCAAATTCTGTCCGAATTCTGTCAGAATTTTGACTTTGGAAAACTTATAAACAGAGAATGATTTCATTCATTTCAACACACTCATTCACTTTCTCATCTCTTCTCTCTAAGCTTAAACGTCTTCCAAAGTGTTCAAAGCTTTCATTTTCAAATTTCAAGCCAGTTACAATCCTCTAGTCGATTTGCCAGTGCGATACGGTCTAGAAGCTTCAAAGTGATTGTTATCAGAGGCTTGATTGAAGAAAGACACTTCATAATTGAAGTTGGTCGAGTACTTCATATCAAATCTCGCGTTTGTAGAAGTTGCAAGGACTTCATATGAAAACTTGCGTTATTTTCTAATAGTGGATTCAACTGAAAACTAGAGTTCTTCCGACTGGAATAGTCCTCACAAGAAGAAAACCAGTATACATCACCATCTTTGCATTTGCTTTCTGATCTCTCCTTTTATATTTATTTACTTGTGATATATACATTCTTTGGGATCTTGTTGCTAACTTTTTAATTAGCTATTTTTTGCTGCCTACTCTATGCACCCCCCATAGAGTATTGCGCTTTACGATTCGTTCCTACAATTGGTATCAAAGCGGGTTATACCGGTAAAGCAAGGTAACATTATAGTTATATTCTTATTATTCCTAGCTGTTACATAGATCACAGTATAACACATGGCAACTGTGAAGTTCACAAGTGAAGGCCAAGCCGCAAACAGACCTCCACTATTTGACGGTACAAATTACACTGATTGGAAAATACTGATGAGTTTTTTTTGAAATCTATAGATTTTGATTTATGGTCTATTGTTATTAATGGCTATAAAAAGTCTCCTCATATTCTTATTGAAGATGTTTTGGTTGAAAAACCCCATAATAAGTATACTGAGTATGAAAAGAAAAAGCCCAGTCTTGACATATGTGCTATTAATGCTTTATTTTGTGCTTTAAACAGAACTGAATTTAACAGGGTGTTTACTTGCACAACATCAAATGAAGTGTGGAAACTTCTTGAAGTAACCCACGAAGGAACGATGCAAGTCAAGGAGTCAAAGATCAGCAAACTTACTCAGGAATATGAGGCGTTCAAGATGAAGCCAAATGAATCTGTTATCCAGATGTTTACGAGATTCCTGGATATTGTAAATACTCTGTCATTATTAGGCAATTATTACAGTAACTATAAGAAGATTTGCAAACTTCTATGAGCTCTCACGAAGAATTGGATTCCAAATACTACAGCAATTATTGAAGGAAACAACCTATCAACAATGTCTCTTGAAACACTCATAGGTAAGCTACTCACTTACGATCTGGAACTTCAAGACTTTAAAGATGTTGCACCAAAGTAGAAGTCAGAGAAGTCGATCGCTTTCAAGGCTCGACATAGAAGAACTATCGAAGGTAAATCCGACGACAATGACTCTGACTCTGACTCTAGATCTATATATGTATATTAATTTTTATGTAGACTGAGTTGATTTTTGACACGACGACAATGACTCTGACTCTGAAGATTCAATAGAAGAACAAAGGACTACAACAACAACAGTAACAACAACAACGAAGAAGATCCTATTTTCTATGGCTGTAAGAAGAAAGGACACATGAAGAAGAACTATCCAACAACATCATCATCAACTAGGAAAAGCAACAAATATGACAAGGGCTATCTGAAGAAATTTACAACCAGAAGGTATGCCAATACAAGCATATGGCATAAAAGTAAAGCAAGCGACTCAGAAGATGAACAATCAGATGACGCACTTATGATGATTTTAAATTTGAGCAATTAGGCGAAGCCTTTACTGACCTCTTAGGGGATTATAGAAGACTGAGTAGTAAATACTAAAACTCTAAGAAGGTACTCAAAGAGTACAAAGGTGAAATAGGAAGACTTACCGACCTACTTGCTGACGTTAGGACTAGTGATAATTCTAGTGAGGTAGGTGAGCTTTCTTCAGTTAAACTGTTACTACACGAGACTAAAGACTATCCGAAGAGAAGGACAAGACCATTACCCAATTAGAGGAAGATCTACTCAAAGAAAAGAAGAGTCTTCAGCAAGCACTTATCAGGAATGATACACTTACTGCTGATTATACTTCATTGTATGACACTTCCAAAAAGTTAGAAATTAGGTTAGAAAAATAGCCTGAAGTTGCTCCTTCCTATCCTAACACATGTCACTTACCAAAACATCGAAACGCTGTCAAATCCAACACTGTCAGACCAAACCAAACCAAACCAAACCATTTTCCAAGAAGACTAATAGGCATGCATTCTTTTATACTAGAGAACCAAGACCTACCAATAATGCAAAACACACTGTATTCAACACTCAACATGCTAGATGTCACTATTGTGGCACCATTAGTCATATTTCTTCTGCATGTAGAGTTAAAAAGCTTGTTGATTTAAAGATTTGTGCATGGATACCGAAAACTAACATTCCAGAACCCTACAAGAAATGGGTACCAAAGTTTTCACCCACAAATTCTTTTGTAGGTGAAACACCCTTCACATGCTAGAAGCAAATAGATCCTCGACGGCGGTTGCTCATGACACATGACCGGTGACGCTTCATTATTCGCAACACTGTCGAAGAAGAAAGAATGATACGTTTCCTTCGGTAATAATCTTAAAGGGTACATAATTGGTATCGACAATATTGGTAAGGCCCCATACCCTGTGATTAATGATATTTATCTAGTTACCGAGTTAAAACATAATCTACTCAGCATAAGCCATTTAGCTGACCATGGTTATGGTATTAACTTCGTCAAAGACAAATGTACTATTGTTGATAGCTCAACTAGTAGTACTACCTTTAAAGGTATCAGGAAAGATAATATATATGTTTTCTATTTGTTAGAAGATGCTAACAAAGCCGGTAGATGCTTAATGGCCACGAGTGATGAGAGTCTACTATGGCATATGAGACTCGGTCATGCAAATATGGACACAATTTCAAGGTTATCCACAAAAAAGCTGGTACGAGGCTTACCGGACATTTCTATCAAAAAGAATACGGTATGTAGTGAATGTGAAAAGAACAAAGCTACCCGATCTGCATTTAAGTCCAAGAACATTGTAAGTACCACTAGACCTCTACAACTACTGCATATGGATTTATTTGGACCTAATAGAATTGCTAGCCTAGGTGGTAAGTTATATGTATTTGTAATAGTAGATAACTTTTCTAGATACACGTGTGTATATTTTCTTGCACACAAGAACGATTCATTGTCAGAATTCGTCACCTTTTGCAAGAAAGTATAAAATGAGAAAAGTTTCATGATCACTTGTATTCAAAGCGATCATGGCGGCAAATTTGAGAATGCAGAGTTTAAATAATTTTGTGACATACACGGTTATCTGCATGAGTTCTCTTGCCCTAGGACTCCACAAAAAATGGAGTTGTGGAACGTAAGAATAGGACTCTATCCGAAATGGCTAAAGTAATGTTAAACCAGTTTAGTCTACCAAAATACTTTTGGGCCGAAGTTGTCAATACCACTTGCTATGTTCTCAATAGGGTTCTAATTCGACCTATATCAAAGAAGACTCCCTATGAGCTATGGTTTGATAGAACACCCACTATTTCATATTTTAAAATATTTGGTTATAAATGCTTTATTCTTAATACTAAAGACAATCTGGAAAAGTTTGATAAAAAGGCCGATAAAGGTATCTTTTTAGGTTATGCAACAAAGAGCAAAGGTTACAGAGTCTTCAACAAGAGAATCATGATCATCGAAGAATAGATAAATGTTATATTTGATGAACTAAATCAACATTCAGTCGATGGTAATGATGATAAAGACATAAGTACACCAAGTACAGCACCTGCATAACCTTCATGTAAAGTACCAGCTGATTCTCCAAGCAGATCACGTACAGAATTAGAAGCCAGAACCAGCAATCCTGAGGATGTGCCAAAAGAAATAAGATTTTTGGCAGACCATCTCCAGGACTTGGTAATTGGTGAGATTACCAGGGGTGTAAGTACTCGTTCCTCCAATAAAGATGTAGCTTCCTATGTTGCTTTTATTTCATAGCTTGAATCCAGAAATATTGAAGAAGCATGTAGTGATAATTTTTGGTTAGATGCTATGCAAGAGAAGTTGAACCAATTTGAATGGAATCAAGTTTGAGAACTTGTTACCAAGCCCATTGATCATCTGGTCATTGGCACCCGCTGGGTATTCCGAAACCAACTGAATGAGAATGGTTTAGTAACTCTTAATAAGGCTCGACTCATAGCTCAAGAATACAATCAAGAAAAAGGTATCGACTATGATGAAATCTATGCCCCCGTTGCGAGATTAGAATCCATTCGCATGCTATGTGCATTTGCATGTTTGATAACTGTAGAAGCATAAAAAAATACAAAGACAAAAGAAGCTATGCGCCCACATGGTCAAAGAGGGGGCTATGCGCCCACATGGTCGAAGAGGGGCTATGCGCCCACAGGATCAACAAGGAGCTATGCGCCCACATGATCAAAGAGGGTCTATGCGCCCACATTATTTTCATGCAGATCAAACATGCACCTAAGTATGGGAGCATACACTCACTTCTGCACTATGTGCCCAAGATAGCAAATCCCTACGACTTAGTCAAACTCTACGATCAATCGTGCACCGAAGCATACGACCACGTCAACTCCACATCAATCCTACGATTTACCCACGATCATCTAGTATCCATGCGCCTACACGCTATGCGCCTAAAGGAGTATTATACGCCCACAGTAAAATCAGTATATTTTCCACCTGTGGGCGCATAACAGTCATTTCCAGTGCCAAAACGACTATAAATAGAGGGCGTCCCCCTCTACAAAGACAGACAGAATGGAGAGCATTTCAAGCGCCAAATTGCTGCTCTTCTTGCCAGTGAGCCGAGAGTTAGCAATTTTTTTAGGTTTTCTCCTACTTTTATAATCGGAGTGTCAACGGAGTAAAGGAGCAACTGCCGCTCGATCTCCATCGTCCCATTCCCTAGAATTCTTTTTTACTCGGGGATCCTCAGCGCAGGATCTCTCAGGCGTACTCGATTTATGGTGCCTTGCGCCAATAAGAAAAGACAGCGTTTCTTCTTCTTTTTTATGTATGTCCACAAAAATGGCGACTCTGCTGGAGACTACCTTTTCCTCTGACGAGAAGGTGGTGACGCAATCCGATACCGATAAAGTGGGGAGCACTCAGAAGATGTTGATTGTGAAGTTCGATCAGCAGGCGTTCGAAGAGATGCTCTCGAGTGACGGCCCTACTTCCTCCAAATCAGTGGAGCCAAACAAGTCTCGCAAGACGGCTTCCGAAGGCTCATGGTACTTATCCTACCAGTATCATAGAAGATATGCAACCGAAGAATTCTGTCCCGTGGGCGCATAGGCCTTCCACATGGGCGCATAGAGCTCCTCTGTGGGCACATAGCTCTGCCATAGAGACTCCTAACACGAAGAAGGCGTATACCGTTCCGGGCTCTACTAGCCCAGCGACTTCCCTCTTTTGGAACCAACAACAGAGTGTTCAACACTAGAAACTTGGCAAAGAAAAACACTACGATGCCAAGAATCGAAGTGTTCGACGTTCTAGACAAACTTAGCGAGGCTTACAAATGAAGAAAGCAAAACTAGGAGAAAACAGCGCTGCTTTTCCAAGCATTCTTCCAGAGTCATGTGCCCAAGGCAGTATGTGGGCTCATAACCCTAACCAGAGGACTTCTGTCTTTAATAGGCTATGCGCCCAGACTCTGATGACCCATTCTATGTGTCCACATCTAAGAGGGCCAGGCATGCTGCCAGGACATTAGGGAGCCGTACGCCCAAGGGCATGCTCCAGGGCCTATGAGTCCACTACAAAAAGATAGACCCCACCGCGTATAGCATGGGGCTGTCTTCAAGGTCATTACGGAACTTAGGTGTGGGGGTTGCCCCTGCACATGAACTAAGTCCGGATGCACCAACTCTTCTTACAAACCCATATACAAAGCTCGGCGATGCATGTGACATGGGTTTTAAATCAAAACTCCCTTCCATTGATTTACGCGACATGATAAATCATAAGCGTAAAGCGAGGGAGGATACGACAATTCATGGCGTACATCTGTGCACCAGTATTGTCATCAACTGTTGCTGTTCCAAAGCAACGAGAGTGCCTCAGAGGCAGTCCGTGTTTCGATGACTGCATCGCTCAGATAATGAAAAGCCGCTATGTGTTTCATCCAACATGGTTTCATGGGGTCCTCCTTACGGGAGCCCCAATCAAAGAAGTGTAGGACTGATTGTAGGAACGAGTTGTAAAGCGCAATACTCTAGAGGGGGAGTGAATAGAGTAGGCAGCGGAAATTAACTATTTAAAAATGTTAGTAACAAGATCACAGATAATATATCACAGATATGTAAATAAAAAGTAGAGAGTAGAGAGCAAACGCAAACACAAGGATGTATACTGGTTTCCCTCTTGTGAGGACTAGTCCAGTCGGAAGAACTCTAGCTTCCAGTTGAATCCACTATGGAAAATCACCACATGTTTTCATCCGAAGTTCTTGCAACTTCTACAACGCGAGCTTTGATCCGAAGTACTCGACCAACTTCAATTGTGAAGTGTGTAACTTCAATCAAGCCTCCGATTACAACCACTCTAAAACTTCTAGACCGTACCGTACTGGCAAATCGACTAGAGGATTGTAACTGACTTGGAATTTGAAAATAAAAGCTCAGAATACTTTGGAAGAAGTAGTAGGCTTATAGAGAAGAGATATGAAAGTGAATGAGTGAGTTGAAATGATCGAAATCCTTCTCTATTTATAGTTTTTCCAAAGACAGAATTCTGACAGAATTCGGGCAGAATTGGGGCAGAACTCTATGAGAAAATCTCGTTGGGATCCGTAACTGCAGAAAGACCAAGTTCAAAAAGCAACGTTCACTAACCGAACTCTGGCCAAACTCTGGCCGAATTCTGTCCGAGTTCTGTTGGAGTTCTGTCAGGGTTTTTGCAAATTGGTTTTTGGGCTTTTTGAAAAGTCAGACAGTTAGGAAGTAGTTTGGGCTTTTGTAAGTGGGCTTGTTTTCAAAAATGAAAGGCTATTTTGAAAACGTTTCTTGGGTAGCCTATTTGCCAGTACGATGCAGTTTACATCGTATTCCTAGACTCAATAAATATGCAAAATACATTGACGAAATAGGAAAACCAAGAGCCCTTTGATGACGCCTTTCTTCAAATATTTGAGCAGACTTGAAGACGCCTTTCTCACTTGACAGCGGAACCCCCGATACGAGGCCCCGGATAGGTCGTTAGGCGGTTCAGAGAAATCTTCTTGTATAACGCCGTCTTTGGCCCATCAATAATTCTCTATTGCATATGTCCTGGTTTAATCATGTTTGATCATGCTTACAGCATGTCTACAAATACATGTTAGACAAACAGAATAATATGATACAAGCATAGCAATATGATATAGAACATTTAGGACAATGCTAACATTAGGACAATGCTAAGTTTAAGTAGCAGCAACATGATAGTGATTACATGAATATTAGTGATGTCATTATGTTAAACTTAATTGATTAGCCATATTCAAAAATATGATATAATCATTGGGCTAACAAGAAGGTGGACCACGAACCCAACTTTTTCTCTCAGTTCTACGAACAGAAGAAGAAGAAGTCTGCCAACAGATAGCTAGCGAGCTGTTATATCTGAAGGAGTCTATATGGGTACTTGGTCAAGGACGAGATTCTATATAGATGACGAGGACTCCCAAACTGGAGGTAATAATCCTTCAGCTGGGGGTAGTATTTCCTCAGAGTCTGAAGCAGATGACCTTCACACTTGGTGTAGCCTTCCAGATGACGATGATCTCTCCGAGTCTGACGGTGACTATCTACCTCCCCTACCTGAAGACGAGGGACTTTTCAACTCAGAGACAGACAGTATCAGCACCAATTGTACTGTCTCCTCTATTCATCCTTGCAAGTTATCTACATACATGGCAGATGGAGAGAGACCTGAAGAAGCCAGTGAATAGACCAACATACGGCTAGAGAGTCTTGAAACAGTATTTGCCAAGATCACTAATATGCTTACCAGTATCATGGCAGTCCAAACTACTGGGGCTGTTCCTCCACCCCAACCAAACGTCTCAGAACACATTAGTCCGGCTCATAGCAACAACCCTCCTTCACTACAGAAGGACTATCATTCCGTTGTACCTCCTCTAAATCTTGTAAATGTTGGAGGTGGTTCTTCACCAAGGACGCCTAACAACCGTACAATAGCCATTTTTTAACATCTGCTCAATCAGCAGGATGCAATTGATTCTCTTATTGCTCATCTCACACAAAGACGAGCTTCAGAAGATGGAGATATCTCAACCTTATCCTCCTGAATGGGAGAATGCTACTTGCCCTCCTAACTACAAGCCACTGACGATAAATTCATTTGACGGGATGACTTCTTCTTGCCAACACATGACATACTTCAACACGCAGACTCTACACTTACCCAGAGACGATACGTTCTTGTCAAAGCTATTTATTAGCACCTTACAGGGGTAGCTTTTGAATGGTTTTGTAGTCTGCCTGACGGTTGTATTAATTCTTTTAAAGATTTGGAGAGGTTATTCCTCAATAGGTTTTATGAGAGTGGCATGCATGTTAGTATGTCCACCCTCATCGAGACCAAGCAAAGGAGGACTGAGTCTGTTATTGCTTTCATCGAACGCTTCAGGCGACTAGCATTGAAGATGTCCTTCGGTATACCAGACTCAGAACTTATTGATACTTGTCGACATAACTTCCTTCCTACAGTGAAGTTCTGTCTGGATATACATAAGTATGATACATGTCCTGCTTTTATTGGGGTCGCTGATGCTGCCAAAAATGACGTCCCTAATCTAGAATTACTGGGGTTGAAGACACCCAAATCTGAAGACAAAGGCAAGCACCCTTATACTATCCCTGTCCGTGGGGGTAAAGGGGAAAAAGTCTTAAAGGTCGACACTTTCAAGGGAGCTTCCAATTCTCAGGGCACTCCTGACAAACCTAAGGAGACTTTCTCCTTTGACGAGGATGATGTTATTACCATTTTTCACACATTGATGAAGGGTAATAAACTGATATTGCCTCCACCACGACGTCCCACAGGGGAGAACCAACTCAACGATCCTAAGTAATGTCTTTATCATCAGTACGTGCACCACTCTATCAAGGATTGCATCGTCCTGAAAAAAGAAACAACAGCTTATCGACAGCCAAGTGATCAACCTCGAAGCTGAAAAGAAGGTCGTATCTTCTAACATGATCTCTCTTCAATTTGGTGACTTTCCTCCCACAGAAGTCCCAGACGGCTTAGTCCCAATCCCTAAGGCAACAATAGAAGTCGTCAACCTGCCGCCAGCTCGCAACTCAACCTTGGTGCCACTCACGACAGAACGTGGTAAGATCATATGGTCCATCCAGACCTTGTGCAAAAAATGATGCAGGGGTAGTATCTTCCAAAGTAAAGAGGGGCAAGAAATACAAATCATGCCATATGGTGTCTTCTCCCATTTATGAAGTTCTATCTAGCGAGACGCGATCTGGGAAGACTTACCTACGAACTTATGATCCCGTACAAGAAGATGCAATACCTTCTCAAGCTCCTGCTGCCCCCATAAGTTCAAAAGCTGGTCCATCTAAGCCCTCAACTACCGACAAAGCCAAGCAAAAGGAGATGTGATTTGACAAGTCTCTGAAGGTGCCAACTCCTGAAGGCATGGATCGGCCATACAACTTTGACATACTGGCACAGCTGGCCAATACACCTGCCAGGTTGTCTTTGTTCGATCTATTGTGACTCTCCAAAGGAACACAGAAGGCCTTAAATGAGACATTACTACATGCCGACTCTTATCTCGCTGAAGTCAAAGCTCCCGCTAAAGATCCCGTCTCCTGTCGTCACTGCCATAGCACTATGGAAGTGGTGCCCAACATCAACTTTTCATAGGAGAATATGCTACTCAAAAACAATCGTCATGATAGACCTGTGTACTATACAGGGTATATCGGGGCGATTAAGGTGGATCAGATGCATATCGATCTAGGTTCCTCCCTCAGCATCATTCCTAGAAGTTTACTCCAAATTCTAGGGATCTTTCTGCACAAGCTATCTGTAACCAATACAACTATCGTGGCTTTCAATGCTAGGAGAAGCACCCCGCTGGGCAAGATCCATCTCAAGTGCCAGATTGGTGATCTCCGAACGGAGGTTTCTTGCTATGAAATCGACGCTAACGTGTCCTACAATGTCTTGTTAGGACGTCCATGGATATACGAGAACATGATCATTCCTTCGACCCTTCACCAGTTCTTCAAGTACGTCAACAGTGATGGCATCGTGAAGAAGGAGTTTTTCGATGTCGATCCTTTCAAAGGTATTGAAGCCTACTATGGAGATTCGGTACTTTACCAATCTCAACCCTCCAAGGATGACGATAATGAAGCTGACGATGAAGCTGAAGTGAGTTCATCCGCCAGTGATGGTCCCCTGATTATTCGAGTCAAAGGATGTACTACTCCAAAAAGTACTCCAAAGTCTCCTACAATATGGGTTAAATAGAAGAATCCTGATAAGGTCAAACCACTGACCATCACTCTCCGCAAAATACCTCGGGTAGAACTTGCTGAAGTTCGTACCCCCAATCCTGAAGATTTATCCTATGTGACGAACTTGGCCAAGTCTGTGGCTCCTGTTTCAGACAATGATCCCTTCAATGAGTATATCAATACTCAACGTAATGTACCTTCAGTGGATGATGTTATCTCTGAAGAAGAACTTGTATATTTTCTAAGTAAAGGTTTATCTTTGAATTACTCCGATGTCTACCAATCTGTAAACCAGTACATAGATACGATATATGCCCTAGAGCACGGCATAGGACCACATCTCTGCATGCCGGTTACGACGCCTTGTCTGCAGGAAAAAGTCTGGCCAGAAGATATCCACTACTTCATCGTTCCAGCTAAAAAGAAGGGTGAAGAATTGATCAGCTTCGGTCAAATAATTGGCGAAAGAAAGTTCGTTCTGGACTCTACTTCTCCCAATCACAATACTGAAGCTGACTATGATTTTGAAAAAAATACAACTTTATCGATATAGTTGGCAGGCCAAGAATATCATCCAGAACATGGGATATGATATAAAAAGCGACCAGGGGCTAAACTCTGGTCAGGGAGGACGATTGCCAATATGTCACTTTGCTTCTCCTGGCAAATCCGAGAACTATTATCAACAAAACGGTGTTGGTTTGGGTTATGTTACTCCTCCATCAACTCCTGAAGGATTAGACGTCGAAGCGGATCGTTTTTCTCATTCTTCTGATTCCTGTCTCTGGAATTCAGACTCCAGTATTGGAGACATGTTCAAACCAACTTTGTCCGTCAACATGGTGTCAGTTGACCAAATTGCAGACGATGTCCAATCGATCGAGCTTGAACAATGGGCTCAAAAGATGGATACTAGGTGGGAGTTATATTTTGAACAACGTAAACCACCTACTGAAGACAAAGTCGTCCAAGTTAATTTAGGAGATGAATCATCTCTTAAACCAATCTTCATCAGCAAAAGTCTGTCTGGAGAAAAACGACAATCTCTTATACAGCTTATAAGAGAATAATTGATGTCTTTGTATGCAGCTATAAAGGTATGCCAGGCTTGGACCCTAAAGTTGCTATGCACCGCATAAATATCTCGTCCAAAGCTAAGCCAGTGAAGCAGCAGCAACGACGATTCCGACCAGATATCATAGAGGCCATCGAGAGTGAAGTCAAGAAGCTTATTTCAAGCGGGTTCATTCATGAAGAACAATACCCTGACTGGGTCGCTAACATTGTGCCAGTTATGAAAAAGAATGGTAAAGTTCAAGTCTGTATCGATTACCATAATTTGAACTCTGTATGCCCGAAAGATGAGTTCCATCTACCGATCACCGATGTAATGATCGATAATACTTACGGCTTCGAGCGGATGTCCTTCATGGATGGGTTTTCAGGCTATAACTAGATCAAGATGTTCTCCGATGATGAGAAATACACATCTTTTCGAACACCGTTGGGGTATACTGCTATACGGTGATGCCCTTCGGATTGAAAAATGCAGGGGAAAGATACCAACGAGCCGTGAACACAATCTTTTGCGATCATTTGCACAAAATAGTGGAATGCTACGTAGACGATATCATAGTTAAAAGTCATCTCAAGGGCAACCACCTCTAAGATTTGAGAATGGTCCTCGAACTAATGCGTGCACACCAACTCAAGATGAATCCAACCAAGTCTTTTCTGGGAGTTTCCAGCGGCAAGTTCCTTGATTTTGTTATCACTTCAAAGGGTATACATCTTAACCCGAAAAAAGTGAAAGCTATCCTCGATATGCATCCCTTAAGAAATCTCAAAGAGCTATACGGACTTCAAGGAAGGCAAGCCTACATCAGACGATTCATTTCAAATCTTTCTAGAAGGTGTTAACCATTTACTCAGCTCAGGAAAAAAGGAGTATCTTTCGTCTGGACTGAACAATGTCAACGCGTATTTGACGACATCAAGAAGTATCTCACAAGCTCCCCAGTATTGGTGGCTCCAATAATGGGGAAGCCCTTCTTACAATATGTCTGTGCTATGGACCATTCCCTTGGTACCTTATTAGCTCAGAAGAATAAAGGCATCCATGAACAGGCAATCTACTACCTTAGCCACGTGATGGTGGGTGCCGAGTACAGATACACACCTGTGAAAAAGAAATGTCTCATACTGGTATTTGCTATCTAAAAAAAATGCCACTATGTGTCTGGGCAGACTATCCACATCATATCTAAAGTCAATCCTCTCAGAATACTCATGACTAAACCGGGTTCTCTTAATTCCCGTTTAGCTACATGGCAATGTTGTTGACTCCATACGATATGTTGTTCATCCCTCAGAAGGCAGTAAAAGGCCAAGCGTTAGCTGATTTCCTAGCAGCTCATCCGGTGCTAGAATCTTCCAAACTCTATGATGAAATCTCGGATGAAGTAGTAGAGTCTAACACCGCAACTGAGGAAATCCCTATTTGGCGAATATTCTTTGACGGTGCATCAAGAATAGGACCTAAAGGAAATATCGTAGCCGGAGTAGGCATCGTGCTTGTGTCATCCGACCATCTGGTTATACATCGTGCATATTCTCTCGCGGAATCCTGTACTAACAACGTGGCCGAATATAATACCCTACTGATCGGCCTTTAATAGGCACAACAACTGGAAGTTGACTATCTAGAAGCTTACGGTGATTCTAAGCTAATAGTTAGTCAGGTCCGAGGGGATTATGAAGTTCGTCAGGAAGACCTCATCCCATATCACAAAGCGACAATCGAATTGGCTTCTACTTTTGCTGGATTCTTCATCGAGCACGTGCCTCAACTACAAAATATAGAAGCAGATGCTTTAGCCGGTCTTGCTTCTTCCTTGACCGTTCCTACCAATACTCAGTATTCGATGACAATGTCTGGTCGAGAGCTATTCTGTGTGAAAGATGCCCTGCATATTCATCACAGTTACACAACAGAAACAAACGTCAATGTTAAAGACTAGAGATTTCCTTTCATAGACTACGCCAACTACGGAATCCTCTCCGAGGACCCAAAGGAAGCAGTGTCTGTCCAAAGGCGATCCCTCAGATTTTATTATGATACGGCTACCAAAATACTGTACCGACGCTCTTACGACGGGCTACTGTTACGATGCTTATCAGACACAGAAGTCAAACATGCACTCCGTGAGGCTCACGACGGAGTTTATGGTGCACATCAACCAGACCCCAAATTACAAGATCGCCTCAGACGAATGGGTTATTATTGGCCCACGATGATAGCAGATGTTGTTAAATATGTAAAGTAGTGTAGGGCTTGTCAGTTCCACGTCGACTTCATTCATCAACCTTCGGAGTATCTATACCCGACAGTGGCATCTTGACCTTTTGAAGCCTGGGATATGGACGTCATAGGCCCAATCAGCCCGCCATCCTCCAGAGGACATCGGTTCATCCTAGCTATAACCGATTACTTCTCTAAGTGGATAGAAGCCATACCGCTCACCGAAGTAAAGAAGTCGAACGTGAACAGTTTCATCAAACATCACATTATCTATCGCTTTGGCATACCTCGCAAGATCATCCATGATAATGGTCTACAATTTGCGAGCCATACATTCTATCGGTTCTGCGATAAGAATCGAATCCAGAATGTAGCCTCTACTGCCTACAATCCAGCGGCTAATGGGTTAATAGAAGCCTTCAATAAGACTTCTATTAAATTTCTCAAAAAGTTCGTGTCTACAAACAAGCGCGATTGGAATGAGAAGCTCGGCAAATGTATCTGGGCCTATCGTACAATGGTCTGGACTCCAACATGCAGTACGCCATTCTCTCTGGTTTATGGGAGCGAAGCAGTTCTTCTCCTAGAAATCCAGATTCCCTCTCTTCGAGTAGCCTTAGCCAGTGAGTTGACTGCCGAAGAAAGTTACCGTCTGCGACTACAAGAGCTCGAAGTGCTAGACGAAAAATGCTTATTAGCTCAACAGCATATTGATCTATACCAAGCACGTCTTTCTAGAGCCTTTAATAAAAAAGTGAAGGAAAGAATCTCTCAAGTTGGTGATCTGGTCTTAGCAGTGAGAAGACCAATGGTCATGACGCACAAGACAAAAGGAAAATTTTAGCCTAAATGGAAAGGTCCTTTCATTATAGAATCGGTGTATTCTAACGGTGCATATCGAATAACCAAGCCTGATGGTAACTTACTCATGATACCGATCAACGACAAGTTCCTGAAGAAATATTATGTGTAACCTTCATGAACAACGTTCACTTATACCTTGTTTCAGTCATATAAATGTACAGTGCAATGTTTATGTGATTCAAAAAAATATTTAACTATTATCCGTATTTCAGGAGTCTTGAATATGCCATGGATAATAGGTCCTCTAAAAATATTACCCAGTAGAATTATTTCTGTTTTGGACTTTGCCCAAACTTTGTCTGACGAAAACAAATCACGTCCACATTACCTCTGAACTGTTTTTCGATAATTATTTCCCTAGTGGGATGATTACGAAACGTTTTGCCACATCCAAATAACCTCTGAGCAAATGCATTCATCAAGGATAATCACGTCCATATTACCTCTGAATTATCCACTCCTACCTAATGTTATATATCCTTCCACGTCCATATTACCTCTGGTCAGATTTAGAACATCCTCTGCTATTACGTCCATATTACCTCTATTAGCAGCTTCTTTCAACTTATTATCTATATTCAAGAACCTTGAATATAAAACGGATAATAAGTTCACATCAAATTTCCCAACGGAATACCCACCAGAAATATCCTTATTACGTCCACATTACCTCCAGTTCTGATATTTCACAAACTTCATTTATGAATTTTGCAAGCCAAAAGATTCTTTATTAAAAACGTCTATCAAAAGACAGAGAAAATAAAAAGATACAGGAATCTAGATGGCTAATTGAGCCTATTACAAAAGAAGATCTAAGGGATACACAACCGATTGATGCTATCCCTTAGAGCCGCAATCTCGGTCTCAGACTTTGCAGTAGCACGACGACGCGCTTCTTTCTATCGGGCAGTTCATCCTGAAAGGGGACCAGTTTCACGTGCTCTTCCTCCAACTTTACCAGCTGTTCTTTTAATTGGTCTAAAGTTGTGGCAGTCACGACAGCCTGAACCGAAAAATCCTCTTGTTCATACACAACTGTCCTCAAGCTGGCCTCCAGTTGGGCAATCTCATTTTGGATCTGCATGATGTGATGATATTTTTTAGTAATTTAGGCAGCCAACTTATTCTTCGAAGAAACACGAGCCTCACTCGCGGCGTTAAACTGCTCATATTGATCAGCCAATTCGCTGATCTCTTGAGCAAGGGTATCCTTCCTGGCCTGGAAAGTAGCCTCATCCTCCGTGAGAATCGCAACTAAAGTCGCATCTTCTTCACGAAACAACGACGTCGGTCTTCATTGCTTGGCTTCCCTGAATTTGGTCACGCGGTCCTCCAAGTCATTCAGAACTTTCCTTAGAGCATTAGCCCGCTCCTCGTAGCCAGCAATGCTCTCAAGAGCCACCACTTGGCATTCAGCAACAGCCTTCACAGGGCCAAAGGTGGCGTTCCGATTCAAAACTCCAGGAAGCTTTACTTGTAGGATAGAATAGAAAGCTTTGACGACTTTCTGGGCCGTCTCGTCGTCATCGGAGGAGGTCGTAGGGGAGGAAGCTTGATGAGGATCTTCTGCTCCAGAAAGAGATGCTTAACAAGAAGTCGAACCTGATAAGAATATATATATATATATATATATATATATATATATATATATATATATATATATATATATCTACAACGGAAAGAAGATCCTGAAAGAATGCGAAAGAGTAGTAATTTCGTATCTTCGGCATGCTCAGTGCCAACTTGGACTAGGTCATCAGCCTTGGTTACCAAGGAGCTAAGGGCAGGCCCAGGTTGTTTAAGGGGAACAATGTCAAGGCCCCGAGCAGCATCAGGCTGTATATCTTCTACGGCCCCGGATGGACCAGGAGCAGATTCAGCAATAACCATCTCAGAAGGCTGTTCAACCTCTCCTTCTGCAGCTGATGTCAGCTTACTGACAGAATCCTCCACACCAGCAACCCCAGAGGAGCCAGGGATGATCTCTTTTCCTTCCGCAATATCTTGGGCTATCTTTATGCGTGGTTCCTTCTCCTTGTCTATAAGGGAATACACAATGGCAGTCACCCTCACGAGGAGCACACAAAATCGAAGTCAAAAAATCTCATCTGAATAGAGGTACGAAGATAACATACCCAAAGGAGGGTGAGCTGATTGGACTTGATTTTCATCCAAGTCTTTCATTATAGCTCCTATCGCAGACATATCCCCCAAAGAAATATCATAGGAGGGACTGGCTTTCTGATCGTCGTCATGGTCTAGGCCTTCGCCCTGATTATCCCTTCGCTCAAGCCTTATAACTGAAGAAGACCCACCATCATCCATCGATTAAGGACTAGCAGGGGACACTGGTGTTATGTCCACCTATTCAGACGAAGAAGCACCTGCCGTAGTCGTGACTTCAATATCCTGCGCAAAGGATAAACGCAATGGTGAGAAAACTTCTAACGGTTTGACCAAAATGGCTATGGAGTCTAGGAAGGGATCTACCTCCCGAATGGTAACGGCCCACGATGCCGTCTGCCGAGAAGATCTTCTGGAAGAAGGTGAGCCGACGGTCACGTCCGTGACCTTCTTTCTCCCTTGGAAGACAACAACCTTCTTCCTTTTGGGCCGTGGAACCAGCTCGGTGGAAGCTTTCCTCTTATGAGGAATCTCAGGAAGAGGCTCTTCAGCATCCTCCCTCCGAGGCGCTGCAATAATAGGCTCCTCAAGAACAACTCTCTGCTATGGCACTGCAGCCGGCTCAGCTGAGGGTACGACGCCTTCCTTTCTGTGACCCCCATTGTGCGCATTCGTCATATATCAGCAAGAGTGGGGGGCAAGCCTAGTCCCCGATATTAAACTCTACTTATGGTCATACCGAGAATGAAGGGTATTGACCTTAATATAGAACTTGGCAGCAGCAAAGAGCATGTGGATGTCAAGCTTATCTTCTGGCAGGGTGAAAACTGCCCCCGTACATCCAGTATTATAGTAGCCCCAAACACGTGCCCCGTCGATCAGGCTTTCTATTGACTGCAGATGAGGGCTGGGATTGCCCAAGAGAAGCTGGCTATAGCCGAACTGCCGTGCAAAGCGACTCGGCAGATAAGGTTCCAGGAAAGTGTGGTTCCTATTCCTGAACACCAGATGGGAAGGCCTGATGGACTGGAGCCAACAAAATGCCCCAATAGAAAGGCTAGTAGTGAGTGCTCCCTCATCTACTAGGGTGTCTCCTACACGGCCACTACCAGACGGAGGCGACACTCTGAAGAATTCATAATTCTGTAGGAAATTCAAAGCCTTCCTGCAAACAAGAACCCCTGTAACGGTCCAATCTGCATCTTTGAATCTCCAAAGGAAGGCATCTCCCCAAAGAGACTGCCATCAGCCCGACATTCATTATTTGGGATAGTGCAACACCAGCCATCCCATCAGATAATGAAAGGGAAATTCAGTCATAATAAATCCTTTCTGCCATCGGGCGTCACCGCGTTCACAACGAAGTGTCGTAAGCCCTGTTGGATGGCGCAGACCATCGCAGGAAGCAGGGCAATCTGACATCCAAAGGCCAACTTTACAGCCGAAAGTATCATACTCCGGCTTATTCTTTCAATAGACCCTGAACCACCAGGGACTACACAATCACGAAGCCACGTCATCAGGAAAGTGGCTAATAATGCCCTTTTCGACAGCTTGAACTCGGCCTGCCTGAAGAAATAATAAATCGGGAAGTTCCCCTCGGGAACATTACTATCTTCGGTGTCTACAGCCCCGTGATCTGCCATCAACTGCTCTATCTCAGATTTTGTCAAGGGCTTGCGAGTCGAGAAAGAGATCGGGTTGTCTCCTTCTTCTCTGATGAAGATGTAGTTGGTCCAGGCCCTCGTATAGGGAAGGGACCCCTTAGTCTTACCCTTCTTCATGACCTGGTGACAGATAAAGAGGTGACAGGGTAACTCTTTATACACCTCCATCATCTCGGAATTCTTCCTCTCCAAATCTAGGAGATCCTCATCACAGGGGACGTATTCTTCGTATGGCTCAGTCCCCCAGGGAAGTTTTGATATCGCCTGCATCGCGTGAAGAACCAGACCCATCTTCCCACCCGGTATGAAGAAGGTATACGTGTGATAGTTGTACAACTTCACCAAAGAGATAAACATAGGCCAGTTAACCTTAATGCCATATAGGATGGCTCTAACGACATAAAAAATGCCGGCAGCTTTTAGGGTGGCTTCGTAAGTCGAGAGCACCCATCTAGTAAGGTCGCTCTAGAACGGGACAGAGTACCTCCAACCTTCTATCTACAGCTTCCCTCTCGAATACGACTCCTTCTTTGACAGCATCAGATTGGATAGAGTCTCAGCAGCGTAAGGGTGAAGATCAGTCGGGACATCGTTTATTATGGCCCCAGGATGTAGCCCCCTCGTGGAGTAGGACATGGAGCCCTTGACACACTTGAAAGTGTCATTCTTTCGATCACCAGAGTTGAATTGGATCCTGCCAGAAATGACCCCATGCAGTTCAGGGGTCAGTCCCATTTCATCTGCCTCCGTACAGCCAGATCAGTAAACGCTGACAGAGGGTATTGGCGCTTCATCAATGGCAACCATATCCTTTGGTTATTTAACCTAACTACCAGAGGGTCTTCTAGACATATCTTTTCGTCGTCCTCAAATCCCATGCTGTCACCAAACATGAAGTACGGTCTCTTAAAGCTTCGTTCCCCTCCGAGTGTGAACTTCTTATCATTTATCATTTGCTTCAAGAACATTTTGTCCTGCTCAAGCATAGCAATCACCCACACCGAAGACTAGTCATGGCTGATCTTCGCCTGAGCTTTTGTGACCATTGCAGTAACAAGGCTTGAATCCAGAGCATGGTGGGCAGAGCCAAGAGGAATCCCACCAAGAGCCGGGACAACCATGTCAACTGCGAAGATATAAGAAAAAGACAGACTTAGAATCTACAAAAAAAGAGCTAAGTACTGAGAAATTCTATGTGCCCTGATGTTATGCGTCCAAAGGGCCTATGCGTGGGCGCAGAAGCTCAAATTTTGCGTGGGTACATAAGCACATAATTCTGTCTGGCAATTGTTTTTTAGTAGCATGTTCTCCTGGGAAAAGGTGATGTTGGGCACCACTTCCATAGTGCTATGGCAGTGAGGACAGGAGACGGGATCTTCAGCGGGGGCTTTGACTTCAGAGAGATAAGAGTCGGCATATAGTAATGCCTCATTTAAGGCCTTCCGCGTTTCTTTGGAGAGTCACAATAGATCGAACAAAGACAACCTGGTAGGTGTATTGGTCAGCTGTGCCAGTATATCAAAGTTGTATGGCCGATCCATGCCTTCAGGAGTTGGCGCATTCAGAGACTAGTCAAATCGCGTCTCTTTTTGCTTGGCTTTGTCGGTAGTTGAGGGCTTAGATGGACCGGCTTCTGAACTTATGGGGGCAGCAGGAGCTTGAGAAGGTACTGCATCTTCTTGTGGGGAATCAGAAGTCCGTAGGTAAGTCTTCCCAGATCGTTTTCTCGCCAGATATAACTTCGTAAATGGGAGAAGACACCAGAGTTGAATTAGACGTGGAGCCCTTGACACACTTAAATATGTCCTTTCGGTCACCAGAGTTGAATTAGATCCTGCCAGAAATGACCCCATGCAGTTTAGGGGTCAGGTCCCATTTTATCTGCCTCTGAACAGCCAGATCAGTAAACGTTGACAGAGGGTATTGGCGCTTCATCAATGGCAACCATATCCTTTGGTTATTTAACCTAACTACCAGCGGGTCTTCTAGACATATCTTCTTGTCGTCCTCAAATCCCATGCTGTCACCGAACAGAAAGTACTGTCTCTTAAAGCTCCGATCCCCTCCGAGTGTGAACTTCTCATCATTTATCATCTATTTCAAGAATATTTTGTCCTGCTCAAGCATAGTAATCACCCGCACCGAAGACTAGTCATGGCTGATCTTTGCCTGAGCTTTTGTGACCATTGCGGCAACAAAGCTTGAATCCAGAGCATGGTGGGTAGAGCCAAGAGGAATCCTACCAAGAGCCGGGATAACCATGTCAGCTGCGAAGATATAAGGAAAAGTTAGACTTAGAATCTACAGAAAAAAGAACTAAGTACTGAAAAATTCTATGCGCCCTGATGTTATGCGTCCAAAGGGCCTATGCATGGGCGCAGAAACTCAAATTTTGCGTGGGCGCATAAGCATATTATTCTGTGTGGGCACATAAGCACATGTTCTGTGTGGACGCATGACACAACCAAGTGCCTAGGCGCATAACACAACAGAGTGCGTGGGCGCATGCTTCTGTGAGCGCATAAGTCCGCTCATAAAAGAAGTGTTTGCTTTGGGCGCATATCGATGGTTATGCGCCCAAGCAGAGGAAAGTCCGAACGTCACAAATTAACGCTCGAGACTTCGTTTTTGAGACATCACCTCACCCAGGATGGGGTCCTGAATCAGATGCAACGCTGCCAAAGGTGGAGAACTAGTTGTTGTAGCCTTTTTGCCCTTCGCGGACTTCTTGGGAGTCGAAGCAGCCTTGGGAGACATGTTTGCTCAAACGAGAGTAAAGGAAAAACTCTCTAAAAATTCTTAGGAAAAGTGAGAATGGGCTTTCTCCCTTTTCAAGGCCTATTTATAGGCATGAACGAAGAGCTATAAGCCCACATGGCCTATGCGCCCACATGGTCAATGCGCCCATATGTTCTATGTGCCTACACAAAGAAGTCTCTTGAAGACTATGCGCCTGCTATCTCCTGATGCAGACTACGCATAGAGATTGGACTTTTCCAATTTCGTTCTAAAACGTGTAACACCCAGTTTTCCAGATGAGGGTAATTTTAAAATTTTGTAATTATAATTATTATTTATTGATAATTATTTTATATTATAATTTTTTTGGTGATTTTTAATCATTTTTAAACTATTTAAAATTATGACTTGTGATTTTGACATTTTACTATTGTTTGGTTTTAATTTCGAGGAATTTCTCACCCCCAGTTTTCAGGAATAGGGGTATTTTTGTCATTTTATATTTTTGAAATATTTTTAAAATTTATTTTATTATTTATGATATTATTTTGGGGTTATTTGAGTCGGGTTCGAATTTCAGCTCAATCCGACTTGAAACGGGGACCCGGGGTAGTGTTGACTTTAGTAGACCAACACATTAGTTAGCCATGGCCCACATGATAGAAATATTTTAGTTAGAGGTTAGACTAATTATTATGGATAAGGTTAGTGATTAGAGACTTTAGAATGACTAATTTAGCCCCAACCAATTAGCCCTTTCCTAATACTAATAGAATAGGTTAGTGGGGGCATTTTGGACCTTACCATAATAGGACAAATAGCCCCATATGGCCAGCCACTTTGGGAGAGGATAGGCTCAAGTTTATTTCATTATTCTCATCCACACTCTCTCTCTTGTTCTTCTCCAAATTTCTAGAGAGCAATCCCTAGCAATTTCTCCACCAAATCCTTCTATTTCGCCACCAAATCTTCTTCTTTCCTTCTCCATTCTAGCCAAGGAGGAAGCTACCCAAGTTTGGGAGGATTTGGAGCTCGTTCGTATCCTTTTGGAATCTCTACGTATCGGTGTCGCTCCGGGAAGGCTTTTCTTCGATTCGATCTACCGGGAGGTATAAATCCCTTCTCCTTTTCATTTCTTCATGCATATAGGTCTATTTTGAATCCATAGGAATGACCCCCATGGTTGTATCTCCATTTGTGTCCATTTCGTGTCCATTTGGAGGTCATAGGAGTGTCCTTTGTGTTGTGGTTGTGTCCATGTGGAAAATTCCCAAATTTGGACACACTATGTGTTGTTGTTATGTATGAATGAATTATTACATGTTTAATCTCATATTTTTGTATTGGAGATGTGTTCTATAGTGTCTCATATATATATATATTAGTGTAGAGAGTGAGTTCTTGCTATATTATATTATATACTTGTGTTCTTTTGTCTCAAACTACCCAAATCCGTCATAATTTTTATCCACATTTTTATTAGCAATAGCAACTTAGAAATGTCATAACTTTTAGCTTAAAACTCCGATTTATCTTCTGTTTTTTTTGAAAGAACCATATCGAAGTTAGCTTTCCAAATATATATTTTAATAAGCCAAATTCTTTTCGTAACTTTCTGTAGAATTATTTGAGTGTCAGCTGTATGAAAGACGAACGCGTTTCATTATTTTCGCGATTCTGGGAGCTTTCGGACACGAAAATGCGATCCGTTTAAAGTTTTGGAAAGCTAACATGAAGTAATACAACATATTTTAATCCTAGAATTTAGTAAATGCCCAATTGGTACAGTATTGGTTTTAAGTAGAAGAGTGACTATACGATATATGCATTTTGTGTAACCTATGAGCCTATGTAGTATGGATATTAAATGAATATAGAGTATGTAATGCATGATATGTTAGATGAATGAAATGATATATATATGATATATATCCTCTTTACATTAATGTATATATATGGTTGAATTCAAGCATGTAGGAATGTAATTAATGTAATATATGTAAGCAATGCATAAATGCACGAATAAAAGAATGATATACAATGCATGCATGAAAGTATATAATGAATGCTAGATATAAATGCAAGATATATATGTAATGATAGATATGAATGCATAATGTATAAATATTATAAATGCAATATCAGATTTCATATGTAGACATAGAACCAATACATAACTGATATTTAGATTGAATGTTAGTTCATTTTAGGTAGTTCGAACACTGAACTGTCCATGTAAGCATATATACCTTCCTTTTTCTATTGCCAAGCCAATTTCAGTTTTCAATATAGTGGAATGTCTATGAATGTAATGTTAACCTTCAACCCCTTAATTCGAAATGTTAGTTAATTTCAGTATTAGACAATGTATGAGCTGTATGCATATGGGATGTTGGCTGAATGGCAGATTTCAGATAACATGGTTCATTTTATGTGGTTAGTTACACCAGTTTATGGGATAGCTCACTTTAGTTTATATGTAAATGTGGAACTAAACTGAGAATGAACTTCACCCTCTGTACAAGGACACCCCACTCTATATCAACCACCATGCCATGTAACCCTTCTCTAAATGATTGCTATAATATATATAGATTTATGTAAAGTATAGATGCATGTTAGTTATAACTTAAATAGTCTCTACTCTAATGTATATAGATGTATACTTGTAGCCATGCATGTTAAGTATAATACATGTGTAATGTAGATGGGTTAGCTTTGTGCCATGTGTAGTGTAAACTCATAACTAGTGTTGGTTTCTCTTTTCATGTACACACACACAGGTTTTACACCCTTATGTCACATGACACACACACACATACACTTGAACACATGCACTTTCATTCTCCTTTTTCCCTATGGATATGTGTACACACACACACACACACACACACACACACACACACACACATATATATATATATATATATATATATATATATATATATATATATATACATATGTGCATGTTAGACTCACATTTTTAATGTATCCTACAAATATATGAGTGCACTATATTATATTAGATACATTTATGGACATATGTGTATATATGTGAGATAAATATATAGTTATTCTATATATTATAATATGTGGGTGTATTATATTTTAGATATATATATTGTTATGTATATGATATGTGAAATATGTGTGATGTGGACAATAGGGCATAGGGCCTATGTGTATGATATGAATACACCAATGTTGTGTGTTGATAGTCTAGTATGACTTGTGATTGGTGTGTGATTGCTAGACTAGGCTTGGTTAGGCCTAGTGAGACTTGTTAGACTTGTTTGGCTTAGGCTTGACCTAGTTTGACCAGTCTAGTTGACTAGAGTTGACTGAGAGTTGACTTTGGTCTAGTTTGACCTAGACAGTATGCAGATGCATTGTAGATTATATTTATCATCTCATGTATACATCTTGACTTGTGTTGCTCTAAATAGGAGTCAGGTACCTCATCTCGGACGGTACATGTACTTCAAACATTCAGATACGAGGCGAGTACATTCTCTGACCGTTTCATACTTGTCTGAATTTACATTCTTGCTCTAGATTACTGTACTTGATGCTGACACGATTGTTATCACGGATTGGTACTATATGGATCTCCTTTTGGGATGTTATCCCCTTGTATTTACTAGATACATATTGTGATGTGCGTTTCACTTCCATATTGTATTTATTGAATACCTATATCCTTGTATACTCCTTGTGCATATTATACTCTCAGTATCACATGAGTCCCAGGGATAGACCATTGTACACTATTGTATAACATTGTACAACTATTGTATAACATTGTACATCTATTGTATAATATTGTACATCTATTGTATAACATTGTACACTATTGTGCAAGATAACGTAACTGGAGTGGATCCTTGTGTATTGATTGGGGAGGGAGAGTAGAATTGGTTATGTACTCAAATCCTATTGTACAAGATTGTATAACTATTGTATATGTCTATTGTATACCCACGTACAATGGAGTTACCATCGCATTTTCCTAGACCGTTTACATAACCATATTGTACTCTAAATCACAGTAGGCTTACAGTTCTTACTTATCATATATAGATATTTTTTGTTATCAAATCTCTACTGTTTTTCATATACATTCTTCTTTCAGCGTTTTATGTACCTTACTCTATTGCATGCTTTATATTTCCTAACATGATATGAACTGCGTGAGATGTTTTGTGCTCGCTCCCGTCCTGACTGGACCTGTTAAAAATTTTACAGAGGATAATGAGGAACCCTGCACCCTTACTTGGAGTTTGCCTAGTTGACACTCGCGACCTGGACCCCTGGGGAGGTTCAGGCAGCTGCTCAGGATGATACCTTGTATAATGTAGATAGCTTAGACTGTCCTTTCTTTTTATGTTTAGCTGTTGTCTTATTTTCAGAGTTGTATATTTTAGAGATATTGAGACTTTGTTATTTCTTTCTGCTGTACCTCAGTTGAGGATTTCTTATCTATTTCCATCATGCTATATTCTACCTTAGATTGTGATTGAGTTGTACCTCTGTGTTGGCCTCCTTATGGAGAGTATTCATATTATGTAGTTATAGTTCATGACCTAGAACAGCGTTCTACCGCCGACATTGCGGCATAGGCTGGGCGCTGTTACGTACTCGTACCCTCATGGTGGGTGCGGGTCGTGACACATTTTTAGTGGTGGCCCATGCAGGTCGAGTTTATGTAGTGGTATTCGAACTAGAGTATCACTACAGCCTGCAGTAGGATTAGGATATTTTTGGAGGTACTCAATCACATTAGAAAAAACTCTTAATCCGATTCCTTTTGTCTAAAATTGTTGCTTATTGATTTCCCTTGAATATAAATTGTTCTCCTTTGAATTTTTGCTTCATTCTTAGAAATTGCTTCTTGTTTTGATCTGTCTTCATGATGGTTATGAAGACATGATCTCATCGCTTCGGTTCGGGGGATACTATCGAGAGGCTGGCCCCCTCTCGTCCTGTTCATCAGGGCCTCGAGACCGCAGCTTCTGTTGTGCCGACTCAGGTTTGCGTTTATGATATATTGGAGGTGCACCTCCGTCTGTACAGAGACTTTTCCCTTCATTTTCGGTTTCTCTCAACAGCAGCAATTCATGCAGCATCAGCAGCAGAGATTTGTGCAGTATCAGCATCAGGCTGGAGGAAACTAGCAGGGCGAGCTATCGTCAAGACAGTCGAGGATGCACAGACCGTTGGAGATCTTACTGCAAGTTCCGTTCTTCTCAATTCCATTCCCGCAATTGTCTTTTATAATTACCTTGAAATCTGATTCCATCTGTTCCTTGTTGATTGATTAATTTTGTCATGTTACTCTTTTGTTGTGTTTGTTTTTTTCTTCTGAGAAAATCATATGGGCTAGGTCGCCTAAATTATGGGATCTAGAATCCTCGATAGTCGTGTTAGTTGGCATAGTGAGGACATGTAGTCAGATTTTGGATGTATTCTCGGGTATTGAAATTTAAGGTTTTCGTCGTCGCATGCGACACTGCAAAAATTTTAAATACCATGAACCTAGAGGTACGTACCTTAGTCAAAGACTCTATGATTATCGTAGCCTTGCTCACTAGCATGATGAAGACTCTGGATAACATGATTTTGGACAGACGCATATGATTAACAGATTGTATCTTGAGAAGGTTTAAACATCATACCCTTTTGATTGTTATAAATGACTTAGGAGTAGGGATATTTAGTTTTGTAGAGCTTATTCATAGGTAGTTCCTTCATAGTATAATGGTATGATGACTTGTAGAGTGTCTGTACCCTAGAGGTGATAGTTAGCATTGGTGTTAGAATAGTAATCTATTGCAGATAATTCTCTTGTTATCTATAATACCAACCAGTTACACATATGATGTTAGTATGCCTTACATCCTTGATGATTATTACTACTTTCCCTTACCTTTTTCAGTGAGGCACCCATGACCAGAGCCTGCCTTTGAGTATAGTTGTAGTTTCACCTAAGACCGAGAGGTCTATTTGCATAGATAGATTGCAGATGATATTGGCATATGGGATATAGGTTAGTTGGTATCTATAGGCCATTGTTGTATAGGGTTATAAACATGTTGTTTAGCCTATACTTGGTTCAGTTTTCCATTTTAGTTAAGTTCCCTTCGTGTTGAGTTCCTTTGTGTTGATCACCTTTATAGGCAGTGTGCAGACCCTTCACTAGATACCATGTCCCCTTGATTTAGACCATTCATCCTTAGCCTAGTTCTAAGCATTGTTTCAGACCCTTATAAGTTTAGTCTGCCTTAACCCTTGGTTGATCAGTCATGTATATATATAGATGATATACTTAGGATATATGTGATGGGTTGTTGTTCTTGAGCATATATATATATGTGGTATTTGGTATTCATGTGCTTAGCTTGTAGGTATTTAGTTATAGGTGACTTGATAGGATTGGAAAGTTAAGAGCTAGTCTATTATAGAGTTTCTCTTTTGCTAAATTCTAGTTGCCAACACCTAAATAGCTAGCATAGGTAAAACCCTAAGAAGTTGACCAGTTGATGACCAAGGACTTGGATGTTGAGAAATGGACTAGTGATTGACCCTTGACTATGTTTGACCTAGAAGGGGGTGCGATCATCTTAATTTCGAGGACGAAATTTTTATAAGGTGGATAGGAGTGTAACACCTAGTTTTCCAGATGAGGGTAATTTTGAAATTTTGTAATTATAATTATTATTTATGGATAATTATTTCATATTATGATTTTTGGTGATTTTTAATCATTTTTAACTATTTAAAATTATGACTTGTGATTTTGATATTTTACTATTGTTTGGTTTTAATTTCGAGGAATTTCTCACCCCCAGTTTTCAGGAACAGGGGTATTTTTGTAATTTTGTATTTTTGAAATATTTTTGAAATTTATTTTATTATTTATGATATTGTTTTGGGGTTATTTGAGTCGGGTTCGAATTTCAGCTCAATCCGACTTGAAACGGGGACCCGGGGGTAGTGTTGACTTTAGTGGACCAACACATTAGTTAGCCATGGCTCACATGATAGAAATATTTTAGTTAGAGGTTAGACTAATTATTATGGATAAGGTTAGTGTGATTAGAGACTTTAGAATGACTAATTTAGCCCCAAATTAGCCCTTTTCTAATACTAATAGAATAGGTTAGTGGGGGCATTTTGGACCTTACCATAATAGGACAAATAGCCCTATATGGCCAGCCACTTTGGGAGAGGATAGGCTCAAGTTTATTTTATTATTCTCATCCACACTCTCTCTCTTGTTCATCCCCAAAATTCTAGAGAGCAATCCCTAGCAATTTCTCCACCAAATCCTTCCATTTCGCCAACAAATCTTCTTCTTTCCTTCTCCATTCTAGCCAAGGAGGAAGCTACCCAAGTTTGGGAGGATTCGGAGCTCGTTCGTATTCTTTTGAAAACTCTACGTGTCGATGTCGCTCCGGGAAGGCTTTTCTTCGATTCGATCTACCGGAAGGTATAAATCCCTTCTCCTTTTCATTTCTTCATGCATATAGGTCTATTTTGAATCCATAGGAATGACCCCCATGGTTGTATCTCTATTTGTGTCCATTTTGTGTCCATTTGGAGGTCATAGGAGTGTCATTTGTGTTGTGGTTGTGTCCATGTGGGAAAACCCCAAATTTGGACACACTATGTGTTGTTGTTATGTATGAATGGATTATTACATGTTTAATCTCATATTTTTGTATTGGAGATGTGTTCTATATTGTCTCATATATATATATATTAGTGTAGAGAGTGAGTTCTTGCTATATTATGTTATATACTTGTGTTCTTTTGTCTCAAACTACCCAAATCCGTCATAATTTTTATCCACATTTTTAGTAGCAATAGCAACTTAGAAATGTTATAACTTTTAGCTTAAAACTCCGATTTATCTTCTATTTTTTTTAAAAGAACCGTATCGAAGTTATCTTTCCAAATATATATTTTAATAAGCCAAATTCTTTCCGTAACTTTCTGTAGAATTATTTGAGTGTCAGCTGTACGAAAGACGAACGCATTTCGGTATTTTTGCGATTTCGGGAGCTTCCGGACACGAAAATGCGATCCGTTTGAAGTTTCAGAAAGCTAACATAAAGTAATACAACATACTTTAATCCTAGAATTTAGTGAATGCCCAATTGGTACAGTATTGGTTTTAAGTAAAAGAGTGACTATATGATATATGCATTTTGTGAAACCTATGAGCCTATATAGTATGGATATTAAATGAATATAGAGTATGTAATGCATGATATGTTAGATGAATGAAATGATATATGTATGATATATATCTTCTTTACATTAATGTATATATATATGGTTGAATGCAAGCATGTAGGAATACAATTAATGTAATATATGTAACCAATGCATAAATGCACGAATGAAAGAATGATATACAATGCATGCATGAAAGTATATAATGAATGCTAGATATAAATGCAAAGTATTTATGTAATGATAGATATGAATGCATAATGTATAAATATTGTAAATGCAATATCAGATTTCATATGTAGACATAGAACCAATGCATAGCTGATATTTAGATTGAATGTTAGTTCATTTTAGGTTGTTCGAACACTGAACTGTCCATGTAAGCATATATACCTTCCTTTTTCTATTGCCAAGCCAATTTCAGTTTTCAATATAGTAGAATGTCCATGAATGTAATGTTAACCTTCAACCCCTTAATTCGAAATGTTAGTTAATTTTATTATTAGACAATGCATGAGCTGTATGCATATGGGATGTTGGCTTAATGGCAGATTTCAGATAACATGGTTCATTTTATGTGGTTAGTTACACCAGTTTATGGGATAGCTCACTTTAGTTTATATGTAAATGTGGAACTAAACTGAGAATGAACTTCACCCTCTGCACAAGGACACCCCACTCTATATCAACCACCATGCCATGTAACCCTTCTCTAAATGATTGCTATAATATATATAGATTTATGTAAAGTATAGATGCATGTTAGTTATAACTTAAATAGTCTCTACTCTAATGTATATAGATGTATACTTGTAGCCATGCATGTTAAGTATAATACATGTGTAATGTAGATGGGTTAGCTTTGTGCAATGTGTAGTGTAAACTCATAACTAGTGTTGATTTCTCTTTTCATGTACACACACACACAGGTTTCACACCCTCAAGTGACACTCTCATGTCACATGACACACACACACATACACTTGAACACATGCACTTTCATTCTCCTTTTTTCCTATGGATATGTGTACACACATATATATATATACATATGTGCATGTTAGACTCACATTTTTAATGTATCCTACAAATATATGAGTGCACTATATTATATTAGATACATTTATGGACATATGTGTATATATGTGAGATGAATATATAGTTATCCTATATATTATAATATGTGGGTGTATTATATTTTAGATATATATATTGTTATGTAAATGATATGTGAAATATGTGTGATGTGGACTATAGGGCATAGGGCCTATGTGTATGATATGAATACACCAATGTTGTGTGTTGATAGTCTAGTATGACTTGTGATTGGTGTGTGATTGCTAGACTAGGCTTGGTTAGGCCTAGTGAGACTTGTTTGGCTTAGGCTTGACCTAGTTTGACCAGTCTAGTTTACTAGAGTTGACCGAGAGTTGACTTTGGTCTAGTTTGACCTAGACAGCATGCAGATGCATTGTAGATTACATTTATCATCTCCTGTATACATCTTGACTTGTGTTGCTCTAAATAGGAGTCAGGTACCTCATCTCGGACGGTACATGTACTTCAGGCATTCAGATACGAGGCGAGTACATTCTCTGACCGTTTCATACTTGTCTGGATTTACATTCTTGCTCTAGATTACTGTACTTGATGCTGACACGATTGTTATCACGGATTGGTACTATATGGATCTCCTTTTGGGATGTTATCCCCTTGTATTCACTAGATACATATTGTGATGTGCGTTTCACTTCCATATTGTATTTATTGAATACCTATATCCTTGTATACTCCTTGTGCATATTGTACTCTCAGTATCACATGAGTCCCAGGGATAGACCATTGTACACTATTGTATAACATTGTACAACTATTGTATAACATTGTACATCTATTGTAAAATATTGTACATCCATTGTATAACATTGTACACTATTGTGCAAGATAACGTAACTGGAGTGGATCCTTGTGTATTGATTGAGAAAGGGGAATAGAATTGGTTATGTACTCAAATCCTATTGTACAAGATTATATAACTATTGTATATGTCTATTGTACACCCACGTACAATGGAGTTACCATCGTATTTTTCTAGACCGTTTACATAACCATATTGTACTCTAAATCACAGTAGGCTTACAGTTCTTACTTATCATATATAGGTATTTCCTGTTATCAAATCTCTACTGTTTTTCATATACATTCTTCTTTCAGCGTTTTATGTACCTTACTCTATTGCATGCTTTATATTTCCTAACATGATATGAACTACGTGAGATGTTTTGTGCTCGCTCCCGTCCTGACTGGACCTGTTAAATTTTTTACAGAGGATGATGAGGAACCCTGCACCCTTACTTGGAGTTTGTCTAGTTGACACTCGCGACCTGGACCCCTGGGGAGGTTCAGGCAGCTGCTCAGGATGATACCTTATATAGTGTAGATAGCTTAGACTGTCCTTTCTTTTCATGTTTAGCTGTTGTCTTATTTTCAGAGTTGTATACTTTAGAGATGTTGAGACTTTGTTATTTCTTTCTACTGTACCTCAGATGAGGATTTCTTATCTATTTCCATCATGCTACATTCTACCTTAGATTGCGATTGAGTTGTACCTCTGTGTTGGCCTCCTTATGGAGAGTATTCATATTATGTAGTTATAGTTCATGACCTAGAACAGCGTTCTACCGCCGACACTGCGGCGTAGACAGGGCGCTGTTACGTACTCGTACCCTCACGGTGGGTGCGAGTCGTGACAAAACGAGCCTATCACTTCAGATTTCCAAAGAAGATCTCAACAGCCACATTTTGACAGCCTGGAAGACACCTATGTGCCCAAAGGGGTCATTTCTATCATGCGCCCATGAAGCTGGTGGAGACAGTTTTGTCCATGCTTCTTTCAAAGTATTCCGACACTCGTTCGAGTCTCAAAAACTTTGAAGGGGGTCTTGTAGAAGCATGAAAAAATACAAAGACAAAAGAAGCTATGCGCCTATATGTCAAAGAGGGGGTTATGCCCCCACATGGTCGAAGAGGGAATATGCGCCCACAGGATCAACAAGAAGCTATGTGCCCACATGATCAAAGAGGGTCTATGCACCCATATTGTTTTCATGAAGATCAAACATGCACCCAAGTGTGGGCGCATACACTCACTCTTGTTCTATGCGCCCAGGACAACAGATCCCTATGACTCAGTCAAACTCCACGATCAATCGTACACTGAAGCATGCGGCAACGTCAGTCTCCACGATCAATCATGCACCGAAGCATGCGGCCACGTCAACTCCACGTCAATCCTACGATCTATCCATGATCATCCAGTATCCATACGCCTACACCCTATGCGCCCAAAGGAGTGTCATGCGCCCACAGTAAAATCAGTGTATTTTCCACCTGTGGGCGCATAATAGTCATTTTTAGTGCCAAAACGACTAAAAATTGAGGGCGTCCCCCTCTACAAAGACAGACAAAACGGAGAGCATTTCAAGAGCCAAATTGCTGTCCTTCTTGCCAGTGAGTCGAGAGTTAGTAATTTTCTTAGGTTTTCTCCTACTTTTATAATCGGAGTGTCAACGGAGTAAAGGAGCAACTGCCGCTCGATCTCCATTGTCCCATTCCCCAGAATTCTTTTTGTACTCGGGGATCCTTAGTGCAGGATCTCTCAGGCTTACTCGATTTGTGGTGCCTTACGCCAATAAGAAAAGACAGCATTTTTTCTTCCTTTTTGTGTGTGTCCATAATAACTTTAAATTATTTCAAATGGATGTCAAGAGTACTTTTTTGAACGGTTTTATAAAAGAAGAAGTTTATGTAGCTCAACCTCCAGGTTTTACTGATTTCAAAAATCCTGATTATGTTTTCAAGTTAAAGAAAGCCTTATACAGTTTGAAACAAGTCCCTCGTGCTTGGTATGATCGTCTAAGCTCTTTTCTACTTGACAACGGTTTTACAAAAGGCAAGGTTGATACTATACTGTTTATAAAATCTTTTAATGGAAATCTTCTTTTAATTCAAATTTAGGTAGATGATATCATTTTTGGATCTACTGATGAATCTCTCTGTCAAATTTTTTAAAAGTGTATACATAATGAGTTTGAGATGAGCATGATGGAAGAACTGAAATTCTTTCTCCGACAGCAAATCAAACAAACCAACAATGGGACGTTTATTAATCAAATCAAGTACAAAAAAGATCTATTGAGGAAGTTTAATCTGGAAGCAGTCGAACCACTTGGCACTCCGATGGCAACTTCGACTAAGCTTGATATTGATGAACAAGGCAAACCGGTCGACATACGTAAGTATCGAGGTATGACTGACAGTTTACTTTATTTAACTGCTAGTCGACCAGATATAATATTTAGCGTTTGCTTGTGTGCACATTTTCAAGCTAACCCTAAGGAATCACATTTGTGCGCGATTATGCGTATCATCCGATACCATAAAGGCACTTCTTCTGTCGGCTTATGGTATCCCAAAACTACTTCGTTTAACTTAACCGGTTACTCGGATGCTGATTTTGCTGGATGCAAAGTGGATAGAAAAAGTACCAGCGGTACAAGTCATTTTTTAGGCAAAGCTCTAGTATCATGGTTTAGCAAGAAACAAAATTCTGTCGTTTTGTCAACGATTGAGGCTGAATAGATCGTCGCAGGACGTTGTTGTGCACAAATTTTGTGGATGAAGCAAACCAGAGAAGACTTTGGTTTATTTTACACACACATACCCATTTTCTGTGACAACACTAGTACTATTAATTTGACTAAAAAATGAGTATGTCACTCTCGCACTAAGCATATTGAGATTCGACATCGTTTTCTTAGAGATCATCAACAAAATGGAGATATAAACCTTGTATATGTAGACACTGAGAATCAACTAGCTGATATCTTTACAAAACCATTAGCGAAAGATCGTTTTAATAATTTACGTCGAGAATTAGCAATTTTAGATATCAATAGTATTAATTAATCTTGTCTTATAGATTATTTTTTAATACTCAAAAATTATTTTTGAGACATGTCTACAAAGGGTCTATCTGTCACCACGACTACAGTCGAAGCGAAGCGGTATTTAATTGTTTCCCGGTGAACTCCCGTTAGCTGGGACAGTACCCCTACAGCTAATCTAAAACAGTCATTGTGTAACAAAATTTAATTTATAAAATAATATTAATTATACTAATTGAAATCTAAAATAACTAAACTTGGAATTAAATAATTGAAAGAGTTGATGAAAAGAAAGTGGCCTACAAAATGTTTTTTTTTAAATTTCATCAAAAGAACCCCCGGCGAACTCGGCCAGAATTTGGCCCGAGTTCGGCCAGAGCGGCCAGAGTTCTGTTGGTGATGTTGTGTTTTAAGTCAGAATCCAAGGCCCCCTTTTTCTCATCTCCTCCAAACTCCTCTATTCACAACAGCTGCCGCCCGAGCCCCTCTCCAAACCCTAGTTTTTCTCCAAGATTTTGCTCCTAATCTACTTGAAGATTTCCAGCCAAACTTTGGATTCGTGCGGAGATTCTCATTCTCTACAACATACTCCAATCTGGGAAGGTATAAACTCCTCCTTCCCTCTCTTTCAGTTCATTAGTATTTTATTACTTTTTGGAAGAAAATGCCTATGCGTTTCAATCCCTCCAAGAGGAAGAAGACCCAAGCCAGTGAAGAGGCTTCGTCTTCGAATCTGCAAGAGGATTCACTCTTTTCCTCGGTCCAATCGGCTGACGGTGCGTATAATGAGTTCTACTTTAAAACTCATGATCAATCTTTATTATGGTACGCCGATTTTGCGATACATAACATATGCACCGGAGCCCCAATTAAATGGACTGTATTTTCTGAACACCGTCCATTGTTTAAGGCATTAGGGTTACACAAACTTGTCACCGAGAAATTCCTTATAGCTACTAATGCTATTATATTACTCTATTGCAACTTCATATTGGATACTTTTAATGTTAAAACTCGTGTCGACGGTATCAATATCGAGTTCAGTGATACCATTCTAGTAGAAATCCTTGGTGTTCCTAATGAAAGTGCCCCGCTTGATGATATCACTGAGTTCGATTTCCCTGATGGCATGACTCTTATCATTTTCAAGAACGAACTTTCTTATCCTATCCGTGTTTGTTCTGGCAAGTTCAAGGCTGTAAATTTGAACTTATTCAACTATGAGTTGCACTGCATCATCTATTCTACTATTTTACCAAAATCCACTTCAAAAGATGATGTCACCACCCTTGAACTATTTGCCCTCTATCATATTTGCAAGGGAATTCTATTTTCGGATCCTAAGACTATTATTCAGATGATGTGTCATTGTCGCGGACGAGATTGCAACCTCTCTTATGCGATGATTATCCCTCTCATCTTCCAGCATTTTGATATTAACTTATCCGCTTGTGCTCTTGAGTATGAGCCCAAGTATTTTTAGCTGTCACGTCGCAGCACAGCCGCTCCTTCTGCTCCTCCTACTGCTTCTGCTCCACCTCCTCCGGATTACCCTATATCATTTGAGGGTATCCATCAGCATCTTTCGGATCTGCGTACGTTCATCACTGACACATTCAGGGAATATAAGTTCCGTGATGTGAGTCAATTTCAGGCTCTTGCCAATTCTTTTGCTGACCTTCATTTCGCTCAGACTGGACATTCTGTCAATTCTCTTCCTAGAGATCCAGCTATTTCGGGATACCGATATGAGGATGAGGCGGTACATACTTTCTTTCAGCTCGGTAACGCATATGATTGGTACCGTAGTTCTGGTGATACTCCACACCCTTCTGGAGCTGGTCTATCTGGACATGATGGTACTACTCCCACTGCTGACGATGATGACTCAGAGGATATGTGATCTAGACGTGATATATTTTGTCTATATGTCACTTAGTGAGACTTTATTTTGTCTATGTTTACATGGAAATGCTCCGATATTCCAAGATATCATTTAGTACTCTTATTTTTATTTTGTATTGAGACTGTGTTGACTGAGATGATGTATTTTGAACATCTGTTTTATGCTTTGCTTAGCATATTTTATTTCAGTTTTGCATTATTCCTCATTTTTTGTTCTAGTACTATCTCTTTATGCTTCAACATATAAACTGCCTGTGAAATATTTGTTTATTCATATTTTTTGTATTTCTTCAACGCTTATTCCTTATGCATGAATTGCGGAGGAGATTCTCTCTTTCCAATTATTTTTCTAAGTGACAACGGGAGAGAAATATGATCTAACATATTTTGAAGGATACATGAATTATTTTTTCAGGACACAGTACAGTACAATATTTTGATTGTTTTCAAATCTAAAAAATCAAGATGTTATATCGGTCAAGGTTTGTTAATTATCAAAATAGGGGAGATTGTTGGCCCATTAGTCATGGTCGAACCGGATTTTAATAATTTATCAAACTCTGTCTCAATATATGGACTATTTGGACACTTGGACAACTGCAAAAGATCTGCTACCTATCTGTTCAAGACCGAAGCTGATTTTGTCGTATGAGTTTGTATTTCCTTATGCAATATAATTTTCACATTTATTGAGTCTAGGAATACATTGTACACCGAATCGTACTGGCAAATAGGCTAACCCAAAATCGTTTTCAAAATCTCCTATGTTTTGAAAAATAGCTCATTTTACAAAAGCTTCTAACTGCTTAAACTTTTTCAAAAAGCCAAACCCCAAAATCTGCTTTTAAAATGGCCAGAAAATCAAAAACCAGACTAGGAGAATTCGGCCAAAATTTGGCCCGAATTTGCCTACTTCTCGTTTGATTTTAAACTTGGTCTCCCTGCAATTATGGATGCAATGGCTACTTGCCGAGGTTTTATGATAGAACTCTGCCCGAATTCTGCCCGAATTCTATCAGAATTCTGACTTTGAAAAACCTATAAATAGAGAAGGATTTCATTCATTTCAACACACTCATTCACTTTCTCATCTCTTCTCTCTAAGCTTAAACGTCTTCTAAAGTGTTCTAAAGCTTTTATTTTCAAATCCTAAGCCAGTTACAATCCTCTAGTCGATTCGCCAGTGCGGTACGGTCTAGAAGCTTCAGAGTGATTTTAATTAGAGGCTTGATTGAAGAAAGACACTTCACAATTGAAGTTGGTCGAGTACTTTGTATCAAAGCTCGCGTTTGTAGAAGTTGCAAGGACTTCGTATGAAAACTTGCGGTATTTTCCAATCGTGGATTCAAATAGAAGCTAGAGTTCTTCCGACTGGAATAGTCCTCACAAGAGGAAAACTAGTATACATCGTCGTCTTTGCGTTTGCTTTTTGATCTCTGCTTTAACATTTATTTACTTGTGATATATACATTCTCTGTGATCTTGTTGCTAACTTTTTAATTAGTTATTTTTTGCTGCCAATTCTATTCACCCCCTCTAGAGTATTACACTTTATGATTCTATCCTAAATCTATGACTTACTGTTGTTTCTTAGTACTTAATAACTCATTGTTGGATCTTTTGTTGTTTCTTAGTACCTAATAAAACTTCTTATTTTCTAAAGAACAGATAACATCACTTTCTATCATGATTCGGATTATTAGAACCCATTTTGAATTCTCATAAACTCCTTTGGAATTCCTATGGATAAAGTTGAGAAAATATTCGGCAACCTACTATGACGTGGCATATGCACACTGCAGTCATTTATCTGGATTATGGAGACTATGGGTTCATTGTAGCCAGCTGCGTACTAACGAGGCATGGACTATAAGTTGAAGTAATTACAAGTATTTATAGGTTCTCGGATATTATTGAGGCTAAGTGTCACGACCCGCTCTCGAATAATCGGACACGAGTCGGACACGCCTAGCCTTCGTCGTTAGACACGATGAAGTAAGCTGTACCAATATCTAGGGAAAACTATAAATCTAGATAAGAATGAATATAAACCACAACATCTAATATCGAATCCCAGAATCAAATACAAGTCTAAGAGTTATTACACTTCCAGCAAATGAAAAGTAAACTGATGTCTCTATTACAAAGTCCAATGAAACGAAAAGAAAGGTGCTAGGCTTCCTCAGCCTCTAAGTCCAGAGCAATATCGGCTGCTCATAGGTGCCTCCATGTAGGACGTAATAAGTGTCATAGATAGCCTCCAACTCACCTGTAACATATCCTAGTCAGGAGCGGAGCTAAGTATATGCAAGGAAATAAACATGAACATCATGGTATAGAAATGAATACAGGAAAATATAAATTACAAGAAATGAGAACATGACATAAAACCTGAACATGAATACTGAAAAGTAAATACAGAAAACATGAGATGAATCCTGAACATAAAATACACAATGAACCTGATGTGTGCAACATATCGAAATACATCCAGAGTGTGTGATCAGCTTGGGTAGATTCAGGGAACATGAAATGGTACGGCTTCGGTCCTGCGTGCATGATGTAGGGACTAAGCTATTCACATGAATAGTAACTCGGGTTTGATCACACATCTGTAGTATTTCCCCTCCTAGACACAAATAAACTCAGGGAACATGATACAAGATAATCTCGTGAAATATCGTATCAACAAGAAGATACAAGAAGGAATACAAGACATGAAGAAATGGACAAGTCCGAGGAGTATACTTGCCTTGCTCAGGGTGATCAAGTGTGGGATGTAAAACTGGATATCCTCCTGTCAAATGATCTATAATATCTTATTAAGTTAACAGTTAACAACTAAATTTATTTAACATAAATGTAAGCTACTAACTATTTCTTAGATTTATAGAACATGCTTATGGTTAACCCTTATATCTAAACTTCACCAACCATGGCACTCCTAGTTAAAATCTCAAGTACTCATCTCACCCAATATTCCTAAACATGACTGCTCCTATAGGTTATCACAATATGACTATACTCTAGAATATACATTGATACGAACTACAATTATTAACTAAAGAAACAGGGCAACTAACAGTCCTAGGGTTAAGTCCCAACTAGGACTGATATAATTTTGGTCCTTAAGCAGAACATTAAACAATTCAGTCTAGGCAGGACATTGAGACAATCCAGTCCTAGGCAACCCAAACTGTATAATCTATCAATCTTGCCTGCTAGGATAGCCGATACATTAAAACTTACTAATTTATCAGGTTTAGCTAATTCTCAGAATTGGTAGCTATAGATATACCACAAAGATAGCTAAGGCCTGACTACTAACTCAAGTTTATTCATTTGCATATATTCCCCACTGACATATTACTGATAAGCTTTTAAATGCTGCAAAGTGTCAGTCCTTTAACAGGACTGCTACCAATAGTCACTAGACAAGAGAATAGGGATCCAAACTCAGGACTGAAACTTAGGTTTCTGTATTTTACACCAAAATCAGAGGAACTAAAATATAAATTTAAGCTGCTGCTAAACCAAATCTCAGTTAATTGCATTAACAGACAGCCAAATCATGCCAAAAATCACTAAAACTCATAATGTATCATGTTCAGTTCACCTCTATTCCCAGAACTTCCCACAGTTCAGTTGGTTTAATGGTATCCCTTATCAGCAAACAACTGTTGAACATATATAAGTCAAAACTTACTAAGTGAATTCCTTAACCCTCAATCTTGTGGTTCTAAGAGAACAATGCATGGTCAAACCTATCACTTCTCAACTATTAGTCTTTTCTGATGCTAACTCAAATAAGGGACAAGGAAGAATGGAAAATTCAAATTATTAGAAGAAGGTTCAGTTATGGGTACAATTCAGTCTTAACAAATACTGATACAAAACAGTCTCTTGTCAAGACTGATACAGCAGTCCTGATTAGAGACTGTTTTAAACCAGTCTCTACTACCAGGCACCCTAACTAAAAAGGTTAAAGTTCAACCCAAACCTCAATCTCACCTTCAGTTCATCACTGGAATCACCCATACAACCAAAAAGAGAAACTCAACTTGGCATGTGGTCTATTACAGCTCTAGTATCAATCTAGATAAACCTGACACTATCAACATACAAAATCAAAATAAAAACAAGCTACCTCAGGTTATCTACTTCCAATGAAAGGCTATGAATTAATGCAATGTAGTGCCCCGTCCCGCGAAGTCAATCGGAGGAATCGAAACGCCGACGACGTTCGGACTTGGCCTTACAACGGCGACTCGAAGACATCGCTCAGGTGGGGTAGTTTCGGTGAACTTGTCTCATCTTTGCCTTCACATAATAAATCGTGTGTTTTCAACTTGCACAAGTAGGCTTAATAATAAAAGAGACGAATCCACATAGCTAAAGGGAATTATCCCGACGGATCGAATCGAGTTTAGAACATGGAAAACGTCCCACGGTCTGATTAGAGTTGGTGCTCAGCGTACTTTGAAAATGACACTCGATCCTTCGTCCCGCGGCTTGGGAGAAGGAAAAGTTGGTATTCGACATAAACGAGGAGTTAGCCTAAAGTCATAGGCGTCGCCCGCATAAATGCTCGACAAAGCATGCATGTTTCCACTGCGTAAGGCTTAGCATAGCCTTGGCTCGTCCCCCGGGTTAAGTTGTAGGCTTGAGTAAGTTAGGCAAAGTTATGTCGATCGACCTAAGTCATTCCAAGTGCCGTCCCATTCTTTCTGCGGTTGTCAAGTCAAATAGTCCCACGATCTCAAGGGCCGTCATGTAACATATGACTTGGGTGATAGCGTCGCGTAGGACGTAAGTCAGTTAAAGGCACGAGCTACGGTTGGCACGATGTAAAGTTAGCCACGGTCTATGGCACTTAAGGAACACATTTTGTTCAAGTTAAGTTGGAAGACTATGTAGTAGTCGTTCCCTCGAGTTCAAAGAAGTATTCGAGGCGGTCCCTCGGTTGGGAGTCTCGCGTTCCTATCCACGTTAAGAAGTTCGAGGCGGTCCCTCGGTTGGGAGTCTCGCGTTCCTATCCACGTTGAGAAGTTCGAGGCGGTCTCTCGGTTGGGAGTCTCGCGGTCCCGAGGTACGTTATGCCAAGTGTGATTCAGAGCACGAGTTGCTAAGTATAGTTCCAGTCGTACCAACAAATTAGGCCATGCATTTACATGAGTCTAGATGTCTCGTAGGTGCGTGGTCATTGGACACCTTGTCGACAAGGATTTCTGCCTAGACTGGTTATATGCCGGGGCACCGGGCCCAGTCGTCCTAGGAGGTAGACGTTATAGCAGCGCATGCTTTTATTGCATGGGTAGTCGGGGGCTTTCAACGGGGCTCGCTACCTGCGCCGCCTCCTACCCAAGCTATGTCCGCGATGGCTTGTCATGCCAGTGGCCTTTCATATAGATAATTGGCGTGCTAAGCGGCGAATCCGCTTGCACGGTGTTGGTCGTAACAAAGAAATTGTAAGCACGGTATGCGTTGAATGGTAAAATGTGTGCTCGGTTGCACCCAAAGTATTATAAAGCATACGATTAGGCTATACGTAAAGACACATGCTTCAGTACGAGATACGGTATCGTGCTTGAGTTCCCAACATCGGTTCCACAAGTCGGGTTAGTCGTTGCGAGTTAAGACGAGAAGGGCCGTAGGGAAAGTTTGGTTAAGTCATGTTGAGTTTCTGGACGACCTCGAGATGTGAGGCATGGCCGCGTCGTCACAACATGAGTATAGGCAAGACTAAGCGAGGAGGCACTGCCTCGGTGATACTAAAGCACGAATCGAGTTCATTGTACGACCGAGTCATTACGTCCCAGATTATGGTACGAAAGGCAAGCACGAAACGATAAGTTGATGTTATTGAAACAAGAAGGTCTAGAGGTAAAGTATAAGTACACTATTAGTGCAAAGCATGAAAGCGGTCTAAAAGACATAAAATAGACCAAGACGTCGGTCCTAAAATTGATCCTAAGGCAGGACTAGAAAGACAATCGTAAAGGGGCTTGTATTGGATAAAGTAAATAAAACGTATTGGTTTTGTATGGGTGGGCGAGAAGCTTACTCCACCAGTACAGTTGAGTACTGACACCTACACAGTGTTTATGTGTAGGCACAGGTAGAAGCTCGTGGTGCAGGGCTCGCTTGGATGCGTCGAGGCACGGAGTTCCTTGGCGATTCGAAGCGTGCGACCAAGTGAAGACTAGACTTATACGGGACATAATATATGGACATCGCCTTCCGAAGCTTCCGTTGGATTCAAGTATTGTATCGAGAGATGAGAGAGAGCAGAGTGACTTGTAAAGTGAAAAAAGTGAGCTTGAGTGATTGTAATCTTGGCCTTGCGCCCCCAATGTAACCGTTGTTTCGATATCAATAAAGAGCTTCTTTTGAATGACTTATGTTTTGTTCTTAACTTCCGCTGCTAGTATTCAATGTCTCTATTTGGGACTTCTGTGCGACGACCCCATCGCAGCCGTTAAAATCGGCCGTTATGGAACCCGCCTTGCATGAGCGCAATCTAGGCTCGTGCGGCATGACGCCTTAGTGAGGACGATCGCTCCTACGGGAGCGGAGCGTGACATAATGGTATCAGAGCCCGGCTTTACGTCCTTGGACTATTTATTGAATTCTTTAACTCTGATGTTTCTGCGAACTCTGAATGTTGCTTCCGCAAAGTTGATATCGTTGGTGCGCTCTCTCTCGATTGTCCCACGGGATGTCCATACAATAAGTCTAATATTTTCAAAAGCTCATACAAGTGTTCAACCGAACGCATCGATAGGCGATGGCCTTTGGTCCGAACGGTGCCGACCTTGAGTTGATAGAAGACACGTGTTAAAAGTTAGCAAATGCATAGCGTGCTTGAACGACCTTACGCTAACAATAGCGAACGAGCACACGAGACCGAAGTATAGTTCGAACGGGATGGTTATGCACACAGCCTTTGTCTAAGTTGTGTCGATTATCGTGCACCTCGACCTTTTGGTGCAACGAGTCGTGAGAAATATTAAGTATCGCTCGGTCAGGAACGGGGATACACTTAGAGTGTATATCGATAGAAGCTCTATTGGACTAATGCTTAGGCGTACACGGAAGATTGTTTTGGATTTTGAAGAATAGTACGAACGACTTAGTGCGTCGATGCGACGTGAACGATTACGCTAGGGATTCGTTGAACGAATCCGAAATATGTCTTAGTGAATAATGCGAACGTGATTTAAACTAGATTGGATGACTCGAATTCCGAGTGGTGTATGGTCCATCTTGGAAATCATTCGAGCGAAAGATTGAGGATTGCACGAGTATGAAATACGAAAACGATTGAGTAGGTGAAATCGAATCGAGGAAATTGATACGGATCATATACGAAAAGTTAACACGACGGGTAGGTAGCGTGCATGAAATGTTCGATTTTAAAGTTAAGCGAATGATTCTGGGGATTGGAATGGATACCGTTCAATGATTGAGTTAGCAAGAAATATTACAAATTGAGGAAATACGCTGGTCGATGACTTAAGATAGACGGATGAACGATACGTAAAATTTGGGTTTGTCGAAATTGATGTTGTGAACGATTCGAGGGATAATGATCAAAATTGAATTTGAATGTCGAGGAGATTATCCAGTCGGATGATAGCATCATTCGTACGACGCAGAATTTGTTGCAAACGAAGATCGTCAGGTTACGTATATCGTCGATGATATTGAGGCGTATCAAAGGCGATATGCGATAACTCGGGGGTAATCTGACACGGTGAATGACGGTCGCGCAAGTGTTATTGTCACGACCCGCTACCCAAATTATTGGGCCAGGCCGAGTCATGCCCAGCCTACGTTTGATATAAAATGTAGTAAGCTGTTCTAAAGACAACAGGATAAGACTAAAATGTGCTAACAGTTCTATAAGTGAATAAAAGTCATAAATGCTCCAAACACAAAAGTCGTATCATATAGTAAAATGTCCAAAGTACAAGTCTGAAATATAAAACTGGATACATGTCCAGTTACAAAATATGTAGCCTAATACATGACTACTCTCAAAAGTCTAAAGCAAAAAGATAACTAGGCGAGGTTCCCCGCAGGAACATCCTCGTAAAGCAAAGCCGGGTCCTCGGCAGTAACTCCATAATATGTGTCGCAGAGTAACTCATCCTCAGTAAGGACACCTACAACGTTATCCTGTCAGGACGGGAGCAAGTACTGAATATAGCAAACTAGCATATGAAACATGGAAATGAACATAAGAGGAAATAACTGGAAACATGGCATCACATAGTCTATCATGGCAAGGACACATATGTCATAGAGACAGATGTATATGTAATGTTTAAAACTGTAGCAGGTACGTGATCGGTCAATAGATGTACAATGTGCTGAGGCACATAATGAAATGTACTTACGTACAAGTGTAAAGACGATAGATGTACATACGTACAAATACAGCTTTGAGAGTAAGGCCTACGGCGCAGTAACATATAAAATAAAACCTTGCTCGGTACTGTAGAGGGGGTATGATCACGTACACTACTATCAGTTTCCCCATAACCCATATTCTAATCATGTGAGAGATACATCAAGACTGTTCTAAGCATGGTAGTAACTGAAAGTACAACATGTGAAGTTTTAACTTGCTACCCCAAGGATCAGCATTTAACATGGTTGGATTTGCAGTTCATTGATGTAACAGTATGCAAAGTTTGTAGAAAGTACTTGCCTCTAGCAAAGCAAAGCAAAATAAGCTACGATAAAAGTGCTATAGATGTCCGGTAACACGTCACTATAGAAATAAATACATAAACTTAGTTTTTACACTAAGCTAAAATGCTAGGACACTAATTGGTGCAACACGACTTGTGACTGGGCACCTAGCCAAAATGATGATTTAGCATAGGAGACCAATGTGGGGTGACACACTACTTTAACTAACTCTCTAGGGACTTTACACTAGTGAGTGGTGGGGTTCAATACGACTAAAACTCAAAATAGCACAAAAAGTTACAAGTCGTAATTAATCAATAAATGAATCAAATGATCATTGTGTTTCAACAATTTTTGAGATAGACAAAAAGCTTAGTTTTACATAAAATAAAGTACCAAAATGATCCTTGTTAATTATAGAAATTTATTATAATTTTTCTGGAATTTATTAACCAGTACAAGTATTTTATAAAAAAATCAGTTTCCTACGTATACAGAAAATGAGTTTTGGCTTCATATGCCAAACTAGTAGCAAAACTGTAATTTAAATACTATAAAAATTATACTAAATTAGCTAACTTAACATAGTATCTAAATAGTATTTTTTCAAAATTTTAACAATATTTAAGTCTTTATAGAAATCCAAAAACAGCATCGCACACAATTGAAATTAAAATAATTAATTATCTGCGTATTTTGTCCATGTATATAATGAACCAAAGTTCAAATACAGGACCCAAGGCTATGAATCAAGTCCAATATGACTTGTACAGGTCTTGAATGTGTGAAAACATATTTGGGCCAAAAAATCCATACTAGGCTTGGACACCAAATGGTTGCAGTAATTTAAATACACTAAAATATAAATTGGTAAAAGTGCAATATAAATATTAATATTTGATAAGGTAAAATTATGCATAGTGAATATATACATACATATGTTAAAAGTACACACACATATATATATAAGAAAATACTTAATTTATAAAGTATATATATATACATATATATATACATATTTTTTTTTTACATATATATATATATATATATATATATTTTTTACATATATATATATATATATATATACATATATATATATATATATATTTATATATATATATATATATATATATATATATATATATATATATATATATATATATATATATATATATATATATAAAAGGAAACACTTAATTATAAAGTATATATATAATAATATATATACACATGAAAATATATACATATATATACATATACATTATAATAAAGTACTAAATATAACATATATATATATTTTAAAATACAGTACATATATATATAATACAGTATAATAATACATATATATATATATATATATATATATATATATATATATACATATATATATATATATATACAAATATATGTATACATATATATAAATATATTTATATATAACATAAAAGAAAAGAAAAAGAAAAAGAAACAGCAGTAAGGGGGCTCGAACCTGAGCCAGAGCACGAGCGCGGGGGGGGGGGAGGGAGGGGGTTAGGCTAGGTCGGGCTGGCCAGGGGGTCAGCCCGAGGGTTGTGTTAGAGTTAGGGTTTAGGTTTATTTTATTTAGGTTAGGTTAAACATTATATAAAAAAATAATAAAATTAATCCTGTGTCCGGACAGTTAGGGACACAGGATTTCTACGTGTCCGTGCTATGCACGACACGTACGAATGCTAAAACATGTGTCCAAACACTGGACTAATGTCCCCGTGTCCTAGCGAACCACGCACGTGGCTTTGGGACACGGATGACACGAGATGAGCTCTGTTACTCACGTGTCCGGCGTCGAAGGGGAAATTCGAAGGTGCTGGCGGGCGGAGGAGTCGTCGTGGTCGGGGCGCCTTGGTGGCGCTGGGCTCCTCTCGTCGGGGCGAACCGAATGGTGGTGGTGGTGGTGGCGCTCGACGACGATGGTCGGTGAGGCGATGGTAGGGTACGCCGGAGTTAGGGTTCAGGCGGGATTTAAATGGGGAAGACGGGGGGCTGCGGTGGTTGTGGTGGGTCAAAGTGGGGGTGGTCGAGCTGAGGGGGGGTGAGGGGGTTTAAATAAGGGGTTGAGGCGGTCGGGGGGCAGTCGGAAAGGGCGGGGGCAGGCCGCGCTGGCAGTCGTCGGTCAGCGGAGTGGGTGAGCGGAGAGAGTGTGTGGTCGTGGGGGGGGTAGTGTAGGTTAGCAACTAGGCCCCCATAGTTTTAGGTTTTACAGAAAGGCCCCAACAGTAGCTAAATGCAAAATAGAATTTGCATTCCGCATTTAAAACATTTAAAGTAATTACAAATCTACATTAAAACAATTCTAAAATTTATAAAATGATATTAAAACATTTAAATAAATTACAAAGTGATATTTTTAATATATAAAACTTATTTAAAATTCATTAAAAATTCTAGAAAAATTCTTAAAAATCTAAATAATTATTTTAAGGCTAAATTTGATACTAATAATTAATAAACACTAATTAAATAAAATTTTGAAAAACAGGGGCTTACAAGTCTTTTCTCCTTGAAAAATTGTCCTCGAAATTCACAAGGATTGAAGACCCTACAATATTCTAACATAGCGAGTAATACAACAAAATGACTAAGACTGCGATCGAAACTAACCTCTAAGGCATCAAGCGGGAACGGGTGGTTCCCTCGCAGCGGTTGGATCGAACAAGTAAGGGTATCTCTCCCTCATGTCCGACTCCCTCTCCCAAGTTGATTCACCTGGAGAGTGACGGCTCCAAGCTACTCGTACAGGGGTATAACCTTGTTCCTCAGCCTCTTCTCTCTCCTGTCTAATATCTCCACCGGCTGCTCAAAAACTGTAAGGCTCGGTCCGACCTCCAACTCTGTATGATCTAGCACATGATTGGGGTCCGGAACATATCTCCTCAGCTGAGATACGTGAAAGACATCGTAAACTCCTGCTAGGTTGGGTGGAAGTGCAACCCTGTAAGCTACCTCTCCAATCCTGCCAAGTATCTCGAACGGCCCGATGTATCTGGGGCTCAGCTTCCCTCCTCGTCCGAACCGGATCGTCCCTCTAGTAGGTGATATCTTCACTAGCACCATATCACCGTCTGTGAACTCCATCGGCCTGCGACTAGTATCAGCCCAGTGTTTCTGCCTATCCTGAGCTACTCTGAGCCTGTCTCTGATCATCCCGACTTTCTCTACTGCATCCGTGATCATCTCTGGCCCAAGCATAACTCTGTCTCCGACATCATCCCAAAAGAGCGGTGTGCGGCATCGTCGTCCATAAAGCGCCTCGAAAGGAGACATACCGATACTGGCTTGGTAGTTGTTGTTGTATGAAAACTCTACCAAGTGCAGATGGCTCTCCCATGATCCTTCGAAGTCTAGCACGCAGGTCCTCAGCATATCCTCCAGTGTCTGTATCGTCCTCTCGGACTGCCCATCTGTCTGCGGGTGGTACGCCGTACTGAACTTGAGCCTACTGCCCAACTCCTCCTGCAAGCTCCTCCAGTAGTAGGATGTGAATCTGCTGTCTCTATCTGACATGATGCTCATCGGCACTCCGTGTAGGCGAACTATCTGCTGCATGTATAGCTCCGCCAACTTCTCGGTGGAAAGCCCCACCTTGAAGGGTATGAAGTGCGCACACTTCGTCAGCCTGTCCACGATGACCCAAATGGCATCCTTCCCTCCTTGGGAACGAGGAAGTCCTGAGACAAAGTCCATCGTAATATGTTCCCACTTCCACTCGGGAATAGGTAACGGCTGCAATAAACCAGCTGGCCTCTGGTGCTCCGCCTTGACCTGCTGGCAAACTAGGTATCTCGAGATAAAACGTAATACATCCCTCTTCATCCAGTGCCACGAAAGATGTTCTCGCAAGTCACGGTACATCTTGTTAGCACCAGGATGAATAGAATATCTCGATCGGTGTGCCTCCTGCAAGACTGCCTCTACCAGCTCTCCCTTCGGCACGCACAATCGGCTGCCATACCTTAGGGATCCATCCTCTGCTATAGTGAAGTCATCCAGCAATCCTGTTAACGCCTGGGCTCGAAGTCTGCGAAGGCTCTCATCTGTAGACTATGCCTCCCTGATCTGCTCCATCAAACCTGACTGAATGTCAAGCGCCATCATCTGTATCACTGATCCTGGCCGAACTAGCTCGATACCGAGCTTCTCCAGATCCTCCCGTAAATGTCGATCAATCATCAGGTACCACGCCATCGGATGCCTGCTCAGCGCATCCGCCACCACATTTGCCTTTTCGGGGTGATACTGTAAATCGATGTCGAAGTCTTTCATCAACTCCAACCATCGTCTTTGCCTCATGTTCAGCTCTTTCTGCATGAACACATACTTCAAGCTTTTGTAGTCAGTAAAGATTTCCACACGCTCTCCGTATAAGTAATGTTTTCATAACTTGAGTGCAAAGATCACCGCAGCTAACTCTAGGTCATGGGTAGGATAATTCCTCTCATGAGTCCGCAATTGCCTAGATGCATAAGCAATCACTTTTCCATGCTGCTGTAGGACACATCCTAGCCCTTTTCCAGAAGCATCGCTGTAAATGGTGAAACCTCCAGAACCTGAAGGTAAAGTCAGAACTGGAGCGGTCGTCAGCCTCCTCTTCAGCTCCTCAAATGCTGCCTGGTAGTCCTCTGACCAGATGTACTCTGCGTCCTTCCGCGTCAGCTTCATCATCGGTTCAACTATCCTAGCAAAGTCCTGGACGAACTTTCTATAATAGCCTGCTAAACCCAGAAAGCTCCTGATCTCTGAAACTGACGTCGGAGCCTTCCATGTCTCGACTGTAGCAATCTTCCTGGGATCCACCGAGATTCCATCTCCAGTGACTACATGGCCGAGAAACTCCACTCGGTCTAAAAAGAACTCGTACTTCGACAATTTGGCAAACAATCTCTCCCGCCTCATAATCCCTAAAACTATCCGCAAGTAATCTGCATGCTCCTCTGGCGTCTTCGAGTATATCAGGATGTCGTCGATAAACACTACGACGAACTTATCCAGATACTGGTGAAATGTCTTATTCATCAAATTCATAAAGACAGCTTGCGCATTTGTGAGACCAAATGGCATCACCAGAAACTCGTACTGCCTGTACTTCGTGTTGAACGCCGTCTTCTGGATGTCTGCTGCCCTAACCTTCACCTGGTGGTACCCGAATCTCAAGTCTATCCTGGAAAACACCTTCGCCCCGCTCAACTGGTCGAACAAATCATCTATCCTGGGCAGAGGATATTTGTTCTTGATGGTGATGGCATTCAAGGCCCGGTAGTCAATACACAATCGGACTGTACCATCCTTCTTAGGCACAAAGAGTACTGGCGCTCCCCATGGAGAAGCACTGGATCGAATGAAACCCTTTTTTAATAGGTCATCAATCTGCTCTTTCATCTCTACTGCCTCCTTGGGATTCACTCTATAGCAAGCCCGGGATACTGGTGATGAACCCGACACTAAATCTATGGTAAACTCCACATCTCTGTCAGGCGAAAGCCCTGGAAGATCCTCTGGGAATACAACCATAAACTCCCTGATGATAGGGTGTGGCGATGCTACGTCCCCAACTGTCGCACAACAGTTCGGCTCTAGGCTGATCTCCGGCCCTGTCCTCCTGACACTGAATGGTGCTGTGCCTGGAGGACTGAACAAAATACTACCCTCATGACAGTCTATAGATGCATGGGCATAGCTAAGCCAGTCCATCCCTAATATGATATCATAACCGGGGAGTGGCATCACAAAGAATCGTCCCGTGAACTCTCTCCCGGCTATAAAAATAGAACATCTATAGATAGATCTAATAGGCACTGGTCCTCCTCCCGTCATCACTCTACTAATCTCCGCAGTAGGTGTAGCTACTAGATGGTGTTTATGCATAAACTCTAATGATAGGAAGCTATGAGATGCACCAGAATCAAACAAGCATACAACTAGAAAAGTATGTAAATAAATATGACCTGTGATGACGTCAGCTAAGTAATCTGGCTCTGAAACCTGCTCCGGCTCCGGCTCAAGAGCTATACTATAAACCTTCCCCTGAGGTCCCTTCTGCTGCTGCAGATGCTGTCCAAACCTCTGCTGCTGAGTCGGAAGCGGTCCTCTAGGTCCTTTGGCTGCTGGACAGTTTCGAAGCTGATGGGTGGCAGACCCACAAGCCAAACACTGACCCAACCTCTTTCTGCAGACGGTGAAGTCATGACCTGGTCTTCCGCAGAAAGAACATATAGCTCCCTTCTGCTGCTGCTGCTGTCGGGGTCCCAGGGCTCTAACTGGCGGGGTCTGATAATGTGGTGTAGGGGGACGATAAGTCTGCTGGGGCGGCGTCAGTGCTCTCTGCTGGAAAGCCTGACGCTTGGATGGTCCCTCATGATGTACAGAAGATGGCCTCTTGCTAGACAGAAGATGCTCCTCAATGCTCCGGGCCAACTCTAGGCTCTGGTAGTAGTCAGTCGTACCGTTCGCCACTATAAGAATGCCGATGTCTGGGACTAGACCATGGCAAAACCTACGGATCATCTCCTCTGGATCTGCAACCAGACTAGGAGCAAAACGGCTCAGGCGACTAAACTCTGCCGCATAGTCATCAACAGAACGGTTCTCCTGCTGGATGTTCTGGAATCGTAGCCCCATGGCTACTCTAGCAGTGGTCGAGAAGAATTTCTTCTTGAACTGGGTCTTGAACTGATCCTAAGTGGCTCTCCCTCTCGTAAATAACGGCTCATTTCGGAACCAGACTCCTGCCAAGTCTATCAGCAGAAATCCCGCTACCTCGATCTGGAGGTCACCCGGCATCCTGACTCCTAGGAGCTTCCTCTCTACCGAATCTAGCCAGTCATCTGCTACTACTATGCCCTCAGTCCCTGAGAACTCCTTGGGATTCAGACCCATGAAGTCCTTGATCGTCCCCGCTCTTTGCCGTGGCTCTACAGGTGGTGGGACCACAGGACGTTCCTCAGAACGCTCCATGCTCTGGCGGAGTAGGGCAGTCTGCTCCTGATGGGTTGTTAGGAACCCCTGGATCATAGTGAGCAGCTGGTTCCCGTCGAGTGTGACGGAAGCCTGGGTAGGTATGATGATAGGGGGTGGTAGAAGTATCGGAGCCTGCTGGGACTGGGATATGGAAGGTGGTGGAGGCATCTGGGTCTGTGGATCTGTAGAGTGGGGGAGTGTGGTAGGTGGAGGTGGGGGTGTATCAGTCAACTGGTCAGCTGACTGGATAGGGAGTGCACCATTCCCAGGTGTAACATACTGGGATGAACGTGTAAGCACCATCTAATAGAAAATAAAAAGGACTTATAAGGACTTGTTTAAAGTAAGCAATCATAGGCAAAAAAATCTAGTTAAAATAGCAAGCATGTGATGTATTTCCTATGTTGCAATCCTAGCATTCCTCTAGGTGTTCTAAGCGTCCTTCCTAATGTTGTCTAATTACCTTAAGTTTCCTAATTGCAGGCATGTTTGGTACAATAACGTAATCAAACAATTTAGTCAGGACCTGCATGGGCTACCACTAAAAACATGTCACGACCCGCTACCCAAATTATTGGGCCAGGCCGAGTCATGCCCAGCCTACGTTTGATATAAAATGTAGTAAGCTGTTCTAAAGACAACAGGATAAGACTAAAATGTGCTAACAGTTCTATAAGTGAATAAAAGTCATAAATGCTCCAAACATAAAAGTCGTATCATATAGTAAAATGTCCAAAGTACAAGTCTGAAATATAAAACTGGATACATATCCAGTTATAAAATATGTAGCCTAATACATGACTACTCTCAAAGGTCTAAAGCAAAAAGATAACTAGGCGAGGTTCCCCGCAGGAACATCCTCGTAAAGCAAAGCCGGGTCCTCGACAGTAACTCCATAATATGTGTCGCAGAGTAACTCCTCCTCAGTAAGGACACCTACAACGTTATCCTGTCAGGACGGGAGCAAGTATTGAATCTAGCAAACTAGCATATGAAACATAGAAATGAACATAAGAGGAAATAACTGGAAACATGGCATCACATAGTCTATCATGGCAAGGACACATATATCATAGAGACAGATGTATATGTAATATTTAAAACTGTAGCAGGTACGTGATCGGTCAATAGATGTACAATGTGCTGAGGTACATAATGAAATATACTTTCGTACAAGTGTAAAGGCGATAGATGTACATACGTACAAATACAGCTTTGAGAGTAAGGCCTACGGCGCAGTAACATATAAAATGAAACTTTGCCCGGTACTGTAGAGGGGGTATGATCACGTACACTACTATCAGTTTTCCCATAACCTATATTCTAATCATGTGAGAGATACATCAAGACTATTCTAAGTATGGTAGTAACTGAAAGTACAACATGTGAAGTTTTAACTTGCTACCCCAAGGATCAGCATTTAACATGGTTGGATTTGCAGTTGATTGATGTAACAGTATGTAAAGTTTGTAGAAAGTACTTGCCTCTAGCAAAGCAAAGCAAAATAAGCTGCGATAAAAGTGCTATAGATGTCCGGTAACTCGTCACTGTAGAAATAAATACATAAACTTAGTTTTTACACTAAGCTAAAACGCTAGGACACTAATTGGTGCAACACGACTTGTGACTGGGCACCTAGCCAAAATAATGATTTAGCATAGGAGACCAATGTGGGGTGACACGCTACTTTAACTAACTCTCTAGGGTCTTTACACTAGTGAGGGGTGGGGTTCAATACGACTAAAACTCAAAATAGCACAAAAAGTTACAAGTCGTAATTAATCAATAAATGAATCAAATGATCATTGTGTTTCAACAATTTTTGAGATAGACAAAAAGCTTAGTTTTACATAAAATAAAGTACCAAAATGATCCTTGTTAATTATAGAAATTTATTATAATTTTTCTGGAATTTATTAACCAGTACAAGTATTTTATAAAAAAATCAGTTTTCCTAAGTATACAAAAAATAAATTTTGGTTTCATATGCCAAACTAGTGGCAAAACTGTAATTTAAATACTATAAAAATTATACTAAATTAGCTAACTTAACATAGTGTCTAAATACTATTTTTCCAAAATTTTAACAATACTTTAAGTATTTATAGAATCCAAAAACAGCATCGCACACAATTAAAATTAAAATAATTAATTATCTGCGTATTTTGTCCATGTATATAAATTGAACCAAAGTTCAAATACAGGACCCAAGGCCACGAATCAAGTCCAATATGACTTGTACAGGTCTTGAATGTGTGAAAACACATTTGGGCCCAAAAACCCATGCTAGGCTTGGACACCAAATGGTTGCAGTAATTTAAATACACTAAAATATAAATTGGTAAAAGTGCAATATAAATATTAATATTTGATAAGGTAAAATTATGCATAGTGAATATATACGTACATATGTTAAAAGTGCACACACACACATATATATATATATAAGAAAATACTTAATTTATATATATATATATATATATATATTTATATATATATATATATATATATATATATATATATATATATATATATATATATATATATATATATATATATATATATATATATATATATATATATATATATATACACAAATATATATATATATATATATATATATATATATATATATATATATATATATATATATATATATATATATATATATATATACACAAAAAAAAAAATATATATATACACAAATATATATATATATATATATATATATATATATATATATATATATATATATATATATATATAAAATATATATATATATATATATATATATATATATATATATATATATATATATATATATATATATATATAAGGAAACACTTAATTATAAAATATATCTATAATAATATATATACACATGAAAATATATACATATATACATATATATACATATACATTATAATAAAGTACTAAATATAACATATATATATATTTAAAAATACAGTACATATATATATATATATATATATATATATATATATATATATATATATATATATAATACAGTATATAATACATATATATATATATATATATATATATATATATATATATATATATATATATACAAATATATGTATATACATATATATACAAATATATATATATAACAGAAAAGAAAAGAAAAAGAAAAAGAAAAAGAAACAGCAGTAAGGGGGCTCGAACCCGAGCCAGAGCACGCGGGGGGGGGGGGGAGGGAGGGTGGTTTAGGCTAGGTCGAGCTGGCCAGGGGGTCAGCCCGAGGGTTGTGTTAGAGTTAGGGTTTAGGTTTATTTTATTTAGGTTAGGTTAAACATTATATAAAAAAATAATAAAATCAATCCTGTGTCCGGACAGTTAGGGACACAGGATTTCTACGTGTCCGTGCTATGTACGACACGTACGAATGCTAAAACACGTGTCCAAACACTGGACTAGTGTCCCCGTGTCCTGGCGAACCACGCACGTGGCTTTGGGACACGGATGACACAAGATGAGCTCTGTTACTCACGAGTCCGGCGTCGAAGGAGAAATTCGAGGGTGCTGGCGGGCGGAGGAGACGTCGTGGTCGGGGCACCTTGGTGGTGCTGGGCTCCTCTCGTCGGGGCGAACCGAATGGTGGTGGTGGCGCTCGACGACGATGGTCGGTGAGGCGGTGGTAGGGTACGCCGGAGTTAGGGTTCAGGCGGGATTTAAATGGGGAAGACGGGCGGCTGCGATAGCTGTGGTGGGTCGAAGTGGGGGTGGTCGAGCTGAGGGGGGGTGAGGGGGTTTGAATAAGGGGTTGAGGCGGTCGGGGGGCAGCCGAAAAGGACGGGGGCAGGCCGCACTGGCGGTCGTCGATCAGCGGAGTGGGTGAGGGGAGAGAGAGTGTGGTCGGGGGGGGTAGTGTAGGTTAGCAACTAGGCCCCCATAGTTTTAGGTTTTACAGAAAGGCCCCAACAGTAGCTAAATGCAAAATAGAATTTGCATTCCACATTTAAAACATTTAAAGTAATTACAAATCTACATTAAAACAATTCTAAAATTTACAAAATGATATTAAAACATTTAAATAAATTACAAAGTGATATTTTTAATATATAAAACTTATTTAAAATTCATTAAAAATTCTAGAAAAATTCCTAAAAATCTAAATAATTATTTTAAGGCTAAATTTGATACTAATAATTAATAAACACTAATTAAATAAAATTTTGAAAAACAGGGGCTTATAGTTATCGTTCCAAATGGATGCAATACTTAGGACTTTGGTTGAGACAAATATTGGATGAAAGTGATCGTATCTTGATGATTACGCGGATAACCACAGCGTCGACATTCTTGTCTTGAGCGATCGTGACTCCAGCCTCGCACATGCGTTGCATCGGATTTGGGGCGATCGTTCCACATGAGCGCGGACATGGTGATTCATGTCGCGGGAATGATCGAACTTGGAAAATTAGGACGCAGCAACTTTGATTGTCTCGACTTGTTGGCTTGATGCGAAGGAGAACTCGAGAATGTTAGGACTTGTGATTGATGACTGATAAAACTTGAGGATTGAGTAGGTCTAATCCGCGCATCGAGAATGAATTAGTCTAGACACAAAACAAGAGTTACGTCCCGATGAGAATGATTATCTCGCGGAAGCGTGTATGGTAATTCGTGTCCACGGTGGATAATCTGTCTCACGTGAGATCGGAGCACAACATATTGTTAAGTCGGACGACCTTGTGATCGATTATGTGAATTGGAATAGATAATTTCAGAAACGTGAAATATGAATTACAGATTAGAGATGAATTGTGTCATAGCGTGCTTGATTTGAGAATGAATGATAGGCGAACTAATGTTGAACGTGTTCGAAGAGATAAACTATGCAAAACCTCTTAATGAACGAACGATATTGATATGACGTAAAATTGGTTGAAATATGAGTTATCGTAGGATGGCTTTACCGAACGACTCGTACCCTGTGCATCGAATATTGGGATGTATGTAGGAAATCGATGCTCGATGTTTAGAAATCGGAGTGATGCGAGCTTGGGTAGAAAACTCTGTACCATCGATTTGGTTCGACCTTAGGATGGGGTCAGTGTTGATATCGTTGTTTGGGAACTATGATTCTAGTGCTGACGAGAGACATAGCCTAGCGGTTCGAACGACGTCCGAGTGCGAAATGATAGAAAATAGTAGAGGCACCATTCATGAGGCTCGGTTGATATGCACGTATATCAGGGACGCCCGAATATGTGCACGATCCGACTCGAATAGTGATGGCGGATTCTCTATCACGAGGCTTGGCTGAAATACATGTATTTTGGGGACGCCTAGAATATGTGCACGATCCAACTAAGTGATACGTTGAATCAAGTGAGAGTTGAGGAACAGGAAAGTGTCGAGGATTTTGAAATTGTAAGTTTTGAAGAAATGTTGATGGTAACGCGATCATTGAATTGAGACGAGTTCGAATGTTGGTTGATCGGTTGGTGTACCTTACGACTAAGTTAGCGATAAGCACGGACATGGCTCAAAATCGAAGAAATGCGTAGGCGGAGTGAGTACGATTAAGTCTTGGCCATAGAAATGGAAGGATGGTTTGCCTTCAGAAAAGTCTCGAGGACGAGACTTGTTCTGAGTGGTGTATGTTGTAGTGCCCCGTCCCGCGAAGTCAATCGGAGGAATCGAAACGCCGACGACGTTCGGACTTGGCCTTACAACGGCGACTCGAAGACATCGCTCAGGTGGGGTAGTTTCGGTAAACTTGTCTCATCTTTGCCTTCACATAATAAATCGCGTGTTTTCAACTTTCACAAGTAGGATTAATAATAAAATAGACGAATCCACATAGCTAAAGGGAATTATCCCGACAGATCGAATCGAGTTTAGAACATGAAAAACGTCCCACAGTCTGATTAGAGTTGGTGCCCAGCGTGCTTTGAAAATGACACTCGACCCTTCGTCTTGCGGCTTGGGAGAAGGAAAAGTTGGTATTCGACACAAACGAGGAGTTAGCCTAAAGTCATAGGCGTCGCCCGCGTAAATGCTCGACAAAGCATGCACGTTTCTACTGCGCAAGGCTTGGCATAGCCTTGGCTCGTCCCTCGGGTTAAGTTGTAGGCTTGAGTAAGTTAGGCAAAGTTATGCCGATCGACCTAAGTCATTCCAAGTGCCGTCCCGTTCTTTCTGCGATTGTCAAGTCAAATAGTCCCACGATCTCAAGGGCCGTCATGTAACATATGACTTGGGTGATAGCGTCACGTAGGACGTAAGTCAGTTAAAGGCACGAGCCACGGTTGGCATGATGTAAAGTTAGCCACGGTCTATGGCACTTAAGGAACACGTTTTGTTCAAGTTAAGTTGGAAGACTATGTAGTAGTCATTCCCTCGAGTTCAAAGAAGTGTTCGAGGCGGTCCCTCGGTTGGGAGTCTCGCGTTCCTATCCACGTTAAGAAGTTCAAGGCGGTCCCTCGGTTGGGATTCTCGCGTTCCTATCCACGTTGAGAAGTTCGAGGCGGTCCCTCGGTTGGGAGTCTCGCGGTCCCGAGGCACGTTATGCCAAGTGTGATTCAGAGCACGAGTTGCTAAGTATAGTTCCAGTCGTACCAACAAATTAGGCCATGCATTTACGTGAGTCTAGATGTCTCTTAGGTGCGTGGTCATTGGACACCTTGTCGACAAGGATTTCTGCCTAGACTGGTTATACGTCGGGGCACCGGGCCCAGTCGTCCTAGGAGGTAGACGTTATAGCAGCGCATGCTTTTATTGTGTGGGTAGTCGGGGGCTTTCAATGGGGCTCGCTACCTGCGCTGAAGGACCCGCCGCCTACCCAAGCTATGTTCGCGATGGCTTGTCATGCCAGTGGCCTTTCATATAGATAATTGGCGTACTAAGCGGCGAATCCGCATGCACGGTGTTGGTTGTAACAAAGAAAGTGTAAGCACGGTATGCGTTGAATGGTGAAATGTGTGCTCGGTTGCACCTAAAGTATTATAAAGCATACGATTAGGCTATACGTAAAGACACGTGCTTCGGCACGAGATACGGCATCGTGCTTGAGTTCCCAACATCGGTTCCACAAGTTGGATTAGTCGTTGCGAGTTAAGACGAGAAAGGCCGTAGGGCAAGTTTGGTTAAGTCATGTTGAGTTCCTGGGCGACCTCGAGATGTGAGGCATGGCCGCATCGTCACAACACGAGTATAGGCAAGACTAAGCGAGGAGGCACTGCCTCGGTGATACTAAAGCACGAATCGAGTTCATTACACGACCGAGTCGTTATGTCCCAGAGTATGGTACGAAAGGCAAGCACGAGACGATAAGTTGACGTTATTGAAACAAGAAGGTCTAGCGGTAAAGTATGAGTACACTATTAGTGCAAGGCACGGTAACGGTCTAAAAGACATAAAATAGACCAAGGCGTCGGTCCTAAAATCGATCCTAAGGCAAGACTAGAAAGACAATTGTAAAGGGGCTTGTATTGCACAAAGTAAATAAAACGTGTTGGTTTTGTATGGGTGGGCGAGAAGCTTACTCCACCAGTACATTTGAGTACTGACACCCACACAGTATTTATGTGTAGGCACAGGTAGAAGCTCGTGGTACGGGGCTCGCTTGGATGCGTCAAGGCACAGAGTTTCTTGGTAATTTGAAGCGTGCGACCGCGTGAAGACTAGACTTATACGGGACATAATGTATGGACATCGCCTTCCGAAGCTTCCGCTGGATTCAAGTATTGTATCGAGAGATGAGAGAGAGCAGAGTGACTTGTAAAGTGAGAAGAGTGAGCTTGGATGATTGTAATCTTGGCCTTGCGCCCCCAATGTAACCGTTTTTTTCGATATCAATAAAGTGCTTCTTTTGAATGACTTACGTTTTGTTCTTAACTTCCGCTGCTAGTATTCAATGTCTCTATTTGGGACTTCTGTGCGACGACCCCGTCGCAGCCGTTGAAATCGGCCGTTATGGAACCCGCCTTGCACGAGCACAATCTCGGCTCGTGCGGCATCACGCCTTAGCGAGGACGATCGCTCCTACGGGAGCGGGGCATGACATGCAATAATTGAATTCTGCAACCACAACCAAATACATTACTTCAGTTGCAAATCAGTCCTGTGTCAGGGTTATCTCAATGTATCAACCCAGTTAGATACTGCCCAACCATCAATACACTGTTATATATCAGTTTGAATGGTAGATAAACCTGTAGGAAAATTAGGGCCAATTACTGATTCAGTCCAGTTGGGACTGGACTCTCAGAAATTTTAACTAACTTCAATTTTAGTATCCATTCAGTTTTCCTAAACTTAGTTTTATCATAAAGGATAAACAACCACATGACTACATGATTAAACATTAGAGCTAAAATATCCCTAGTGTTGGACTAAACCACCTTTGGTTAGGCTTACTAATAACTAAATCAAAAGCTTGAAGCTACAGACATTCCAATACATTTACTGATATAATTCAGGAACTAAAGACCAGTCATTTACTAGGGAACCCTCGTCCTGAACCAAAACAGAGCTCATAAAGTCAGCTTGGACTCCCTACATTCAACCAAAAATTTATACTGCACTATCAAACTGACATCTCATTACACATACACCCGAGAGTTGGTTACAACCACTACCTCCCATTCATGTAATCACAACCAATACAGATATGCACAGTATATCATAACTTGCATAATTCATCGGATCGAATAATTTACCTGAGGAATCAGATCCAATGGCTCCTGATATTTGTGAAATGGCACAATCTTCTCTCTGTATCTACTTCACTCCCAGACACATATCTGATACTTAGTTATCTGAACAAATTGCTTCTAAAATAGAGAAATCCATACTCAAGATCGATCTATGCTTACAACAAATCTTCCAAATCGAATTAAGAAAATTGGTACTCACCTGATCGTTTGATAGATCAATGTATGAACCGATTGATCCTCCAGTTTTCCAATTTGAACAACCCGATCTGAGTTTGAAGAACCATTCAATTCCACATAAGAACACAGAAAAATAGTTAAACTAAGAATCATTGATCCGGTCATAACTTACCAATCAATTAGGAATGAATCAATCTCTCTAAGAAGTAGTTTGATTCAAATTGAGTGAATGCTTCCAGATCTGAACTCTTCATCAATCAAGCAAAAGAACTTCATCACGGATCGATTAAGTTTTTAAACAAACGAGTGCATAACCCAAATTATAGAAATTACCATATCTGTTTAGAGAGAAGGATCGCCCATGGAAACCAATCGTCGGTCGAGTTGGTTATGCCGTCGGCGTCGGCGTCGATCTCCCAGTGAGGGTCGGCTCCTTCGTCGTCGCCATGATCGCAGCTCTACTCAAGGATTTGAAGGTTGATGGAGGGAAAAAGGAATTGAAGGATAGTGGTTGCAATTACAATTTTTGGTGGTGAGCTTGGGAATAAATAGATGGCCAATGTTTGCTTGATGCAAACGCTAGGTTTTGGTGCCCAAATTTGGGTACAAGAGTTCTCTACTGAAAAGGATTGAATCAGTTACAACTGATTTATTCCTTCCCTCTACGAATTAGAATGAAGAACCCATTTGAATTCAATGACCAAGGTTGGTTTTAAACCCACAGGCTATTTAGGAAGAAAGTGGCCCAATCACCAGGCATATTGGCCTAAGGAAAAACTTAAGAAAATAAAAAGAAAAGTATTTCTTATTTCTAATAAGAAATCTTAATAATAAATCAAAGTCCTTAATCAATCTATTTAGAAAATAATTTCAAAAATATGAGAAGTGGGGTTACAAATATCCCCTCCTCAAAAAAAAATTTCCTCCTCGAAATTCCAATTCTACAATTCATTCAACAAATAAATCCTAAAACAACTATCAAGTTATTTATTGAATATAATTTCTCAAAACAAAAGTACAATCAGGCAAACAAATTAGGATAACGCTCCCGCATCTCGCCTCGCGCTCCCATGTGGACTCTCCCAGAGAGTGGTGTCTCCACATGACTCGGACAAGTGGAATAGTCTGATTCCGCAGTTGCTTCACTCTCTGATCAAGAATCTCCACTGGCTGCTCCTCGTAGGTCAAGCTCGGACCCACCTCTAGCTCTGAGTAGTCCACCACATGGCTCGGATCTAGAATGTAGCGTCGAAGCTGGGACACGTTGAAGACGTCATGCACTCCCTCCAGGCTAACAGAAAGTGCTAGTCGATATGCCACATCGCCAATCCGTGTTGTCACATCGAAGGGTCCGATGTACCTCGGATTGAGCTTCCCGCCTTTGCCAAAGCGAATGGTGCCTCTGGTCGACGAGATCTTCAGGAACACTCTATCCCCAATTGTAAACTCCAGTGGCCATCTGCAGCTGTCCGTCCAGTGCTTCCGCCGATCTTGTGTAACTCTGAGACGCTCTCTGATCAGTCAGATCTTCTCTGCTGAGTCTACCACCATCTCTGCTACCATATTTGCCTTCCCAAGATGGTATTGCAGATTGATGTCGAAATCTTTCATGAGTTCCAGCCATCTCCGTTGCCTCATATTCAGCTCCTTCTGAGTGAAAACATACTTTAGACTTTTGTGGTCCGTAAAGATATCTACTCTCTCTCCATACAAATAGTGCTTCCACAGTTTCAAGGCAAAAATGACTGCTGCAAGCTCTAAGTCATATGTAGGGTAATTCTTCTCATGAGGCCTCAACTATCTAGAAGCATATGCAATGACCCTCTTGTTCAGCTCAAGAACACATCCTAAGCCCTTTCCTGATGCATCACTGTAGATAACGAATCCTCCAGATCCAGATGACAAAGCTAAAACTGGTGCTATAATGAGTCTTCTCTTCAATTCTTCAAATGCTGACTGGCAGGCGTCGCTCCAGATGAACTCCTCGCCTTTCCGCGTAAGCTTCATCATTAGCTCTGCTATCTTGGCAAAATCTTTCACGAACTTTCGATAGTAACCTGCTAGTCCCAGGAAACTACGAATCTCCGCTACTGACTTGGGAGGTGCCCATGCTTCTACTGCTTTAATCTTCTTGGGATCTACAAAAATTCCCTCTCCAGTCGCCACATGCCCCAAGAACTCCACTCTGTCCTAGAAGAACTCGTACTTCGAGAGCTTTTCGTACAGCTTCTCCTTCCGTAGAATCTCTAACACAATCTGCAGGTGCTCCACATGCTCCTCCTCGGTCTTCGAATAGATCAAGATGTCGTCAATGAAGACTACGACAAACTTGCCCAAATACTTGTGAAAAACTTTATTCATCAAGTTCATAAACACTGCTGGGGCATTGATGAGTCCGAACGACATCATCAAAAATTTATATTAGCCATAACGGGTATTGGAAGTTGTCTTCGGAATATCCTGCTCCTAAACCTTCATCTGATGATATCCCGACCGAAAGTCAATCTTCGAAAAGACCTTCGTCCCACTCAGCTGATCAAACAGCTCATCAATCCGTGGCAACGGGTATTTATTCTTGATGGTGATGTTATTGAGTGAATGGTAGTCGATACACATCCTAACAGTTCCATCCTTCTTTGATACGAAGGGTACTGGTGCTCCCCAGGATGAAGCACTGGACCGAATAAAACCCTTGCCTTCCAACTCATCAATCTGGGCCTTCAACTCTGCAGCTTCCTTTGGGTTTATCTTGTAGCAATGCTGGGACTTCGACGCTGATCCAGACACTAAGTCAATGCTGAACTCCACATCTCGATCTGGCGGCAATCCTGGCAACTCCTCGGGGAAGACGTCGAGAAACTCTGCAATCAACGGATGCGGCAACTCCTGGTCTTCTGCAACTGCTCTGAAGTAGACTCCCTTTGGCCTCTCTGTAATCCGTCTTCTGACCTCGAACGGCAAAACTCCAGGCGGGCTGAAAGTAATCCTCCCTTCATGACAGTCTATTACAGCAAACTGCTCGCTCATCCAGTCGATGTCGAGGACTACATCAAATCCGGACAATGGCATCACTAGAAGTCGAGCCCTATGTTCCCTCCCAGCTATAGTGATAGGGCAATCAACTATCTCACTAACTGGCACTACTCCTCCTCCTGTCATAAACCGACAGTTCCTCCTAGTGGGCTTAGGTGTGAAGTCGTATATATGCAAAAATTAATATGATACAAAGCTATGTGTGGCTCCAGAATCAAACAATACAATAGCAGGAAATGAATATATGATGATAGAACCTGTGATAACATCTGGAGCTGCCTCCTCCCTCAACTGCAGCCATGACGTAAGCATGTCCCCGTTGTGGTCCTCCCCTCTGCTGCTGCTGGTGCTGTGCAAATCTTTGCTGCTTAGGTGGTAGAGCTGGTCCTCCTCTATAGGGTACAGCAGGTAGTGCTCTGTGTGGTACAGATGGTGGTCCTCCAGTTCCTCGGGGTCCTCCTGCTAGTCTGGATGTGGCCTGCTGGCAGTCTCTCATCTGTTGGCAGTCTCTCAGCTGTATGCATATGCAGACTACTCCAATGTATAGAATCTACGTGTACACACATAAGCTATAATAAAAGAGCTCCAACTCATAATAATATAACATGGTAACAGGCAATATCTATATCTCATCCACAATGATAAATAAGAGAAATAACAAACCAAATGTCTCAACTCAAAATAAAGAGAAATATCTGTCGGGCGGAAACAAATCCACTACTGAGCTACTGAAGGAAATCAACTAAAATGAATATGAAAAAGTGTATCAACTACATAAGTCCATCAACTAAGAATAGAATCAAATAGGCTTCGAATGCGAGACCTCCTCAGCTACAAATGGAGACTCTAGTCCAGAACCGTACTCCTCGGAAAATTGCTCGTCGTCTATACCTAGAGAGATCACCAGGTACTCAGAGGGACGTAACAAGATACAGGAAGAATATGCTAATGTGAACTGTCAGAATAATAATAATAATAATATGCAAGACTCTCCTAGACACCAATATGTAAAGGGAATTCTAACCATATATTGTACAATTTAGAGGACAACTTTCATGTACATGGGTGGGATTTAGGCTATGTGTACGTAACTAGCATCCAGTCATCTGTATCCGTCCGTAACGTCCAATACGACAGAGGGCATCTGCAAATATAATCGCCACAGTTCCATCCGGAGACTGTGGTTTACCTGTTTGGATTCCCATACGCACTAGCGACTATCCTCCCCCAATGTTCTCCACTGTCCAAGTCATGCCCATGGCTCATCCAGTTTTGTAACTGTTTGAGTCTTTAAAACCCTAGTCATAGCAGTTACGATCATCTATCCGTCACACGACTTCTTACATAAAGATGGCCAGTCAATATGCAAGCCGTGCCCCTAGCAACATGTCTCAAACCGTGTAGTGTAGGTGTCATGGCCAACGGAGATATAAGAATATCCCACAATAGGAGGGTAGTCCACTACAACTAAGTCGACATGCAACAAATAAAAAATAAAACAAGAAACGACTGATAAAGTCGCTTGCACCCAAGTGTGGCTTGGACGCAAAATTTATAATAAATAAGACAAAAATATGAAACAAAGTAAATAAATAATATGACAATAAATAGACCAAGGTATACTTGCCTGGTGATTGGAAGGTATTTTGACGACGTCCAGTAGATGTAATCGGCACGTGAGAAGAGTCTACAAGAGTAGAACCTCCGCAAACGTTCCCAAATGCTAAAAAAACATCAAAAATGTTCTCGGTGTAAAAGATATACCTAGGAAACGCCTGGTGATTGGAAGGTGTTTCGGGTCAAAAATGATGTCCGCCGTTGGACCCGTTTTATACCGAAATGCGTGTCAGAACCTACGGTCTCTAAAGTCGTCAAACTACATGTCTACGGATTTAGTTTGAGGAGATGAACCCAACTGTATGTCCAATTTTGGATTCCGATGAGCCGTACACAAAATCGCCCGATGGATCGGGTCGTGGGCCCGCTAATTTTGGCGTTTCGATTAACCTTCTCATAATCGGGCCAAACTTGGCATACAAGACCAGAAAAATATTTCGAGTCCAATGGCGCAAGTTTTGTCGCAGTTTGACGAGTGGGCACAAAGTAATTGGAAAATTTTGAAATAGGCCGATACGACGTTCTTCGACGGATACGGGTCAAATTCGTCGCGCACACGCAACCAATTTAAATTTTGTCAAAGCCCACACATCCGCGAAGTCGATACGCACCTTTTGATGCTTTCGGTTCGCGATTACGTCGCCCGGTTTGGTGGGACGCACGTCGTATCGGGCAGTTTTATTAAATTTTTTAGTTTTCGAAAATAGGTCTTTCTCGAACTTTGGAATTAATAATCTTTTCATATAACTAATAAAAATTCAAACTAAAAGAAAAGATTTTATGTGCTATAGATGGTCTATATTCTTGTTCAAAAAGTTTTAAAAACTCTCTACTGGATAGATCACAATCACGCATCGAACATGGGTGTTTGGGCTGTAATGAAACTGTCAAGAAAATTGTTTTTCGAGCATTTTCGAGTCGATGTACCGACTCATTGGGTTGATCTTCAGGGTAAGACCATGTAGGTCGTCTAGTGGGTCAGGTGGGCTATCTACGTCAACTTGCAGAATCAAAATATATGAATTACGCATGAAGAATTTAGAACGATGATGGGGGTACCTTGCAACTGTTGCTAACAGAGTTCCTCTGTTTCAACTGTTCCAACGACGAACACCGGCGACTGGCACGGCGGCGCCAGGCTGGAGACAGCGGGGCAGCATCGCCTGAGGTTGGAGGTGACTCTGGGATCGGGAGTTTAGTTTCACGAAAGGTTCTCTCGTAGTGTTTTCCAAGAACCTGAAGGAATTTTCCGATATATACATCGATCCTCCCCTTTGATTTACACAAGAATTTAAATTCAATTTGGAGAGGGATTTGATCTGATCGGAGGAGAATAGGATAGGGATTACAATGGAAGAGATTTGGAAATATTTAATCAAGGTTTGATTGGGTTTTCAAAATCCAAAATTTAAAAAAAAAACACTCGGCTAGACAGGGCTCGGGCTCGGCTTTGGGAGATATGAACAGTGCCGTAGGCACTGTTTACACATGTATTATTATTTTTATTTTTTTTGCAAGAAGGGGGCTGATGGGTTTTTTTATAGGTTGAAGGGGTGCGGCTATGGTGCTGTAGCCGGTCCCTTAGGCCGACCACCACTGTTCTGTTTATATATATATATATATATATATATATATATATATATATATATATATATATATATATATATATATATATATATTTAAATATCTAAATATGTATATATTCTTATATATATCTAATTATACACAAATAAATCTAAAAAAAATCCTAATATTATCTATCCATATATTTAGTCTATTTAAATATATGTACATATGCATATAAATTCAATTGGCCATAAAATCAAATAATGATAATATCTAATAATAATTATGATTATTTAATAACAAAATCACATTAATAATAATAAAATAATAAAAATTATCCAGTTTAGTAAACTCATCCTATACCCTTTATTCGAGTCCAAAAACTTGTACAAATATTGACAAACACCTATTTAATAATAAAAATATAAATATTTGTACAACAATAAAATAATTAGAAAAATATACATCAAGTTCTAAAATAGTTTAAGAAATATTTGTACATAAATAAAATACACATACATGGCCATCTTTGGTCACTACATGCCTACATGATCTTGGAATTGGTTTGGGTCCAGTTCGAGCTGATTTGGTCCAACCGGGTCATCTAAAAATCAATATATTAAATAATAACTAATTAAATAATTTAAATGAGTCATTTCATAACTTGGCCTGGTTTTCCTAGTTCCGACATCACTACGGCTAAGCCTCTCATGGCATGGCTAATACACTAGTCATGACACACTGCTACATCTTCTGTGCTACAAATCCTAGCCGCCTTGTGCTCCAAAACTCAATAATGGCTAAGGTCATATTTAAATAAAAATTAATTAAAACTACTCATAAATTCCATAAAATCATATTTAAGACAATTGAATAATAAAAAAATTCCAAAAATTCAGGGGTTTTACATCCTACCCAACTTATAAGAATTTCGTTCTCGAAATAAAAATAACGCACGATCTGTGGAAACGAACTTCAGGACGGAGGAAGAATAAGGCACGAAAATTATGTCACGATTTTTTACACAAAAGAGGCAAACGGTTGTGTACGTCGCTTTCGTGCCTCCGTATTTTAGCAAGGCATTACGTTGACATACGATCCGAGGTAGTGGAACAAATCATGGTAGGATCGCGGTAGTGGTTTCTAACTAGATAGGATACCCTTGTGTTTCTATATCTATCAAGGTTTATATCATAAAATTTCTTAAGTCATTCTATGATCATGGTCATGCAATGGTAAATTTAACTAAGACGTCATACCTGTCTCTATACCTCCTTGGGTTGGTGGCCCCACGACGATCATACTAAAGACTTATCCCGAGTTTTGGTTGCCCCTTGGATATCCATTAGCTGTTGGTGGGTGTGGTGCTCCTCCTCCTGGTGCTGGTAATGCTACTCCCTGTATCTGCTGTCGTCCAGAAGGACAATCTCGAGCTTGGTGTTGATTTGACCCGCAAGCCATATATAGTCCCAACCTATGACAACAATCCCTCTGGAAATGCCCCTTCCTACCGCAATAATGACATGTGGGTAAATCCCTTACTGGTTGTGGGGAAGCTCTAGTCTGCTGCTGTGTCACTGGATGTCGGGTGGGCCCTGCTGGTGTCGTCTTCGCTGATGCAACGGTCGAAACAGATTATCGTTGCTGTGCCTTCTTATTTGTGGCCTCTTGAGTCCTTGCTTCATCAATACTGCTGCCTGTGAGACTCGGGACTCGAAACTAGTGTATCGTTGAAGCTCTATGCTCAATCCTCTATGGAATCACTTGGCCTTCTCCAACTCTGTCGAAACTAATCTGGGAGCAAAACGACTCAACCGACTGAACTCGACGTCGTATTCATCAACTGTCATGCTTCCTTGCCCTAGATGTAGGAACTGGTCATAAAGTACATCCTTGGCAGTGTCAGAGAAAAACTTCTTATTGAATAACTCTTTAAATTCTTCCCATGTCTGATCAACTCCTAGCCGTCTCTCCTCTGTGGCCCACCAATCATAAGCATTTCCTTCCAACTGTAATTTAACTACCGTCATCCATAGGTTCGCAGACAACTTGGAAGCCTTCAAAAGATTTTTCATCTTCATCAGCCAATTGATAATTCTAATGACGTCTTCAGTGCCTTTGAAGTGTGGAGGATTCATGTTGTGGAACCCTTCAATAGTACCCACAGAGGCTTGGGGTGTTCGAGTCAGTGCTGTCTCCAAACTCCTCCTAATAGCCTCGTTTTGCTGCATTTAGGCCTCTACTAAGCTTTGGAGGATCTGATATGTAGTAGTCCCACCAGCCTGAGGTATAGGCTGCTGTGGAAGCATGTAGGGCATCTGAGGCATGAACTGTGGGACACTCTGAGGCTCGTACTGTGGTGGATATGAGGGATATGGAAAGGGATACTGTGGTGGGTATGAAGAAGGATACTGAGGTGGATACTGGGTGGATATGGTGGTAGATACTGTAGAGGCTGCTGTGGTGGATACTGTGGAGGCTGCTGGATATGATGGTGGATACTGTGGAGGCTGCTGGGGTGGATATGATGGTGGATACTGTGGAGGCTGCTGTGGTGGATATGGTGGTGGATTTGGAGGTGGATATTGAGGTGGATATGGGGGTGGAATCTGTGGTAGATAGGGTGGCGGGGGTGGCAGGTACTCTTCTTGAGATGCATGATTTTTGGGGTCTGTCTGTCCCACTTAAGGTGCCGGGGCTTGCTGCTGAGTAGTGGGTGGTGTCATCACATGCTGCAGTCCGGATGGTGCTGGAGTGGTAGGGGACATGGGTAGCTGACCCTCTGGTCCTTCTTGAGCAGTGGTGTTCCCATCGGTAATGGCGAGAGGAGTAGAGCGACCACTACAAAGATTCATCCTATTGGCACGAAAATAGAGATTACGTTAGGACAAGATCAAGCTAGATGCAAGGCAAGCAGTCAAACGAGAATTCAAAATTTTTGAAATCAAGGAAGGCGATTAAGCATGTGGATGAGATTCCTAAAACTCTATTCCTATATGCAGGCTTGCTTGGTACGGTAAAGTAACCAAACAATTTATCTTGACCTGCATGGGCCACCATAAAAACATGTAACACCCCAGTCCCAATATACGAAGGACTAGAAAATACGTACATGCCAGTTGTATGCATACGTAGACTACTCCAATGTATCGAATCTACGTGTACACACATAAGCTGTAATAAAAGGGCTCCAGCTCATAACAATATAACATGGTCATAGGCAGTATCTATATCTCATCCACAATGATAAATAAGAGAAATAACAAACCAAATATCTCAACTCAAAATAAAGAGAAATATCTGTCGGGCAGAAACAAATCCACTACCGAGCTACTGAAGGAAATCAACAAAAATGAATATGAAAAAGTGTGTCAACTACATAAGTCCATCAACTAAGAATAAAATCAAATAGGCTCCAAAGGCGAGACCTCCTCAGCTGTAAATGGAGACTCTAGTCCAGAACTGTACTCCTCGGGATACTGCTCGTCGTCTATACCTGGAGAGATCACCAGGTCCTCAGAGGGACGTAACAAGAAACATGAAGAACATGCTAATATGAACTGTCAGAATAATAATAATAATATGCAAGACTCTCCTAGACACCAATATGTAAAAGGAATTCTAACCATCTATTGTGTAATTTAGAGGACAACTTTCATGCGCATGGGTGGGATTTAGGCTATGTGTACGTAACTGGCATCCAGTCATCTGTATCCGTCCGTAACGTCCAAGACGTCAGAGGACATCTGCAAATATAATCGCCACAGTTCCATCCGGAGACTGTGGTTTACCTGTTTGGATTCCCATACGCACTAGCGACTGTCCTCCCCCAATGTTCCCCACTGTCCAAGTCATGCCCATGGCTCATCCAGTTTTGTAACTGTTTGAGTCTTTAAAACCCTAGTCAAAGCAGTTACGATCATCTATCCGTCACACGACTTCTTACATAAAGATGGCCAGTCAATATGCAAGCCGTGCCCCTAGCAACATGTCTCAAACCGTGTAGTATAGGTGTCATGGCCAAAGGAGATATAAGAATATCCCATAATAGGAGGGTAGTCCACTACAACTAAGTCGACATGCAACAAATAAAAATAAAACAAGAAACGACTGATAAAGTCGCTTGCACCCAAGTGTGGCTTGGACGCACAGTTTATAACAAATAAGACAAAAATAATAAACAAAGTAAATAAATGCTGAAAATAAATAATATGACAGTAAATATAGCAAGGTATACTTGCCTGGTGATTGGAAGGTGTTTTGACGACGTCTAGTAGATGTAATTGGCAAGTGAGAAGAAGCTACAAGAGTGGAACCTCCGTAAATGTTTTCAGATGCTGAAACAAACATAAAAAACGTTCTCGATGTAAAAGATATACCTAGGAAATGCCTGTCCGAAAGTCCAATTCCGGAACAGGGGCAAAATCGTAATTTTGGATCAAAACGATTTCTGCCGTTGGACCCGCTTTGCACCGAAATGCGTGCCAGAACCTACGGTCTCTAAAGTCGTCAAACTACATGTCTACGGATTTAGTTTAAGGAGACAAATCCAACGATATGTCCAATTTTGGATTCCGATGTGCCGTGCACAAAATCGCCCGATGGATCGGGTCGCGGGCCCGCCAATTTTGGCGTTCCGATTAACCTTCTCAGAATCGGACCAAACTTGGCATGCAGGACCAGAAAAATATTTTAAGTCCAATGGCGCAAGTTTTGTCGCAGTTTGACGAGTGTGCACAAAGTTATTTGGAAATTTTGAAATAGGCCGATACGGCGTTCTTCGACGGATACGGGTCAAATTCGTCGCGCACACGCAACCAATTTTAATTCCGTCAAAGCCCACACATCCGCGAAGTCGATACGCACCTTTTGATGCTTTCGGTTCGTGACCACGTCGTCCGGTTTGGCGGGACGCACGTCGTATCGGGCAGTTTTATTAAAAATTTTTAGTTTATGAAAATAGGTTTTTCTCGAACTTTGGAATTAATAATCTTTTCATATAACTAATGAAAATTCAAACTAAATTAAAAGATTTTATGTTCTGTAGTTGATCTATATTGTTGTTCAGAAAGTTTCGAAAACTCTCTACTGGATAGATCACAATCACGCATCGAACATGGGTATTTGGGCTGTAATGAAACTGTCAAGAAAATAGTTTTTCGAGCATTTTCGAATCGATGTACCGACTCACTGGGTTGATCTTCAGGGTACGACCAGGTAGGTCGTCTAGTGGGTCAGGTGGTCTATCTACGACAACTTGCAGAATCGATATATATGAATTATGCATGAAGAATTTGGAACGATGATGGGGGTACCTTACAACTGTTGCTAACAGAGTTTCTCTGTTTCAACTGTTCCAATTTGTACAAATATTGAAAAACATCTATTTAATAATAAAAATACAAATATTTGTTCAACAATAAAATAATTAGAAAAATATACATCAAGTTCTAAAATAGTTTAAGAAATATTTGTACATACATAAAATATGCCTACATGGCCATCTTTGGTCACTACATGCCTACATGAGCTTGGAATTGGTTTGGGTCCAGTTCGGGCTGATTTGGTCCAACCGGGTCATTTTAAAATCAATATATTAAATAATAACTAATTAAATGATTTAAATGAGTCATTTCACAACTTGGCCTGGTTTTTCTAGTTCGGACATCACTATGGCTAGGCCTCTCATGGCGTGCCTAATACACTAGTCATGGCACACTGCTACATCTTCTGTGCTACAAATCCTAGCCGTCTTGTGCTCTAAAACTCAATAATGGCTAAGGTCATATTTAAATAAAAATTAATTTAAAACTACTCATAAATTCTATAAAATCATATTTAAGGCAATTGAATAATAAAAAATTCCAAAAATTCAGGGGTTTTATACTCCTTGAACTGCTGGAACATGGCCATCACCTGGGCGTCGTTGAACATCAGCATCGGGGGCAACGGAGGAAGGATAGGAGGCGGTGGCGGAAGCTGCTCTACCGGAACGTCTGATGCAGACTGTCCCGAACTGCCTTCAACTCCTGGCTGATCCGCAATTTTTCTCGTAGTGACCATCCTGCAATAGAAAGAAAACTTCGTTGATTGACAAACCCTAAATCCTAAAAATAAACAATATTTTTATAATATCAATGCATGCACCTGATATACCTAATATACCCTTATTTTTCGATTTTTCTATGCTGTGATCAAGTTTTCCTAGTTTAATCAAGTCCCCCAATAGTACACTAATACCTAGGTACCATTAGGATAGACCGGCATGGCCCACCACTAAAAATATGTCACGACCCACTCCCGAATAATCAGACATGAGTCGGACATGCCCAGCCTTCGTCGTTAGACACGATGAAGTAAACTGTACCAATATCTAGGGAAAACTATAAATCCAGATAAGAATGAATATAAACCACATCATCTAATATCGAATCCCAGAATAAAATACAAGTCTAAGAGTTATTACACTTCCAGCAAATAAAAAGTAAACTGATGTCTCTAATACAAAGTCCAATGAAACTAAAAGAAAGGTGCTAGGCTTCCTCAGCCTCTAAGTCCAGAGCAATATCGACTGGCTCATAGGTGCCTCCAGGCTCCTGCCCGTAATAAGTGTCACAGATAGCCTCCAACTCACCTGCAACATATCCTAGTCAGGAGTGGAGCTAAATATATCCAAGGAAATGAACATGAACATTATGGTATAGAAATGAATACAGGAAAATATAAAGTACGAGAAATGAGAACATGACATGAAACCTGAACATGAATACTGAAAAGTAAACCTGAACATGAACATGAGATGAATCCTGAACATGAAATACACAATAAACCTGATATTTGCAACATATCGAAATACATCCAGAATGTGTGATCGGCTTGGGTAGATTCAGGGAACATGAAATGGTACGGCTTCGGTCCCGCGTGCACGATGCAGGGCCTAAACTATTCACATGAATAGTAACTCAGGTTTGATCACACATCTGTAGTATTTTCCCTTCCAGACACAAGTAAACTCAGGGAACATGATACAAGACAATCTTGTAAAATATCGTGTCAACAAGAAGATACAAGACATGAAGAAATGGACAAGTCCGAGGAGTATACTTGCCTTGCTCAGGGTGATCAAGTATGGGATGTAAAACTGGATATCCTCCTGTCAAACGATTTATAATCTTATTAAGTTAACAGTTAACAACTAAATTTATTTAAGATAAATATAAGCTACTAACTATTTCCCACTGACATATTACTGTTAAGCTTTTAAATGCTCCAAGGTGTCAGTCCTTTAACAGGACTGCTACCAATAGTCACAAGACAAGAGAATAGGGATCCAAACTCAGGACTGAAACTTAGGTTTCTATATTTTATACCAAAATCAGAGAAACTAAAATATAAAGTTAAGCTGTTGCTAAACCAAATCTCAGTTAATTGCATTAACTGACAGCCAAATCATGCCAAAAATTACTAAAACTCGTAATGTATCATGTTCAGTGCACCTCTATTCCCAAAACTTCCCACAGTTCAGTTGGTTTACTGATATCCCTCATTAGCAAACAATTGTTGAACATTTATCAGTCAAAACTTACTAAGTGAATTCCTTAACCCTCAATCTTGTGGTTCTAAGAGAACAATGCATGGACAAACCTGTCACTTCTCAACTACTAGTCTTTACTGATACTAACTCAAATAAGGGACAAGAAAGAATGGAAAATTCAAATTATTAGAAGAAGGTTCTGTTATGGGTACAATTCGGTCTTAACAAATACTAATACAAAACAGTCTCTTATCAAGATTGATACAGTCTGTCCTGATTAGAGAGTGTTTTAAACCAGTCTCTACTACTAGGCACCCTAACTAAAAAGGTTAAAGTTCAACCCAAACCTCAATCTCACCTTCAGTTTATCACTGGAATCACCCATACATCCAAAAAGAGAAACTCAACTTGGCGTGTGGACCATTACAGCTCTAGTATCAATCTAGTTAAACCTGACACTATCAACATACAAAATCAAAATAAAAACAAGCTACCTCAGGTAATCTACTTCCAATGAAAGGCTATGAATTAATGCAATAATTGATTTCTGCAACCACATCCAAATACATTACCTCAGTTCCAAATCAGTCTTGTGTCAGGGTTATCTTAATGTATCAACCCAGTTAGATACTGCCCTACCATCAATACACTGTTATTTATCAGTTTGAATGGTAGGTAAACCTGTAGGAAGATTAGGGCCAATTACTGATTCAGTCCAGTTGGGACTGGACTCTCGGGAATTTTAACTAACTTCCATTTCAGTATCCATTTAGTGTTCCTAAACTCGGTTTTATCATAAAGGATAAACAACCACATGACTACATGATTAAACATTAGAGCTAAAATATCCCTAGTGTTGGACTAAACCCCCTTTGGTTAGGCTTACTGATAACTAAATCAAAAGCTCGAAGCTACAGACATTCCAATACATTTACTGATATGATTCAGGAACTAAAGACCAGTCATTAACTAGGAAACCCTCTTCCTGAACCAAAATATAGCTCAAAAACTCAGCTTGGACTCCCTACATTTAACCAAAAATTTATACTGCACTATCAAACTGACATCTCATTTCACATACACCCGAGAGTTGGTTACAACCACTACCTTCCATTCATATAATCATAACCAATACAGGTATGTACAATCTATCATTACTTGCATCATTCATCGGATCAAAGAATTTACTTGAGGAATCAGATCCAATGGCTCCTGATATTTATGAAATGGCACAATCTTCTGTCCTTATCTACTTCACTCCCAGACACAGATATGATACTTAGTTATCTGAAAAAATTGCTTCTAAAACAAAGAAATCCATACTCAAGATCGATCCATGCTTACAAGAAATCTTCCAAATCGAATTGAGAAAATTGGTACTCACCTGATCGTTTGTTAGTTCAATGTATGAACCGATCGATCCTCCAATTTTCCAATTCGAACAACCCGATCTGAGTTTGAAGAACCATTCAATTCCACATAAGAACACAGAAAAATAGTTAAACTAAGAATCATTGATCCGGTCATAATTTACCAATCAATTAGGAATGAATCAGTCTCTCTAAAAAGTAGTTTGATTCAAATTGAGTGAATGCTTCCAGATCTGAACTCTTCATCAATCAAGCAAAAGAACTTCATCACGGATCGATAAGTCTTTGAAACGAACGAGCGCGTAACCAAAATTATAGAAATTACCAGACCTGTTTAGAGAGAAGGATCGCCCATGGAAACCAATCCCCGGTCGAGTTGGTTATGTCGTCGGCATCGTCGTCGATCTCCCGGTGAGGGCCGGCTCCTTCCTCGTCGCCATGATCGCAGCTCTCCTTAAGGTTCGGAGGTTGATGGAGGAAAAAAGGAATTGAAGAAGAGTGGTTGCGATTACAATTTTTGGTTGTGAGCTTGGGAATAAATAGATGGCCAATGTTTGCTTGATGCAAACGCTAGGTTTGGCGCCCAAATTTGGGTACAGGAGTTCTCTGCCAAGAAGGATTGAATCAGTTACAACTGATTTATTCCTTCCCTCTACGAATTAGAATGAAGAACCCATTTGAATTCAATGACCAAGGCTGGTTTTAAACCCACAGGCTATTTAGGAAGAAAGTGGCCCATTCACCAGGCCCATTGGCCTAAGGAAAAACTTAAGAAAATAAAAAAAAAAGTATTTCTTATTTCCAATAAGAAATCTCGATCATAAATCAAAGTATTACTTAATCAATCTATTTAGAAAATAATTTCAAAAATATGAAAAGTGGGGTTACACTAAGTCCTAAATTCGTAATAATTTTTTGGGTTATTCAAACAATATTGGATAAAGTTGATAGAATATTTTGATAATCCATTATTATCTGAGCCATGGAACCAAAGGTTCACTACAGCCAGTTGCATATTGGCGGGGAATGAACTCTACGGAAAGTGACCTCAGATATGTATGCTTTTCGGATACTATTGAGACTATATCTATGTTTGGTCTCTTATCTCCATTGACAAACTTTAGCGAAGTAATCTTGATTTGTTTAAATTTTGGCTTAAATTTCGAGGACGGAATTTTTCAGAGGGGGGGGGATTTGTAACCCTATTTTTTCGAAGATTAATAAATATAGTATCTTTCTATTATTTTTAGAATGTAGAAATAATAATTTCATTCTATTTAGAATCATTATGGTGGCTATTATTTATTAATGATTAAATTCTTTAATTAGTTTTTCTTATTCGTAAATAAAACAATTTCCTTTGTTCAACTGGCTGGTTATTTATTTCAAGAGAGCAATACAAAATTCGTTTCCACTTTAGTTTCCCTCCAATTTTAACAAACCCTTTCCCAAGCAACTAACTAACCCTTAGCTCTATAAAAAAAAGAAATTCCCATTCATTTCTCTCTCCTCCTCATTCTTACACTCTGTGAACAAATTGTGAGAGAGAGAAGAGAGCCCTTTCTCTTCACATTCCCCAATTCTTCAAACTCTAACCCTAATTTCTGGAGGCCATGGCTATGGCGATTGGCTGCTCTTCAACCCCCGACAGCTAGAACTGATCAACCTTCCCCAGCGGCGCTCGACTGCGTGCAACCTTCACTGGCGACAGCGAGGCAAATTCTTCGGCAGCACACGGTTGTTCTCGATGACTGCGAGACTTCCTCGGTGACGCTTCTTCATTTCTTCGGCAATCGACAATAGCGAAGTCCTCATCTACGGCAATTGATGATATGCTTTCAGCGGCTAGGTCGATCACTCTCCCGCCGGCGATTCTTCTTCTCCAACGAGTCTTCGTCGTGATTTTGTTGCATACTCTGGCGATCGATCCAGAAAGTAAGTCTCGTTGCCTATTCTGATATATTTTCAAACTTAAGATCGTGCAAATTAGTCTTCGATCGTTCTGATCGACCTCTGTTCTTTGTTAAAGAATTTTTGTATATCAGTCCCTGCCACAACCTAGTTCCTTCTCCGGTGAAGTAGTCTTTGATCAGATCTAGGCAACCGATCACAATTCCTGATAAGCATCAGATCCTGGTGAGTATCGACTCAATGTTGTTCAGATCTGGAAATTACTGCGTGCTTTGACAAATCAATTGACGTTGAATTCTTCTTTTTGATTTGAGATTGATCGAGGCAGATTAGAGATCGAATTGGTTAATTTGATAGAAGTAACCAATAGTTGAGATCAAAATCAAACTGTAAGGCTCTTGATGACTCTTGATTTTCTTGATAATTCTTAAAAAAGAGGTTCCAATTCCTCTAATACTCTATTTTCTTTTTGGTGTCTTGAAACTGTTTGATGATATGTCACAGCAAAATTTTAGAATTCCAATTGGACTTGTGAGGACGTATCCGCCTCATTGGAACGTGCCTTCATTCAATTTGGGTTCTTCCCTTCAGGTATTTACCTATATCTAAATGTTATGGAGTATTTTATTACTAGTTTTTGAATAAGTATGTGTTGAATAGGTTAGGATCGTAGGGATTTATATGTAGATGTATTCATATGTGCGTGTCCAAGCTGTGTCGTATGTGCGTGTCCGGGTGTTGATGTGTCTAGCTTGTCGTGCTCGATAATGTCATGCGTGTCCCTTAGCTGTGTGGATTCGTCTCTTTTATTATCAAGCCTACTTGTGTAGTTGAAAACTTTTATTTTATTCGTGCAAAGGCCAAGCTGAGGCAAGTTCACCGAAACCACCCACCTGAGCGAGGAATTTCCTCGAACGCGGAGGATTTCGAGCAAGCCGTTGCATGGCTAAGTCCAAACACTGTTGGCGTATTAGTTCCTCCGATTGAACTGAGCAGGATGGGGTGTTATAGTATGTTCATGTCCAAGCCGTGTCGTGTGTGCGTGTCCGGGTGTTGATGTGTCCAGCTTGTTGTGCTCTGATGAGGTCGTACGTATGGACTGGCAAAGATGGGAGTTAGCAAGGGCGGGATTCCTATTTGAAATTATTATTAGTTGGTTTCCTATTTGAATTTATGATTATTTTAGTTTGTATAATTTTGCTGGGAGTAAGCTTGCATGGATGTGAGTAAACCTTAGCTCTATACGTCGTTAAGGAAGATTGGTTTTGTTTAAATTTTCCTGAATCTTCTTTTGAGCTTTGTATGTATTTTTCTAAGCTATGTATATTATCCACTTAGAGTTGGGTTTGAACTGGGTTACTCTAAACACATGGATGAAGACTGTGTGAGTTTTAGACTTTTAAATTATATATTTTAATGGAACTTTTGGGTTTGAGTTAGACTATGAAATGATATTTCAAACTGAAATGTGTTTTGGTTTCTATGTGTTGTCAAATAGTTGAGTAATCTATAAGCTTTGTGTCTGGTCCAATCTCTAGTTGGAGTAGCAAGCACTGAAGGTTGTAGGAACGAGATGTAAAGCACTATACTCTAGAGGGGATGAATAGAGTAGGCAGCGGAAAATTAGCTATTAAAAAATTGTTAGTAGCAAGATCACATAATATGTCGCAGATATGTAAATGTAAAAGTAGAGACCAGAGCGCCAACGCAAACACAAGGATGTATACTGGTTTTTCTCTTGTGAGGACTAGTCCAGTCGGAAGAACTCTAGCTTCTAGTTGAAATCAACTATGCAAAAATGTCGCAAGTTTTTATGAGAAGTTCTTGCAACTTCTACAACGCGAGCTTATTCGAAGTACTCGACGAACTTCAATTGTGAAGTGTCTTTCTTCAATCAAGCCTCTGATTACAATCACTCTGAAACTTTTAGACCGTACTGCACTGACAAATTGACTAGAGGATTGTAGCTGGCTTGGGATTTGAAAATAAAAAGCTTAGAACACTTTGAAATACCGTAGTAGGCTTAGAGAGTAAAAAAGAGAGGTGTGTTAAAATGGTAGAAATTCTTTTCTATTTATAGGTTGACCAAAGACAGAATTCGGACAGAATTCTTTGTGAGAATCTCGACAAATAGCCATTGCATCCGTAACTGCGGGCAGACTGAGTTCAAAAATCCAACGTTCACTAACCAAATTCGGGGAAAATTTGGGCCGAACTTGGGCTGAATTCTTTTGGTCCAGAGTTGATTTGGTTAGGGTTTTGTAAATCGAGTTTTGGGCTTTCTGAAAAGTCAAGCAGTTAGAAGCTTTTGTAAATAGGCTTATTTCAAAACAAAGGAATATTTTGAAATCATTTTGGGGTAGCCTATTTGCCAGTACGACTCGGTGTACATCGTATTCCTAGACTCAATGAATTATGAAAATTATATTGAAAGTGGAAATACAGACTCAATGGCAAAACGGCTTCATGTCTTGAACGGTAGCAGTAGCAGTTCTCAGCAATCGTACAAGTAGCTCTTATATCGAGACAATGTTAGATCAATTATTAAAATCAGGTTTGTCCATGACCAATGGCCAATAACCTCCCCCATTTTAATAATTGACAAACCTTGGCCGATATAACATCTTGATCTTGATTTGAAAAAATTCAAAATTTGTAAGGAACTGTTCTGTTTTGTTCTGTGCTGTACTGTACTATCTCATCATCTCATGAAAAAGATGTTAGATCCTTTTTCCCCCGTTGTCACTTAGCAAAATAATTGCAAAGAGAGAAGCTCTTCCGCAATTCATGCTTAAGAAACAAACGTTAAAGAAATACATAAAATATATAAAGAATAACATAAATTTCACAGTCAGTTCTATGAAAGAAGCATAAACTAAGATAGATAATGATATGCATAAAAAGAGAATTGCATACTAAGAAGAAAAGAGAGAACAATACACACTGAAATAGAAATGTATACTAATAAGAGTTTGAAATATATCAACTCTGCAAACAGTCACAGTGCTAAAAAAATAAAAGATAAATTACTATCTTGGAATGTCGGAGCATTTCCAAGCATATATAAACAAATATAGAGTCTAATTAGATACCATCTACACAAAATAAAATAACGTCTATATCAAAAAAAATCCTCAGTAGCTAAACAGATTCATCATAGTCATCGTGATCAGTATCGCCACCATGTCCAGAAGGACCAGCTCCAGAAGTGCCAGCTCCGTGAGAAGGGTTTGGAGTAGCACCAGAACCACGATACCATTCATAAGCGTTACCGGGCTCAAAGAAGTGACGAACCGCCTCATCCTCATAGTGGTAGCCAGAGACAGTAGGATCTCGTGGAAGAGAACTGACATACAGACCAGTCTATGCAAAATACAGATTCGTAAAGGAGTTTGTCAGGGCCTAAAATCGACTATCATCTCGAAACTCGCGTTCCCTTAATGTGTCAGTCACAAACTCTCACAAAGAGTTGTGCTCATCTAGCTGAGCATGCCGCATATCAGATAGGTGATGGTGAATACCCTCAAAAGACATAGGGTAATCCTGAGGAGGTAGAGGTGGCACAGTAGGAGGAGCAGGAGGAACAGCTCGCTAGGACGAGATAGCTAAAGATACTTGGGCTCAGAGTCACGAGCACAAGTGGATAGATCAATGTTAAAGTGCTGAAAGATGACTAAAAGAATTATTGCGTAAGTAAGGTTTCTGTGCCTTTCGCGACAACGATCCATCATCTGAATAATCATTTTGGGGACAGAAAACGGAATCCCCTTATGAATATGATATAAAGGAGACGTTTCAAGGTTGTTCACATCGTCCTTGGAAGTAGATTTTGGTAAGATAGTGGAGTAGACGATGCGATACAATTCATAGAAAAATAAGTTCAAATGTGCAGCTTTGAATTTTTTAGAACGAACTCGATCAGGAGAACAAAGTCCATTCTTAAAACTGTTTAAATTCGTATCTCCGGAATATTCAAATTCAGTGATATCGTCTAGCGGAGCACCTTCATTTGGAATATCAAGAATTTTTGCTACGTCGGCATCATTGAATTGAATATCAATTCCAGCAACATGGCTCTTAACAATGAAAGTGTCAAGGGTGAAATTGTAGTAAAATAATCGAATAGCATTGGTTGCAATAGCAAATGAGTGAGTAACAAGGTTGTGCAATCCTAATACTTTGAAGTAGGATCTATGGGATGGAAAGATAGTCCACGTGATTGGTGTGCCGGGACATATGTTGTGAATAGAGAAATCTGCATACCATAATAGGGATTGGTCATGAGTTTCGAAGAAAAACTCATTGAACGCCCCATCGTCCGATTGCACCGACGAAAAGAGCGATCCTTCGATAGGATCCGAAGATGAGGCTTCCCTGCTAGCCGTCGTTTTCTTTCTCTTCAAGAGGTTATTGATTCTAACCATAATTTCTAGAAAAGTATAGAAATTTACGAAATTGAAATGGAGAGAAAGATAAAATTATACCTTCTGAGAATTGAGTATGTGGAAGAGAACGAGATTTCAGAATCCAAAATTTGGATGGAAAACTCCAAAGGATTTGAAAGAAATCGAAGTTGAAAAAGCTAGGGTTTTGGAGCTTCAGGTGCGGTTGTTGTTCTATTTGGAGGAGGAGAGGGTGATGAATAGGAAGGGCCACCTTCGGTGCGAGTTCGCCTGGGGTTCTGTTGAGGTATTTTTGTACAGAAAGAAAAATGCCACTTTATATTCATTAATCCTTTTTTAATTATTTAATTCCAAGTTTAGTTATTTTAAATTTTAATTAATATCATTTTATGAATTAAATTTTATTACACAGCGACTGTCTCAGATTAGCTGTAGGGTCCCAACTAATGGAGATTCACAAGAGAATGCTTAAGTACCATTTCGCTTCGACCTTGGTCGTGGTGACAGATAGACCCTTTGTAGGCTTGTATCAAAAACAGTTTTGTATATTGAAAATAATTAATAAAAACAAAATCAATTAATATTATTGACAACTAAAATTCTTAATTTTTGACGTAAATAATTAAAACGATCTTCTGCTAATGGTTTTGTAAAGATGTCAACCAATTGGTTCTCTGTGTCTACATATTCAAGGTTTATATCTCCATTTGTTTGATGATCTCTAAGAAAATAATGTCGAATCTCAATATGTTTAATGCGAGAATGATATATAGGATTCTTAGTCAAAGTAATAGTGCTCTCACAGAAAATGGGTATGTGTGAATACTGTAAACTAAAGTCTTCTAAGGTTTGTTTCATCGACAAAATTTGTGCACAACAACGTCCTGCAGCGATATACTCAGCCTCAGTAGTTAATAATACGACAGAATTTTGCTTCTTGCTAAACCAAGAGACAAGAGCCTTACCTAGGAAATGACACGTGCCGCTGGTACTTTTTCTATCTACTTTGCATCCAGCAAAATCAGCATCCGAGTAACCGGATAGGTCAAAGGACGTGGTTTTGGGATACCATAAGCCAACAGAAAAAGTGCCTTTAAGGTATCGAAAGATACGCTTAACTGCGCACAAGTGTGATTCCTTAGGGTTAGCTTGAAAATATGCACACAAGCGGATACTAAACAATATATCAGGGCAACTAGAAGTTAAATAAAGTAAACTGCCAATCATACCTCGATACTTACGTATGTCGACCGGTTTGCCTTGCTCATCAATATCAAGCTTGGTTGAAGTTGCCATTGGAGTGCCAAGAGGTTTGATGGTTTCTATATATAACTTCTTTAGTAAGTCTTTTGTGTACTTAGCTTGATTAATGAATGTCCCATTGTTGGTTTGTTTGATTTGTAGTCCAAGGAAGAATTTGAGTTCTTCTATCATGCTCATCTCAAACTCATTCTGCATACACTTTGAAAATTCTTGACGAAGAGACTCATCAGTAGATCCAAAGATAATATCGTCAACATAAATCTGAATTGAAAAAAGATTTCCTTTCAAAGATTTTATAAACAGTGTAGTGTCAACCTTTCCTTTTGTAAAAACGTTATCAAGTAGAAAAGAGCTTAAACGATCGTACCAAGCATGAGGGGCTTGTTTTAGACCGTATAAGGCTTTCTTCAGCTTGAAAACATGGTCAGGGTTTTTTAAATCAGTAAATCCTGGAAGTTGAGCTACAAAAACATTTTTTATAAAACCGTTAAGAAAATCATTTTTACGTCCATTTAAAAAAGTTTGAAATTATGAAAACATGCAAATGCACATAACATGCGAATGGATTCTAATCTCGTAACTGGGGCATAGGTCTCATCGTAGTCGATACATTCCTCTTGGTTGTATTCTTGAGCTACGAGTCGGGCCTTGTTATGAGTGACTAAACCATTCGTATTGAGTTTATTTCGGAATACCCAGAGGGTGCCAATGACCGGATGATCAATGGGCTTGGAAACCACTTCTCAAACTTGATTCCATTTAAATTGGTTTAATTCCTCTTGCATAGCATCTAACCAAAAATTATCGCTACATGCTTCTTCAATAGTTTTGGGTTCTAACTGTGAAATAAATGCAACAAAGAAAATTATATCTTTGCTAGAGTAACGAGTACTTACACCCTTGGTAATCGTACCTATTACCAAGTCCTTGGGATGGTCAACCATAAACTTTATTCTTTTTGGCAGACTCTCAAGGTAGCTGGTTTCGGCTTCTGGTTTTGTACGTGCTTTGCTTGGTGGTTATGCAGGTGCTGTGCTTGAAGGTTCTGCAGGTGCTGTGCTTGGTGTAATGACGTCTTCATCATCATCGTCGATTGTCTGTTGATTTAGTTCATCAAAAGTGACGTTTGTTGACTCTTCGATGATCATGGTCCTTTTGTTGAAGACTCGGTACCCTTTGCTTTTGGTCGCATAACCTAAAACTATACCTTCATCGGCATTTTCATCAAACTATCCCAAATTATCTTTAGTAATAAGGATAAAACATTTACATCCAAAGGTTTTGAAGTAAAAAACTTCGGGTGTTCTATCAAACCATAACGCATAGGGAGTCTTCTTCGATTTAGGTCGAATTAGAACCATGTTAAGAATATAACAAGTTGTATTGATAGCTTCAGCCAAAAAGTATTTATGTAGACTAAACTGGTTTAATATTACTCTAGCCATTTCACATAGTCATGTTCTTACGTTCCACAACTCTATTTTGTTGTGGAGTCCTAGGGCAGGAGAACTTATGCATATAACCGTGTGTGTCACAAAATTGCTCAAAATCTGCATTCTCAAATTTGCCGCCATGATCACTTCGAATACGAGTGATCATGAATCCTTTTTCATTTTGAACTTTCTTACAAAAGGAGACAAACTCAGACAATGCATCATTTTTGCGTGCAAGAAAATACATCCACGTGTATCTAGAAAAATCATCTACTATTACAAATACATATAACTTACCAGCTAGGCTAGCAAGTCTACTAGGCCCAAATAAATCTATATATAGTAATTGTAGAGGTCTAGTGGTACGTACAGCGTTCTTGGACTTAAATGTGGATCGGGTAGATTTGTTCTTTCCGCATTTACTGCATACCGTATCCTTCTTAAAGGTGATGTCCGGTAAGTCTTGTACCAATTTCTTTGTGGATAGTCTTGAAATTGTGTCCATATTTGCAAGATTAAGCCTCATATGCCATAGTTGACTCTCATCATTCTTGGCGATTAAGTATCTACCTGCTTTGTTAGCATATTCCAACAAATAGAAAACATATATATTGTCTTTCCTAATACCTTCAAATATAGTACTACCAGTTGAGATATCAACTATAGTACATTTGTCTTTGACAAAGTTAATACCATAACCATAGTAAGCTAAATGGCTTATGCTGAGTAGGTTATGTTTTAACTCGATTACTAGACAGACATCTTTAATCACAGGATAGGAAGACTTACCAATGTTGCTAATACCTACTATATACCCATTAAGATTATTACCGAATGAGACATATCATTCTTTCTTCTTCGACAGTGTTGCGAATAATAATACGTCACCGGTCATGTGCTGTAAGCAACCGCTGTCGAGGATCCATTTGATTCTAGCATGCGTAGGGTGTTCCACCTACAAAAGAATTTACAGATGAAACTTTTTGTACCCATTTCTTATAGGGTCCTGAAATGTTACTTTGGTATCTATGCACATATCTTTAAATCAACTAGTTTCCTTACTCTACATGCAATAGAGATATGACCAATGGTACCTCAATAATGACATCTAGCATGTTGAGTCTTAGATGCAGTATGTTGTACATGATTCGTAGGTCTTGGTTTTCTAGTTGGATATTTGTAATAAAATACATGCCTATTATCCTTCTTGGGCAAAGGTTTGGTTGAGTTTGGTCTGACAGTGTTGGGTTTGACAGTGTTCCGATATTTCGGTAAGTGACATGTGTTAGGATAGGAGGCAACAACCTCAGGCTATTTTCCTAACCTAATTTCTAACTTTTTGGAAGTGTCATAAAGTGTATTGTAGTCAGCGGTGAGTGCATCATTTTTAACTAGTGCTTGCTGAAGACCCTTCTTCTCTTTGAGTAAGTATTCCTCTAGTTTGGTAATGGTCTTGTCTTTCTCTTTGGATAGCCTTATGGTCTCGTGTAACTGCAACTTGACATAAGAAAGCTCACCTATCTCACTAGAATTATCATTACTTCTAACCTCAGCTAGTAGGTCGATAAGTCTTCATATTTCACCTTTGTACTCTTTGAGTACCTTCTTAAAGTTTTGGTATTTGCTACGCAGTTTTCTGTAGTCACCTAAGAGATCACTAAAGGCTTTACCTAACAGTTCAAAGGTGAAATCATCATATATATCAAACAGGGGGTTAGTGTACCTGATCATATGCCATTAAGCATACATTTGTAGCATCGTCTGATTGTTTATCTTCTGAGTCACTGGCTTTACTTTCATGCCATATGCTTGTGTTAGCATATCTTCTGGATGTTGATTTCTTCAGGTAACCCTTTTCATACTTGTTACTTTTTCTGTATAATGATGATGTTGTTGGATATTCCTTCTTGATGTGTCCTTTACTCTTGCAACCATGGCAGATTGGATCTTCTTCATTGTTGCTATTGTTGCTGTTGTGCTCTTCTGTTCTTCAATTGAATCTCATGAACTTCTTTACTAGGATAGCTTGATCTTCAGAGTCAAAATCACTGTCATTGAAATCTTCTTCGATAGGTCTTCTGTGTTGAGCTTTGAGGGCGATTGACTTCTCCTTTGGTGCAACTTCTTCAAAGTCTTGAAGTTCCATCTCGTGAGTAAGTAGCTTGCCTATGAGAATTTTAAGAGACATAGTAGTGAGGTCGTTTCCTTCAATAATTGCAGTAGCCTTTGGAATCCAGTTCTTCGTGAGAGCTCATAGTAGTTTTCGAATCTTTTCATGGTTATTGTATTCCTTGCCTAGGGAAGACAAAGGGTTTATAATATCCAAAAATCTTGTAAACATCTGAGTGACGGATTCGTTTGGCTTTATTTTGAATGCCTCATACTCTTGAGTAAGTATACTGATCTTTAACTCCTTGACTTGTGTTGTGCCTTCGTGAGTAACTTCGAGAAGTTTTCATACTTTATTAGATGTAGTGCATGTAGACACCCTGTTAAATTCAGTCATGTCTAAAGCACAAAACAAAGCGTTAATAGCACGTGCGTCAAGACTGGCATGTTTCTTTTTGGCTTTAGTATACTTGTCATGGGGTTTCTCAACCAATTCTTCATCAACAAGAATACGAGGGAGCTTTTTGTAGCCATCAATCATAATAGACTATAAGTCAAAATCTAGAGATTTCAAGAAGAAACTCATGCATGTTTTCCAGTATGTGTAATTTATACCATCAAACAGTGAAGGTCTGTTTGTGGTTTGGTCTTCACTTGTGAATTTTATAGTTGTCATGTGTGATATAGTGATCTAAGTAACAGCAGTATAGATAAGAATATAATAACAGTATTACCTCATTTTACCGGAAACCTACTTTGATACCAATTGTAGGAACGAGATGTAAAGCGCTATACTCTAGAGGGGGTAAGTAGAGTAGGCAGTGAATAATTAGCTATCAAAAAATCGTTAGCAACAAGATCACAGAATATATCACAGATATATAAATGTAAGAGTAGAGATCAGAGAGCAAACACACACACAAGGATATATATACTAGTTTTGCTCTTGTGAGGACTAGTCCAGTCGAAATAACTCTAGCTTCCATTTGAAATCCACTACAGAAAAATGCCATAAGTTTTTATGCAAAGTTCTTGCAACTTCTTTAATGCGAGCTTTAATCCGAAGTACTCGACCAACTTCAATTGTTAAGTGACTTTCTTCAATCAAGCCTCTGATTACAATCACTCTGAAACTTCTAGACCGTACCGCACTGGCAAATCGACTAGAGAATTGTAATTGGCTTTGGATTTGAAAATGAAAAGCTTAGAATACTTTGGAATAACGTAGTAGGCTTAGAGAGAAGAGAATAGAGGTGTGTTGAAATGGTAGAAATTTTCTCTATTTATAGGTTTTTCAAAGACAGAATTCGGGCAGAATTCGGGCATGTTTGCAAAAATAAAAGTTTCTTTACAAACTAAGAAAAAAAAAGTACAAGAGTACAATTTGATTTCTGGGGAAGTACAATTGTAGGAATCTGATCAGAAGACGATCACTTTATCCCTTGGACGATGCGATGTCGAAGAAGAAAGCCTTTAGAGAGTGCTGCGGTAAGTGCTCTTGAGATTATGATCATTAGTCCCCTTTGAGAAGTGATTTGGAACCCTATTTATAGAGTTCTGAAATAACTGCCAGCCAGTTGTTATGATTGGCGCATACAGCCATTGGCGCGCTATCACCCTTCGTGCGAACGGTTAACTTAACTACATGGGACGTGTGGCATTCTGTGAGAGAGATGCGTGTGATCGTGGGCAGTGTCGTGTGTACATTCTTCGAGATTAATGGCATGTCTGCCACGTCATCTAACTACTTTGGATGATAACTGATTGATTAGCGCCAACTGTTGAATGGCGCCAGGAGCTATCTGCTGTTTAGTGCCATCTTTTTAATTCATTATTACCACACGCCAATTGCGAATGGCGCGAGGCAGCTGTCAGTCATTATGAAAAATCTGACATAATCTCCTCGAGCACCACGCGTTCGGGATTCAAAACGAATTTTCCTTGACTGACTTGCTGTCAGTCATGATGACAGCCGTTTGGATTCACCGAGAAGACTGCCACGTGTCTGCTAGTACCATCTGATGCCAGGCGCCATCTATTGACCAGCGCCATTTGATAACTTCAGTCTTTGCACCTTTTGTAAATAGTGCATGATATATTGAGCTTCTACAAAACCCCCTTCAATATTTTCAAATTTGAAAAGTTTTAAAATTTGGAATACTTTGAATAAGAAGCATTTGTATGTGATTGGCGCACGGTAGAATTGTAACCGACTTCAAGTTTTGGGCATGATTGGCGCTACTATTACGGATAGCTTTTAGGCTATAAATAGCTGATAGAAGAGAGAGAAAATACTTTTACTCAAACTCTCTTCTTCTCGATCTCTTCATCTTCTTCCTCTTCAAGTTCTCGAAGCTTTTGATCAATTGTCATGGCCCCGAAGAGAAATGCTGCCAAAAAATGTCACGACCCGCACCCTAGAGTAAGGGCACGAGAAGTAGGTACGTCCAGCCTACGCCGCAGTGTCGGCGGTAGAACGTTGTCCTAGGTCACAACATCTAACAATATAATGCTAAGTAGTTTATACTCCCCGAATGGGGGTGACATAGCAGAATGTAAACTCAATCACAACTAAGGAAGAAGAAGCACGATATGATATAAAACTCAAAGGAAATACAGATGATCAAAATAGTCTAAGTGTCTAAGATAACATCTCCGCAAACATCCAGAATACAAGTCTCAACTACAGAGTATGAAAGAATATATACAAGCCAGATCTCAAAGACAGAAATAAAGCCTAACTAAACTAGTCTCAAGACAACATAAGTAAGATAAAGCCTAACTAAGCTAGTCTAGGCAGTAGGGGTAAAGTCATCAGCTAGAGCTAGGTCCTCCTGAGAGTCCAGCTCACAAGTGTCGTCCAGGGCTGCCCCGTAGAATGTATCCACACAGGCCTCCTCCTCGTCCTCTGTAATATTTTCAACAGGTCCAGTCAGGACAGGAGCGAGCACAATACTTCTCAACAGATCATAGCAGGTTAGAAAATATAAACATGCAGTAGAGTAAGATACATGAAACTGAAAGGAAGTACATGATGTAAAAGAAGAGAACTGTATATAAATATCTACTGTATATAGAGAACTAATAGTGTCTAGTGATGTAGAGTACAGGATAGCACATGTGAACATGACAGATTAGTACATGATCTACACTAAAGAGTTTCACATGATCTACACTACTATGGAATTGTTCACATGACTATTAGCACTCCCCCGTTTTCCCCAATCAATACACAAGGATCTAAGCAGGTTATGTTATTATACATGATATCACATGAAGGCCCATGAAAGGGTGCACATGATAGTATACATGAGGGCTCCGTTAACATGAGAGTACATGATTCACAAGAGTATACATGTATGGTGAAAGCACAGGAGTACATGATGAAAGTGAAACGAGCATGACACAATGTACCCGATGCTCCCGAGGGGGATAACATCGCATGAAGAGATCCATATAGTACTAATCCGTGATAATGTCGTGATAGCATCAAGTAAAGTAATCTAAAGCAGGAATATAATTCTAACAAGTTATAAAATGATCAGAGAATGTACTCGCCTGGTATCTGAGTGTCCGAATGAAATGTACTGTCCGATGAGAGGTCTCTGGCTCCTAATCAGAACAGCACAAGTCACAACAAGTCTAAAATGATAACAAGATGCAATTTAATGCATTCTAAATGAATCTAGGTCAATCTAGGCCAAAGTCAACTCTTGGTCAATCTCTGGTCAACCCTAGAAGTCAAACTAGGTCAACTATGGTCAAACCAGGTCTAACAAGTCTAAATTAGGTCAAACAAGTCATTCTAGGTCTAGACAAACCCACAAGACCATACAAGTCTAAACCAGGCCTATCAAGTCTATATTAGTCTAATCAAGGCTAAACTAGCCAATACTAATCTATCAAGTCCATACAACCTATACAAACTGTCAAAGTTATCACACATTACCTATAGGCACAATTACTTAGCATATATATATATATATATATATATATATATATATATATATATATATATATATATATATATATATATATATATATATATATATATATATATATATATATTAGCATACATTTACATACCTAATAGGCCTATACATTTAGACATAAATACTCATATACATATACATATATATACAAGCATATGTATAGGTATACATCATACATACATATAGGATTAATACATATATACAAATAGATATACACATATATAGGGATACATACACATAGGCATTCAAGACAATACATAAAAGAACTAACCATATATATATATATATATATATATATATATATATATATATATATATATATATATATATATATATATATATATATATATATATATATATATATTTAGGCATGCACCACTATACATTAGCTATATATATAACATGGCATTTAGCACTTATATATAGATATAAAGAGGGCTATGTGTGTATGTGCATGAAACATATGAGTGAGAGTGTGCTAGAGTAAGTGAGTGTGTGTAACAGAAAAGTGAATCATGGCATGGTGTATAGAGTGTCAATGTTATGTGTGTAGGATGTGTGTGCATACATGAGAGGCAATGTGTGTGTTGTGCATAGTGTAAGGTATAATGAGAGAGGGTGAAACTGGAATTAGGATTGTGTGCGTATGCTTTGTGTGTGAGAGTGCAATGTGTGTGTGTGTTAGAGTGTTCTCAGATTTTTACATGTGTGTGTGTATAATAGGTGTAGACATGTGTGTGTTGGTGAATGAGTGTGTCAAGAGAACATGTGTGTGAGTGAGTGACAAGAGAGTGTGTGTGTGTGTACATGAGAGGCAATGTGTGTGTGTATACAAGTGGGTGAACTGTGAACAGTGAAGGGTGAGAGAGTTCTCAGGTGGGGGTGTGAAGAGTGTATAGTTTAGCAACAGGGAAAGGAAACCAATTTCATTCATTATCAAACAGTTTTCAGTCCCTAGGTTTTCAAATTCCCAATTTGAATCCAAGTCAAAACCAAAACATCCTAAAATCGACCCACAAGTAGATTAAACATAGGAGAACAACTTTAGGGTATAAAACCAATATTTAACAGCAGTTTAATAGGTTAAAATAGCTGCCAAAATTCGATTATTAAAACTGGATAAATACTGAAATACCAGGTATCAGGATTTAGGGGAAATTGTGATTTGAGTATCGAAACCAAGTTAAAATACAAAACTAGAGGTTGGTAATTCTAATATAGGGTGTGCACGTGTCTGAGGAAATGTCTCGTGTCCACCACAACGTGACACGACGTGTCCAAACTACAGGAAACAAAACAAGCAAACTGACACTGCACAGCAGTACAGCCTCGTGCGTGTGTGCACGCGTGTCGTACACCCGACACAGGCCAAACCAGGACACGAGCTCACAACCCTAGGTTCGCCACACATAGGGCTACCTACGTGTCACCCTGCACCGCAGTGTGGAGTCGCACAGACGTGTCCAAACACGCGTATCAGAACGCGATTTATCGACTGATCAGTCAGTTAAAACCTAGTACGGACTGGAAAATGTGTCCGACACGACACGAGAGCATCTCCAACTTGGAGGACCTCGTGTCAGTTATTGCCCCTTGGCCCACGCCAAGTGGCATGACCTGAGTCGCCGTGTCCAATGAGTGCGACTCTTCGAATAGCAGTACAGTGTGTGCGGCTGGAACGCGCATGTTCGTGTCCAGATTCCGACACGACACGACACAAATTCAAACTCAGACCACTGGAAAACATCAACCCATACCTAGATCTAAATTCCTATTCAAATACTTTTCAAAAATCAAATCGAAATGCCCTTTGGGACATTTCATCAAACACCTTGCCTATGGGACTGATACGTGTCCATTTAGGACACGAAATGGGCACGAAACCTAGGTTTAGCTATACGTACAGTTAGGGTAGACCTAGGGCTTTCCAAATATGCAAAGAAACTGGAATTTTAATGGTGTTTAGATAGTTTTACCTATTGGTGTCCAAATACAAGAAAAGCTTCAATAGGGGGATGTTCTCCTTGCTAGCAAATAGCTCCAAATTGTCCACAAATTGAGATTTTCCAACACAAACAGCAAGTATACCTAAATTAGAACCTATTGCAATTTGTTTGAGGGAAAAAGGAAATAAAATAGAATTTTTATGAATTAATGAAGTTGGGAAAATACCTCTTCTTTAAACTTGTTCTTTCCTAAAAGAGGCTAGCCCTAAATGGAGGAGAGTATAAATAGGGGGGTTCCCAATGTGGGCTGGCCGGCCATGCTAGGATTAGGGTTAGGTTTTACATGGTGTGGGCTATGGGCTTCCATGGGCTTAAGTCATTAATCATGACTTGTAAGTCATAAGCCATTTATCAAAACTCTATTCTAATTCCTATTTCCAATTTGGTTCTAATGACTAGGATATGATTAACTTAAACCAAACTAGGGTTTCATAATCTAACCAAGTCACTAAAACTAGGGTTAGCTTCTAGGGTAGGCTCCAAAGTCAACACTAGTCAAAGTCTAGAATAACCCCCTAATTAAATAATACCCAAAATCATATAAATTCTAATAAATCTCAATAATTCACAATAATACCAAATAAACCCCAAAAAAATGACCAAAATACCCTCAAGTTAGAAATGTGGTAGAGAAACACCCTAATCACAAGTCATGATTTTAAATAGTTTAAAAATGATTAAAAATTACCAAAAATCATAATATGAAGTAAATATCAATAAATAATAATTATAATTACAAAATTTCAAAATTACCCTCATCTGAAAAACTGGGTGTTACAATCCTACCCACCTTATAAAAATTTCGTCCTCGAAATTAAGATGATCGCACCCCCTTCTAGGTCAAACATAGTCAAGGGTCAATCACTAGTCAATTTTCTCAACATCCTAGTACTTGGTCATCCGCTGGTCAACTTCTTAGGATTTTACCTATGCTAGCTACCTAAGTGTTGGCAACCAGAATTTAGCAAAAAGAGAAACTCTATAATAGGCTAGCTCTTAACTTCCCAATCCTATCAGGGCTGATACTATAAATCTTATAAGCTACAGATTTATAAACACACATTCCCCACATCAAGGACTAACCTATATATATCTACAGTTGATACTAATGGGGTTAACATCCCTATTTCCCGACAATCAAGGTCCTAAGAATTTTATCTAAACCATGCAATTTGAAGGAATAACATACAGGGTCAGGGCATACTGTAGCAGTTGGAAGTCTCACCTAGGTGCACTGGTCATTCTAGGTCAAAACAGTACTATAGTATCAACACACAAGCAATCTAAGGTGTCCTAATTGGGAAGGTAAGGGAACAACAACCATCAAGGTTGTAAGGGTTGTCTACCATCCTATATAAAAAAAATAGTCATTAACAACAACTGAGAAATTATTAAAAGGTTATTATTCCATAAAATGGTAAAAATTAAAAATTTAGGCACAACAAATCACAAATAGATTTTTGTCTTGACACGATCTAAGTTGATCAATTTCGGGATAAATCGAGATTTGGGCAAGATGGGGAATCAATGAAATCAAGTATGAGCACGAACATCCAATGATGAAGATCCAGGTCATGATTAAATTTAATTCAACTGGATACGAATACGAGGTTCATAGGCGATAAAAATAATTCCAAGGAGAATTATCAAGGCTGTTGTGGATAAGATTCTAGGGCAAGTTTAACTATGTCTCCATCCACGTAGATTAATATGAAAAGCAAACCAAAATGCAATAGGTTGATCAGACCATCATACGTCGGTTCTGATTAGACAATATGTTAGTAGGTACGCACCCAATAAAATATGTCATGATCAAGCTCGAAAAGGATAAGCTTGTAAAACTAAGGATAATTAGCAGCATAAGATATAAGTAAGGGAGGTAGTGATGAACGAAGATACATAGTCCAGATTCTTAACTAAATGGGTCAAGCAATCAAGATAAGGTACAAGGTTAAGCATTTAAGGAATCAAGCAGAACATCATCACATGTCGGGTCGAAGGAATTGAGTCAAGGCTGGATCTCTAATTAAAATCAGGAATAATTCAGTATCATGGTAGAGGTTATAGTTTAGCCATTTGACCAGAAAATCATATCAAAAAAATAGAGTACAAGGAGACGGGTTTTAGTGGGACATGATATACCTACACGAAGGTGAGTTCGTCTAAGTCTTGCATATAAGATTTGTTGGAGGGTAACAGCTAGTATTATATTCCGGATGTCAAGGTCACGATAAGGAACGTCAAAGGATCTCAAATAAAAAGTGGGGGTTCAAGAGGTGGTAAATAAATGCACAAGATAAGGAAGATCAAGTTAATCATCTGTTTCTGATACCCTTAAGTTCATCTGGTCATAACTTGCCAATCGTATCCATACCTCACCAGTCTCCATATAAAAATTTAACCTTTACCTAAGCCTTTACCATGACTACCGTAGGCAATTTCCAATTTCCAAACATTACTCATGAAGCATAACCTTCACATTTAGGAATCAACATTAACCATTTATTTAAATTTCCAAATTCTTTCACCTTGTCTTAAATTTGGCCCAAAACCTCTAAATCCCGTTTACGAATTCCTTGAACTTGTTCAAATGGTTCTTCTCGTGTTATTTAATTTAAATACCTTTAGGCCTTACAAAACTTATCCTCCATCATAAAATCAACTTCCGTATTTTCTTCGACATACACCTTTGAATATTATTCTCCTAAAAAAATTTCCACAACAATCTCTAAATTTCTATAACTTTATGTTCCCTCTATCCCTAGTCATTTCCTTGCAATATCTTGTGCAATATCCTTATTGAATGCAATTAATTTCTCTTTTCCATTACTAACCTTCTATATAGCCTTAGGGTAAAACTTTCCAAGAATCAATAACCAGAGTTTCGAGGTTCTCAAATCTAGGTTGACTTTGAATATCCTCATCAGTTTGAATACACCTATAAACTATCTCAAAACCCCAAAATCTTCCTAAGTGTGATTATTTCCAGATTGGTAGTATACATCTCTTGATTCTATTCGAGACCTTTACCACATTCTATCTCAAGGTTTCAATATTGAACACTCCATATTTTGATTTCCTCTAGATCATCATATAATAATCAGTTATGTCTCCTCTAAGCTACATGATTCACGTCACTTCTTCAGTCTTTCCCAGGCAGAAGATATGGAGATTCAAGGGTTTCGAGGTACATCTGGTAGGGATGATAAGATATGGGTGATTGGTGTCATTAGACAGAGTTTAAGGTAAGAAGAAAATAAGAATGCAAGGAAATAATGGCAAGAAGGAATAATGAAGATCTGTTCTTTCTCATCTGTTCAAACGAAATGAACCCATCAAGCTCAAATTCAATAGCAAGAATGAGGGTGAATCCAAACAAGAGGAAAAAGGAATTCCAATTGAAGATCAAAAATGAGTTTCTTATGGGTCGTCCCAGGAATCTCTCAAAGAATCCTAAGTATGATTGAGTGCCTTAAATTTGAAAATATTAAATACAAAATTAAAATCAACAACTACAGAATTTTATCAAAATCATCAACTAATACCAGGATTCAAAGTTCTACAATGAATCCACCAAAATCAAATTCAAATCAAAGAAAAAGGTGAATCAAAATAAGGGAAATGGAGTTTAAATCAGAGTTCAAAATGAGATTCTCAAGGGTCATCCCAGGAATCTCTCAAGGAATCCTAACAGTGATTGAGTATCCTCTCATCCTAACATCTTAATTTTTATATCCTATAGCAGGCTCGTAGTAGTACAACTAAGTCGTTGCACTACTACGAAATCGCACTAATGCGAATCTCGACCTGCATGGGCCACCACTAAAAATGTGTCACGACCCGCACCCTAGAGTAAGGACACGAGAAGTGGGTACGTCCAGCCTACGCCGCAGTGTCGGCGGTAGAACGCTATCCTAGGTCACAACATCTAACAATATAATACTAAGCAGTTTATACTCCCCGAATGGGGGTGACATAGCAGAATGTAAACTCAATCACAACTAAGGAAGAAGAAGCACGATATAATATAGAACTCAAAGAAAATACAGATGATCAAAATAGTCTAAGTGTCTAAGATAACATCTCCGCAAACATCCAGAATACAAGTCTCAACTGCAGAGTATGAAAGAATATATACAAGCCAGATCTCAAAGACAGAAATAAAGCCTAACTAAACTAGTCTCAAGACAACATAAGTAAGATAAAGCCTAACTAAGCTAGTCTAGGCAGTAGGGGTAAAGTCATCAGCTAGAGCTGGGTCCTCCTGAGAGTCCAGCTCACAAGTGTCGTCTAGGGCTGCCCCGTAGAATGTATCTACACAGGCCTCCTCCTCGTCCTCTGTAATATTTTTAACAGGTCCAGTCAGGACAGGAGCGAGCATAATACTTCTTAACAGATCATAGCAGGTTAGAAAATATAAATATGTAGTAGAGTAAGATACATGAAACTGAAAGGAAGTACATGATGTAAAAGAAGAGAACTGTATGTAAATAGCTACTGTATATAGAGAACTAATAGTGGCTAGTGATGTAGTGTACATGATAGCACATGTGAACAGGACAGATTAGTACATGATCTACACTAAGGAGTTTCACATGATCTACACTACTATGGAATTGTTCACATGACTATTAGCACTCTTCCATTTTTCCAAATCAATACACAAGGATCTAAGCAGGTTATGTTATTATACATGATATCACATGAAGGCCCATGAAAGGGTGCACATGATAGTATACATAAGGGCTCCGTGAACATGAGAGTACACGATTCACAAGAGTGTACATGTATGGTGAAAGCACAGGAGTACATGATGAAAGTGAAATGCACATGACACAATGTACCCGATGCTCCCGAGGGGGATAACATCGCATGAAGAGATCCATATAGTACTAATCCGTGATAATGTCGTGACAGCATCAAGTAAAGTAATCTAAAGCAGGAATATAATTCTAACAAGTTATGAAATAATCAGAGAATGTACTCGCCTGGTATCTGAGTGTCCGGATGAAATGTACTGTCCGAGGAGAGGTGTCTGGCTCCTAATCAGAACAGCACAAGTCACAACAAGTCTAAAATGATAACAAGATGCAATTTAATGCATTCTAAATGAATCTAGGTCAATCTAGGCCAAAGTCAACTCTTGGTCAATCTCTGGTCAACCCTAAAAGTCAAACTAGGTCAACTATGGTCAAACTAGGTCTAACAAGTCTAAATTAGGTCAAACAAGTCATTCTAGGTCTAGACAAACCCACAAGACCATACAAGTCTAAACCAGGCCTATCAAGTCTATATTAGTCTAATCAAGGCTAAACTATCCTATACTAGTCTATCAAGTCCATACAACCTATACAAACTGTCCAAGTTATCACACATTACCTATAGGCACAATTACTTAGCATATATATATCCACATATATATTAGCATGCATTTACATACCTAATAGGCCTATACATTTAGACATAAATACTCATATACATATACCTATATATACAAGCATGTGTATAGGTATAGATCATACATACATATAGGCTTAATACATGTATACAAATAGATATACACATATATAGGGATACATACACATAGGCATTCAAGACAATACATAAAAGAACTAACCATATATATATATATATATATATATATATATATATATATATATATATATATATATATATATATATATATATATATATATATATATATATATATATCAAAAAAAAAAAAATATATATATATATATATATATATATATTTAGGCATGCACCACTATACATTAGCTATATATATAACATGGCATTTATAGATATAAAGAGGGCTATGTGTGTGTGTGCATGAAACATATGAGTGAGAGTGTGCTAGAGTAAGTGAGTGTGTGTAACAGGAAAGTGAATCATGGCATGGTGTATAGAGTGTCAATGTTATGTGTGTAGGATGTGTGTGCATACATGAGAGGCAATGTATGTGCTGTGCATAGTGTAGGGTGTAATGAGAGAGGGTGAAACAAGAATTAGGATTGTGTGTGCATGCTTGTGTGTGAGAGTGCAATGTGTGTGTGTGTGTTAGAGTGTTCTCAGATTTTTATATGTGTGTGTGTATACTAGGTGTAGACATGTGTGTGTTGGTGAATGAGTGTGTCAAGAGAACATGTGTGTGAGTGAGTGACAAGAGAGTGTGCGTGCGTACATGAGAGACAATGTGTGTGTGTATACAAGTGAGTGAACTGTGAACAGTGAAGGGTGAGAGAGTTCTCAGGTGGGGGTGTGAAGAGTGTATAGTTTAGCAATAGGGAAAGGAAACCAATTTCATTCATTATCAAATAGTTTTCAGTCCCTAGGTTTTCGAATTCCCAATTTGAATCCAACTCAAAACCAAAACATCCTAAAATCGACCCACAAGTAGATTAAACATAGGAGAACAACTTTAGTGTATAAAACCAATATTTAACAGCAGTTTAATAGGTTAAAATAGTTGCCAAAATTTGATTATTAAAGCTGGATAAATACTGAAATACCAGGTATCAGGATTTAGGGGAAATTGTGATTTGAGTATCGAAACCAAGTTAAAATACAAAACTAGAGGTTGCTAATTCTAATATAGGGGGTGCACGTGTCTCAGGAAATGTCTCGTGTCCACCACAACGTGACACGACGTGTCCAAACTACAGGAAACAAAAACAAGCAAACTGACACTGCACAGCAGTGCAGCCTCGTGCGTGTATGCACGCGTGTCGTGCACCCGACACAGGCCAAACCAGGATACGAGCTCACTACCCTAGGTTCGCCACACATAGGGCTACCTATGTGTCACCCTGCACCGCCATGTCGAGTCGCACAGACGTGTCCAAACACACGTATTAGAACGCGATTTATCGACTGATCAGTCAGTGAAAACCTAGTGCGGGCTGGAAAACGTGTCCGACACGACACGAGAGCGTCTCCAACTTGGAGGACCTCGTGTCAGTCATTGCCCCTTAGCCCACGCCAAGTGGCATGACCTGAGTCGCCGTGTCCAATGAGTACGACTCTTCGAATAGCAGGACAGTGCGTGCGACTGAAACGTGCGTGTTCGTGTCCAGATTCCGACACGACACGACACAAATTCAAACTCAGACCACTGGAAAACATCAACCCACACCTAGATCTAAATTCCTATTCAAACACTTTTCAAAAATCAAATCAAAATGCCCTTTGGGGCATTTCATCAAACACCTTGCCTATGGGACTGATACGTGTCCATTTAGGACACGAAATGGACACGAAACCTAGGTTTAGCTATACGTACAGTTATGGTAGACCTAGGGCTTTCCAAATATGCAAAAAAACTGGAATTTTAATGGTGTTTAGATAGTTTTACCTATTGGTGTCCAAATACAAGAAAAGCTTCAATAGGGGGGGTGTTCTCCTTGCTAGCAAATAGCTCCAAATTATCCACAAATTGAGATTTCCCAACACAAACAGCAAGTATACCTAAATTAGAACCTATTGCAACTTGTTTGAGGGAAAAAGGAAATAAAATGAAATTTCTATGAATTAATGAAGTTGGAAAAATGCCTCTTCTTTAAACTTGTTCTTTCCTAAAAGAGGCTAGCCCTAAATGAAGGAGAGTATAAATAGGGGGGTTCCCAATATGGGCTGGCCTAGGGTTAGGGTTAGGTTTTACATGGTGTGGGCTATGGGCTTCCATGGACTTAAGTCATTAATCATGACTTGTGAAGTCATAAGCCATTTATCAAAACTCTATTCTAATTCCTATTTCCAATTTGGTTCTAATGACTAGGATATGATTAACTTAAACCAAACTAGGGTTTCATAATCTAACCAAGTCACTAAAACTAGGGTTAGCTTCTAGGGTAGGCTCCAAAGTCAACACTAGTCAAAGTCTAGAATAACCCCCTAATTAAATTATACCAAAAATCATATAAATTCTAATAAATCTCAATAATTCACAATAATTCCAAATAAACCCCAAAAAAATGACCAAAATACCCTCAAGCTAGAAATGTGGTAGAAAAACACCCTAATCACAAGTCATGATTTTAAATAGTTTAAAAATGATTAAAAATTACCAAAAATCATAATATGAAGTAAATATCAATAAATAATAATTATAATTACAAAATTTCAAACCCTCATCTGGAAAACTGGGTGTTACAAAAAAAAGAAAGTAAGTATCCGGATAAGAATATGCGGTTGACGGGTTTGATGAGTTCGGAGAACAAATGCTGGAACCATCTTTCAATTTGGGCTCTGAACAACTTTAGAGATGAGCTGCTTGATTTAGAACTTTATGAGCCTATTTGGACAACTTCCTGCGGTATTCGTGATAATCCCAATCTGTTCATGACCTTGGTAGAAAGATACAATGATAAGACAGGCACTTTTATGACCCCTCATGGAGAGATAGGCTTTGCCCTTCATGAGATGCAATACATATCTCATCTGCGAGTGGGTGAAAACCCATATGAAGAGTATGTGCCAACAAATGAAGAATTGGATACTCTAGCTGAGAAAAACCCAAAAATGGTAACAGTCTTCGACGAGCTATTATGCCACTTCATGAACTGTACTCTTTTGTACAAGAGTCATGCGAAGGGGACGTGTTATTGGTCCAAATGGTTGCCATATCTATTTTTGGGCCACATCTAGGAGGACAAGGTGCAGGAACACCTAGATTGTGATCCTCATTTTTTTTTCATCCGCTCGACCGCAGCACTATCCAGAAATTGATAGAGAAGTCAAGGGATGTTGACAATGTGCTGAAGGAGGATTGGCATGAATTTAAGGCTGATACTCCTAGCAAGACCTATATAAGACAAGGTGGTTGGCAAATGTCTCGAGAAATGACTCTGGCAGGCTTTCTTTTATTGTGGCTACGACGATTCGTGGTCCCTAGAGCCAGTGATGTTGACAAGATCCACCATGGTGTACTATTCATTATTGTGCGTCTAGTATTCGGCCACAAGATGGACATCCTTTCCGTGATAACTTTCCAATTTAATACAGGTCTCCGTTCTTTCACAAATGCTATGATGACAGATCCTAGAACTCGGGATAATTTTCCTCGTACTAAAATGCCGTATACTTATTTGTTTGGCTGGTTATTGCTACACAACCCCATTATGATGGATCTGGCTCTAGGCATCATAGGAGAAGACTTCATCAAACGTTACGCCACATCTTGATGGAAAGTAAATTCCCTTAATGATTGCCGAAAGGCATTGAATATGGGTTCTGAATAGAGGTTCTACTGCATTCCCCCTCCTCCTGAATGTGCAAATCTTCCTCCCCTGCACATGGATTTAGAGCATATGGCTTCTCGTCCACCAGCTTCTTTTAGATGGTTGAAGATGATTAGACCCTCTCATTTGATATATCGGTTCGGCGGTGAGTGTTGTCTGGAACCGTATCTGCCTAGCCGATTTGCTCGCTAGTTCGGCTATGATCAAATGCACGTTTGCAATGCAACCACCTGCCTAAAAGCCTCCGGATATCTGATCGATGGTGCTTGAGGGTGGAAGTATTATAATGCTCGGGGCACTAAGGCTACTTTCTCAATGCCCTCTGCTACTCTTGAAGTGGGCCCACATATGTTATATACATACGTAAACTTCTATACTTCGGCCAATACCTTCTTCGAGGGCTTCACCTTATCAAATAGTTTTGTAAGTGTTAAACGATCACGAGGCTGAAAAGAATGCTCCTGTTGATGAGCCTCTTGAAGCTACCCATGTTGGCCTTCCTAACGAGGTTAATGATCTGCTAGAAATCCCCCTCAGGAAGCGAAAAGAAAAATCTCCTGCAAAAGGGACTAGCAAAATACGAAAAGTCGGAAAGTCGGCTACCCCATCTGTTTCAGTTGAACCTCCTTCTCCTGCTAAGGCATGGGGGAAGAAAACAAAAGAAGCAGTTGTTATTACCGAACAGCCTGCAGTTAGGACCAGATCCCAATCGCGACAAGTTCAAGCATGGATTTCTTCTGGGGGAACGGGGACAACCCCTTCTCCAATCCCAAAAGAAAGTAGAATTCCTATTGAAATGACTAGTAGGAGGCCAAATGTGTGGGATGAACCTTTTGGATTCGAAGGATCCCCACCGTTATCGCTCAAACACAAAATGAGAAGAAAATTGCTAGTAACTGAAGTTACGCAGCAAGAAACTGCAGCTACATTTACTCCCTCAGTACTAGAATCGTCATTGTCGTTACAAGACCCAATGTCCCTGAAAGGTAATTCTCTTGCCCTTCAAAATATTAATTCATCGGGCATTTGTGTTGATATGTAAGTTTTCTATTTACAAGGGCTCCAACAACGAGTATTTCGGCTCCAACTGTTGCAGTGGATACTCTTTTGGTCCCTACTTTAGAATCAATGTTCGTAAATATCAACATTCCAGTGACTGCACTTGTCGCGGCAGGAACAATGTTACCATCCCCTACCAAGGATGCTCCAGAGATCATGCCTCCGGAAGAGATATTACCCTCGAATGTCCCAGCCTCTACTATGACCCAAGCTCCTGTACTCTCTCAAGAAGACTAGGAGATGATAGAGGTACTAGACGACTGTGAGTTCAGAAACAAAATGATTGAAGAAGACCTTGGGGATGCTGCTTTTGAGGATCGAACAGTCGTCCGAGAGGATGAAACCTGACGGCTAAAGATAGCCAAACTGGTATTGAGGGTAAGGAATACCCTATTGAAGAGGAGGGCCATCAAAGCCCAAAGATGTAATCAGAATCTGATGAACCAGGAGGTGGTAAAAATTCTGATGTTGATATCAAGGGCGATGAAGGCCCCGATGACGAAGGTGGTGTTGATATCGAGGGTGATAAAAACCCTAAAGAAGTTAAGGCTCAGACCCCAGCTGAACGTATCTTTGAAACAGAGGGGGCAGAGGTAACAGCCCTAGTTAACCAGGCTGAATCAAGGGCTAGCAGCAGCCGCTTCTTATCAGGGGGCTCAGAGGCTGGGAGTAGCCATACGACCTTTTCTGAGAAGGCCACGACAAGGCTTATTACAGAGCGAGATACTATGCCTCACGAGACCCTATATGTGTTGCCAAACTTAGGTGAACTTCTGACTTTATTCACCATTGCTCTTTTGATATTGTTTGACGTGATGTATAATGATTGTGCTTTTTGATTATAGAGGGTCATGTGGGGACGATTGTTGTAGCCCCGTTGGTGTCTACGGCTTTCAGTTTTAGCTCCACCATAGCCCCTCTGGACATAGGGACTTAGATTATAGAGGGAAGCTCTTCAAAGATGCCTGTACCGAAATCTCCTGGTGTACAATCCGTGATTCCTCCAACTTCTGTAGAAGAAGGGATTCGAGCTGAAGTGGCGACTCCCAATATATCAGCGATAAACAATAGCATCGTTGAAAAATATACGAGTGCTTTCTTTACCTCATTGAGAACTCTTATTCAGATGGTCTTGGAGAAAGGCCACCCTTACGAGTCAGTAAGGAGAACTACTTCTTTTGTCGTTGAAGCCATCCGCAATATTGGCGATCTTAAAAGACTCACCTTCTTGGAACACATCTTGGATGCGCATGAGGATCCTATCAAATCCTACCAAGATCTGATAAGAGGCAATATTCAGAGACTCGTAGATGCAGAGTGCGAAGCAATGGCTCGTGAGTCTGAAGCACGATAAGTAGCCCTGGAAGATTTAGTAGTTGCTTTCTCAGCACGATCTGGAGAGCTTGAGGCTAACATCATTGAAGCTACTACTTCAATTGAGCTCTATAAGACTGAAGCCGCAGAGAAAGAGAAAGATGCAGCTAAATACCAAACTCATCTTCAAGAGCTGGAAGCTGAGATGGCCAAGCTTCGTGAGGCGATCACAACAGCCGAGAAGCGTGAAGAAGAAGTGCATGAACTGTATCAAGTTGTCGCAAGTCGACTGGATGATCTGAGGAGGCAACGAGATGAATTCGTTCAAGTTCAGGGTGCATCAATTGAATGCCAAGTTAATTCACTGCAGCCTTTTGACCCAGAGTCCGGGAGAGACTTGGCCAGGCAAAGGGTACTTGACTCCAGAATGGAGAGAGCTGAATCTCTGAAGCGGCTGATCACCGATCTGAGCACCCAACCTCCCAAATGAAGCTATTCAGATGTGACAACTTTTTTTTTGTTTTGCTCATTTTAATAAATGTATTGATTTTGTTTTGAATGAAAATTGATGATGTTTTATGGCTCTATTACTTGTTACGTATCTGTTTGAGACACAAGAAATAGATAAGAATAAAAAATATGTTCAGAGGTACCGGACCTGACATATATCTTAAAAATAACAACTTATTATATTTGTTTAGAGGTAATGTGGACATGATAGAATATAACTTAAAATATTATCATTTCTGAAACAACATCCTCAAAGGTAATGTGCACATGACGAGTCGTTAATGTAGATAACAGAATTCAGAGGTAATGTGGACATGAATTCGTATATCTGTTGTTTATCCTTGGGCCAACTGGGACTCAAGAACAGGAAATCGTTTAAAACAACTGGGTTTCAAAAGATGATGTTTGTAATAATGTAGTAGATGTTGTCAATGATGATAAGATCTGGATAGACTCCTGCTGGGGATTTGAAGTATGTACAATATTTGTTAGAAAATACAATACAAACTTTCAAACATGGTATTTCTTCAGGAATTTACGTTGATAGGCATCATAGCGATTCGTCTATCTATCCCAGACAGTTGATAAGCTCCGTTAGAGAAAACTTTGCTTATAACATAAGGACCTTCCTACTTTGGTTCGAACTTGCCTTTGCTCATTTGTGTCGTAGTCATAGGATGTCTGACAGTAAGGACTAGTTCGCCTTTTTGAAATGCTCGTACTTTGACTTTACGGTTGAAGGCTTTTGAGATACAGGCTTGATATAGCTCGATGTGTTGTTGAGCTAGTAGTCGTTTCTCGTCAAGTGCTTCAAGCTCCTGAAGTCGAAGATGATCATTATTTTATGTTGTAAGTTTGTTGGCAATGGCTATTCTCAGTGATGGGATCTGAATTTCCAATGGTAGGACGGCTTCACATACATACACCAAAGAAAAAGGTTTACAGCTGGTCGGAGTGTGTACGGTAGTACTGTAGGCCCATAGACATTCTTCAAGATTTTTGCTCCAATTCAGTTTATTGGTGGAAATAAACTTCTTGAGAAGTTTGATGGTTGTTTTATTGAATGCTTCCACCAAACCGTTAGCTGTAGGATTGTAGGATGTAGATGCAACATTGTTGATTCGGTTGTCATCACAGAATCGAGTGAATTTCTGACTGATGAACTGTGGTCCATTGTCGTGAATGATTCGCTGAGTAATGCCGAATCTATAGACTACATGATGTTTGATGAAGTTGATGACATTGCTTGTCTTGACTTCCGCTAGAAGTATAACTTCGGCCCATTTTAAGAAGTAATCTGTTATAGCTTGGATAAACCGATATCCTCGAGATGGAAGTAGATTAATAGGACCAATGACATCCATGTCCCAAGCTTCGAAGGGCCATGATGCTACAGTAGGATGCAAAAATTCTGAAGGTTGATGAATAAAATCTGTATGGATTTGACATGCCCGACATTTTCTTGAATATTCAATAGCATCTGAGACCATGGTTGGCCAATAATATCCCATACGTTGAATCCGATCATGTAGCTTAGGACCAGGCTGATGTGCACCACAGACACCGTCGTAAGCTTCATGTAGTATCTGTTTTGCTTCATCTCCCGTAAAGACAACGTAAGAGCATACCATCATATGATCGTCGACAGAGTGTTTTGGAGGTGTGATTGTAGTAGAATCGAAGTGATCGCCGAAGAATTGTCATTACTTCTTTAGAATCTTTCGGTAAGATGTCATGTACTGCAAAGTCGATGAAAGGAGCCCTCCAGTCTTTACTCGTAGTGTAAAACTCGACTGAGTTACTGGATTCCAAATGCAATTTTTTCTCAATACAGAATAATTCCCTATTAGTGATGACGATCATCTATTGTCTTTTCACAGGAATCTCCGTATACTTCAAGGTATTCGATATCCAACTGCTTAGCTAATTGGAGACCGATGACTAGAGTGTTGTATTCAGCAACATTGTTAGAACGTGGCTCGTCCAAAGATTAAGCTCCCTGAATGGCAAAATCCTTCTAGTGATACCAGAATGATTCCAACTCCAGCGACAATAGTGCCTTTAGGTCTGATTCTGGAGGCACCATCAAAGAATATACGCCAAGTGAAGATTCCTTCTGAAATTATATTGGATTCTAGAGATTTATCAGAAATTTTATCATAGAGTTTAGATGTCTCAGGGATCGAATGAGCAGCCAGAAAATCAGCTAGGGCTTGACCCTTAACGGACTTTTGTGGGACATAGACCATATCATACTATGCCAGTAATATGGACCATGTAGCGAGTCTGTAATTGAGTGTACTTAGCTTCTTCATTAAGACTCCGATAGGGTTGACTCTAGAGATGACATAAATGGTTTGGCCCGTGATATAATGTCACGTTTTCTGGGCAGCAAACATTAGGGCTAAACATTTTTTTTCCACTGGGCTGTATCAATATTCAGCACTGATCATCGTGCGACTAAGATAATAGATAACTTGCTCATGACCCTCCTTGTTCTTCTGAGCTAGTAAGGCCCCTAGAGAATGATCTATTGCTCGGACAAACATCAATTAGGGTATTCCTGTGACTGGAGGCACTAGGACTGGAGGGTTCACCAAGTACCGCTTTATGTCTTCGAATGCTTACTGGCATTCTTCAGTCCAAACGAAAGACACATCTTTCTTCATTAATTGAGTGAACGGTGTGCAGCGTCCTGGGAGATTTGAGATGAATCTCCTGATGTACGCAAGCCGTCTCTAGAATCCTCGTAGCTCTTTAGGTTGCAGAGGATGCATCTCTTGAATCGCTTGGACTTTCTCGGGGTCAACGTGTATACTCTTAGAGGTAATAACGAATCTGAGGAATTTGCCACTAGAAACTCCCAAGAATGACTTGGTGGGAATCATCTTGAGTTGATGTTGGCGCATTAGATAGAAGATAGCTCTTAAGTCTTGGATGTGATCTTCCTTTAGACGACTTTTGACAGCAATATCGTCGACATAGCATTCTACTATTTTTCGTAAATGTTTACGAAAAATGGTGCTCATGGCCCGCTGATAGGTTGCACTAGCATTCTTGAGACCAAATGGCATGACTGTGTAGTAGTAGACTCCTAGAGGAGTGCAGAAAGATGTATATTTTTTATCTTTTGGGTTCATCATGATTTGGTCATATCTAGAGAATTTGTCCATAAAAGACATCCGTTCGAACCTGCAAGTGTTGTCGATCATGACATCAGTGATTGGAAGAGAAAACTCATCCTTGGGACAAGCTTCATTAAGGTCTCTAAAGTCGATGCAGACTCGGACTTTCCCTGTTTTTTCATAACTGGGACGACATTAGCCACCCATTCGGGATGTTGTTCTTCTTTGACAAAGCCACAAGCAATGAGCTTCTCGACTTCGGCTTCTATAGCATCCATGATGTCAGGTCGGAATCGACGTTGTTGTTGCTTGACTGGCCATGCATTTGGCAGGATGTTGAGCTTGTGGGTAGCGATCTGAGGATCTAATCCTGGCATATCTTCGTAGCTCCAGGCAAATACGTCAATGTATTCCCTAATAGGCTGAATCAGTTCTTATTTATCTGCTTCAGGAAGACTTTTGCTGATAAAGATTGGCCTTGGAGAAGCTTCATCTTCGACATCGACCTGGACTAATTGATCCTCAGTAGGTGGTTCACGTTGTTCAAAATGAAGTTCTCATTGAGTATCCAGCCTTTGTGCCCAAGGATCATATTCAAGGGCTTCAGCAAAGTCATCGTCATCTTCCGAGAACTCGGCCGTCACTATATTGGAAAATAGAGTTACTTGATGGACGTGCCCTATGCTGGTATCTGAATCCCATAAAGCAGATTCAGAAGAATTAGATTGCTCCTCTTTTTCATACTTAGAAGCATTTGGAGATGTGATCGCCTAGGTGTAGCCTAACCCATGCTTTGTTTTATTGTAGTACTATATCGACTTTCCTTTTGGAGCAGGTATACGAATAGGAGTTCGCCTTCCCCTACCACTGTTGAGGCCAGTTTTGAAGTTGTAGTCCATCTTTTAGATGATATTCTTCGACTGTTGACTATAACAACGTAGTTGAAGTTGCCCCTTATCGTCATTTTCAGCATCACTATCGGATGTAGCCTTTTGATTCAATCCTTTGCTGAAAAGAATAAGATGTTCATTTTTCTTCCGGGAGGGAACCCGAAAGAATGAATCTTGTGCTAATTCAAGTGATACTTCGTCTTAAAGAGGTTGAACTACTCCTAATGTAAGGGGTTTAAAGTTATCCAAGATTTCTAGATAACGTCGAGTATAGTAGTTCACATCAATATAATGCAAAGGAGATGCTACTTTATTGATATTTACATCATCATTTACAACAGTGCTCTTGATATTAGCCGATGGCTTGCTAAGATTGATAACAAGAGGAGGAGAAAGAGAAGGAGAAGGCTTGTTACGACGATGGTCATTAACAAGAGGCTTAGAAGAGGTGAGCTCTTTTTTGATTATTTTAATATATTAAATTATTGGTATTGTGATTTTTTGCCTTTTGATAGTATAGCCTTGGTGCAACCTAGCCTAGTGTCTCACCATGACTTAGTGACTTGGTTAGCATGTTTAGTTAGGTTTTAGCATTTCCATTCTAGTTAGTTTCAAGTTAGAAGCTAATTATAAATCTTTAGTTAAAGGCTAGTTAGAAACCTTGATTTAATGTTTCAGTTTAACCTGTAGAAAGAAGCCCAAGCCCATTGATTATGAAACCCTAGCCCACCCTTGATGTGGCCGGCCATAGTTGAGTTTCATAGCCCTATTTAATCTCTCTTGAGGAGCACTTGCCTCTTTTCCCATTCCTTCTCATTCTGGAAAAACCCTAGGTATGTGTTTCTTTCTATTCTCTTCATTTCTCTTCCTTTTTAATCCTAGTCTTTTGCATTGGGTTTTAATTTATGTTTATGGACTATTGGTGGTGAGCAATCTCAGTTTTGGAGAGCGTGGGATCATTCAAGTTGCAGAAAGGATCTTCATTTTGGAGCTTTTTATTGGGAATTCACCCTCAATAGGTAATCTCTTCAAATCCCTTCAAATCTATAAATTCTTTGCATAGATGCATCCATCTAGGTGTTCCCTAGCAATAGGGTGAGTTTTGTAGGAGTTGGTACTGGTTTAGTGTCCGTATTGGACACGTATTAGTGCCTATGCATTGGTGTTTGATGAAATGCCCAAAAGAAATTTTTGTTGCTATTTTCTAAATTTTTTTGAACAGATTTTTAGATCTATATGTTGCTTATGGATTGGTGTCGCACTGAGGTGAAATTCGTGTCGTGTCCGTGTCCAAATTGGACATGAACCCGCTCGTATACGAGCCATGCCTGTGTCCTGCTGCTCGGACACTGTAGCGGACACGATAGGACACTTCGTGACCCCCAAACTTGGTGGGCACGTAGGTCACATGTCTGACACGAGGCTAATCAAGTTTCGTGGGATATCATTGAGTGGATCTCGAGAAATCTCACGCGTACTGATTGTGCCTACACTGTGTGCACAAAAACAAATCTCGACTAATACGCGTGTCATATCACGCGTACACGTGTCGATTGTGTCTCGTGTTGTGTCATGTGTATAGGCCTATACGTGGGCTACACGTGGACACGAGCACGAGACGTATCGTACCTCATGTCGTGTCCACGAGTTTATGGACTCGCCGCACGAGACAGTCTGTATGTGTATGCGTATTTGGTGTTTATGATGGTTTGGACACTTCGTGTCCTATTGTATGGACACGATACACTCTGTGGGACACATATACATGTACACGACACGTTCTCAACCATCAATTTGATGTTTAATTGGTTTTTGTGATGTCAACTTAGGGTTTATTCATTTTACTGATACTATGTTATGATAAATGCATTTTCAGAGTTTTAAAATGAATTAAACTACTAATTTATGATTAATTTGTGGTGATTAACATGAATACATGTCTGGGTTGATGTTTGCATAGCTGGGTTCATATTTATTCATGATTACGCTGGTAATTTGGGTTTTTGAATATGAAGCATACTCGAACTTGACTGAAAACCTGAATTTAGGTTTAATTCCTATATATGTTGCTTCACTGAGATACGGGTATTGTTTTCCTGAGAACTGAGGGTTAGGTTAATGCAAAATTGTTTGGGTTGATATGTATATGCGACTGATTCAATGTTAATGTAGATATTGGTCTTCATGTTGTGTTTCAAATTGAGTTTTAAAGAGGAATGGCTCGGGATTGGACTGATACATACATGTATAGGTTCTGTTGATTTCCTTTGGATTTCTGAACATGGGGCTTATGAAAACTGGATTGAATGATAGGTTAACTGTCAACTAGAAATCTGAGATTCACTTGAGTACACCCACACTCTTTAATTGTACACTGTCCCAACATGTGCACACACTAAACACTCTCTTCACTGTCTCTCTCACATAGACACACACAACCCCTATCTCACTTTACTTTTACACTCATAACACATTCACAAATCTCCTTTCCATGTACACTATGTCCACTACACCATGTGTGACACCTCACTTTGACATTCATATATGCTATTGACACTATACACACATTCATAACCCTTTGCTATGTTGACACATATGACTGCCCATTGCCAAGTTCACATTACCCTATATATATATATATATATATATATATATATATATATATATATATATATATAAAATATATATATATATATATAAAAAAATATATATATATAAAATATATATATATATATAAAATATATATATATATATATATATATATATATATATATATATATATATATATATATATATATATATATATATATATATATATATATATATATACACACACACAAAAAAATAAATATATATATATATATATATATACACACACACACAATATAACAGGATTCCTCGTTTCTCCTTCCCCTCCCCAAGGAATCTCTAGGGACTCTCCTGCCCGGTTCTGCGTGTTCCCCGTCCGGCTCCCGGCGGCCCTCAGCCGGAGCTCGATGGCTCCCCCTTGGCCCGCCGATGCCCTTGCTCTGGTGAGACCCCCCCACCCATCGCCTTCCCCTCCCTTCCTCAGCAATCTCAGCCGCCCCCGTCACTTTCCTATCCCGGTCAGCTCCCGCCCTAGGCCGGCATGCTTGCTTCAGCGCTCGGCAGCTTCGGGTCGACTAGCCCCCCTATCCCGCCTTCTTGGCTCGATTCCCCGCCCCGTCAGTGGCCCGCTGCTCCTTCCAGCCACCGGGCCGCCCCCTCTTGGGCTGAGAGCCAAGCGGCGTTCAGCCATCGGCAGTTTATCCCTCCGTCTCCCGCCTGCGTTCGAATTTTGAACGGGCCTTCTGTCTCCTCGGGTGGGGAGCCCCCCTGTAGTGCTGGTGTCGAGCGTCCCATCGACAGATACCTCGGGTACGCTGTTCCTGGCACCCAACTCGAGGTCGTCCCGAAAAATTACGCGCTCTCAGCTGCGCGTAAGTTCGATCTTTACGTAGATCATGGCTACGCGTACAACCAATACCCCGAAATTGCTAGTGGGTCCCACCAACTAGTAGAGCAGCGTAATCCTCAACTTTACGCTCCCTACACAGCTGCGTATTTCACCCCCTCTGAAACCGCCTATGGGTCCCACAGTCATTTGGATCAGCGTTATTCCCAGAATTATGCCTCCTTTGCAGCTGCGTATTACCCCTCCTCTGAACCCGCCTATGGATCCCTCCCACCAGCTCCAGTTTACGCCCCATCCTCTGAACCTGCCTATGGGTCCCTCCCTCCAGCTCCAATTTACGTCCCCTCCTATCATCCACCTCTCCTCCAAGCTGACCACCACTCGCTCCTCCCTTCAGCCCCCCAGAGTCACCACTCCCAACTCTCAACGCCCCTGAATCCCCTCCCCCACTCGTCGATCCCCCTTATCCTCTACGCAGGTTTCCCTCCCTCTCCTGACCGTGTCCTTCCCGGATTATCCCGGCCAATCCTCGTAGCCCGTAATTTCCACCGCCCCTAACACCTCCATTCCCCATCCGACCCCCTGCTCGGCTAGCGCATCCTCTTCTCTGACCCCCCCCGCCCCTCTCGCAGCCTTCGCTCCAGTTGCAGGAGCCGACGGTATAGGGGCGTTATTAGTAACAGGTTCGGGCGTTCCTCCTCTCCTTGGCCAGGATAAACCCACCAATCAGGCGGCGCAACCTCCGCATCATGGAACGGCTCCCACCCCGTCCACCCCAGCACCCCTAGCAGATCATTCTTCACCCACCCTCCAACTCAGGTCAGCCTCGGCCGGCCCCGGAGCCGTCCTGACCAGCCAAGGACCCCCACCGGCCATCATTGCAGCAGCTGTCCCTTCCCTCGTCAGGACCCAGGATCCCCCTTCCAACGGAGCAGTCCGGTCTTCTTACGCTGCCACGCTGCGTCCGGACCTAGCCCCCTCGAAAGCACCTCTTCTCCCCGACGTCAACCTCCCGGACATCGAATACTCCCAAGACTCCACAATTCCTTCGATCCCTTTCACGGACCAGGAAATAACCTCTCTGTCATCCTCATTTCCCCACACCTTTATCCTCAAATTCTTATCTGGATATCCTAAACTATCCAAAGTTCAGGAGGTGATTGCCAGTTGGAGACTCTCGACGGAGTACCGGGTAGCCCCACTAGACCCTAGACACTTGATCCTCCACCTCTCCTCCGCCGGCGACCACAGGACCGTGTGGGCCAAAGGCACATGCAGAATCGACACCTACCAGATGAAGATCATTAAGTGGTCTCTCGACTTCAACTCTAAAGTTGACTCAATGACGGTCGCCGCCTGGGTGACCCTGCCCAACCTTTCTCTAATATGCTTCGTCCCTGCGGCTCTTAGGCGTATTGCCAATTCGTTCGGGACGTACGTGCCAACAACGCCAGAAGAAGGTGAGATCGCCGCTGGGATGAAGGTAGCATCCAAAGGTGGAAGATGACCACCCAGTAAAGTCATATGACATGACTTGTATTTGGTTGTCTTTCTTGACTTTATAGAGGAAGCAGGTGTGTTGGATTCAAAGTCAATAACCAAATCGGGATGAATCCACATGATTTCCTCTTTGTCAGTTGACAGAGGTACAATATTGTCACTTCGTGTTGGTGGAAGGTTGACGATCTCCAGAGTAGCTTTTGGAATAGGGACGACTCTATCCTGCACAAGTTGAGCAGGAAAGTCGCCAATTTGCAGAGAGACGACATTGGCAGTCACCGTCTTTTCAGCTTGCTAAAGGTTGATTTCCTTGGTGTTGATCAGCTCTTGGATCTTCCCTTTGAGTACATAGCAAACCCTCGTCGGATGTCCCAAGAACTTGTAATGCACACAATACTTAGGATTGTCAGTTTTACCAACTTCATCTGGCCGTTTTGCTTCGGGCAGTTGAAGCTTGTTGCTCTTGATTAGATAATCAAATATGCTCATGATGTCGTCTTTGTCAAAGGAATATTCCTCTTTTGGATGCTGTGCTCTCTGTGGGGGTGCTGCTGTAGTAGGTGTTGATTGACCCAAATTGACGGCTAAAGCTTCTTTACTTTTCACATTGATGGCTAAAGCTTCTTTGCTCTTGTGGTTGTTCTGACACCCATACAGTTGGTTACAGAATGTTCTTCTTTTTCAAGATTAGGCATCTGGATGCCTAGTTGTTTGAACTTGTCAGCACTGTCTTCGGCAGTCCTGTTACTTACTATAAAGGAGGCCCAGTCTTGGAATTGCGTAGATCTAGTCCACATGTTGACTATAGGTAACAAGTTTAATTTGCATGTATCTATAGTCAGTGCATCTGGAGTACCCAGATGCATTTTGAGTGCCTCACGATGGAAATGCTCGATGAAACGTTCAGCAGTTTCATTAGGCCGTTGTTTGATTTTGAGGAGGGCCGACGTGGTCATGTCGTTTGTTCTCTCATAGAATCATTCCAGGAACATTTTCTTGAATCCTACAAAAGATGTTAAGCAACCATCTAGCAAACTACGATACCAGACATAGGCCGCACCCGCCAAGCACCCGATAAATACTCTAGTGAGTAGAGCATCGTTCGGTTGGAGCGGATCATTTATCACCTCGAAATGATTGAGATACTGACCTGGAGATGAGCTACCGTCAAACACCCTGATGGTTGGTGGCTAGTACTAGGGTGGAAATGGAACTTCCTTCCACTCTATAGGGTAGGGTTGTTTAATCTCTAACTTCTGTAGTTCATCCTTCTGGCTAAAAGCTTCAAACTGACTATGTAGAAGCTTCACTACCTCATTAGTATCTGGAGCCTGGGGAGAAGTAGATTGGTTTAATGTGTTAGAAGGCAGAACCATATGATATGGACCAACCCCAGCACCAGACTGACTTGGAGTAGCCTGAGCTAGCATGGTAGCATTATGAGAAGATTGTACCACAGACCGGTGTTGACAGGGGAAGATGCTGCCATGTATTCCTGGGCTGGAATTGGATTCACAATCGGTAGAGTAGTATATTGTGCCACGATCACAGTATGCATATTTGCCATCATTTCGGCCATGTTTTTCAAGTTGGCCTCTAAGGCAGCGATTATTTGCTCCTGACTACCGGAGCTGGATGGGTCTTCTTCCTCGTTAGTAACATAGGCAGTCACTTCTCAGGCTACCGATGATGAATTGGTGGAAAAGATAGTCAGCTCAAAGCTTTTACTATCGGCATCGAAGTCTTGCAGGGAACTCACCCCAGGATGAAGAGTGGGAAGATTCCTTTGATTGAGGAAATCTTGGTTAGAATCAGGAAGATTCATTTAACCAATTGTTTCTTGGTCGGAAGGAAGGTTCCTTTGATCGATTGTTTCTTGGTCGGAAGGAAGATTCCTTTGACCAATTATTTCTTGGTCGAAATCAAGAGAACTTGTCTGACTGAGGATATCCCTAAGATTAGAGAGGAAAGATTCCTTTGATCAAGTAGATGACTACTTCTTGATCTTGTATTTTGGTAGACCCCTTCACCGGAGTCACGAATACGATCCAGGTATTGCTGACTGGGATTGCGGGATGCATTACATCTTGGATGTTTTCTACCTCCAGTACTTCAGGACGTCATGTTGACCGAAGCATATAGCAACTCGTCTTCGTCCACCATAATGAGTTCAGGAGACCGAGTGTAGTTCAAACGGTCGAAGACAGATCGTTTCACTAATTGACAGCAACATTTGACCACTACTTCATGGTGATGATTACAGTGATGCTCCTGGTGTGGAGTTACATATGGACAAGATGGTCCTGTAATCTTTCGCTTTTGTACAAGAAGTTCGTGGAGATCGGTTACAGTGATAGGATAAGGAGAGGTCGAAGGTACATATTCTTTAATGATGTTTGGAACATGATTTCGATTTTTGAGGTGCTTGTACCCTGTGTGTACAGAGAAGTACTGAGTTCATTGGCATAGGTGAGAGGATTCTTGACTTGAAGAACTCTTCATGTGCACAATTTAGTAGGTGGCACAGATTATTATTGATATAGGGTAGGTGATGTTCTGTGCTGATTCAGGTAAGTGCGCATATTAGAGTCGTGCGCCACCTGGTTGTCTGTTTGAGACAACCGCAGTTTACCCTGTTTAGTTGTTGAGATGAGCAGGGTAGGAAGTTCTTGGCTCTGGCTAGATTGGCGCTGTCCATGAGGAGTGGGCAGGATGCCCTGTTGTTCTGCACACACTACTCCAGCACGTTTGGCGCGACGCAGATGAGCAGTAAAAAATGGACTTTGAGTAGGGTCTAATTTCTTGGCATTGATTTGATTCTCTGCCAAGAGAAGTAAACTTCTTACTCAGAAGCGTTCTCGCATTAACTGGCACAGGGGCACAATCAGATGCATTTTCCATCGAATCCAAGACTGAGGAAGGATAAGGAGTGGCCATAGGGCGCTTTCCTTTATTCTGCACAGGGGCATTGATATGTAACTTCTCCACCAAGTTTAGAAATGGGGTGGAGTAAGGACTGGTCATGTGGTGCTGTCCCTTGTTTGGCGCCAGGACAGTGGTTGGCGCGTTCTCCACCAATTTTGGAACTGGAAAGGAAGAGGGAGTAGCCCTATGGCGCTGTCTCCTGATCGGCGCCAAGGTAGTGGTTGGAGCACCCTCTGCCAATTTTAGAATTGGTGAGGAAGAGAAAGTGGCTACAGAGCTTTTCTCCAAGCTTGGCGTAGGAGTCATGATTGGTGCATTGGAGGACTTCGGAGTCCAAATGGCGAACGTCTTTTTCTTGGCAGCAACAGTGGTGGCGCGCTTGGCACCCCTAGGCCAATCATGGCTTCGTAGGCAGTTTGGTCGACTTTCACGACCAAGGTCTTCTGCATCGTACCGACCGATGCAACATCGCATTGAGTTGTCATTTTCTCGTCGGAGGAGAAAGTCGTCCCCAGCAGAGTCGCCATTTTGTTTACAAAAATAAAAGTTTTTTTACAAACTAAGAAAAAAAGTACAAAAGTACAATTTGATTTTTGGGGAAGTACATTGAAGGAATCTGATCAGAAGACGATCACTTTATCCTTTGGACGATGCGATGTCGAATAAGAAAGCCTTTGGAGAATGCTGCAGCAAGTGCTTAGGAGATTATGATTATTAGTCCCCTTTGAGAAGTTATTTGGAACTCTATTTATAGAGTTCTGAAATAACTGTCAGCCAGTTATTCTGATTGGCGCAGACAGCCACTGGCGTGCCATCACCTTTCGCACGAATCGTTAACTTAACTGCATGGGACGCATGGCGTTCTGTGAGAGAGATGTGCATGGTCATGGGCAATGTCGTATGCACGTTCTTCGAGATTATTGGTATGTGTGCCATGTCATCTAACTGCTTTGGATGGTAATTGATTGATTAGCGCCAACTATTTAATGGCGCCAGGCGCTATCTGCTGTTTAGTGCCATCTGCTGAATTCATTAATTACCTCGTGCCAACTGCGAATGGCACGAGGCAGCTGTCAGTCGTTGTGACAAATATGACACACTCTCCTCGAGCATCGCTCGTTCGGGATTCGAAACAAATTTTCTTCGATTGACGTGCTATCAGTCATGATGACAGTCGTTTGGCTTCTCCGAGAAGACTGCCACGTGTCTGCCAGCGCCATCTGTTGACTAGTGCCATTTGATAACTTCATTCATGGCCTCTTTTGTGAATAGCGCATGATGATATTTATATATTTTTTGAGCTTCTAGAGGGCAGAATTCTTCGAGAGAACCTTGGTAGATAGCCGGTGCATCCGTAACTACGGGAAGATTGGGTTCAAAAATACAACGTTCACTAATCGAACTCAGGACGAATTCGGGCCGAATTCTTTTGGTCCAGAGTTCATTTGGTTAAGGTTTTGTAAATCGAGTTTTGGGCTTTTTGAAAAGTCAAGCAGTTAGGATCGAGCTTTTGTAAATAGGCTTATTTCAAAACAAAGGAATATTTTGAAATTATTTTGGGGTAGCCTATTTGCCAGGACGACCCGGTGTACATCGTATTCCTAGACCCAATAAATTGTGATAATTACATTAAAAGTGGAAATACATACTCAATGGCAAAACGACTTCATGTCTTGAACGGTAGCAGTAGCAGTTCTAAGCAATCGTCCAAGTAGCCCTTATATCGAGATAGGGTTAGATCAATTATTAAAATCAGGTTTGACCATGACCAATGGGCCAACAAAGGTGTAATCTATGGGATCAAAGGGTTTTGAGTTGAGTCTATTGGCTAGGTTTTTTAGCTGAATAGGCCAGGCCTTTGAAATTCTAATTGTTGTGTAACATTTGGTGAGGCCAAACCAAAGCTGAATTTTGATTTGTAGCTTCTAGTATTAATAGTGTAATTAGAAATGTTGTTATCATTTATTTACTATTTCATTAGTAGGGTTAGTATCTTCTTATCATTATTTTTATTCAGTTTATCAAATTTCTAATAGTTATAAAGTTTTAAATATTAAATACTAAAATAATTTACTAAAAATTGTATTTGGTCAAAGAATACCATTACCTTGCTTATAAGTTTAAATAAAGTAGTTACCCTAATAATTAGTAGTAATTGATTAGTTGATAGATTAGCTAGTTAGGCAACCTTTAGTTAGTATGTATAATTAATTGATTAGTGACTAATAATTAGCTAGCATCATTAGTTATATTTTAATTAAATCCTAAATTGTCTCAGGTGGACTTAGTGATCATTATTCTCTTACTCTCGATCTTCCTGAGCAAGGCAAGTACTTCTATGGTTTTGACTATTTTATTTCATGTCATGTTCTTTTCATATTGGACACAATGTTTACACGATCATGTGCTCCTGGTTCAGCTACTTAGCATGATTCATGTTCTTTACTTATGTCTGGGGAGGGGAAATACTACCGATATATGACCAAAGCCCAACCTAGGATTCATATGAATAGCTTAGGTCTCACATCGTGCACGTGGGACTCTAAGTCGTACCATTACTTGTGCTTATTCATATGCTATCCCCAGTCGGTCATATATTCTAGTATGTATTTCAAAACAGATCACATGTCAGGATATTTTTGTTTACATATTCATCTTCAGGTTCAGATTATGCATTTACTTTTCATGTTCATCAGGTTCTCGTGTACTTTACTTATTCATTATGTTCTACTTGTTTAATTATCATAGATTGTACTTTGCTCTACTCCTAACTGGATATGTTGCAGGTGAACTTGAGGATCTTATCCAACCTTTATTGGCCAGAGCCCGGGATATTAGCTAAGCATGATGGAGCCATGACTCAGAACTTAGAGTCTACAGTTTTAGTTTAGACTTGTTCAGAATTTTACTTTGGACATTTGTATTATGAGTTGTATTTTTATTCGTACCATTGGATTTGTCTCCAGTATTATTTCTTGTATAAGTTGTAATAATGAATAATATTAAAATGACTCTCTGGGACATTATAGATGCCGTGATGTTTTATTTATCATGTCACTTGAAGTTTTCCTTAGACTTCTACAGCTTACTTCGTTGTGTATACCAACGAAGGCTTGGCGTGTCTGACTCGTATCTGATTATTCAGGAGCGGGTCGTAACAGAATTGATAAACTAATGTTGCTCCATTAGATTTTGGCAAACTACATGTCACCAAAATCAGATCCGTAGAATAATCCTCTCTTGGAGACCGACCTGACCGACAGACTGACCCTTCTTTGACTCATCTATTCGTCATTTTTTTCAAGCGAGTCGAATCTTGATATCTCTCAAAATACCTCTAAGACTCCCCTCAGCATATTTTCCATGATCCACAAACTCATCTTGAATATCTCTCGAGCCTTCATCCGATATTTGTGGCTTTCCTACACACCTCAGCAGCTTAAGCCTGTACAAGCCACAACCTATATTGCCTCGAGATAGTAGTTGGAAACCCTGCATAAGATTCCAGACTGTCCCCAAACATATTGTGACAACTATCATTTGTCAGCTTTCCTAGCGAAACCAAGTTGTAGCACATACTTGGAACATGTCGAACCCCTTTGAGAATGAGCTTCTCACCAAGCTCCAATGTCAAGTGCATATCCCCTATGCCAACAACTACAACCATTTTCTTGTCGCCCATCTTCACTCATCTAATCCTATCGTCTCGTTATGATATGAAGATCCTCCTTCATGGAGTAGCGTGATACGATACTCCCGTGTTCAATACCCAATTGTCGTCAAGAGACAGGCCACAAGGTTGTTGTGTCAGTTGTTATGATAATGATATCTCCTATAGCCTTAAAATCTTTTTGGTGTTCCCTGTCGTTACTTTTCTCATTTTTGAGCTTCATGCAGTCCCATTTAAAGTGACCCTATTTTCCACATTGATAGCAGCCTTCTTGTCACGTCTTGATGCAGGGAATCGTTCGTCCTCGCTTTGATTCATGCTGAATCATTCATCCTCGCTTGGGCGTGATGTCGTACAATTCTGGAGTTGTACCTATACAAGGTGTGCTCGTGTTTATTTTTATAAAAGAAATGTTTTACAAAGAGTTGCATAGCAAATTCACAGAGAAATTGAATAACACAAGTATGAACTGAAATAAACTCTTTATTGATAACTTTGCATAGGAAAATATAAAGCTCTCAAACAGCCGAGATGAAATGTCAAACTTGGCCTACAATTTGCAGAAATATTGAAATAAGATATAACTTGTTCCATATATCATATCCCTTTATTATAATACGATAATAACCACCTTCAGGAAAATGCCTTCTTCTTCAAATGAAAGCATCAAGGGGGCGAAGCTTCTAAAGAGTCGGACAGCAAGCCTTCAGTGTCTATGATATCCACTAAGTTTCTGGTACCGGTGGGACGTGGATCAATACATTGCCGCATATGTACTGGTGAGCAGCCATAACCAATCTCACATAAATCAACAGTAGTAAATTATGTGAAGTATACTACTGATATGTGATCTTTCTATCTTGTCTTAGGGTCCATTAACAATTCATATGATAGGAAACATAAGTAGCATATATTGATGATAGAAACATTAGCAATTCATATATTGTTTACCAATTTTATGAATCTTACCCACAGTAGATATCCTTCCTTGTACATTTGTGAATAATACTTACTCTGCCTGCATAAGATATTGTTATCTTTATGACAATTGTCTATATAAAAGTCACTGACTACGTACCATCTCGGACATCGTGGTCAAATGGCTCCCCTTCAGCGGTGGGTAGCTAGCCCGACCGAAAGGTTTCTGAATAACCGTGCTACTACTTCAGCACTGTGCTACTACTTCAGCACTGTGTTCCTCCTAGGCCAATTGGTTTCGTGGCCTCGGAGTACCGTTCCAGGAACTATACCTTGTGCACAAGTTGTCCATGATCATGCATGTGAATACAACTTAACTAATAAGAAACATAACATGCATGATAACAGAATTCGAGTACATAAGTCACAGTTCTCATTCATCTTGCCAATTTGTCTTGAGCCGTAGGCTCGTGTACTCATTTATCTTACCCAGGGACTATTCATTATGTGTTACCATTCTTTCAAATCGAAGTCTGATATACTCACTACCCAATACTTGGGTCTTTGCATCACCTATTCAACATTTGATATCGCAGCATACAAGGCATCATTTGCTTTGCAAGATTATCCTAGTATCTTTTACTATCTTTATGGGTTCTTACTAAGCATCTATTGTTAAGCACCATACGCAATAACAAGTCATATTTTATTAAGCACGATGATCAAGGATCGTTGAAGTATCAAAGTCACTCACTTATTGGTAAATTGTTGAGAAAAAAAGGTCTTTCACGCAACGTCATGCTCGGTTCACTTTGTTACCACCTGCATTGGCACCAACAACGATTCAGCAGACTCCTTCTCTTTCTCTCAGTGATTCGATATGAATGTGCAGACAGTGAAAGTAGATCCATGAAAATATTCATCGAAAATATTCACAAAAATGAACACAAAACCAACAGCGAAAGCGACATCGAAAACCAACAGGGTTATGATCTAGGGGCAAGCGACTCTTATAGAATTTTTTCCCTAAGACCCATGCCACGACATCGAAAACCACTGCATCTCTATGCAATCCAACACTATTGATGCTGGTACTACAACTGGGCTTACCGATCGACGCTCCAAGAAACTTTGATCATGATAAAATGTGCCGACTTGGTTAATCGATACACGATGACCCAAACCGCATCATTCTCTCACCGTGTCTTCGGCAAGCCAACTATAAAATCTATTGATATATGGTCCCACTTCCATTCTGGTATAGCAAGATTTTGCATCATCCCGCCAGGCCTTTGGTGCTTCGCCTTGACTAGCTGACAAGCTAAACATAGTGAGACAAAGAGGGCTACATCTCTTTTATTTCCGTGCCACCAAAAGGTCATACGCAAATCTTTATACATTTTTGTACTTCCCGGGTGCAACAAATACTTAGCATAATGAGCCTCCGTTAAGATTTCTTTCCAGAGTTTTTCATCCTTCGGGGCACATAGCCTTCTTGTCGTCACAATGAGCCATCCTCGTGCGTGGTGAAGTCGCATTCTTCATCCTTTTCTAAGTCCTCCAATATCCATCAAGAATTCATCAGTCTTCTGTGCAGTCTTATTTCTTTCCAACAAACTCGGCTCCGGTTGAAGTTGAGCCAACTGTGCATTCCGGCCATGAATTTGGAGCTCAATTCCCTTACTCTCTAAGTCCTCCAATATCCATTTGTCAATAGTGATTAATCCCACAAAATTCTGACTCTACGCATCCGCCACCATATTACCTTTTAAGTATACGCGATCATCAAGTCGTAATCCTTGATTAGTTCAGACGCAAATTCAGATCTTTTTGAGTGAATATGTACTTCTGGCTCTTATGATCGGTGAAGATCTCGCAAGACACTCCGTATAAATAATATCGCCATAATTTTAATACAAAAACTATCACTGCCATTTCTAAATCATGCGTTGGATAATTTTTCTCATGCGACTTAAGTTGCCTAGATACATAAGTTATCACCTTCCATCTCTGAGTCAATATGCATCCCAAACCCAATCCGGATGCATCACTGTATATCTGGAATCCTTCAGTGCCGTCTGGAAGTGCAAGAATGGAAGCTAATACGAAACTCTGCTTCAGATCTTGAAAGCTAGCCTCGCACTCATCAGTCCAATAAAATGTTACTCCATTTTGGGTGAGACGAGTCAAAGGCGGCGCCACTTTTGAAAACTCCTTCATAAACTTTCTGTAGTTACCTGCCAAGCCGAGGAAACTATGCATCTCGCTAGCTAACATGGGGTGTTTCTAATCCACTATCGCTTCAATTTTCTTTGGATCAACGGACACACCTTCCGCCAAGATAACGTGCCTTAGAAACGACACATTACTCATCCAAAACTCACATTTACTTAGTTTGGCATAGAGCTAATTTTTTTGTAGGGACTGCAGTATCGTTCTCAAATATTCCATATAGTCTTCTCTGTTTTTCAAGTAGATTAAGCTATCATCGATGAACACAACCACAAATTTATCCAAGAAGGGTCAGAAGACTCTTTTCATTATGTCCATAAAGGCGACAGGGGCATTGGTCAGTCCAAAGGGTATGTCACAACAGTATCTGATGCAAGAGCCTCCTCCCGGGTCAATGCGAAGACTCGACCCTGAGCACCGGGCCTCTGATTCTATACCGGCTGAGGGGGTCGTGTTGCTTGTCCATGATTCTGCTGGTACTGGGGATGATGATGTTGTCTCGGAGGGTTATGACAGGCTCTCCCTCCTGGATAGTCTCTGAAACCGTAGCCTATGCGGCCACACTTGAAGCATCCAACCTCTAGGACCTGACAGTCATTAGCAAAGTGCCCTTTGTTGCAGTACCTGTTACAGAATGGTCTACCATGATTGTGTCACTAATAGCCACCATGATTCGTAAGCTTTAGTGCATGATATCCACCCCCATTGTTCGGTCTATTAATGGACATTTTGTCCTAACGCTAGGACTGGCGCCGTAGGAGGGTAGTATGGGTCCAACTCCTTGGCGTGTTCGTAAGACTCCTGGAAATCTTATACTTCTAAACGACGACTTGAGCCTTCAGAGCAGGCCTCGGACCCTGCTCAAAGTGACGAGCCTTGGACGCTTCATCGGTGAACTATGTAATAGCATATCAAGACAGTCTTGAAAATTCTGCCTTATACTGTTTCACGGTCATGTTCCCCTGTTCTAGTTTTTGGAACTCTAATTATTTTGATCGTTGCTCAGTCGAAGAGAAATATTGAGCCAAAAATGCCTTCCGAAACATCTGGTAAGTAATTTTCGTCATCCCCTTCGCCCCAGCAAGGATCCTTTTCTGACCTTGCCACCAGTAGTGTGCGTTAGAAACCAGCAGTAGTTTCGCACATGATACCCTCTTAGTTCCGGTGATAACCAGTGCTTCAAGATGATCCTTGACTTCAACTAACCAATCCATAGCAACGATGTCTTCTTTCGTCCCTTCAAAAGGAACATTGCAGATTTTCTTGAACTTAGTAATGTTGTTCACGACGCTTGTCTTCTTAGCGGCCTGGGGTTCTTCCACCTTCATAATCTCGCTCTTTGTTGAGGTAGAGGTACCTTGGGTTCCATTGTTCACCACCGATTGGACCAACTATTGCATGGTATCTAATTGCTTTTTTTGTGCCCCAAACTGCTTTACGTTTTGCCTTTGCTAGGTTTCCATCATATCCAACATTCATTCCATCGGGTCGGTTGAGGCTACCGCCCTTGAACTACTCGCATTGTTCGCGTTGCCCGCTTTCCTCATCTCTGCAACACAGAGAATTCTTGTTAGTCTCATAAAATATTTATGGACTTATTGTATGGAACATCTCATTTCGGGACATTAAAACCAAGGTTTTCACAATCAAGAAAACTTGTATCATTTTTGAAATCTTAAAAAAATACAAAGATATTCCCAAGGAAGTAAAGTCGTGCTCTTATACTAAACTGTCACGCCCAGATTTGGGAAATCGTTCGTCCTTGCTTTAATTCATGCTGATTCGTTCGTCCTCGCTAGGAAGAGATGCGATACAAGTCTGGAGTTGCAATTGTACATGGCATGCTCGTGTTTATTTTTATAAAAGAGATGTTTTGCATAGTATTCGCAGCAAATTCAGAGAGAAAATGAATAACACAGGTATGAACTAAAATAAAATCTTCATTGATAACTTTGTATAGGAAAACATAAGGCTCTCAAACAGCCAAGAAAAAATGCCAAACTTGGCTTACAACTTACAGAAATATTGAAATGAGATACACTGGTTCCATACATCATATTCCTTATTAAAATGCGACAATAACCACCTTCAGCAAAATGTATTCTTCTTCAAATGAATGCTTCAAGCGAGTGCAAAGCTTCTAAAGAGTCGGACAGCAAGCCTTCAGCGTTTATGATTATCCACTAAGTTACCGGCACCTGTGAAGACGAGGATCAGTACATTGCCACATATGAACTGGTGAGCACTCGTAACCAATCTAACCATAAATCAACAGTAGTAAAGTATGTGAAGTACACAATTGATTTATGATCTTTCTTTCTTGCCTTAGGGACCATTAACAATTCATATGATAGAAAACATAAACAACATATATTGATGATAGAAATATAAGCAATTCATATTGTTAACTAATTTGGTGAATCTTACCCATAGGCGATATTCTTCCGTGTATATTTATGAATAATACTACTCTGCCTGCATAAGACAATGGAACCTAATGACAACTGTCTATATGAAGGTTACTGACTATACGCCATCTCAGACATCGTGGTCAAATGGCTCCCCTTCAGCGGTGGCTAGCTAGCCCGATCAAAAGGTTTCTGAATAACCGTGCTACTACTTCAGCACTGTGTTCCTCCTAGACCGAATCAATTTCGTAGCCTCGGAGTATCGTTCGAGGAACTATACCTTGTGTACAAGTTGTCCATAACCATGCATGTGAATGCAACTTAACTAATATGAAACATAACATGCATGATAATATAATTCAAGTACATAAGCCACAGTTCTCATTTATCTTGCCAATTTGCCTTGAGCCGTAGGCTCGCATACTCATTTATCCAACCTAGGGACTATTCATTCTATGTTACCATTCTTTCGAACTAAAGTCCGATATACTCACCGCCAAATATTTAGGTCTTTGTGTCATATGTTCAACATTTGATATCGCAGCATACAAGGCATCATTTGATTTGCAACATAATCCTAGCCATGTGATAATTTATCTTTTATTATCTTTGTAACCTTCGATAACCAAAACTGGATTTTTTTGAATATTTTTAAAATTTCTATTTCTTTTGAAAAAATTTGTAAATCTTTGAAAATCATGAAATTCTAATATCGAGAAAATATTTTCAATTGTAATTTGTTATCGATATTTTGTTGGACTGTTGGTTTTGTAAAAACAATTTTTTTTGCGAGATTATATTCTAATGGAATCTTCTTGTTCATTTTCTTAAAATCTATAAGTTATAAATATTTTTTTATATAAAGGAAATGTTTGCAAGTTATGGTTTGTAAATAAAAATATTTTATTACTAAAGGTTTTCAATAATCGTAGGCTATTCGATTTTTCCTCGCATCTGGCTGAGACTATCCTGGTCCTAGTTCTAGCCTACCAACATAAGACTTGGATTGTGGGCTAGGTTTTCGTTTTAACTAATATTTTAGTAGCTAAATCGTAGATAGCTAATAACTAAATTAACTAGTTGTTAATATCTATAACTAGCTAGTGATTAATTAGTATTAATTAACTAATTATTAAATAGAAAACAATAATCTTAGTAGTTAGCAGTTAGTGTTAGTGTTAGTGTTCCACTATTCATTTCCCTAATTCTATTACATTTTACATATTGCCTGTAGGGTTTTCCTTCCTACTCTATAAATAGCACACTTCCCAAAAATGTTACATCATATCAATATTCCTAAACCCTAAATTTTCTACTGTAGCCGCCACACCCCTACTGTTCATGCCTCCTCCCAACCATCTCCCATCATCCAGCCACCACCACTGGCTTTCGATTCCAACCACTCAAGCCTACACCACCTACATTGCCAATAACAAACTCCCGTCACCAGCCCGCCGACCGTTTCCTCCGCCTAATCCCAGGCCACCGCCGCCTCCTCAACAGCAACCACCACACCAGTATACATCACCCCCACCATCGTATCAGTGAGCTCGACAACCGCTCGCACCCCATCGTTACAGCCACAACATTCACCATAACCACCACCCAATCCTTCATCCCACCACCACGGAAATACCCGCTGTCAGTGCCAACACCCCGGCCAACTCTATCAACACCATCACTATCAGGGAGAGAGAGAGAGAGACAAAGAGAGATGGTAAGAGACCCTCACCTAACCGCCGCCTTGCCGAGCCCGACGCTTGAGTCCTCAACCGGTCGAGCTTTCGACACGCCAACCGCCGTACTGACCCTGTAATATAGCGCCCTTCGCGCCGAGCATCTCCCGGCGAGCCCGACGCCGAGCCACCACCGCCGCTGGGTCTTGCACCGCGAGCGTTACTGCCGTGCCGGCACTGGGCGCTGCCACCTGCTCTGTCTATTGACCCTCAGATCCGCCATCGGGTCTGAGAGATCTGTGCCGCTCGCCTCCTTGCACCGGTCCCCTACCGCTTCATGGTCTGGTGAGCTTCCGACCATCTTCCTCTCAATCTTTCGTTCTTTCTTTTTTCCTCTCTTCAAATTTCTTTTTTTGAAATTTGGGAACGACTGTTGAATGAAAGAGCAGCACGTTCATTTATTCAATTTGTCATGATCCGCATCCAGTGTAAGGGTACGAGAAGTGGGTTCGTTTAACCTACACAGTAGTGTCAGCAGTAGAACGCTGTCCTAGGTCACATGCATCTAACAGTTAAAGGTACTTGCACAGTTTATACTCTCCGAATGGAGGAACAATATAGAATGCACAATCTCAATCACAACTAAGGTAGAAGTACGATAAGGTAGATAGATAAGATCTGAATCCACAATGAAATACAAAAATAAGAGAGAGAATCTAAGTGTCTAAGATAACAACTCCACAATATTCAATCATCACAAAATCTCAGATATATACAATGAGTATCCAAATGAGATAACAACTGAAAATAAGATAAAGCCTAATCTATGGGGTATCAGCATCTACTGCTAATGGATCTTGCTGGAGGTCCAAGTCGCAGGTGTCGCCTAAGGCTGCTCCATAGTATGTAGGACAGAACTCCTCAATGTCATCTATAATATTTCAACAGGTCCAGTCAGGACAGGAACGAGCACAATACATCTCACGCAGTTCATAATATGACAGGATATGTAAATATGCTATAACGTAGGATACATAAAATACTGGAGAATATATGTGAAGTAAAAGAGATGACTGTAAAGAAATACCTACTATAAGTAAAGAACTAACAGTAGCTAGTTATATAGAGTAAAAGATAGACATGTGAACGGCTTGAATTTGCACATGATTATTCTAAGAGTTTGCACATGATTACACTACTTTGGAATTGTTCACATGACCATTTATACTCCCCCGTACCCCAATCAATACACAAGGATCCAGTTTTGTTATTACACATGATATTCACATGAAGGCCCATAAATGGGTGCACATGAATGTATACATGGGGGCTCCATGAACATGAGAGTACATAAATCATAAGAGTGCACATGAATAGTGAAAGCACCGGAGTACATGATGAAAGTGAAACGCACATGACATACCGTAATCCGATGCTCCCAAGGGGGATAACATCTCATGAAGGGATCCATATAGTACCAATCCGTATTAAGAACGTGATAGCATCAAGTAAAGTAATCTAGAACATAAATATAAATCCAATCAAGTATGAAACGGTCATAGAATATACTCGTTTGGTATCCTGAGTATCCGATTAGTATATATGTCCAGGCAGAGTAGATGAGTCCTATTTAGAGCAACACAGGTCACAACATGTCGAGAATGGTAATATTGAACTTTACAATACATTCTATATGAATTCTAGGTCATTCTAGACTAAAGTCAACTCTTGGTCAACTCTAGTCAACTACACTAGTCAAACTATGTCAACTAGGTCAAGTCCTAGCCCAATCAAGTCTCAATAAGCCTAACCAAGTCGAGCCTAGCACTCACACACAAATACAATGCCAAGGGCAACACTCACTCACACGCACACACACACACACACACACACACACACACACACACACACACACACTATATATATATATATATATATATATATATATATATATATATATATATATATATATATATATATATATATATATATATATATATATTTGTATTCAGGTATTTATACATACATTGCATTCATATATCCACACATTACATACGTGGATATATAACATACATGTATACATACATACATGCTTACATTACATATATGCATATTTACATACATACATTATTCATGTATTACATTATATACATGCGTTCATACATTCAATGAATGAAAAGAATGAAGGAGAAAAATGGAAGGAAGGCAAGGAAATGGAATGGAATGGAAAATGAACCAAAATTAGTCTACTGTTAAGAAAACTGGAATGAAAACAAATGAAAATCTACGGATACCAAGAAGACCAAATCTGATAATTAAGAACCTGAGAATTAAAGAGTTATACAACCCAAACAAATCCTCACAGTTAAAAATGAAGCTGAGAACATAAAGCTCAGTTCAACCTGAGTTCAAATCACTACCTTTAGTTCAATGTTTAAAAACAAAACATGAGAATGATTGAATGACCAACTGGGTTCACAGTTGATAAAACTGGAAATGACAAAAGAAAATTTGAGAATACAAGGAAGGCCAAAATCTGAAATTCTAAAGAAACCTGAGAACATCTCTCATGTAACAAAATTTAATCCAAAGTTCACAGTTTTATGATCCTATCAGTTCGAAACAGTTCAACGAGAAGGTTCACTGTTTGCAATACTTGAGATCGAAATCAACAACCCAATCCAAACAAAATACAGATGAAAACATCCACAAAAGTATATCAACACTGAGATACTGCACCTATATCAATAAATTCGAAAACTCAAGGATAACCCAAAATCTGAAAACTAAGGTCAAGAAATACCAATCAAAACTGAGATGACTTCTCAACCCTGAGAATACATCAAGCAAAACCAACTCCAAAGCTCATTGTAGATGAGTAAAGCAATTACCAAAACTAAGATTGAAGGCAATGTAATTTCATAATATAAAAGAGAACTCAACATATCAACCTATGAACATATATCAACATACAAAACTCAACTTCCAGTTCAAAACATATGGATCTCACAGTTCAAAACATCCCAGTAAAGATATCAACTTCAAAACCTGGGAGAACAATCCAAAACTTAGTTTTACAAATACCAATTTCAGTTTCAAAATATCAAGCCTATATCTATTCTCAGTTATTCAACTCAATTATATTTGAACATATATATATCAAAGATACATATATATCACTAACTTAAATATCATACACATCTCAACCTTAACCTGAGAATTCCTTATCAAAACAAATCAAACTCAGTTCTCGGTTTCCAATTCAATGTATCAGTAACTATCAGCATCCCTATCTCGATTCAAACATCAAGTTAAAACCCAAAACCAACTCCAACCTCAGATTTTTGAGATAATTGTAAAGTATCAGTCTCGAATTCGAAAAAAACCTAAAACCAGTCCAATTCAATGTATCAAACTATAACTCAAGCCAAAATCTCAGTTTGTATCAGTATCAATTCAGGTTACAAGTCGAATCTAAATCATCATGTGTCACGACCCGCATCCGCTTTTCGGACGCGAGCTCGTGAGCAAGCCAGCTACGTATCGAGCGGACTCCAGCCGGACTCGAATACGTAAACGCTGTCAAGGCTATGGTATAATGCCAAATCATGGCAATGCAATCTATATCTCAATCCACAACAAGAATATGAAACACGAATGAACAATTATGGGTCATGGTCTGCAGTCCATTATTATATTGTTCGATTAGACTCCAAGAATGATATGAGTCTATAAAATAAGCAGAATATATTATGGTACGGAATGTAAAGCACGAGAGGACAATAAAGAAATATCACAAGAAAATACCTGTATCATGCATCGCAATCCTCTACCCTCCCGCTCTGCTATCAAACTCCATGCAATCGCTAAACCTGAAGAGGTCATCAGGTCCTCAGAGGACATAGCAAGATACATATAAACATGCCTATCTAGCAGTTTAATCATGCATGATAACATAAACAGGATATAACAAGAAACGACCCTTAACATGGCAAGAGACTACGATCACACTGCTAACAAGTGACTAACGACACGTGGCTATTGACAGGGGACTATGAATTGGAATACAAGAACAACTACACGTAACTGAACTGCTGAATGAACAAGCAAACACGAGATCAATGGAATACCAAACCCTCGTCCCGAGTGGACTCGCGGGTTTGAACTAATCACTAACCCTCATCCCGAGTGTGGACTCTCTCGTTAGTACTAACCCTCGTCCCGAGTGTGGACTCTCTGGTTAGTTCACGGCAAGGCACCCTCGTCCCGAGTGTGGACTCTCTGGTGCAATTATAACATCCTCGTCCCGAGTGTGGACTCTCTGATGTAAATACCCTCGTCCCGAGTGGACTCTCTGGTGTAAGTCAAGTCAACACCCTCGTCCCGAGTGTGGACTCTCTGGTACAAGTTAAGTCAACACCCTCGTCCCGAGTGTGGACTCTCTGGTGCAAATAATCGACATCCTCGTCCCGAGTGTGGACACACGGATGTAAATAGATCAAGAAAAACACCCTCGTCCCGAGTGGACTCTCTGGTGCCAAAGAAACAATACCAATGATTTAGCAGTTCAATTACACGTACTCGTTCTATGACACGACTCAAGCAAGGTACTGGTGAGATAAGGTACAACTCAGTCAAGTCCAGTATAACTACACTATCAAGTCAAGCATGACCATAAACTGGTGAACACGGTATGTAGAAACTAGATAAAGCAAGTAGACAAGAAAGCTAATGAATCATGTAAAATCTATAACAAATATAGTTTCTATGATAATACACTAATAATATGAAAACTATAAACATGAAATTAAACTGTAGAGGGAGGTAAGGTATCTTACCTGTGGTCCTTGCACAAACCGTAGTCACAAGTCGAGGATGAGGGGATGCCAATCTAGGAGCTGTCAACCTATAACACATATCGCACCATGAACCGTGCACGAAAACTATAAATCAATTCTAATGTTCGAGTTCTAAATTCATGGAATAGTGGCTAGTTGGGTTACTAATCTAATAATAATTAATTCTGGAATAATTCACTTAAAAATCTAATTTAACCTAATAATAATCTGAATATAATCTAAACGTGCAAGTTTGACCTTCAAAAGTCGTGTTTCTAATTTTGGGAACCATGACACGCAAATCAAGGCATGCCGTTGATTATTTAGTCAAACGCTGTGAACTATAGATTTTGAAAGTACACCTTGCTAGATTTTAGTGCCACGAGTGTGCTGGAATCAATCGTGCCGCAAAATCACGCTTTGGTCAAAAGATATCGCCGTTATGGCTAATCGTGACTAAAACGGTGATCAACCAATCAATTCTAAGTTCAATAGAATAACTAACATAATAGATGAACAAAATAATTTCTGGAAAAAATATATTTATAGAGCTCTGTGTTAGCTTTCTGAAACTTCAAACGGTTCGTGATTTCGATTTCTGGTTCTCCCGGAATCTCGAAAACACCAAAACGTGTCAAGTTTCGGACAACCGACACTCTACGAATTTTCCAGAAATTTAGGAATAATATATACGAAAATAAATTACATATTCAAAAATCTTACCTCGATACGAATCGAACAAAAAAAAACGGCGCACGAAAAGCACGTCGGAGTTGGCGGGAATCGCTTCGGGAAGTCGAGATCTCTACTAGAACTCTCTCTCAAAAAGGCGGCTGAAATTTTATTAGGGTTCTGAATATAATAGTATATATATAGGAGAGAGAGAGAGAGAGGCGGTTCAGCCTGCGCGCCGACAGGTGGGCCCCCCTGGTTGAATTATTGGGTAATTAATTATTTAATTCAGAAAATCATTTAAAAATCATTTTAAGTCCAAATAAATCAAAATGAATTGCAGAAAAATCCAGAAATTTTTTAAAATATTCTAAAAAATATTTCTAACCTCCTAGAACCTAAATAAAAATAACTTGTCTCAAAATAGTCCCAAATGACCTTATAGTAATTCATGAAAGTTAAAAAATAAATATATCTTTAATAAATAAATATCTAAAAATGTCTAAAAATTATAGGAAAATATAATATAACTATAGCATGCTTATAAATCCTATCTAGAGATCTTGTGACCACAAGATGGTCATAAATCACCTGTGGGCTTAGTCACAACTCCTATGATCATAGAAAAATTAAATATAAACTAATCAAATAAAAAATAAAAAATATATCACAAAATTTTGGGAAAAGAAGTTACATCATGAGAACCCATTTGGAAGCAAAACCCAAACCAAGGTAAATATATGAACTCATTTGGAAACACATTATGTATCAGAAAAATCCATTCTTCGAACCCAAAATCCATTAAAAACCAAATCAGGGTGATCAGAGTGTTCCCAACATGTGAACGTGTCAGGGGGGTGTTCATGTCCAAACAAGTGGACACGAACGTGTCCAAATAATGAAAACACTCACAGACACGAATACTGCACAAAACAGTCTCGTACGGAGGTGCAGAGTGCCCCAAGACACGACACACGACACATCAAACCTCGTGCTCATGTCTAGGCGTTCGCCAGGTATAGGGCTTCGTGTCCAGGGGCCTGACACAGGACCACGACATGTCGTGTCGTGATACGAGTGCCGTATCAGTGAGTGTCTGTGTGCTTGTGTGCGTGTGTGTAAAATCAGTGCGGGTGGATTTTCTTCCAATCTACTCGATGAAAGTCTATGAAACTTTGTCAGTGTAGTGTCAGACATGTGCCCTAGGTATCCACCAAGTTTTGTGTCAGACCGTGTTGTGTCGTGTCCTCTACAGTGCCCGAGAAGCAGGAGACAGCACGAGCCTCGTGCAGTGTCTCATACAGCGTGTCCGCGGCCATTTTTGACACAAAATGATACTAATTCATGTTCAGTCCTAGGGGGAATGAAAACACACATATAGATCTATATTTTTGTAAAATTAGTTTTTGAAAACAGCAAGAAAAATCCCTCTTGGACATTTCATCAAACACCTAAGCAATGACACTGATATGTGTCCGATACGGACACCAAATCAACACGAATTTCCACCAAACTTCACCTACAACTAGGGGACACCTAGATGGATGCATCTATGGAATTAAATCAAGATTTTAGGATGATTTGTAGGGATTTACCTATAGGGATCCAATCTCCAAGAAAAAGCCCCAAATAGTGAAGTCTTCTTCCTCAAGCTATGTCCCAATGAGCTCCCCTCCTTACAAGCTAGCCTCCTTCTTCTTCTACTCCAGATTTGGATTCCAATGCAAAAGATTAGGATCAATTTAGTGGAGGAATGGAGAGATTTGATGAAAGGGGGAAGAAATTAGGGTTTCCTACAAGAGAGTGTTCTAAAATAGGCAAGTAGTTATGAAGAGAGACTTTATAGGCTGAAATTAGGTTTAATTTGGGCTGTTGTGGCTGTCCTAATTAAGAGCTAGGGTTAGGGTCTATCAATGTGGGCTTTGGGCCAAGATTGTTAACTAGCTAGTTCAACTCCTTAACCAAAAGTCTAATGCACTAAACTCTCTCAATCCTCTCATGAACCCTAGCCACACTCAAGTCAATTAAGACTAACTTAAGTCACATTAGGATCCCACACCATGCTATCTAAGTTACCCAAGCCAAAATCAACTCTAGGTTAGTCTCTTAAGTCACAACTAGCAAAAGTCTAAAATAGCAATCACCAATCAAATAATTATAAAATAAATCAAAATACTTCATAATGACCAAAATATCCCTAGGCAAAAATGACAGACAAAACATCCTAATCACATGGTTAGGCTCTAGGTCAAGTAGTCTCTAGGGTTTCACTAGCAAAATATCAAAATCACAAGTCATAGAATTAAATAGTTTTAAAATGATTAAAAATCACCAAAAAATCATAACATGATTTAAATACCATTAATAAATAATTAAAATTTAAAAATTTAAAATTTATCCTCATTTAGAAAACTGGGTGTTACACATTTTGGGAATTTGAGTTCAGCAACAGCTAACCCCTCCCCCCCCCCCCCCCCCCCCTTCGATTTTGAAAAGATTAGGAAAATAACATACTTTATTTTACTATTATGAATTGTTAAGAAATATATGAGAAGCTCAGCTTTGACCCCTTTTATTTCTCTGATTATTTGGGTACACTAGTGTGACTTTTCCCTTCAATTATTTTTTCCTACTAAGTTATTAGGATGAATTAATAGGTTGTTATTTTTATTATTGATATTATTATGTTAAGTTGTTTTGGACTGTCTTAATTTTGGGTTTGAACCCACTTCCATTACCAAATTTAATTCAATTATGGACTGAGCTTGGGTTTTAAGCCAAATATTCAAATAAATAATGGTTTTTCAAATTAGGCTTTTCATATATATATTAGATTTGGTTTTAATGAATAATTTTATTGGGCCTTAAGCCCACTAAAAGTTTTATTAGGTTATATGGTTAATTGGATTATTGGTTTTAAGCTTGAATAGGCCTTAAGCCATATGTTTACATATTTGTATAATATTTAATATGATACTAATGATACTAGTATCATATTGGACCCCCATTTAGGTATATTGACTCATTGGCTTAGAAAACGGAGCTTCTATCTCATTTTTTAATAGAAGGATGGGTCTCCCCGGGGGTACCCCCGGGTCCGCCCCTTTGGATTTGATTATCTTTGATCATGTCCAAACCATCGTTCCTTGATCGTGCCTAAACTATTGACTAAACTCAAAATAGTGTTTTGATTTCCCTGCCAGCCTTAATTTCGAGGACGAAAATTTTTTAAGGAGGGTAGATTTGTAACCTCCGTTAACGAAAATCTGGATTTGTTGAATATTTTTAAAAATTTTATTTCTTTTAAAAAATTTGTAAATCTTTGAAAATCATGAAATTCTAATACCGAGAAAATATTTTCGATCATAATTTGTTATCGATATTTTGTTGGACTGTTGGTTTTGTAAAAACGATTTTTTACGAGATTATATTCTACTTGAATCTCTTATTCATTTTCTTAAAATCTATAACTTATAAATATATATATATATATATATATATATATATATATATATATATATATATATATATATTTTATATAGAGGAATTGTTTGTAAGTTATGGTTTGTAAATAAAAATATTTTATTACTAAAGGTTTTCGATAATTGTAGGCTATTCAATTTTTTCTCGCATCGGGCTGAGACTATCCTGGTCCTAGTTCTAGCCTACCAAGATAAGACTTGGATTGTGGGCTAGGTTTTGGTTTTAACTAATATTTTAGTAGCTAAATCGTAGATAGCTAATAACTAAATTAACTAGTTGTTAATATTTATAACTAGCTAAAGATTAATTAGTATTAATTAACTAATTATTAAATAGATAACAATAATGTTAGTAGTTAGCAATTAGTGTTAGTGTTAGTGTTCCACTATTCATTTTTCTAAGAGCATCTCCAACCCTATTGTGAGTTTAGAAAAAATGGTTGCCACATAGGAATGACAAACTTTCATTCCAAAAATTCTTCTCCAATGCAAATGTAGAATAAAACATGAAGTTGACATGGCAATGACATGGCAAGAAGAATGTGAAGTTGGTTGTCTAGATCTAGACAATGCACTTCACAATGACTTTGTCTCCACATCATCAATTATGATTAGAAATATTAATAAAAAAGTTGAAGAAGTGGAGGAGTTGCCTTGGAAGTTGGAAAAAATACTTTTTATTGTCTCCTCAATACTTTTGCATTGGAGAGAGTTTTTCTATCTCATTGTCTTTTGAGATATAATTTTGCCACATAAACAAGACATTGTCTTGTGGCTCATGCCACATAGGAGCCAACTAAGACTCACAACACTTAACAAGACAATAGGGTTGGAGATGCTCTAATTCTATTACATTTTACATATTGCCTTTAGGGCTCGTTTGGATCAAGTTTTTGTATTCCTAGGAATAGGTTTTCAATTCATTTTCCATGGGAAAGGAATTCAACATTCCCATACCCATGTTTGGTTAGGTTGGGAATAGGTAGTTCAATTTTAAAAAAATTTCATCTCCATGTTTGGTTTACAAAGGGTAATTTATTTAGTTTTCCTTTAATACCCTTTCATTAATTTCATGATGATTTACATGTTTGGAATAGAAGTTGAAATTTTGAAAATAAAAAAAGGGTATAACCGTCCAAACAAAATAGCCAAACATCATTCCTAGGAAAGCAAATCTATTCCCAAGGGGGGGCTTGCGAATAACTTTTCCAAGTCAATGGGAATAGCTTTCCCCCCTAAGCCCCTCCTATTCCCTCCTCATTCCCAATCCTAAACATACCAAACATGGATAAGGAATTCAAAATCCATTCCCAAGCTACAAAAACTTGAACCAAACGCCCCTTAGGGTTTCCCTTCCTACCCTACAAATAGCACACTTCCCAAAAATATTACATCATATCAATATTCCTAAACCCTAAATTTTCTACTGTAGCCGCTACACACCTATTGTTCATGCCTCCTCCCAACCATCTCCCATCATCTATCCACCACCACTGACTCCCGATTCTGACCACTCCAGCCTACACCACCTACATTGCCAATACCAAACTCCCGTCACCATTCCGCCGACCATTTCCTCCGCCTAACCCCAAGTCGCCACCGCCTCAACAGCAACCACCACACCAGTATACATCACCCCCATCATCGTATCTTCGAGCCCGACAACCGCTCGCACCCCATCGTCACGGCCACAACATTCACCATAACCACCACCTAATCCTCCATCCCACCACCACGGTAACACCCGCCGCCAGTGCCAACACCCCGGCCAACTCCATCAGCACCATCACCATCAGTGAGAGAGAGAGACAAAAAGAGATGGTGACAGACCCTCACCTAACCGTCGTCTTGCCAAGCCTGGCGCTTGAATCCCCGACCGGTCGAGCTCCCGATGCGCCAACCGTCGTGCCGACCCTGTCAGATCTAGCGCCCCTCGCATCGAGCCTCTCCTGGCGAGCCCAACGTCGAGCCACTACCGCCGCTCGGTCTTGCGCTGCGAGTGTTGCTGTCGCGTCGGCGCTGGAGGCTGCCGCCTGCTCTGCCTGGCGATCGCCAGATCCGTCGTCGGGTTAGAGAGATATGTGTCGCTCGCCTCCTTGCACTGGTCCTACACCGCTTCGTGGTCGGGTGAGCTTCCGACCATCTTCCTCTCACTCTCCCGTTCTTCCCTTTTCCCTCTCTTTAAATTTCTCTTTTGGAAATTTGGGAATGAATGTTGAATGAAAGAGCAGCACAACCCTCTCTTCATTTATTCAATTTGGGAATTTGAGTTCAGCAACAGCTGAACCCCCCGTTCGATTTTGAATAGATTAGGAAAATAACATACTTTGTTTTACTATTATGAATTGTTAAGAAATGGATGAGAAGCTCAGCTTTGACCCCTTTTATTTGGTTTTTTTTAGCGGCACCACCACTTCTACTAGGGAGCAGCCCGAATTTTTTTAAAAAAATTACAAGTTTGTCATAGGTTTTTGTTACTAGGGGCAGCCCATAATTCACTATAAAAGTCGAACTTGTTTTATTTCTTCTCTCTTTCTTCCTCTATTACTTCTCTTCCTCCACTCTTTTTTTCTCCTCCTCATAGAAACCTAGAATTAACCTAACCTAGGTAAAATTGTTCCCCCACCTAAATTTGTTAAAGATTTTTGGTGAAATATCTAGTAATAGTGTCAATCACTTCTCCCATTTATTTGTAAGTCGTCGAATTTATTTTTGTGTAATATTTTAACCTAAATTTTACATATAAAAGTTAAATTTTGTGTTTAATGTAGAAAGAAATAGAAAATGGAACAACCCGGACCATCAAATGCTGAAAACTTCCTCCCACAACGTCCGAAGAACACTTTGATGCATCGGAAGCCCTCGTGGTAACTACACTTTAACTTTATTTCGGATGAAAAATCGGACTTTGACACAGAGGACTGCCACTTCTCTGGCAGTCCCTCTCATGGATTTGGACTGCCAGGGATGTGGCAGTCCTATATATGTGAGGGACTGCCACATCTCTGGCAGTCCTATATATGTGAGGGACTGCCACATCTCTGACAGTCCTTTTTAATTTCATATGCTTACATTTTGGCTTTATGTAGTTGTTTAGTTTTAACTTTTAACTTCTATTGTATGAGTTGCGATCTTTCGATGTTGCGGTACATGCTCCAATTGCAATCGATGTAGGACATTTATTTTGGACCGATCTTTCGTTTCAATCAAGCGACGGTGCGGTACAATGGTGTCGAGAAGTTGGACGGGAGACTTACCTGCTGACCACTGTGACGTCGAAATCGACTGAGTATCAATGTGTTATATGGAGGACCACTTTTGTATACATTTTGGCATTTTTGTTATAGAGGACCACTTTTGTATACATTAAACTATGAAATATGAAGTCCAATATATGTTTCTTACTTTTATCCATGTGTTATATGTGTTTTATGTGCTTATCTGGGTGTTATACATGTGTGTTTTGTGTGTTTGGCTGAGTATTATACATGTTTTACATGTGTGCTAAAAACTATCAGAGGACTGCCACAACCAGGGCAGTCCTTCACATGTGTTGGACTGCCCAAGGTTTGGCAATCCTAGCTGAAATGTTCTATGATCTAGATCACAGAATATTTCAGCTAGGACTGCCACACCCAGGGCAGTCCTTCACATGTGTTGGACTGCCCTGGGTGTGGCAGTCCTAGATATAATGTTCTGTGATCTATATCACAGAACATTTCAGCTAGGACTGCCACACCCAGGGCAGTCCTTCACATGTATTGAAATTGTGAAGACCTCCACGATTGCCTAAAATAAATTAATTTAATAAGGCATTATTCCGAAAGTACATATATACATATACATTTTCAAATGTTTATTAATTCACTACTATATATTAAATATGAAATTCTGGACTTTATAGATTGTATGCTTTAGTACCAACTACATTAATTACAACATCATTATTTATGCCTTGAATCAACTAAGTAGTAATTAATTTATACTATGGGATCTTATGTACAAATTGGTGATACATAAAGGTGTTAATGTGATATAGCTGTATATAAATCTTTTTGTTATAGAAAAGAGAGATAGTAGGTTTATTTGAAAATTTTATTTAATGAAGGGTCTATATACAACAATCTATTCCAATTTTTTTTTTTTTTTTTTTTTTTTTTTTTTTTTTTTTTATTCCAATTTATATGTTACTGGACATATAATCTGGCATGGTGAAGCATATGGACACGTGATAGTATTTAAGTGCACATGGCTACATATGACTTAGCTAGAATTATGTTGTCTGTGTTGTAACTCATATGTCTCTACACATTCATATTCTTGTAACCTACATGACCTTTGGCCCTTCGTTTCTTCATAACCCCCAACCTCTCTTCCTATATAAAGAGAGGTTGGAATAGCTTGTAAAGGTGCACTTGTAGTTTATAATATACTTCGTCATATCTCCGTGTGTTAGAGTTTTTGCCTTACGACACGTTATCAGCACTTTGCTCGTGCAACGCCGGAGACCCGACGTACCATTGGTTTTTTTACCTCCTTCCACCGTACGGTAAGAAAGGTAAATTTTTAACAACATATTCTATGGTTTTCTTAGGACAAGAGCATGCATATGAAAATTATAGAAGTTGATAGACTAGCATTGTTGTCGTAAACAGAATGGTGGTGACAACTGAACCTAATTTTTTTTTATGATTCTCCTTAAGTAAGGCACTGTGTATTATTTAAGTTTCTGACTACATTAATTCAGATTTAGCTGAACCAGTACAACAACAATTAATATTATTTTTCAGATGAAATCTAGAAAAGGCCTCCACAAAGTACTCCTATCTATGCTACCATCAAGCTAATTATATGTTACTATTATTGCAAAATAGTAGACTTGGAAATAACATTATATTGATACCTAATATGTTCATATAAACAGTCAACTTAGTGCACGTCTTTGAAGATCATTTAACTGTATTTGTCTAAGTTACCTCAAACATAAAGGGTTAATTGCAGTTAATCTTGAGCTTGTATATAGGCATGTGCTATTTCATTTCTATTTTACTAGTGCTAACTTATGTCAACTAAACAATAATAATTTTTATTATAGCAAAGAACAATAAGCCAATCGATACTAGATTGCTAATATGTTCCTGTGTGGTTATGTATGAACAGATACTTCCATATAACAGTGCATTCATGAACTAAGCAACAATTGACTATTATTAAACCATATGTGGATATTTGCAGTAATCTTATATATATTTTTTCTAAGATTAAGCATCCCTAGTTTTATAAACTACCCATATACGTTTTTCCCATTATTTGCAGTATTTTTTTATGTGTAACAATTTCTCAAGCTGCTTATTGAATGGTTTCTAGTCTCTTAAAAAAAAGGAAAAAGTATAAGTGCATATTGCTGCTCATATGTATTTGTGTAATCATTGTAACAGATGAATAATAAAATTGTATTTTTTTTGTCGTTATTTTTTGGGCGTCGCTTCATTAGACGTCGGAAAAATAGTTGACATTTTTTTGTGCCGCTTGCTTAGGCACCAATTCTTTTGTGTGTTGTTGCCTACTTATGTTGTTCATTTTTTTTAGCGTAATGGCGTGAAAATTGAAAAATTGTCTTGGCTACATAAACAAATTCTGGCACCGCCAAATTTGGGCCTCCAAAAATAACCTTTTTGGCTAATAATTTTTCAAAGGCAACGCTCATTTTGAGCACGCACTAAATTTTCACATATTTTGCACAGTTCGCAAATAGTGTGAATTTCTTGAAAAATCTTATTTATTCTTACATTTGAAAAAAAAATTACGAAGTCTCTCCGAATAAGCTCACCTATTTGGATATGATGTCAGAAAGAACTTGGGGCTTGGTTCTTAAGAGGTCCTCGGTGACCCTCCTCCCTCATTTTCCCGCCTGGTCATATTCACGTAGAGCTACTGAAAGGGGTTGACCGAATATTTTTTTTTTTTGCTCAAATTGTATTTATAATTATGCATTTTTACAAGAAACTAATTGAACTCTCTATATCGGCCCGTCGATCGATTTAAGAAAAAGTTTTAAAACAAAATTTGTTTTTTGAAAACCGTTGGTTTTTATTTACGATTGTTTGTTGTTGCTTATACAAACCAAATCCATATAAACCTGTCGTTTTATATGTTGACTAATCAAGATTTTTTCTCCTGTTGTAGAAAAATGTCGATCAAGATTGATTTTCCCATCCTTGAAGCCTCTGGCAAGAACTACTTGGACGGGACACAAGACATCCAGAACCATCTAGATGCGCAGGGCCTCTTGGACGTCATCTATAACGAGGAAGAGCATGAAGTGGAAGTCACTCGCTCAATGAACGCCAAAGCGATGATTCTATTCCGCAGGCATTTATCTGACGCCATGAAGGCGGAGTTCATTGAAATCTCCTCGCCGAAGACGCTATGGGACTCTCTGAAAGAGCGCTTCGACCACCAGAAGACCATATGGCTACCTGAAGCACGCCATGACTGGTTGAACCTGCGCTTCCAAGACTTCAAAAGTGTAACTGATTACAACAATGAAGTCTGCAGGATTCGATCACTTCTCCAATACTGCGGTGAGATATTAACCAACAGTGATCTATTGGAGAAAACATACACCACATTTCCTTCCACTGACAACTTGCTCCAAAAGCAATACCGTCAGTCTAAGTTCACCAAGTTTTTCGAGCTCATCACCCAGCTTTAACTAGACGAGAAGAACAGTCTCATTTTAATGAGAAACAACAATTCTCGTCCTGCTGAAACAAAGGCAATTCCAATGCCTAATGCAAACGCTCTCCGTGGACCAAATCTACGGTGGAAACGAGACAAGGGCCAGTCGTCCCAGCCAAGGAACAGAGGCGAGTTTAAGTCTCGTCACCCAAAGCGAGGTTCTAACAAGAACCAAGGACCTTTGACTCCTAGGCAATCTCATGGTAAGAACCAACGGGCCAGTCGTCCCAAAGCGAGAGTGGAAGGCCAAGCGCCTACTCTCCGCTACAAATGTGGTGCTTATGGTCATATACAACGGACTTGCAGGGTGACCCCCCAAGAAGTTTATAACTATCACAAGGGGCGCCGGGCTGAAGCAAATCTGGTCAACGAGTGCAAAAATCTAAATCTTGAGACCCCCGATTTTGTAGCAAAAATGGAAGAATGAATCTCCATTATCTATCTATATTTGATTTAAGTCATGAAACTTTTGGTGGTTTGTATTTTCTGTTTTCTCGATAAATTAAAGTTTTATTTCGAGCACTTTCCTCAAACGTGTGACAAACTTTAATTTTTTTTACTTATAGGCATGGACCACGGGGCAGTAGATTGTCTGGTTGATAGTGGAACGACTCACACTATCTTGAGAGATAAATCATACTTTATCTCCTATACGCCTAAAGTAACCTCAGTGAGAACCATTTCGGGACCCTCAACCCTTGTTCAAGGTTTTGGCAAAGCCTATTTTTTGTTGTCCAATGGTACTCCCGTTGAAGTATCAAAGGCCTTATATCCTCCAAGGTCCAGTCGTACCTTACTGAGTTTTAAGGATATTCGAGAAAATGGATTTCATGTTGAAACTGCTCGAGAACATGGCTTCGAGTATCTTTTCATTACCTCCACTCAGTACGGCCAAAAGCGTATCTTGGAGAAGTTGAAATGTCTTTCAAGTGGTTTGTATCTCACTATGATACAACACATCGAGAGTAATCTCATCATTCGCCGAGCGCCAGTTGATGAGAGGACTTTTATGCTATGGCATGACCGGCAGGGTCATCCGGATCAAAATACGATGCTTCGTACTATGAATGCATCACATGGGCATCCTCTTGGAGGAAAGAATTTTGTTATAAATCCGAAAAGCCTATGCCAAGCTTGCTCAATTGGGAAGACGAATCTCAAGCCACTCCATGTGAAACCTACGAGATTAGTTTCTCAATTCCTTGAGAGAATTCATGGAGATATTTGTGGACCAATCCAACCAACATGCGGACCATTTAAATACTTCATGGTTTTGGTTGATGCATCGACTGGATGGTCACATGTAGTGTTGTTGTCCACCCGAAATGCAGCGTTTCCTAAACTCCTCACCCAGATCATTAAGTTAAGGGCTCACCATCCGGATTATCCGATAAAGTCTATTAGACTTGATAATGCCGCGGAGTTTACATCGAAGACTTTCGATGATTATTGCATGACTTTGGGAATAAATCTTGAACACCCTGTTGCGTATGTTCATACCCAAAATGGCCTAGCGGAAGCTTTCATAAAGCGACTGCAAGTGATAGCGCGGACCTTGGTTATGCGCACCAAACTCCCACTATCTGCATGGGGCTACGCAATTTTGCACACTGTAAATTTGGTCCGTCTGAGGCCCATGGCCACCAAACCACTTTCCGCATACCAGCTGATTACTGGATGTGAGCCTGACATCTCACATTTACGCGTGTTTGGGTGCCTAGTCAATGTTCCAATTGAGCCGATAAGGCGTTCAAAATTTGGACCTCAAAAGCGACGGGGAATATATGTCGGTTATAACTCCTCGTCCATCATTCACTATTTAGAGCCCTTGACAGGCGATCTCATTACCGCGAGACACACGAATTGTGACTTTGATGAGGCAATCTTCCCGTCGTTAGGGGGAGAAATGCACGATAACGTTGACGAGGAACGACGTGAATTAGCATGGAATGTGCCCGCTTTTGTTCATCATGATCCCCCCTCTGCACATAGTGATAAGGAAGTGCAGAGGATTCTAGGTCTGCAAGATATTGCAAATCAAATGCCAGATGCATTTAGCGACCTAGCAAAAGTCACGAGATCAATTATACCTGCTGCAAATGTGTCTGCAAGGATAGACGTCCCTGAGAGACGCCATGTTCCAGTGAAACATGTTGCTCCGATCGAACCCGTCGAGCAAAGGACGTTGCCATCGGCCGTCCAGTCTGCCGCTATTCCCAAGAAGAAGGAAAGACCAGTTGGTTCCAAAGATGTTCTGTCCCGGAAGCGGAGAAATCTTGTTAAAAGTGTTTTGCCACATGAGATCATTCCAGATGAAACGCCTATTCCTAATCATGCCGATAACCTCGAAATATCCGTCTAGTATGCTAGCTTAGACGATATTTTGAAGCGAAACAAAACTGTCATCGATAATGTGTTCATATACTCAGTGGCCACTGACATTATGAACAATGATGACATAGAACCTCGTAGTGTTGCCGAGTGTCAACGGCAAACGGACTGGTCACAATGGAAACAAGCAATCCAGGCTGAACTAGACTCCTTAGCGAAAAGAAGCGTGTTTGGACCTGTTGCTCCAACACCACCCAATGTTAAACCAGTTGGTCACAAATAGATTTTCCTAAGGAAGCATAATGAGAGAAATGAGATTGTGCGATACAAGGCTCGCCTTGTGGCACAAGGCTTCTCACAACGCCCTGGAATTGATTACGAGGAGACGTATTCTCCCGTAATGGACGTCATAACGTTTCGCTACTTAATCAGTTTAGTAGTTTTCGAAAAACTGAATATACAGCTCATGGATGTGGTCACAGCCTATCTATACGGGGATCTGGACACAGAGATATACATGAGAGTCCCTGAAGGACTAAAGATGCCTGAATCAAGTAGTTCTCGACCACGGAACGCGTTCTCGATTAGACTGAGGCGTTCGCTATATGGATTGAAACAATCCGGGCGAATGTGGTATAACCGCCTAAGCGAATACTTGATCGGTTTGGGATACGTTAATAACGAACTTTGCCTATGCGTGTTCATAAAGAAATCCACTTCAGGATACGCAATCATCGTGGTCTATGTAGATAACATGAATCTCATAGGAACCGAAAAAGACTTGTGAGAAACTGCTGATATCCTGAAGAGGGAATTTGAGATGAAGGATCTTGAGAAGACACGGTTTTGTCTCGGCCTGCAGATCGAGCACCGTAAAGATGGAATTCTTGTCCATCAAGCGAACTACACCCAAAAGGTGTTGAGACGCTTTAGTCATTTTGACGTTAAGCCGTCCGCTACTCCCATGATCGTCCGCTCTCTAGACATTACTAAGGATCCATTCCGTCCAAAGGAGGACGACGAAGAGATATTGAGTCCTGAGTGCTCTTATCTGGGTGCAATAGGCGCTTTATTGTACTTGGCCCAATGTACTAGACCAGATATCTCGTTTGCTGTGAATTCTCTAGCTCAACATAGCACCGCGCCAACACGCCGCCATTGTAATGGCATAAAAGACATTTTTCGCTACCTTAAGGGTACTACGGACTTGGACTTGTTCTATCCCTATGCGGTTTTGAATGAGTCCAACGCTCTTGGCACTCGAAGCAACGCGACCCTTGTTGGCTACGCCGATGCGGGATACTTATCTGATCCGCACAAGGGGCGTTCCCAATCTGGTTACGTCTTTACCATTGGAAACACGGCGATTTCTTGGAGGTCTCGCAAACAGACCTTAGTGGCTACTTCAACGAACCACTCTGAGCTACTCGTGCTCTATGAGGCGACTAGAGAGTGTGTATGGCTTCGAGCTGTTATTGGCCATATTCGAAGTACATGTGATCTTCCATATGACCCAGATGAACCTGTTGTCATCTATGAGGACAATATCGCTGTTATTGATCAAGCGAAACATGGTTACATCAAAGGGGATGCTACCAAGCACATATCACCCAAGTTGTTCTTTACACATGAACAAAAAGCGCTTCAGAAGATTGAAGTGCAACACATTGAATCGGAGAATAACCGTGCAGACTTGTTCACCAAGTCACTGCCGAAACACTCGTTCCTGAAACATGTCAGAGCGATTGGACTTAGAAAACTTTCAGAGCTAGCCTAAGTGAAACATGTTTCCTACACCCTGTTGTGTGCATGTGAGGGGGAGCGCCCCAACGAGCGCCTCCAAACGCCCTGTTGTGCGTATATCCTGCGCCCTGTCGAGTGCGAGTGAAAAAGGGAGCATCCTGATGTATGCTTGTGTACTCTTTTTTCCTTAGACCAAGTTTTTTTCCCATTGGGTTTTCCTTGGCAAGGTTTTTAACGAGACACATTTCAAATCTCTTATTCACTAAGGACTATTGTGATCAGGGGGAGTATCCAGTGTATACTTCTAATCCATCGTGTACTCTTTTGTCCTTCGATCAGCGGTTTTTTTCCACTGGATTTTTCCTGACAAGGTTTTTGACGAGGCACCTTTGCAATGGTTAGTTTACCTCCATCACACTGACCTGTGTGTACTCTTTTGTCCTTCGACCAAAGTTTTTTTTCCACTAGATTTTCTTTGGCAAGGTTTTGACGAGGCACAAGTAGATGGTCAAACTTGAAGATGCAAGCTACAGACAGACGAAGAAACTCAGAGATGTTTACAAGCAGAATTTTTGGAGAGCCAAGGGGGAGTGTTGTAACTCATATGTCTCTACACATTCATATTCTTGTAACCTACATGACCTTTGGCCCTTCGTTTCTTCATAACCCCCAACCTCTCTCCCTATATAAAGAGAGGTTGGAATAGCTTCTAAAGGTGCACTTGTAGTTTATAATATGCTTCGTCATATCTCCGTGTGTTAGAGTTTTTGCCTTACGACAGTTTGCTTCTTCTTCTACCTCTAAAATAAAGTTTTAGTCACAAAGGAACACTTATATAAATCTAAGCAACTGTACCTCTTCTACTTTCCATATGTAAGTTTTGTATCTATACATATTAATATGTGTCAGCTTATCCATTTTAATACCATTAAATAATATGGTATATTTGATACCACTTTATTTCCATCAACTAATGAATGCTTGGAGAAGTCTGCTTCGCTCTCTGATAGATGGAGATAATCAACTCCTTCATCTCATGTTGGTCCTTCTTCCTCCTTCTTCCCCCATCCCTCATTTTACTTTAATGTTTTCATCAGGTACTTCTGTTTTGGCATCTTCCTCCCTATTTCCATTCTCAGTTATGGACAATTCCCCATCCTCCTATGAGGATACTCTTTCCAAACTTTTTTCTTTACTTTCATCAACATTCTTAGACTCCGACAAGACTACCAAGCATTCTTCTAGCAATCCACAGGCAGACTGACATCTTTATCTTTTCTTCAAAATCTTATCTCATAAATGCTATCCAGCCCATATTATCTCCACTACAATACCAAAAATTTGGAAATGCAAAGACACTGTCAAGGTTTCAAAGTATCACAATGGATCGTTCTCGACAAAATTCAGAAGCTTTGGCCGATCTGGAGTATGTTGCTGCTAATGGACCATGGAAAATCAACAACCACCTGCTGATCCTTGAAAGATGTCATCCTAACAAACCTCCAAGTGCTTACAAATTCACTGAGAGTGAATTTTTGGTTCAGCTTCATGGGCTACCAGTTAATCTGCTCACCATCGACTTTGTTTCCTCCATTGCAACACGAATAGGTACTATTCATCCTCCATCTACTGAACTAGCTTGCAAATGGATAGCCATTTCTTGTATTATTCCTCATGTCCTTAATGACATGAACTCTGTTTCTTAATGACATTACCAGTGATGTTTCAAAAAAAAATGAATGCTTGGAGAGAGAGTTTTCACTTCTCTCCATAAACTCTCTCAGCATGCAAAACATAACTCAACATATTCAAGTGGAGTGGGTCCTTCATTGTAGCTGTTAAATGTCCATAAAACTATAGAAGCCTACATATAAATTAGGCTATTTAATGATCACCTACAGGTCCTTTTGGCATCAAACTCTAATTGTTTGTTATATATAAAGAAAGGAAGGGAACATAGATAGAGAAAGCAAAAGAAAATATAGACTGCCAACTATATACAAATCAAATGGTGGTTACTCTAGTGCCTCTTATTGATGCTGCCTATTTTTCCTTCCCTGGTGGCTGTGTCATCTCTAGTCCACACGTGAACGGCATTATAGGCTACTGCTTATTCTTCTTCTTCTTCTTCCTATATATGTTACAATTTGGTTGTACATATAGAAAATGAAGCAAGAGATCACACGCTTACCTATATATGCTGAAGAAAACTTGTAGGGCACATAGACTTGCCAAAGAGGCGGGGTGACATAACACTGGTGACGAACGGCCACGCTTCGATCGAATTCTATGATCAAGCGCTGACAGTACGAGAGGTTTGATGCAGCACTATGAATATTTGTCGGCACAGCTCGGAGGACTCGGAGATTTGAGTTGCCACTTGACGAATGGTGCGCGGCTCGAGTAAGGCTCACAACAGACTGAATCGAACTCTGTCCTGAGGGGTCCCAACACGCGAGAGGCTACTCGCACAAACACATTTGGACGGCACAACGGGTTGCAGGATGCCTCGACGTGTGAAGGAGGAAAGCCGGGTGGTGTGTTCTGATGGTCGGGGGTACCGAGGAGGTCTCACGGGAGAAGGTCGGCTAGGTTTGGAGGCAGGGAATTTGTTAGGGTTTTTTTTGGGATTCCTTTGGTTATGTATATATATATATATATATAGGGAATTTCCCATGGGGTTGGTCGATTAGTATAGGCTTAGGTTTTCGGCCAGGGCTGGCTTAACTATAGGGGTTGGATTAATCGGCCCATAAGCCATTCAAGAGTTGGACAGTTACTAATGTGTGTATATATGTGCATGAATTCTCAAGGAAGCATGCTGCTTTTAATGGGAAGAGATTCTAGATTGATTCGAGTTGAGCAACAAGGATGGTATGCATGGAGGGATATAGATGAATAAGTGTAATATAGTTATCAAACTCGACATGGAAAAGGCGTACGACCGTCTGGACTAGCAATTCATGATATGGGTATTCAGGGCCTTTGGCTTCTCCGAACCATGGATTGACATCGTATTCAGATCCATCAACAATGCATGGTTTTCCACCGTCATCAATGGGCAGGCTGCGGGATATTTTCGATCCACTCGCGGGGTTAGACAGGAGGATCCCCTCTCATACACCATTTTCATCATTGCGGCAGAAGCTCTCAGCAGAAGCCTCAATAGCATGCCCAGAATGCCCGGCTTCAATCACTTCCACACCACTGCCGGTTGTCCTCTTATCACTCACCTGGCTTACGCTGATGATATCCTAATCTTCTCCTCTGGAGACAACGGATCGATCGAGGTCGTCTTGGATACGATCGCCAGATACACCACTTGCTCTGGATAGCACGTCAATAACAACAAGAGCGTCATCTACACCCATCACAAAGCTGACAGAACCTGCTCTACTCTGCTCTCCAATATGACCTCCTTCGGCACGGCATACCCACCCTTCATTTACCTTGGGTGCCCGCTGGTGTATGGTAAGTCCAACTCAGGGATATACGAGCACCTAGTAGACAAGATCCGCAAACTCATCGCTGGATGGCACAACGCAACCTTATTCCTGGGGGAAAAAACGATCCTCATCAAACACGTTCTATCGTCCATCCCGATGTACACCCTGGCCATTTGCTTCCCTCCCAAGAAAGTACTCCATTCTCTCGAATCCCCCTTCGCCAAGTTCTTCTGGGGACAAAACGATGGCAAGGACAAACACCACTGGGCCGGTTGGGAGACTATAGCCAAATCCACTGAAGAAGGAGGTCTGGATTTTAGTAGACTTGACCACATTGTGGACGCATGCTCCATGAAGTTGTGCTGGAAGTTGCGCACAGAGATCTCGATATAGACGAAGTTCATGAGAGCTAGGTACTCCAGATTTTTCCACCTGTCGGAGGCGGTCACTAACAACAGATCCTCGGCATCGTGGCACCGCATAATTCGGGGTCGCATCACTGCTGAACCTCTAATCCGTCTCCAGTTGGATGACGGTCGCTCTTCGGCCTGTTTGGAGCGATGGTTAGGAGAAGACACCATACACCCCAACATTCTAACTCCGCAGGGGTGTGCAATTATGGAATTGGAGGAAGGTCAGAGATTGGCTAGGCCAGCCAGTGGCTATCTATCTTCTTTGCTGCTAATCTGAGGGTTACCGACATGATCGACACTTGGAGATGGTCCCCTAACCCGTACGGGACATTCACTTTGGCTTCCGCCAGACAAGTGGCCAGAGGCAGCGGGGTGCCGGATATCGTTTATGCCAAGTTCTGGCAAGCCTGCATTTCCATCAAATGGCCTATCCTTATCTGGCGTGCACTCCGCCGGAAGCTTCCAACGGACGACCTCATCAGATCTATGGGATTCAGTCTCGCTTTATGATGCCACTGCTGCGAGGAGTAATCAACGGAATCAGCAGAGCACGTCCTTCTTTCGGGGGAGCTGGCCACAGGCATTTGGTCCAAGCTTCATAATAGACTTAGTCTGGTTCACCCGCCTGGGGGCTTCTACGATCTCCTGGCCAACTGGAGCCGTTCCCACGGACACCAGATCATAGTAGCCATCGATATTTGGGTCCTTTAGAAGAACAGGAACAAATTCAGATACGAAGGCCGCCAAATTCTCCTCCACAGTTGTACAGAGAGGTCATCAGACAAAGCATTAAATCTAGGAGACGCCGCTCGCACGTCCCCAACACGTTCTGGGAGGCCCTTGTTTAGGCCGTCCTCAGGATTCCATGCGTCTTCCCTGTCAGCGTTGCTCCATTCCGTCCCCTTTTTTGTGTGCGTCTCGCGCTTGTCGTTTTCCTTCCTTTTGTCGCGTTAGCGCGCTTACTTGTATAGGCTTCGGCATTTTACGCCTATTACTTCAATAAAGATCCGGGTTTCCTTAATATATATATATATATATATATATATATATATATATATATATATATATATATATATATATATATATATATATATATAACCAACTAGTATTTCAACTACATATAATATACCCGCCACATATAGTATCATGATAACATAAAATAATACTTTATACATAAAAATAATTATTTAAAATTCTAAAATAATAATGTAAATATTTTAAAAAATATCTACAATTAATACAACCATCATATATATACATATTTATAAAACAAGTAAATATATACATATTCTAGCTATTCTACATACACATGAATCATGCTATTAGATAAAAGTATTTGTATGGACTAAAAATATTAATTCTAAATTCTGAAATATTTCTTAAAATATTTAATAATATTTTTTAATTAACATATTTTTAGAAAAATATAATTTGATTATATATATATATATATATATATATATATATATATATATATATATATATATCAATTTATTGGCTTGATATGCCAACTTGTCAATAAAATCGAAACCAATAAATATAAAACAAATATATTTAAATTCTAACATAAATCTAAGTAATTTGAGAAATAGTAGGAATTGATGTCAAAATTACACAACAAGGATCACATACTATATATAGGTACTACTAGTCAACAACCATAAATAACACTTAACCATATATACCATCAATGCTACTATATTTGACACCATATTATTTTAGGAAATAATATTTAAATCCCCAAAATATATACTTTTATTTATGAAAAAACAAACACTAATTTATGAATATATTTTATATATAAATATTTTAAGAAAAACAAGTTCAACATAAACTAGTTCAAAAATCACACAACAATGCCATACGGGGTTCCAATTTGGAAAGCGAAACGACATAAAAATATAGAAGATATATATTCTAGAAATAATCAAAATAAGTTAGAGAAAATATGATTTTCCATATCAATTAATCAAATTTGAATCATCTTAAACTCTTGCGAAGTTTAGAGATCAAGTAGTCAGATTATGGTAGACTTTTCGGTGTCCAAGAACTAGTATCATGGAAACGATGTCATAAACATATGAAATACTTGAAAATATGAAGAAAAACATTACTAGATGATTAAAATTGATGCTAGAGACATTATCGATGATTTTTTCAATATCAAACAGGTTTAGAAGTCGTCGAAAAGATCCTTGCACCAAAATTGGTCAAATCTGGATCAACTTTAGTGCAATAGACGCCAAGGAAAAACCGAGTGGAACGATATGAGTTAGCAAATGGACGTCAAATTAGACACATAGGCTATATATTAGCTTTGGTTTTAGGATAAATAGATGAGAAAAAGTAGATGAAACCTATCGGAGAAAATGACCAACCTGCTGGTTCGCACAGAATTGTGCTGCTAGAATTGGCTGACTTGTAGAACTATTTTGGTGTATTATAAGGGGTTGTGGACATGTAAAGGTTTGATAGGATTATATAGGGTCCCGTTAGCTTCACAACGAATATCCATGGAGCGTCACACGAGGTCGAGAAGGGGTCGAAACTGCCGTTACGCCATAAGGTAGCTCCGACGGCCAAGGCTGAATGCATTTTTGGGATTTGCAAAGTGGGGAGTAGGGGTGGCTTTTTTAGAAGTTTAATATATAAGGTTTTGGACTCATATAATTTAGGATTAATATGGAGGAGGTTTGGATTGATTTGGTGGAAATTTGATCATCCAACCAACTAATATGGTAAGGTAGGTTAGTGGATTTCCATATTTGAAAATGTGGAAGTTTGAGTCAAAGATGCATGGATTTAATGCATGTGGGCTGCTATTAAATGTCCAAAATTTAACTAAATATGTCTCTAATTGATTTTGGCAATCCTAGGTAGGCTCCACTAAGTTGGGTTGACTAGGTTATGGTCTAAATAATTATTCGAATTGAATTGAACACCGAAAATGCTATAAATGGGTCTCATGTACCATTTAAAAATAAGTAGTACATAGGAACTCAATTGAGTGGGACATCATTGGCATGTGTGTAGTAGGCTCAAAGTAGGTCAAAATTATATATTGAGTCGCTTGGGTTGGATCGAAGTTGAGTTCCGAAATTAATTTGAAAAGTACGACAAGTTCTACGGTAGAGAGCAAATTGGCCTAAATTGACCCGAAAGTTGTGCGACAAAATTAGAAAATAAGAGAACACGTTTGAGTGGGACATGATATATCAAAATAAAGATAAAATTATCTAGCTCAAAACATATGAATGATGTTTCTAGAGATTGGCATTTCTTGTGCTCCAAAAATCAAATATACGAAAAAGTATATATTATGATCAAAAATAATAGTGGAAAAAATTGTCTATTAATAACTATATTAAATAAAATAAATAAATAAATAAATAAATAAATAATTCTAAAAATCTAGGAGGCTTACAACCTACCTACCTTAGGAAATTTCGTTCTCAAAATTAGGCATATCATAATATAACAACACATAGTAATAATAATAAAAAATAATCAATGGCACTGGCCTAACTTCTTCTTACAATCCTTCTGAACATATCCCTTCTTGTCGCAAAAGTGTCAAGTCGGGAGCTCCTTTGTCTGGTACAAGGTGATCCTCTGCTGAAGATGTACTCTTGGCCATCTGATTGGTCTTTCATGTTATCATCAAAATTAAAACATGAAATATGATATAAAAGAAACTAATCAAACACGATTTCTAGATGACGCTAGTACCAATAGGATTCTAAGTTTACATAACCTTCTAAGAAAAAAGGTACCCTTAGTTCTAGATACATCCTAACTTATGTGATGACAACAACAAAAGTCAAGGTCAGGAACGGTACAACTCCCTATAAATAATACAAAACTTTGGTATTGTGGACTAAAGTCAAGGACTTTCTAAGGAGTCCTAAGTATTGTCACGCCCCGACCCGAAAAATCGCTCATCCTCGCATCGATTTATCCGATTCATCATCCTCGCTGGGGATGATGCCGTACGAGTCTGGAGTTGCACTCATTCAAGGCAAGATGACAAGTTCTCAAATGGTTATCTTTGATTTGATATTAGCAACAGAAGAAAATAGAGTATACGAAACAATTCTCTTTATTCAATAAATGAACAGAGGTTACAAAAGCTTTCAATAGCCCAACTGAATTTGCCACATTGGCTACAATACTCAAGTTCTCTCTTGCCCAAAAAGGATTTAACTGTTCCATACATCATGCCTTCTATATCTTGGCCGCATCAATCTTGTTGCAAGTTCGAGCGTCAATGTGATCGCACGCTTCAAACGCTACGGTATTCCATGTCTCAATGCGATCAAGCGAAGCTCCGCCGCGAGCCAACCATTCTCTGAACCTGCTAGCAAACTATTAGGGAATTAGTACTTTCTTCCTCGTTGTACTGACCAAAGACCACTTAACAAACCGACATTTAGTTATGTATTGATTCATGCAAGTATACAATTTAGTAATCTTTCTATGTTCTCCTTAGGATCTGTTTTATGGCATATTTGAAAGTAAAAAAAGCATGTTATCATGGCAAGCATGTTATTTCGATTCGCATAAGCAAACCTGCAACCAATAGCAATCTCGTGTTATTTTTTGACTTCTTACCAACTCGACGCACTTGCCCTTGCAACGATGCAAGGTGAATACGCCTACCATCTTTCTCTGTCATATTATGAGTGCTCCCTATGCAGGATCTATATATACAGGATATATGTGAGCCTGTACTTTCAACCCATCATTCCTTAACTATATGAAGGTCGTTGGCTTATTCGCGCCAGAATGGACTAAAATTGTTTCTCTTTCCTTTCCTTTTTCTTTCTCTTTTCTTTTCTTTTTCTTTTCTTTTCTTTTTCTTTTCTTTTCTTTCTTTTTTCTTAATTTGGGTAGCCCAGTGCTTAACGGGGTGGGTTGCTATCCCAACAACCAAAGACTTACCATTGCATACCATCATTAGCGGCTTTTCACATCGATAACCGGTTGCTAGTCATCTTACAGATGTGCGTCCATCAAAGATTAACGTCCCTCCTAGGCCAAACGGTTCCGGTGCCCCGGCGTAAATCCGTTCGAGGGAACACCCGTGCACGAGAGATTATCTCCAATTCATTTCTCAAGTCCATTCAACCATGCAACGCGCGTCTTATTCAAACAACCAAACGTATCTTGAGTCCGTGACTAAGACTTTGTATCATCTCATATTTCTCATATTAACTTTCTATGTTCTCACATTCTATACTTCATTTCAATGTTCAATGGCATTATGCACCAACTCAATGTTCGTCAACCGAACAACCCGAAGGTCCCAAATATTTTTGGGGCATCATATCATATCTGACAGTTCTGTCACATTCATGCCACAACTATTCTCTTCGCAACGAAGCCATCTTTTATGATTCCTGTGCACGTATGCACACTTTGACACGATTGTTCTCTATTCTTCGAATCATGCATGCGATGCATGCCTCGATACCGTAATTCCATGTTCTATGCCTTAGTGTTCAATGTATGTTCCTTCCCTCCGACTCGTGCAACTGAGCCACGCCTCAATAGGTTATTCAATGTTCTATAGCTCGTGCACTGAGGCACTCGCGCCGATATAGTCTTTCAATGTTCTAGCATACTAACTCGTGCGCGGGGGCACGGAATGACTCATGCATTGAGGCACTTGTCGATACAGTTATCCCATGTTCTTATGGCTTGCGCACCGAGGCGCTCACCTTTACGATATTCAGTATTCTATAGCGACTCATACGTTTGATGTACGTTTCATCTCAATTATTCTATCTAGTGTTCGACACGCACTATGTTCATCTCTCGATCGAGCCACACCCGTGGTCTCGATAGGTTAATATAGCATACAACGATATATTTTACTTAGGCATAAAGGAGTAGGAAAGAGAAGTCAAAGTCCCCCCCACCTTAAGCCGATACGCCTTGTCGTTTTGCCGAGCCGATGCGACTCAATTTTATAACTTGTTGCATGACCAACTCTTCTGACTTGGCCATCGAACACTTTGCGCTACATTGAATTATCCAAGCGATTTGGCCTACTGTGCCTATACTTTAGTCTATAGCAAGGCGACGATATGATTTTGCGGACACCATTTCAAATAAGAAAAAATGTTGACCTCTTATATTTCAGCATAAATATATAGCCTGCACACGAAACCAACTAAAATCAATACTTGTCCGAATCGGACTAATGCCTTGCGTCGATTCGATTTCTTAGAATCTTCGGGCCGACTCAATGCTTTCTCTCGGGCCAAGTTAACACTTGCATCGATCATACTCGATGCGTTCCTCGGGTCAATGTAACTCTTTGTATCGATCTGATTCGATGCATTCTCGGGACAAGGTAACTCTTATATCGATTCGCATCGATACCAAATTGGGTCACGCGACTCTTCGAATCAACGACTCATCATAATGCACCATACGGAGCGGGGCATTACATCATATACCACTCAAAATAAGGTTCATCCTCAAACCGAAACCAACACTCAATTCCAAGTATTTCTCCAGATCGTTTCACGATCTCACCAAACTATCATTGTTCCATTTCAAACACTAATACAAGCTTTCATTAACTTTCAGTCTTTCCTGCAGCTTAATTTGAATTCAATATACAACTTGATTTGGTATTTAAGGTATCCCAAAAATATGTGTATTTCAGCCAAGCCCAGTGGTAGAGAATTGAAACAAAGCTGACAGGTAAATTTCAATCCTATGCTTACCATCTCGTACTCCCGATCGGACTTATCTTTAGCAACTGTTCTCAAAATTTTATCGCATACATATATTCGATACATATGTAATTCATTCAATAAGGTCACTGCATGCGACGGGATTCAAAATCGTATTTCTCGTTTCATATGCTTCGTATGGACCATCAACTCTATGCGTCGCGTCGAGCCGTCGCGCATCCGATCACAATGATCCTCCGCAACGCCTTGCGTTCAAAATCGTTGTCCAACTATTTTAGAAGTCTGGCTATGCAACTCATCTCGATACGATTTTCTTTGTTAACTTGCAAATGGATCAACATCCAGGACTACGCCCGCTAGGTTACTTACCTAGACACCGTGCTTAAATTCTTCCGACGCAACTTTAAATTGACATTGCACAAAGGCCATAATCTATCCGACACAAAAGTTTACATTGAGGCGACGGCGCTTAAGGCAACAATCGCTTTGACTCAAAGTCTCTACGATGCATCTTACGTTCGATTCCTAACGTGTAGAAATTCACTAGCCAAATTCCTAACTTATCTGTCTCGCAACATCGAATATAAGTTTGACTCACGTAAACTCAATTTCAAGGTGAATCAAATCTAACGACATAACTCGTAAGTCATTCTCTTACCACTCGTGCTCGTGCATAGCACGATTTTCAAAATTGGCAAGACTTATCATCAACATGCACCATATTATATTGTTATCGATGCAATTTCATATCTGATATCGCATGGGTCATCTTACGGTCTGCAACATTCAATTTGATTTGATGGTCAAGTCTTCTAGGGTCAGCTGCCCCGAAGCTACGCTCGATAATTATGGATCATTAATTAAGGATAGTTATTACGAACCATGCTATATTATTTCGGAGCCAAATCACGTTCTGACGATTTCTATGCGACTATCCAAATCTGGAGAAAACTATTTCTATCGACGCAACTGATGGGCAACTATCCTCCGAGTAAAGTCATGCACTACCATTGATAATTATATATTTCATGAAACATCTACTCACATGGAGTTCGAATCTTTCTACCCACGGTCGACACCCGAGATGTTATACGCATCAAAACAATCATTGATGACTTTATAGTCTCGCTCTGATCAATCATAAAGTTTACGATCAACCAGTTCGACACTTTTATATTGCTATTTTCGAAAATTCCGATATCGTAGGCCTGCCCCATTTTGTATTCTCAAATCGTGCTTACGTTTTCTTGCGTATCGATTTCGATAGGTCATATCAATTTCGATAACACGAGGATCAACTTTGAATCTGCATCAACATCAACTTTAGTCTGTATTGCATAAATACAAGTTCACTACAAACTTTTCCATATGCATAAACTCGTTTTTCGAATCGTCGCATCCCGCTTTGCTTTGATCGCGTAACCGAGTTACCGATTATCCAACATCGAACCCTCAAGTTATACGATCATACCCTCTAAGTTTTGCGTGTTTCAGTCGTACTCAAATGAGTTTCACCGTAACGTAACCAACTATCTCTTAGGCACTATTTACCCGCGTCAACCAACATTTCTATCGAGATCGCAAGTCGTGCGACTCGATTACGATTCCTCTCACCCAATATTCCTATCGAGATCGCAAGTCGTGCGACTCGTTTATAAGTTCAAGTTTCCTATCCTGTCGATCCGATTATTGCATCAAGGCATAATCATTTCGTTAGTCTCGGTCGTTCGAATGGCTTATAAATTTTCGTCTGACGTATCATTCATTGATATAAGTCCCCGTCGTATCGTTCCAACCGATTATCAAAGAACACTTGCATCCCATACCGTCATACAAATTTCCAATCGAATCTCGGTACTCTACTCCTTCTAACTATCGACAAGCTATACAATTCTTACAAGTACACCAAACCATTTTGCACCTATCTGCTAGGCGAGGATCGAGGCTGAGCTAAACAGATACATACACCTATTGGTCAATCTTCTAGCCCTAGTCTTACCATATATAGACATAGTCGTCTAGTCTAACTCAAACTTTCATACTCTATCTAATACTTCTAGGTCACCTATCATTATGATATTTGCACTCAATAACAATCCCTCTACTACTTCTATTCAAGGTTCTATCTTAGGAAAAGGGTAGTATAGATTAGTCTAGTGATCTTAGGGTCTCTCGTTATGGTCAAATCCTATAATGTACTCTATTCTAACTTTCATCTTAGGAAAATATCTATAAAATTCTACCTACCTTAGCTATTTACCTAGTCCTATCAAGCATGTGTTCCTATGTCCTCTAAGTAATAATTTCTACAGCAAAAGAATACCACTCCTACCTACTTGGTCCATCTAGTATAGGTGCCTACCTCTACCCTACACGTCTGTAGACAATCGCTCCCTAAAATATTTTATCAATCTTACTTCTATAGTACATTCTAATTGAAATAGTTCATCAAGCACAGATGTTCGTCTTTTCGAGTTAGGAAAGGACGAGAATTCAATACAAGGAGTTCAAGAGAGGTATGTTCGATTAGAAATATGAGGTTCAAGGGCGATAGTAGATACCAAAGGGAATTCAATCGCAGTTGTATATTCAGATTTTAATACACTATCCTATTGCAGGCTCGTTCGGTACAGTAACGTAAGCAAAATAATTTAATCTTGACCTGTATGGTCCACATTAGACTAGGAACGCAAGCATACCAGCTAATACGATCTAGAATAATTTTTTAATTTAATAGACTTACGCTAGATGTACTACGCTGAAGAAGTATACTAAACCGATGCTATCACAACTATATCTCAATCCACATATAAGTAAATAAAGCAAGATGAACGATATGTAATATAGTCGACCACCCTATAATACACATGTTCGAGCAAACTCGAGAACAAAAATAAGTTTGCAAAGCTAGGTTAACAAGCAGAGTATATGATGATGAGAAATAGATAAAGCACAGAAGAATGATGAAATAATACTACAAGCAGTACCTGAAGCATGGAGACGCAAATAGACCATCCATCTACCTATCTATAAGTGCTCCGTAATAACCTGGAGAGCTCACTAGGTCCTCAGAGGAACGTAACAAGATACAGAAGGAACATGCAATAATATGAACTGAATAAATATAAACGTGAAAAATATAGCTCGAATCACAACACGGTCCAGTATTCTATCATCGAAGTAGCAAGCCACCACTACAACCAAATAAGGACAAAAGGTAGTACACTATTTTGTGATAAGACACTATCCCATGCCATAATACAAACTGAATGAATATCCTGAACCACCACAAGGTCCACTATCTTATTGTCGATAGTGAACCACACCCACAACTAAATAAGGACAAGGTGTGGCCCACTATTCCGTAACAAGACATTGCCCTATGCTATGGTTCGAGATAAGTACAGCATCTCACCATAATATGTGAATGCATATTAAAAACAACGTCGACGTATGGATAGGTGATAAGGATATAGCACTGAATCACATGCCGGTGTCGAATCACGAGCCGATCCTATAAACTATGAGCTACGAGCCAAACATGCAACAATAAAACTATGAGGCTCATGACTCCATAGTCTCCTCCAGAGATTACGCAGTGTAAAGGGGCCGTCCCATACACCTACTAGTAGTCTTTAGGGGTGAGCATTCGGTTTATTTGGTTTAAACCGAACCGAATAACCCAAAACCGAATTGGACCGAAACCGAATAAGCAAAATCGAAACCGAACCGAATTGGCCCAAAACCGAATCAAACCGAACCGAATTAAATCGGTTCGATTTTCGGTTTATTCGGTTTATTCATATTTTTTTGATTTTTCTGAGCTTTTTGTTAATATATATAGTAACTAAATATACATAGACATATTTAGTATATACCTATATATATTTAGTATATACCTATATATATTAATACTTATATATATAGTACACACACACACATACACACACACATATATATATATATATAAATAAATAAATTAAATTTTCTTATTCGGTTTTCGGTTTTGGACCGAAACCCAAAACCGAAACCGAATAAGAAAATTTAGTATTTTCAAAACCGAAACCGAACCGAACCTCTTATTCGGTTCGGTTCGGTTCGATTTTCGGTCCAAAACCGAATAATGCTCACCCCTAGTAGTCTTCTCCGCCCATGAATGGTACAAGTCATATCCATGACTCGAACAACCCATATCTCAATGCAAGTTACTAAACTAGTCACAATCTAAATTCTATATGCACCGACACACGAAACGCTCGCACCGGTAGCTAGTCAAATGCGGAAGGTCGTGCCAACATAATGAACCCTCACTTATAGTGTTGTATAATGCTACGTGTCATGACATGGAAGTTACACAACTTTTGGGAAACGTCTTCTACACAATTAAGTCACACACTCACACATATCATATCGATGCCATCATCGATATCACCCAACTCATACTCGAACGCACATCACTGTAACTACTACCAACAGAAAAGAAGAACATACATAAATATTTAAACAGAACAATTGATGGCAAGGTATCTTGCCTAGAACTTCAAAAACAGAGTAATCATCGTTCCGGCTACAACTACAGTCGAACAATCACAATGTCCTAAAATATTAATAAACTAAATGAATATTATCTCCAAGACAACACAATAATATATATATATATATATATATATATATATATATATATATACTCGATCACATATACTAACCAACTGGTATTCAACTACATATAATATACCCTACATATATAGTATCATGATAACATAAAATAATACTTTATATAAAAATAATTATTTTAAATTGTGAAATAATAATATAAATAGTTTTGGAAAAATATCTAAAATTAATACAACCATCATATACATACATATTTATGAAACAAGTAAATATATACATATTCTAGCTATTCTTCATACACACGTAATCATGCTATTAGATAAAAGTATTTGTATGGACAAAAAATATTAATTCTAAATTTTGGGGTATTTTTTAAAAGTATTTAATACTATTATTTAATCATAATATTTATAGAAAAATATACTTTGACTAAATATATCAACTTGCTGGCTTGATAGGCCAACTTGTCAATTAAATCAAAACCAAATAAATATAATCTAATATATTTAAATTCTAAAATAAATCTAAGTAATTTGAGAAATAATAAAAATTGATGTCAAAATTATACAACAAAGATCATATACTATATATAGGTACAACTAGTCAACAACCATAAATAATATTTAACCATATATATACAATCAATGCTACTATATATGACACCATGTTATTTTAAAAAATAATATTTAAATCCAAAAAATATATACTTTATTTTTAAAAAACTAAACATTAATTTTTGCAAATATTTTATATACAAATATTCTAGGAAAAACAAGTTCAACACAAACAAGTTCAAAAATCACACAAACAGGTTTCCAATTTGGAAAGCAAATCAACATAAAAATATAGAAAATATATATATTCTAGAAATAATCAAAATAAATTAGAGAAAACATGATTTGCAATCTCAATTAATCATATTTGAATTATATTAAACTCTTATGAAGTTTAGAGATCAAGTAGTCGGGTTACGGTAGACTTTTCGGTATCCGAAAAACAAGTATCATAGAAACGATGCCATAAACGTATGAAATACTTGCAAATATGAACAACAAACATTACTAGATGATTAATAGTGATGTTAGAGACATTACCAATAATTTGTTGAAGATCAGACAGTTTCAGAAGTCGTCAGAAAGATCCTCGCACAAAAATTGGTCAAATCTGGATCAACTTTAGTGCAACGAACGCCCAGGAGAAACCGAGTGGAACGATATGAGTTAGCAAATGGACATCAAAGTAGACACATAGGATATATATTATTTGGTTTCAGGAGAAATGGATGAGAAAAAATAGATGAAACCCATCTGAGAAGATGACTAACGTGCTGGTTTGCACAGAATTGTGCTGCTAGAATTGGCTGACTTATAGGACCATTTTGTTGTACTAAAACGGGTTGTGGGCATGTGAGATTTTGATAGGATTGTAGAGGGTCAAGTTATCTTTGCAACTAATATTTGTGGAGCATCAGGGGAGGTCGAAAAGGGGTCAAAACTGTCGTTACGCCATAAGGTGTCTCCGATGGCCAAGGCTAAATGCAGTTTCGAAATTTGCAAGGTGGAGAGTAGGAGTGGTTGTTTTTAAGAGTTTAATATATAAATTTTTAGCCTCATATAAGTTAGTATTAATATGAAGGAGGTTTGGATTGATTTGGAGGAGATTTGGTTATCCAATCAACTAATATGGCAAGGTAGGTTAGTGGATTTCCATATTTTGAAATGTGGAGGATTGAGTCAAAGATGCATGGATTTAATGCATGTAGGCTGCTATTAAATTTCCAAAAATAAATTAAATATGTCTCTATTTAATTTAGGCAATCCTAGGTAGGCTCAACTAAGTTGGGTTGACTAGGTTATGGTCCTAACAATTATTTGAATTAAATGAACACCGAAAAGGCTATAAATGGGTCTCATGTGCCATTTAAAAATAAGTAGCACATGAGAACTCAATTGAGTGGAACATCATTAGCATGTGTGTAGTAGGCTCAAAATAGGCCATATATTGAGTCACTTGGGTTGGATCGAAGTTGAGTCCCGAAATTAAATTGAAAAGTACGATAAATTTTACGGTAGATAGCAAATTGGCCTAAATTAACCCGAAAATTGTGCGACAAAATTAGAATACAAGAGGACACATTTGAGTGGGACATGATATATCAAAATGAAGATAAACTTATTTAGATTAAAATATATGAATGATGTTTCTAAAGATTGGCATTTTTTGTGCTCCAAAAATCAAAGGTACGAAAAAGTATATATTATGATAAAAAATAATAGTGGGAAAAATTATCGATTAATAACAATATTAAATAAATAAAATAAAATAACTTTAAAAATCTAGGGGCTTACATATCTAGCAAGTCCAACTATATCTCAATCCACAAAATATCATCTCAAGTGAGAACCAAATATACCAATGTTGATCAAACAGTAGTACACCGATTCCACAAGAATAAAATGCTAAAAAAGACAATATGTAATAAAGTTGGCTAGACATTAATACAATTGTCTGAACAAGCTCATAACAAAGAAGTAAAGCTTGTGAAACTAGGCTATATTAGCATATTAATTAATGATAATAAAACATGTTAGTGGAGGAATATAATAAATGCAACTACTAATATACCTGAAATCCTAAAGATTTAACCGTCAATTACCAACTATTCTATAAAGCCAGCTCAGCAAAAACCTGGAGAGATCACCAGGTCCTCTTGGGATATAGCAAGGTACATAATATACATGTCAATGTAACAGTAAAAGAAAATGTAAATGCAGAAGGGTAACTACCATAACCAACTAAGTGATATGCATGTGAGAACATATTATGTATATCAGGCTTCAGCCACTGAGGCTTACAAGCTCCTCAGCAAGCTGTTGTCCTATAGCACCATGTCGTGGGACAAATGGCATACGAGTAGATCAAGTAGACAACCACCTAAGCTCTGCTACAGAGACGAAGGTATACTAGTAGAATGCCATCCAAGTCCCTATATAGAAATGAGGGTAAATTAATAGAATAACAACCAAGTCCCATATATGAAAACAAGGATATACAAGTGTGTGTAGAATAACATGGGTGCATGATGATAGCACGTGGGGGGTGACAAGTAGTCACCCTCCATAGGGTGGCACCTCACCTCCCTCATCCTCTATAGATAGAGAATAAGGGAGGCAGGGTGCCACCTCACGGGGGGTGTCTACTTGTCACCCCCCCATGCTATCATCATGCACATGGGTGCATGATGATAGCATGTGGGGGGTGACAAGTAGACACCCTCCATAGGGTGGCACCTCACCTCCCTCATCCTCTATAGATAGAGAATAAGGGAGGTAGGGTGCCACCTCACGGGGGGGTGTCTACTTGTCACCCCCCATGCTATCATCATGCACATGGGTGCATGATGATAGCATGTGGGGGGTGACAAGTAGACACCCTCCATAGGGTGGCACCTCACCTCCCTCATCCTCTCTCTCTCTCTCTCTATATATATATATATATATATATATATATATATATATATATATATATATATATATATATATATATATATATATATATATATATATATATAGCCTGATATAGCGATAATCTTTTCCCCACCCCATGGTCTAGTACTGTCCAGTCAAGTCATGTCAAGTCAAGCAAGTCTCAAGTACAAGTAGTAACTCATGTATCATATCACAGATTCCAAACCACGGATATATTATGTATGACTCTTTATCATGATTGTTTCAATGTCCTTGGTCCATCGTGTTAATGAACACGAATAAAAATACATCGCTATGTCTAGTATCGATACTTGACATCTATATAACGATATCGGCACCCGAATACAATTCGGATGCTAGGTACCAATCGTCCTACGTCCACTATGACTATGAACATGAAAAATAAATGTACGAAAAATAAAGAAAAAAATAAATAAACTGAAACATTGGCAAGGAATATTATACTTGCCTGTACTCGCAAGTATGCATACTGCAGTCCAACTCCGATACCCTCGGTCACACCATCTTGTATTCCTAGAATAAAATACAAAATACCAATCAACGACATATCGATGTCATAAACACACTATATTTACAACCATACTATATATGTCTCGACTCAACATATTCTAACTAGACTAGTACCATACCATATATAGCTACATCTAATATACTTAGTATCAAGTCACCACAAAAAAAATATTTTTATAAAATAAAAATGTAATATTTAATTTGGAAATTTATTTAAAATATTTTAAAAATAATTTTAGACGAATATATTCAAGAAAACAAATATTAGTACTATATCAAACTAGTATCAACATGACAAAATAATATTCTTGTAAAATAAATAAATAATATTTCTTTTGAAGTATTATCTGAATATATTAATAATCATTATTTAACTAAAATATATCCTAGAAAACTAGTCTCTAACAAGCATACCAAACTAGTATCAACACTAATCGACTATCCGACCCGATTTAACCCAAAAATAAATAAATTTTAAGTAATTATTAAATCCAAAATAAATCAATAAATAATGAAAAATATGATTTTTACAGCAAAAGACACATAATAATCATTATATAAAAAATTTACGAAGATTTGGGTTTGAACGCAACATTAGTTTCGACAAAATCAACGTTCGATAAGTTGTACAATGAAAACATATTTTTTAAAATATAAAAAACTCGACTAGATGACCAATGAGCATATTATATTGATAGAACAAGATGTTAGGAGTGTTACCAATATTTTTTGAGAGGTCAAAGGGCTCCGCAAGTTGTCGAAAACTCGCACGCAAGAGAATTGGTTCAGCCTGGACATACGTGCGTAAAACGGATGTCTCTGATAAATTATGCAGAACCACGTAGATGGCCAAATGGAGATCAAAGTAGACACACTGATCTAAAAGTTAGTTTTTGTTTCGCGACAAACGGACATCAGAAAGTAGATGAAATACATCAAAGGAGATGACCAACCTGCTGGTTCGCACAGAATTGTGCTGCTGGAATTGCCTGACTTGTAGGGCTATCTTGGGGTACTATAAGGGGTTTTGAATGTGTGGGAGGTTGATAGGATGGTAGAGGGCCGTGGTAGCTTCACAATGAACCATCATGGAGAATCACAGGAGGTCGAGAAGGGTGCAAAACTATTGTACACCGCAAGATGATGTCGGCGGCCAAGACTGGGAACAGTTTCGATTTTGGAGTATTTGAAAGGGGTTTGTGGTCACTTTATATGCATATATATATATATATATATATGAAGTTTAAAGGGTTAAAGGGTTATGGTTTGAGAGAATGTAGGTTTGGTGGAATTTGGTAAGGTTAGGTGGTCAAACTTGCAAGATATACAAAGATGCACCCATAAGATTTGATTCGTTTCCTAAACTAAGATATACAAAGATTCATTTTAGATTGATATTTATCAATTTATGTTAAATCGTTTCCTAAACTAAGATATACTAAGATATACAAAGATTGATATTTATCAATTTGGTAATGCACCAATATTGGCTGCTACTAAATTGATAAATATCAATCTAAAATGAATCTAATACGTTAGGACAACCTCGAATATGCTCTACCAAAGCTTGTTGGACTAGTTTTGGGCCGATAGAATTATTCGAGTCAAAATAGCACATGGCAACTCAATTGAGTGGGACACCATTGGCAATTTGTGTAGTATGCTCAAAACAGGTCAAAACCATATATCGGGTCAAATGATTTGTATCGGGTTTAGGCCTCAAATTGGAATTGGAAAAATACATCGAAATTACGGTGAAGGTAAAATGACCATTTTGTCCCGAAAGTTATGCAAGAAAAATATAGTACAAAGGAACATATTTGAGTGGGACATATTATACCAAAGTGAAGGTGGACTCGTCCAGAGTACGAATATGGAACTTATTTCGAGAAATTGTCTAATGCTACGCTTCAAAAATCAAAGGTACGACAAAGTGCCTATATAGTCATAATTAAAAATAAATATACTTTAATAAATAAAAAATCATATAAAATAAATAAAAATTCTTAAAAATCAGAGGGTTTACACCTCCTCATTCAACAAGCTACTTTTGACTGCCTCTATCTTGAAAATTTTATTAGGCGGGAGTTGCTCAACGATACCACCAACGTCTCCTAGCTTTCCGTCATAGAACTCAAAAGCAGTAGGTCTTGAAACTCATCGCCAATCACAATCTTCATCGCCGACAACTGATTGATGATATCCTGAACCTCATTCAGATGTTGTGCCACTAGGATACCCTCCATGTTGTAATGCCCCGCTCCGTACGAGGTAATTGGTTGGCTCGTTGGATGCGGTTAGAATGTTGGACCGTGACTTGTGTTGGAAATCGAGAGATTTGAGACAAATGCAGTCTCTCTTAGCTAGCTGGATGGAATGAGTATTAGAATGTGGCTACATGAGAAATGAACCGGCTATGTTATTGACACAAAGATATGAATGAAACACATGAATCATGTATACACTCTGTGTAACTGTTGCATAGATATGAAATGATGTTTGTTTTCTTATAATCAATGCAAATGAATGATAGTGTCCCTATCAAATGAATGAGATGCTACATGTCCCTTTAGAATTGAATGATGTGATAATGCTTCAAAGTGATGAGATGATGTAATGTGAAATGAATTGTAACACCCCAGTCCGAAAATACGTAGGACTAGGAACGTAGACATGCCAGTTGTATTCATATGAAGTACATAGGCCTCATATGGATACATAAGCTGTTAAATGTAGTAAACCACAACTAACTAATCTCATCCACAAAATATAAGAATAAAATATATCATATAATCAACTATGAATTATCTTTGGTACTGTTGGGTTTTTTTGGTTTTTCCTTTAGAAAGGTTTAGTCCCACATCGGAAAAAACAAATGGTTTGTATCTCTATATATTAGCTTTGCTATTATTGGAGATGCACAAGTGGTGTAGTGGTGCACATGGGTTTGCCATGTGGGATTATTTTTCTAATGGAAAAAAAGCTAAAATCAACAATTAAAGCATTCATGCTTTTTGCTCTTGGAAATTAATTTCCATAGGAGCTAAGCCCCGTTGGGGCTTAGCGACTCGGACTCGGACTCGGGCTCGGACTCGGGCTCATGAGGCGTAATGTGGCGTTTTGTTGGCGCACTTTGCACTTAGCACGTCAGCATCGTCGCTAGGCGCATAGTGCGCTTAAGTTGCGCTCGTTGCGCGAGCCACTTGCGCGACCACGTTGCACGGCCAGTTACGCGAGCCCAGTTATGCTGGCCCAGTTACGCAGCCCAGTACGCCCAGTACGTGCAGTGTGCGCAGCGTACGCAGCGTGCGTAGAGTGCGCAGTGTGCGCAGCATACGCAGTGTGCGTAGAGTGCGTATGTGCGTATGGCTGGCTGCATATTAGAGCGGGAACGGTTGCAGCAGTTGCTGCACTTTCAGGAGTGGTTCAGCCACTACCATGAAGTTCAGGCAACTGCTTGGCAACCGCCCCGTGGGCTATATATGCAGGTTCTCTCCTCTCTCTCAGTGTTGGAAAAATCAGAATTCCAGGGAGAAAAACTCTTAAGTGTTTTTTAACACAACAGAGTAGTGAGCGTGTTTTTTAACACAAACACTAGTACTTTTTAGTACACGTGAGTTCTGTTACTTCAGAAACAGAGAGAGAAGAGTAGAGCCATTGCTAGAGGAGTTCGCCGTCTTCCGAGGAGTCAGAAGAGCAGGAGTGTTCCAAGGTTTTCCGTCAACCTTGCTGGTTCCTGGAAGCTGTTCGCAGAGGGCGAATAAAGCTTTGAGCAACGGTGATAATTCACCCCAGCATTTCCATCTCTCGCCTGTCATCTTTCTGTTGCCTTTAGCAGTTCTGTCAGTATCTTCTTTTTAGAAGGCACTACTGTCAGTTTGCTACGATCACAAAAATCTCTTTAGATTATTCGTGAATTACGATATCTTTTTAGATCTCGTAATTTGTAGAATCCTTCTGGATCTCTGTTGCAAAACCTTCTTTAAGGAATTGCATTTGAAATGTTGTCTTTACAACTGTTTCAGTTTCTGTATTTTTCATCGAAAAGCGTGCCCCGGCGTTCCCGGCAATAACAATCTCAAAGCTTTATTGCTACGATGGAAAACATTAATGCTTCACTCCTAAACACTGACTTCTGTAAGTTAGAGAAGTTTGATGGAGAGCATTATCAAGTCTGGAAAAGGAAGGTTTATCTCACTCTTCAACTTAGAGATGTTGATCACGTATTACTTGAAGAGGAACCTACTGTTCCAGATACTGGGTCTGCTGCCGCAATCACTGCGGCTACTAAACTTCAGGCCAAGTGGAGAAGGGAGAATAGCATTTGCAGGTTGCTTATCCTGAATGCTATGGAGGATTCTCTAGCAGAATCCTACAGTAAGAAACCAATTGCCAGAGACATATGGGAGTCTCTGGAAAAACTGTACGAAGAAGACAAGAACAGGAGCAAAATATTTGTGGTTGAAAAATATCACAAACGGCTCTTTGAGGACGAGAAGTCCATGCTGCCACAGGTCAAAGAATTTCTGAAGGTGCGACAGAAATTGGAAGATGAGGCTATGCCCCTCCCCGACAAGTTTGTTGTTGGAGGGATTGTCTCAAAGCTCCCCGCTGGGTGGAGCAAGTTCTATGCAAACATGCATAGGAAGAAGTTGGAGATCACCCTTGAAGATCTCCTACAGGAAATCTATGTTGAGGACCAGATGCGGGCTCAACTGAAGGTGGACACACTGTCCAAGCAATTGGCTAACGCCAATCTGGTTCAGACCAAGGAACCAAAGGGAAAGGGAAAGCGTGTAGATTTCCAGAAGAAGAAGAAGAACCCTAACAACTTGAATATTAAGGGAACTTCTTTCAAGTCAAAGAAATCTAAGGCAAAGATGCCTTGTTTCAAGTGTGGCCAGTTGGGCCATTTCAAAAGTAAATGCACAGCACCGGCCAAGAAATCAGAGCAAGGTGAGCCTAGCAAAGTCTCAAAGATTAATGATGTAATTGCTATAATTGGACAGGTTGATGCTGTAGGATCTGATTCAGACTGGTGGGTAGATACTAGAGCCACCTGCCATGTCTGCTCCAGTAAGGAGTGGTTCACCACCTACACACCCACTTTTGAAGCGGTTGTGATGGCAAACCAAGCACAAGCTGAAGTACTCGAGATCGGAACGGTGGTGTTGAAGCTGACTTCGGGGAAGTCTCTGACGCTTCAAGGCATAAAGCACATACCTGCTATCGCCAAGAATCTGATCTCGGGAGGCTTACTCTGCAATGCAGGCCTCAGGATGGACATCAATACTGGCCCGATGGTGATGTCTATCAAGGGAACATATTTCGGGAAAGCTTTTTATACCGAAGGAATGTTCAAGATTCAGCTTGTAAATCAGTCCAATGTAATTAATGTAATTAATGAAATCACTCCTTCTGCTTATACTCTTGAGTTGTGGCATAATAGGCTAGGACATGTTCATTGTAAACGAATAAACAGAATGTCTAGTCTAGGACTTATCTCCAAGTGTGGGGGTAAGGTAGAGAAATGTGAAGTTTGTGCTCAAACGAAGATCACAAGGAAACCCTTTCCACGGGTTAATCGAAGTACAGATCTTCTGGAGTTAGTTCACTCCGATATCTGTGACTTCAAACAGTTCTCTACAAAGGCCGGAATGAAGTATTTCATAACCTTCATCGATGACTTCTCAAAGTATGCGTTCGTCTACTTGCTGAAGGCTAAAGACGAAGCATTCAAGAAGTTCAAGGAGTTCAGAGCCGAAGCTGAGCGGCAGACTGGACAACAACTCAAAAGGATAAGAAGTGATCGAGGTAGGGAGTACAGGTCTCATGAATTCGTATCGTTCTGTAAGGAACATGGAATTGTCAATGAGACTACGGCTCCGTACTCTCCTCAATCAAACGGAGTAGCTGAGAGGAAGAACAGGATGTTGACAGAAATAATAAATTCAATGTTGTTGACTGCTGGCCTTTCTAAGTGCTACTAGGGAGAAGCTGTATTGACGGCCACTTATATTCTAAATAGAGTGCCTCATGCAACTTCAGACGTTACTCCTCATAAACTCTGGTTCAAGGTCAGACCTAACTTGAATGTCATTCGAGTGTGGGGGTGTCTGGCGTATGTCAAGCTTCCAGATCTAAAGATTCAGAAACTTGGGACAAGGACTACAAAGACGATCTTCTTGGGGTATGCCGAGAAGAGTGATGCTCGAAGATTTCTTGATATTGAGTCAAATCATATAATTGAATCTCGCGATGCAGAATATTTTGAAGATAAGTTTGCAAGGCACAAGAATATTGTTCTTCCGGATGTTCCGGAGAATAATGAGGGTGCACAAGAGACTGAAGTCTTCAATGAAGATGTGGTCCAAGAAGATGTTGTTGATAAAACAACGATTGAACCAGAACAAGCTGAGCCGTCAGCTAAGCGTGTAAGGAGGCCGAAGGACTTCGGAAGTGACTTTGTCACCTATCATGTGGAAGCAGATCCGCTTACCTATGAAGAGGCGATGAAGACCAGAGACGCGGTTTTATGGAAGGAGGCAATTGACAATGAGATTGATTCCATCACCTCAAATAACACTTGGGTGTTGGTTGATCTTTCTGAAGGAGCGAAACCCATCGGATGCAAATGGATCTTCAAGAAGAAGATGAAAGCAGACAGAACTATTGACAAGTTCAAGGCTAGGTTGGTAGCCAATGGGTTTTCTCAGAAGCAGGGGATTGACTACTTTGACACATATGCTCCAGTAGCCCGGATGACCACCATCAGAATGTTGATTGCTCTCGCAGCAATAAATAAGATGGTGATACATCAAATGGATGTGAATACGACTTTCCTAAATGGCGAGCTGACCGAAGAGATTTACATGCAACAGCCAGAGGGATTTGTCATCAGAGGTCTTAAAGACAAAGTCTGCAAGTTGGTGAAATCCTTGTACGGTCTTAAACAGGCTCCCAAGATGTGGCATGAGAAATTTGACAAAGTTATAAGGTCAAATGGCTACATGGTCAGCGATACGGACAAGTGTATTTATACAAAGTTCGCTGATGGAAGAGGTGTGATCGTTTGTCTGTACGTGGACGACATGCTTATCCTAGGTACGGATATTAGATGTGTCACGGAGACAAAGAAATTTATCTCAAGCAAGTTCAGTATGAAGGACTTGGGGGAAGCTGATGTGATCTTAGGGATCAAGATCATCCGGACAGACACTGGACTAGCGCTGTCACAGTCTCATTATATTGAGAAAATGATCACTCGTTATGGGTATCGGGATATTCCAGGGATCGATACGCCGTACAGGTGTGATCTAAAGCTGAAGCCTAATTCAGGGGAAAGCGTCAGGCAGCTGGAGTATGCAAGCGTAATCGGGAGTTTGATGTATGCTCCTACTGCCATAAGGCCTGACATAGCTTTCGCCGTGGGAATGCGGAGTCGTTTTACGAGCAATCCAGGTGTTGAACACTGGAAAGCTGTAGAACGGGTTATGAGATATCTCAAGAAGACTCAGACATATGCACTGTACTACAGCGGAGATCCGTCAGTAGTGGAAGGCTTCAGTGATGCCAGTTGGTGCTCAGAGGTAGAGAGCGAGAGGTCCACAGGTGGATACATTTTCACAATGGGTGGAGCTACTATATCATGGAAGTCGAAGAAGCAGACTATGCTCTCGCGGTCATCCATGGAATCTGAGTTCTTTGCACTTGATACCGCAGCCGAGGAAGCAGAATGGCTTCGGGAGCTCATGTATGATCTTCCAGTGGTTGGGGCACAAATACCGGCGATACCGATATACTGCGACAACCAGACGACTACGGCGGTGGCATCAAATGACCTTTTCAACGGGAAGAAGAGGACTGTACGGTTGAAGCACAGGGCAGTACACGATCTTATCAAGAGAGGTGTTATTACAGTAATTGATGTTCGGAGTCAGGAGAACCTGGCGGATCCGTTCACCAAGGGCCTCAAGCGCCAGCTGGTCGATGACACAGCTTGTAAAATGGGCTTGAAGGCATTCTGATATTGTATTATTGTATTCCTACCATAAAGTTTTATGCTATTAGTTCAAAGATTTATCTACTAGGCATCTAGCTTTTGGTTCAAGGGAGGACCACTAATCGAAAGAATATCAGAAATGGTGGGTACATGTTCTATTGGGCATGGAGAGGTTACGGACCTATAACCACTGTTGTCTACTGTTGTTTTCTGCGGAAAACAGGTCCTGTGGGAGGTTGGCTTAAATGTCTTAATGAGTTCTCAGGCATTTGGAATGTCTGGTATGCTTTACAGGAAGCATGGTAGCACAGCACTACAAGGAGTGTGACTCCATGCTATGTGTGGCGGTGACTCCACCATGAGGTTCTCGAAGGAGGTAAAGCCTCGGCTATGTTAGCCAAGTCACAGCGGCATAGCACCGCAAATAGGCAGTTGGCCTAATGCTGTATATTGAATTAAAGAGGGATGTAGTCAGCACTACAAAGAGGAGGTGTTCCTCATGTTACGGGTGGCACGACACCACAATGAGGTAAACCCGGCTAGGGATAAAGCCTCGGCCTTGCAAGCCATGTCGTAGCGACGTAACACCGCACAGAAGCGTAAGGCTTCATGCTGGGTAGTTTGGCACTACAAAGGGGCTAGACCTCATGCTATGGGTAGTATGACACTACGATGAGGTTCCCGGTGATTCGGGGTAAGGTCCTCGGCTTAAGGCCATGTTATAGCGGCGTAGCACCGCAAAGGAAGCGTTGGACGCTTCATGCCATGTCTCTTTAATAAAGAACTCACCTATAGTGTATAGACAAAGAGATATCAGGCCGTCTCTTGAGGGTAAACTTGTAGACGCCCAATATTATACACTGAAACCAGGCTGGCACACGGCCTTAAATGTGCAGCCAGAGGCACATGTAACTACATTATGTGAGTGGGGAGAATTTCAGCTATAATGCAGAATTCAAGGCTTAGTCCATTCTTGTGGTTGTAGTCTGTTGTTTGACTCACGTGGGAAGATTCAAGTCTTAAGTGGCATCTATCCTAAAAGCATAATGGACAGTTACTGTGGGGAACACTTATATCCATATATAGAGATATGTGGGGGATTGTTGGGTTTTTTGGTTTTTCCTTTAGAAAGGTTTAGTCCCACATCGGAAAAAACAAATGGTTTGTATCTCTATATATTAGCTTTGCTATTATTGGAGATGCACAAGTGGTGTGGTGGTGCACACGGGGTTTGCCATGTGGGATTATTTTTCTAATGGAAAAAGGCTAAAATCAATAATTAAAGCATTCATGCTTTTTGCTCTTGGAAATTAATTTCCATAGGAGCTAATCCCTGTTGGGGCTTAGCGACTCGGACTCGGACTCGGACTCGGACTCGGGCTCAAGGGCTCATGAGGCGTAATGTGGCGTTTTGTTGGCGCACTTTGCACTTAGCACGTCAGCATCGTCGCTAGGCGCATAGTGTGCTTAAGTTGCGCTCGTTGCGCGAGCCACTTGTACGACCACGTTGCGCGGCCTGTTACGCGAGCCCAGTTACGCTGGCCCAGTTATGCAGCCCAGTACGCAGCCCAGTACGCCCAGTACGCGCAGCGTGCGCAGCGTACGCAGCGTGCGTAGAGTGCGCAGTGTGCGCAGCGTACGCAGTGTACGTGGAGTGCGTATGTGCGTATGGCTGGCTGCATATTAGAGCGGGAACGGTTGCAGCAGTTGCTGCACTTTCAGGAGTGGTTCAGCCACTACCCTGAAGTTCAGGCAACTGCTTGGCAACCGCCCCGTGGGCTATATATGTATGTTCTCTCCTCTCTCTCAGTGTTAGAAAAATCAGAATTACAGGGAGAAAAACTCTTAAGTGTTTTTTAACACAACAGAGTAGTGAGCTTGTTTTTTAACATAAACACTAGTACTTTTTAGTACACGTGAGTTCTGTTACTTCAGAAACAAAGAGAGAAGAGTAGAGCCATTGCCAGAGGAGTTCGCCGTCTTCCGAGGAGTCAGAAGAGCAGGAGTGTTCAAAGGTTTTTCGTCAACCTTGCTGGTTCCTGGAAGCTGTTCGTAGAGGACGAATAAAGCTTTGAGCAACGGTGATAATTCACCCCAGCATTTCCATCTTTCGCCTGTCATCTTTCTGTTGCCTTTAGCAGTTCTGTCAGTATCTTCTTTTTAGAAGGCACTACTGTCAGTTGCTATGATCTCGAAAATCTCTTTAGATTATTCGTGAATTACGATATCTTTTTAGATCTCGTAATTTGCAGAATCCTTCTGGATCTCTGTTGTAAAACCTTCTTTAAGTAATTGCATTTGAAACGTTGTCTTTACAACTATTTCAGTTTCTGTATTTTCCATCGAAAAGCGTGCCCCGGCGTTCCTGGCAATAACAGGTATATGTAGTTGGGCGGAGGCAAATCTACTACCAACTATGAAAAGAAATACATGATATACAAAAGAATGATTTTTGGCGAGCGAAGCGAAGATGAACAAAGCACAATCATCTTCGAAGAAATATAGATAATCATGGCCACGGCTAGAACACCTGCGAAAGACAATAGCACACACCTGGCGAGATAACCAGGTCCTCAGAGGAACGTAACAAGATACATAATATCATGCCAATGTAACTGAATATAAATTGCTCAAATAAATAAGTAAATTAAATTATAACATGGTCCAATACACACCTATTGAACTAGCTTACCATCCTCCCAACCAAACAAGGACAAGAGATGGTAAACTAATTCACGATGACGTATCTTTCCATGCTATGAATCCAATATGGTATCCGGACCCCAACGAGGTTCAATACCTTCTCATCGAAGTAGTAAGCCACACCTACAACCAAACAAGGACAAGATGTGACGAACTAATCCGCGACAAGTTATTGTTCCAAGCCACGGTCAGATACAGGTACCCAAACCAAAAGTACTCATACCTAACGGATAAGATAGCTTAACCAGTCTAAGTGTATGAAGTTTTAAGAACATCCTCCAACGCACGGGCCCTGGCAAAAATAGGATCAGCATAGTCCCCCCTTGGGGCACCAGAGGCCCAATCAATAAGAGCATAACGTTCCGCTGAACGCCAGTGGTCGTCAGTAATCATGGGTCATCAACCCCGTATCTCCAGCGGAGCTTCCGGGTCACAAGAAAAAGTGTATCGAAGCCCATACGCTAAGGTATTGTCCTCCCCGTCCAATACCTACTATGTTGTATCCATAACACAAAATCTCTATTAACCGCTAAGTCAAACTAAGCATACAGCCTCTATTAGCGGTTATTCCTATCGTACGACTTATACGTACCGGTGGCCAGCCAGTCATGCATGTCCGTGTTCTACATACGACACACAATTTCGTGGTATAACGTGTCAAGGCCAATGAATGCAACACAAAAGATGGTCACTTAAATCTAGGTTTAATGTGTAAGAAAAATAATACATAACAGAAAATATAACTGAACAATAAGTTCTAAAAGGTTATGCCATGTATTTATTTTACATAAAGAAAATAATGAATAATGCATGAAATATGAGCTAAATAAATAAACAACAAATGGCAAGGTGTCTTGCTTGGTAGGATGCCTGGTGTACAAAAATGATCAAGGTGGCACGAACTATGATTTCGGTGCAACAACTACACAAGGAGACCTCTGATGGGGGCACGGGCAGTTCCATTGGGTTCAGAAGGGTCAAATTAGTTATGGTTGATAGGAGGAAGTACAGATTTTGGCGAAGGAATAGGAATAATAGGATTGGTTACGGACATGAAAAAAATTAAAGAAATAATGGATAAATATTATATATACGAACTTTAGAAAATATTTATAATTCCTCAAAACTAGTTTTCATGAGTCAAAATATTTATAGAAAAAATACTAAAAATACTTTAAAGTCAAGAAAATCGTTTTCGACAAAAACTCTAAGTTTGTCAAAATACAATTTTAGGTAGAAATCTATATTTTATAATTAAAAAAATACTTTAGATAATTATTGAAGAGAAAATACCAAGAATTTATTTCATACTTCGCAAACTACATTTTATGGGTCAACATATTTCTAGGTAATATTAAAAAATCTAGAAATTTTATTTAGGGTTTTAAAAATAACAATTAAGTCAAAGATATTTTAGAAATACTATAATAATATATATTAGATTTACAAATCTCTAATTAAAATATGGCAAAAATAATAATAATTCTTTCCAAAGCTTAAATCACTTATATTCCTATACCTAAACCTAGTTATTTGTATATGTAGAATTTATAAAATAATGAGATGAAAATAGTTATCTTTATATGATATAAAAATATACTAATAAAACAACATAATAATAATAATAATAATAATAATAATAATAATAATAATATTAAGTAAAAATAGATAATAATAATAATAATAATAATAATAATAATAATAATAAGTAATAATAGATAATCATTCCTAAAGCAATAGCTAATACCAGGAAAAAAGGATAGAAAATTCAAACAAACAAATAAAAAACAAAACATACAAAAAGAAACAAACAACAAAAAAACAAATAAAATATGAAGTGCAGCAGTCAAGAATGACTGCTGCTTTCGGAATAAGAAGGGGGAAAGAGAAAGGGGAAAGGAGAGAGAGAGAAAGGAAGGAGCTCGGAGGGGGTTTGACGGTCGGTGGTCAGGGGTTTCGTCGGGCGACCGTGCGGAGGAGGCGGACTCGGCGGACGCACGCGGTGGGGCGGTGGTGAGGATGCGGGGAGAAGCGCCGGTGGGAGGGGGTTTCGACAAGGCTTTCGTCGGTCGGCTGTGGCAGATGTGGTACTAGAAGGAGGCAGCGCAGAGAGGGTTTCGTGCAGCCAAGGGAGGAAGGACGACGCTCGGGAGGCACGGAGGTTGGGCGCGGCTGTGGATGGTGAATCGAGAGGCGGAGGTCTCTCCAAGGGAGAGGGGTTCATCGTCGGACAACGCTGGTGGTGTGGCGGCCGGAGAAGGAGGATGGGCGCGGAGGCTTGGCGGGAAGCGGCTGTGCGTGCGCGGAGGGAGGCTGACTCCCTGGGCGACGGGCGACGGGCGACGGGCGACGGGCGACGGATTCGACCGACGGCCACGGTGAGTGGGTTGTGTGTGTGTGTTTTAAATTTGTGTTGGTGGTGGTGGTTTTGGGACGGCCGATGGTTGTGCGGCTGCGAGATCGGGCTATCGTGGCGGTGGCCGCGGTGGTGGTGATTCTATGGTGGAGATGGAGGCTGGCTGCGGTATTTGGTCGGGTGGGCGTCGAGGTAGTGGGATGGACGGAGTTCGGCAAAGAGGGAAGGACGGGTTGGGAACCGGTGGTGTAGGTGGGTGTACTGGTTACGGAGATGGAAGTTGTGGTGGTGAAGATGACAAAGTCGACGGTGGTTGGTCGAGGGTTCCGGAGTTGGGGACAGTAGGGGTTCTATGGATGGATGGTCGGGATGGGCTACGATTCGTCGGAATTTGGGTTAGATGGGTTTTGGTGGTTCGTGTCGGGGAATGTCCTACACGGCCTAGAGGAACATCTGGAATTGTCGGACGTGAGAGAAAATGTACTTTTACAAGGGATAATTAGTGGATGGGGGCAGGGGACACGGACACGATGCACAAACTTGGGTTGTGGAATTTGGGGTTGAAATTTATGGATACGTCTCCTTATATAGGAGGTGGAAATTTTCAGTTGGATAAGGATTATGATTTATTTAAACCCAATTAGATAATTCAATTATTAAATTAAATCCATTCAAAAATTTCAAATTCAAATCTAAATCAATTTAGATATAATTACATTCTATCTTTTAGTTTAAAAATCAAATAAGATAAATCAATTTCAAATATAGATATTAATTTAACTATTTAAATAAATCCATAAAATCAAATCAAGATTTAAATTGTCACAAAAATTTCAAAATATGTTTTCCAAAAATACTAATAAAAATAATTTTGCAAATTATATTATTATTAACAAATAAAATAATAAATAATTACGAAATATATATGTATGCACAAATAATATTTACATAAATATACTTTTCTAGTATACCATTTTATAAGAATATTATTTATTATTATAACTATATAAAAGAAAGGCTTTTCATAAATAAAATCATAAACTTGAAAATTTTGGTACGATAGTTAAAAATAATTATTATATATATTATTTTGAAACTATAAAAATAGAAAAATATTTTTTTAAAATATGTACGCTCGCACATATTCGCACTCGTCGAGCAATTACTAAAAACAAAATTTCGCGCACGACGTACAATACAACTACGCGACGTACAAATACAAAATAAATAAAAAATAATCAGTACCAAATTTATATAAAAAATATAGTAGAAATTTAGGGGTTTTACATCCTACCCAACTTAAAAGAATTTTGTCCTCGAAATTAAGAATAATAGGGGGGTGAGAAGGTCACATGGGTATATCGGTAAGGAATACGATCAAGCCACGGGACGAGGCAAAAAAATGACGTTCAATGCAAACATGCATTAGAAAATTGCAATTTCAAATAATGACGAAAATAAATCATGGATATGGCTAACTAACGCTAGAAGGAAATGATTAGGGTTAAAGTTTAATCAAGATAACATGCAATAAAGAATAGTACGGTATCAAGAGAAATAAATTGGAGACCTAGAAGATATGATTTCTTAAGAGCAGGTTGAGCACGATTAAGAGAACGAATTTGATTTACTCCTAAATTAAGCGATTAGAAGGAAATGATAGTAAATATAGGGCCGAGAAAAAGGCGAGTAGTTTAGGATGAAGATATAACAACATCGAGTGATAATGGTCCTAATCGATAGGAATGCTAGAGGAAGTTCTAGTACAACGCCTTCGTCCTTCTAAATAGGTGAAGGCGAAGGCAATAAGGAGTTCAAAATATGATATTATCGAGTATAAATGCTTGGTTCAAAGACGACCGAATAATTTCAAAAGAATTGTCAAGGCAGTCGTAGATGGGATTCTAGAGGGCAATTTTAACTATGTCCTCATCCACATAGAACGATATATAAAAGCGAACCAAAGTGCACTCGGTTGATCAGACCATCGTACACCAGTTTTGATTAGACAATATGTTAGTGGGTGCGACCCAAATAACATATGTCTTGAACAAGCTCGATAAAGGAATAAGCTTGCAAAAACTAGGCTACATTAGCATCATTAGTCCAGATAGTAAAAAAAATATAGGCACGTGAGATTAAGATTGAAAAAAAGCAGAATTAGTTTAAACTCCTTATTATTCTAAGTCATATCCTCTGTTGGTCTCCATACAGTCGTCCTACAATCTTATTGTCCAAGTCCTTGGTTGACTAGATGGGTTAGGGTTCTCTAAATTCTAGAATCTAGATAAACTTGTGAATATAGGTCACAAGGACAAAGGGATTGCTAGATCACAAGGCATTCTACCCAACTTAAAAGTAATGGTGTATGGGACAATTGAAACATGTCTAATTAATAGGGTCCCCTTCCTAACCTCTAGCAAGTACGAAAGAAAGATAAGAGTTATGATAGAAGGAATCAAGCAAGATGCAATCGATGAGTCAAACGGTAGATAAAATCTAGGAAATAGGTCAAGTATGTGGATGAGATCCTAGACTCTAATCCTATACGCAGGCTTGCTTGGTACGGCAAGTAACCAAACAATTTATCTCGACCTGCATGGGCCACCACAAAAATATGTAACATCTTAGTCCCAAAATACGTAGGACAAGAAATGTAGACATGCCAGCTGTATTCATACGAAGTACATAGGCCTCGTATGGATACATAAGCTGTTAAATACAGTAAACCACAACTAACTAATCTTATCCATAAAATGTAAGAATAAAAGATATCATATAATCAACTATGAATTGTCATTGGTACATATAGTTGGGCAGAGACAAATCTACTACCAACTATGAAAAGAAATACATGAAATACAAAAGAATAATTTTTGGCGAGCGAAGCGAAGACGATCAAAGTGCAATCATCTTCGAAGAAATAGAGATGATCATGGCCACGACTAGAACACCTGCGAAAGACAATAGCACACACCTGGCGAGATAACCAGGTCCTCAGAGGGACGTAACAAGATACATAATATCATGCCAATGTAACTGAATATAAATTGCTCAAAAAAATAAGTAAATTGAATTATAACATGGTCCAATACACACCTATTGAACTAGCTTACCATCCCCCCCAACCAAATAAGGACAGAAGATAGTAAACTAATTCACGATGACGTATCTTTCTATGCTATGAATCTAATATGGTATCCGGACCCTAACAAGGTTCAATACCTTCTTATCGAAGTAGTAAGCCACACCTACAACCAAACAAGGACAAGATGTGACGAACTAATCCGTGACAAGTTATTGTTCCAAGCTACGGTCAGATACAAGTACCCAAACCAAAAGTACTCATACCTAACGGATAAGGTAACCTAACCAGTCTAAGTGTATGAAGTTTTAAGAACATCCTCCAACGCATGGGCCCTGGCTAAAATAGGATCGGCATAGTCCTCCCTTGGGGCACCAGAGGCCCAATCAATAAGAGCATAACGTTCCGCAGAACGCTAGTGGCCGTCAGTAATCATGGGTCATCAACCCCGTATCTCCGGCGGAGCTTCCGGGTCACAAGGGAAAGTGCATCGAATCCCATACGATAAGGTATTGTCCTCTCCACCCAATGCCTACTACGTTGTATCCAAAACATAATATCTCTATTAACTGCTAAGTCAAACTAAGCATGCAACCTCTATTAGCGGTTATTCCTATCGCACGGCTTATACGTACCGCTGGCCAGCCAGTCACACATGTCCGTGTTCTAAATGCGACACACAACTTCGTGGTACAACGTGTCAAGGCCAATGAATGCAACACACAAGGTGGTCACTTAAATCTTGGTTTAATGTATATAGCAGGAAATATAACTGAACAGTAAGTTCTAACAAGTTATGCCATGTATCACAGTTTATTTTACATAAAGAAAATAATAAATAAAGCATGAAATATGAGCTAAATAAATAAACAGCAAATGACAAGGTGTCTTGCCTGGTAGGACGCTTGGTGTACTACAATGATCAAGGTGGCACGAACTGCGATTTCGGTACAACAACTACACAAGGTGACCTCTGATAGTGGCACAGACAGTTCCATTGGGTCCAAAAGGGTCAAATTAGTTAGGGTTGATAGGAGGAAGTACAGATTTGGTAAAGGAATAGGAATAATAGGATTGGTTACGAACATGAGAAAAATCAACGAAATAATGGATAAATATTATATATACAAACTTTAGAAAATATTTATAATTCCTAAAAACTAGTTTTCATGAGTCAAAATATTTATAGGAAAAATACTAAAAAATACTTTAAAGTCAAGAAAATCGTTTTCGGCAAAAACTCTAAGTTTGTCAAAATACAATTTTAGGTAGAAATCTATATTTTATAATTTAAAAAATACTTTAGATAATTATTGAAGAGAAATTACCAAGAATTTATTTCATACTTCGCAAACTACATTTTATGGGTCAACATATTTCTAGGTAATATTAAAAAATCTAGAAATTTTATTTAGGGTTTTAAAAATAACAATTAAGTCAAAGATATTTTAGAAATACTATAATAATATATATTAGATTTACAAATCTCTAATTAAAATATGGCAAAAATAATAATAATTCTTTCCAAAGCTTAAATCACTTATATTCCTATACCTAAACCTAGTTATTTGTATATGTAGAATTTATAAAATAATGATATGAAAATAGTTATCTTTATATGACATAGAAATATACTAATAAAACAACAACAACATAATAATAATAATAATAATAATAATAAGTAATAATATATAATAATAATAATAATAATAATAATAATAATAATAATAATAAGTAATAATAGATAATCATTCCTAAAGCAATAGCTAATACCAGGAAAAAAAGGATAGAAAATTCAAACAAACAAACAAAAAACAAAACATACAAAAAGAAACAAAAAATATATATATATGAAGTGTAGCAGTCAAGAATGACTGCTGCTTTCGGAATAAGAAGGGGAAAGAGAAAGGGGAAAGGAGAGAGAGAGAAAGGAAGGAGCTCGGAGGGGGTTTGATGGTCGGTGGTCAGGGGTTTTGCCGGGCGACCGTGCGGAGGAGGCGGACTGGGCGGACGCACGCGGTGGGGCGGTGGTGAGGATGCGGGGAGAAGCACCGGTGGGAGGGGGTTTCGCCAAGGCTTTCGTCGGTCGGCTGTGGCGGATATGGTACCAGAAGGAGGCAGCGTAGAGAGGGTTTCGTGCAGCCAAGGGAGGAAGGACGGCGCTCGAAAGGCGCGGAGGTTGGGCGCGACTGCGGATGGGGAATCGAGAGGCGAAGGTCTCTCCAAGGGAGAGGGGTTCATCGCCGACCAACGCTGGTAGTGCGGCGGCCGGAGAAGGAGGAAGGGCGCGGGGGCTAGACGGTGATGGAGGAAAGCGGCCGTGCGTGCGCGGAGGGAGGCTGACTCCACGGTCGACGGATCCGGCCGGCGGCCACGGTGAGTGGGTTGTGTGTGTGTGTTTTAAATTTGTGTTGATGGTGGTGGTTTTGGGACGGCCGGTGGTTGTGCGGCTGCGGGATCGGGCTATCGTGGCGGTGGCAGCGGTGGTGGTGATTCTATGGTAGATATGGAGGCTGGCTGTGGTGTTTGGTCAGGTGGGCGTCGTGGTAGTGGGATGAACGGAGTTCGACGAAGAGGGAAGGACGGGTTGGGAACCGGTGGTGTAGGTGGGTGTGCTGGTTGCGGAGATGGAAGTTGTGGTGGTGAAGATGACAAAGTCGACGGTGGTTGGTCGAAGGTTCCGGAGTTGGGGACAGTGGGGGTTCTATGGATGGATGGTCGGGATAGGCTGCGGTTCGTCGAAATTTGGGTTAGATGGGTTTTGGTGGTTCGTGTCGGGAAATGTCCTACACGGCCTAGAGGAACGTCCGGGATTGTCGGACGTGAGAGAAAATGTACTTGTACAAGGGATAATTAGTGGATGGGGGTAGGGGACACGGACACGATGCACAAATTTGGGTTATGGAATTTGGGGTTGAAATTTATGGATACCTCTCCTTATATAGGAGGTGGAAATTTCCAGTTGGATAAGGATTATGATTTATTTAAACCCAATTAGATAATTCAATTATTAAATTAAATCCATTCAAAAATTTCAAATTCAAATCTAAATCAATTTAGATATAATTACATTCTATCTTTTAGTTTAAAAATCAAATAAGATAAATCAATTTCAAATATAGATATTAATTTAACTATTTAAATAAATCCATAAAATTAAATCAAGATTTAAATTGCCACAAAAATTTTAAAATATGTTTTCCAAAAATACTAATAAAAATAATTTTGAAAATTATATTATTATTAACAAATAAAATAATAAATAATTACGAAATATATATGTATGCACAAATAATATTTACATAAATATACTTTTCTAGTATACCATTTTATATTAATATTATTTATTATTATAACTATATAAAAGAAAAGCTTTTCATAAATAAAATCATAAACTTGAAAATTTTGGTACGATAGTTAAAAATAATTATTATATATATTATTTTGAAACTATAAAATAGAAAAATATTTTTTCTAAAATATGTATGCTCGCACATATTCGCACTCGTCGAGAAATTACTAAAAACAAAATTTCGCGCACGACGTACAATGCAACTACGCGACGTACAAATACAAAATAAATAAAAAAAATAATCAGTACCAAATTTATATAAAAAAATATAGTAGAAATTTAGGGATTTTACATCCTATCCAACTTAAAAAAATTTTATCCTCGAAATTAAGAATAATAGAGGGTGAGATGGTCATATGGGTATATCGGTAAGGAATACGATCAAGCCACGGGACGAGGCAAAAAAACGACGTTCAATGCAAACATGCATTAGAAAATTACGATTTCAAATAATGACGAAAATAAATCATGGATATGGCTAACTAACGCTAGAAGGAAATAATTAGGGTTAAATTTTAATCAAGATAACATGCAATAAAGAATAGTACGGTATCAAGAGAAATAAATTGGAGACCTAGAAGATATGCTTTCTTAAGAGCAGGTTGAGCACGATTAAGAGAACGAATTTGATTTACTCCTAAATTAAGCGATTAGAAGGAAATGATAGTAAATATAGGGACGAGAAAAAGGCGAGTAGTTTAGGATGAAGAAATAACAACATCGAGTGATAATGGTCCTAATCGATAGGAATGCTAGAGGAAGTTCTAGTACAACGCCTTCGTCCTTCTAAAATAGGTGAAGGCGAAGGCAATAAGGAGTTCAAAAGACGATATTATCGAGTATAAATGCTTGGTTCAAAGACGACCGAATAATTTCAAAAGAATTGTCAAGGCAGTCGTGGATGGGATTCTAGAGGGCAATTTTAACTATGTCCTCATCCACATAGAACGATAGATAAAAGCGAACCAAAGTGCACTCGGTTGATCAGACCATCATGCACCAGTTTTGATTAGACAATATGTTAGTGGGTGTGACCCAAATAACATATGTCTTGAACAAGCTCGATAAAGGAATAAGCTTGCAAAAACTAGGCTACATTAGCATCATTAGTCCAGATAGTAAAAAAAAAATATAGGCACGTGAGATTAAGATTGAAAGAAAGCAGAATTAGTTTAAACTCCTTATTATTCTAAGTCATATCCTCTGTTGGTCTCCATACAGTCGTCCTACAATCTTCTTGTCCAAGTCCTTGGTTGACTAGATGGGTTAGGGTCCTCTAAATTCTAGAATCTAAGTAAACTTGTGAATATAGGTCACAAGGACAAAGGGATTGCTAGGTCACAAGGCATTCTATCCAACTTAAAAGTAAATATGTGTGGGACAATTGAAACATGTCTAATTAATAGGGTCCCCTTCCTAACCTCAAGCAAGTACGAAAGGAAGATAAGAGTTATGATAGAAGGAATCAAGCAAGATACAATCAATGAGTCAAACGGTAGATAAAATCTAGAAAAGAGGTCAAGTATGTGGATGAGATCCTAGACTCTAATCCTATACGCAGGCTTGCTTGGTACAGCAAGTAACCAAACAATTTGTCTCGACCTGCATGGGCCACCACAAAAACATATAACGTCCTAGTCCCAAAATACGTAGGACTAGAAACGTAGATATGCCAACTATATTCATACGAAGTACATAGGCCTCGTATGGATACATAAGCTGTTAAATGCAGTAAACCACAACTAACTAATCTTATCCATAAAATATAAGAATAAAAGATATCATATAATCAACTATGAATTGTCATTGGTACATGTAGTTGGGCAGAGACAAATCCACTACCAACTATGAAAAGAAATACATGATATACAAAAGAATGATTTTTGGTGAGCGAAGCGAAGACGATCAAAGTGTAATCATCTTCGAAAAAATAGAGATGATCATGGCCACGGCTAGAACACCTACGAAAGACAATAGCACACACCTGGCGAGATAACCAGGTCCTCAGAGGGACGTAACAAGACACATATTACCATGCCAATGTAACTGAATATAAATTGCTCAAATAAATAAGTAAATTGAATTATAACATGGTCCAATACACACCTATTGAACTAGCTTACCATCCCCCCAACCAAACAAGGACAGAAGATAGTAAACTAATTCACGATGACGTATCTTTCCATGCTATGAATCCAATATGGTATCCGAACCCCAACAAGGTTCAATACATTCTCATCGAAGTAGTAAGCCACACCTACAACCAAACAAGGACAAGATGTGACGAACTAATCCGTAACAAGTTATTGTTCCAAGCCACGGTCCGATACAAGTACCCAAACCAAAAGTACTCATACCTAACGGATAAGGTAGCCTAACCAGTCTAAGTGTATGAAGTTTTAAGAACATCCTCCAACGCATGGGCCCTGGCTAAAATAGGATCGGCATAGTCCTCCCTTGGGGCACCAGAGGCCCAATCAATAAGAGCATAACGTTCCGCAGAACGCCAGTGGCCGTTAGTAATCATGGGTCATCAACCCCGTATCTACAGCGGAGCTTCCGGGTCACAAGGGAAAGTACATCGAATCCCATACGCTAAGGTATTATCCTCTCCGCCCAATGCCTACTATGTTGTATCCAAAACATAAAATCTCTATTAACCGCTAAGTCAAACTAAGCATGCAACCTCTATTAGCGGTTATTCCTATCGTACGGCTTATACGTACCGGTGGCCAGCCAGTCACGCATGTCCGTATTCTACATGTGACACACAACTTCGTGGTACAACGTGTCAAGGCCAATGAATGCAACACACAAGGTGGTCACTTAAATCTAGGTTTAATGTGTAAGAAAAATAATACATAGCAGGAAATATAACTGAACAGTAAGTTCTAACAAGTTATGCCATATATCACAGTTTATTTTACATAAAGAAAATAATAAATAAAGCATAAAATATGAGCTAAATAAATAAACAGCAAATGGCAAGGTGTCTTGCCTGGTAGGACGCTTGGTGTACTACAATGATCAAGGTGGCATGAACTGCGATTTCGGTACAACAACTATACAAGATGACCTATGATAGTGGCACGGACAGTTCCATTGGGTCCAGAAGGGTCAAATTAGTTAGGGTTGATAGGAGAAAGTACATATTTGGCGAAGGAATAGGAATAATAGGATTGGTTACGAACATGAGAAAAATCAAAGAAATAATGTATAAATATTATATATACGAACTTTAGAAAATATTTATAATTCCTAAAAACTAGTTTTCATGAGTCAAAATATTTATAGAAAAAATACTTTAAAGTCAAGAAAATCGTTTTCGGCAAAAACTCTAAGTTTGTCAAAACACAATTTTAGGTAGAAATCTATATTTTATAATTTAAAAAATACTTTAGATAATTATTGAAGAGAAAATACCAAGAATTTATTTCATACTTCGCAAACTACATTTTATGGGTCAACATATTTCTAGGTAATATTAAAAAATCTAGAAATTTTATTTAGGGTTTTAAAAATAACTTTTAAGTCAAAGCTATTTTAGAATACTATAATAATATATATTAGATTTACAAATCTCTAATTAAAATATGGCAAAAATAATAATAATTCTTTCCAAAGCTTAAATCACTTATATTCCTATACCTAAACCTAGTTATATGTATATGTAGAATTTATAAAATAATGATATGAAAATAGTTATCTTTATATGATATAGAAATATACTAATAAAACAACATAATAATAAAAATAATAATAATAATAATAATAATAATAATAATAATAATAATAATAATAATAATAATAATAATAAGTAATAATAGATAATAATAATAATAATAATAATAATAATAATAATAATAATAATAACAATAATAATAATAATAATAATAATAATAATAAGTAATAATAGATAATCATTCCTAAAGCAACAGCTAATACCAGGAAAAAAGGATGGAAAATTCAAACAAAAAAAAACATACAAAGAGAAACAAACAACAACAAAAATGAAGTACAGCAGTCAAGAAAGACTGCTGCTTTCGGAATAAGAAGGGAGGAAAGAGAATGGGGAAAGGAGAGAGAGAGAGGAAGGTGCTCGGAGGGGGTTTGATGGTCCGGTGGTTAGGGGTTTTGCCGGGCGACCGTGCGGACGCGACGGACGTACGCGGCGGGGCGGTGGTGAGGACGTGAGAAAAAGCACCGGTGGGAGGGGATTTCGACAAGGCTTCCGTCAGCCGGCTGTGGCGGACGTGGTACCAGATGGAGGCAACGCAAAGAGGGTTTCGTGCAGCCAAGGGAGGAAGGATGGCGCTCGGGAGGCGCGAAGGTTGGGCGCGGCTGCGAATGGGGAATCGAGAGGCGAAGGTCTCTCCAAGGGAGAGGGGTTCATCGCCGGCCAACGCTGGTGGTGCGACGGCCGGAGAAGGAGGAAGGGCGCGGGGGCTAGGCGGTGATGGCGGGAAGCGACGGTGTGCGCGCGGAGGGAGGCTGACTCCATGGGCGACGGGCGACGGATCCGGCCGACGGCCACGGTGAGTAGGTTGTGTGTGTATGTGTTTTAAATTTGTGTTGGTGGTGGTGGTTTTGGGACGGCCGGTGGTTGTGCGGCTGCGGGATCGGGCTATCGTGGCGGTGGCCGCGGTGGTGGTGATTCTATGGTGGAGATGGAGGCTGGCTGTGGTGTTTGGTCGGGTGGGCGTCGAGATAGTGAGATGGACGGAGTTCGACGAAGAGGGAAGGACGGGTCGGGAACCGGTGGTGTAGGTGGGTGTGCTGGTTGCGGGGATGGAAGTTGTGGTGGTGAATATGACAAAGTCGATGGTGGTTGGTCGAGGGTTCCGGAGTTGGGGACGGTGGGGGTTCTATAGATGGATGGTCAGGATGGGCTGCGGTTCGCCGGAATTAGGGTTAGATGGGTTTTGGTGGTTCGTATCGGGAAATGTCCTACACGGCCTAGAGGAACGTCCGAAATTGTCGTACGTGGGAGAAAATATACTTGTACACGGGATAATTAGTGGATGGGGGTAGGGGACACGGACACGATGCACAAACTTGGGTTGTGGAATTTGGAGTTGAAATTTATGGATGAGTACCTCTCCTTATATAGGAGGTAAAAATTTCCAGTTGGATAAGGATTAGGATTTATTTAAATCCAATTAGATAATTCAATTATTAAATTAAATCCATTCAAAAATTTTAAATTCAAATCTAAATCAATTTAGATATAATTACATTCTATCTTTTAGTTTAAAAATCAAATAAGATAAATCAATTTCAAATATAGATATTAATTTAATTATTTAAATAAATCCATAAAATAAAATCAGCATTTAAATTGCCACAAAAATTTTAAAATATGTTTTCAAAAATACTAATAATAATAATTTTAAAAATTACATTATTATTAACAAATAAAATAATAAATAATTATGAAATATATATGTATTAATAAATAATATTTACATAAATATACTTTTATAGTATACCATTTTATAAGAATGTTATTTATTATTATAACTGTATAAATGAAAGGCTTTTCATAAATAAAATCATAAACTTCGAAATTTTGGTACGATAGCTAAAAATAATTATTATATATATTATTTTAAAAGAATAAAAATAGAAAAATATTTTTCTAAAATATGTACGCTCGCACATATTCGCACTCGTCGAGCAATTACGAAAAATAAAATTTTGCGCACGACGTACAATGCAACTACGCGACGTACAAATACAAAATAAACAAAAAAAATTCAGTTCCAAATTTATATAAAAAATATAGTATAAATTTAGGGGTTTTACATGAATGAATTGATTCAATGAGAAATGATAAGGCTTAAGATCGATGAGATCGCCAAACGGAATGATGGTAATGATGGAAATAATGAGTCGTTGAACACGACTTGGATGAGATGAAACAATGCATTATTCCTTTCACTTACTTTAATATTTTACCATACATTTATGTTCAGATCGAGTCGAACACGCATTCGCATGGTCATGGACAACTTGGGAACAAGGGGTGACTGTTTCCTCGGACGGTATGCCTGGGGCGCTGGGGCTGATCCGACCATGGGAAAAGTATGAACGTACTCTAAGGGTACATGGTATTGCAAGGTACTCTAAGAGGCTAGCTTTAGAAGTGTAAAAAAATTTCTTAGTCCAAGTCAAAGAAGTTGAGATCTTTACGCAAAGACAGTTCCAGACTCTACAGGAAGCCCATTTCAGACTTTACGCAAAGGTCAAACTGAGTCAAATTCAAGCTCTACGCAAGGGTTAAATTCAAACTTTACGCGAAGACAGTTTCACTCTCTAGGCGAAGAATGAGCTGTCCATGCTGCATTAAATGCACGAAGATACTGTTCTGACATATTGATTCTCTGACAAATAGTTGCACAGAAGCCAAGAAGATTGTTGTTTAGCATACCAACGAGCTGTTTTACGCTCGAGGAACAACCTCCTCTTTACGCATAGGAATTATTTGAGCTTTTATGCTCAAGGCTATCTCAGCCACTCTTTTTGTGCGTAGAGTTTATTTGAGCCTTTACGCTCAAGGCTATTTTTAGCCGCTTTACGCAAGAAGCTTACTTTGAGCTATTCTATGCTCAGACATGCCTAAACAGCATCACTTATGCACAGTCTGTCCTGATTGTATGGGAACGTGGTTTTCTAATGTGGCCTTCATGCCACATTTTTCGAAGAACGTATGTACGCGTTCTTCTTATTTTATTGGATTATGGGATACGTGTCAACATGCATAGAGGCCAATTTCTGTACGTGGGTGACAGTTATTCTACCAGCCTGCGTAGAGACCCAATATTGGTGCTTTTTACGCACAGAAGACAGGCCTATATAAAGACTTCTTTTTTAAAGAAGAAGGGACTGAATTTTTCAGACCAGATATCTTAAGAGAATTCATACTTTCAGAGTAAAGTGATTTTCCAGATCATTTATCTTCAACTTTTCTTCAAGAACAGAGTGAAGTAAAGCAGGAAAGCATTCGACCGTGCCATCAGTGCCAATTGTGTCGATACCTTTCTGGTGACTTAGTTCTTCCAGTTGTTCATCTCCAAGCAGTTTTTTTCATCATCATTGTGTGGTCCAATGAACAAAGTGATCACTCTCAGATCAGACTTCCATAGCAATACTCTCCAGAATTTACTTGTACTTTTGTACATTTTCTTTCATTTTCTTTCAAAAGCCTTAGGGCATTTTGTTAAATGAAACAAAATGGCAACTCTACTGGGGACGACTTTCTCCTCTGACGAGAAAGCAATTGCTCAATACGATGATGTGTCGATTGGATCGACGAAGAAGACTTTGGTCGTTCAGTTCGACCAGATTGCTTATAAAGAAATGGTCCGAACTGGGGGTAGTGCTCGCTGCTCTAATGTGCACAAATCATGAAAGGTGTGCAAAGTTTGGATTCCTAAGTCCAAAGTACCCTCTGATCTCTCTATTATCTCTGAAGGCAAGGGAATTCTTCCCACTCCTGTTGTTGGGGCTCCCGTTTGTAACGAGGCAGTTCCCACTTCAGTGTTGCGCTCTGTGCGTAAAGTTCAGTCTCCCATTTGTGACATGGAAGACACTAAGGTATTGTGCTATATGCGTAAGGGCAAATCTCTCGTCTGTGACGTGGCAGATGTTCCTACTTTGCGTTCTACGTGTAAAGGCAAATCTCATGTCGGTGACATGGTAGATAAAAGTCACAATGGTGCTTTTGCATCTAAAGTAAACTTGCCTACACGCGTACAGCGTAAAAACAAGTCTCATGTTGCTACTATGGCCGATACTTCCTTTGGTTTATCCAAGAAGATAAAAAAATTTGGCAAAACTTCTGTTTTACGCCAACAGTCCTCTAACGCTGTTTTACGCAAAGTGCCTAATCTTAGGATTACGCGCATTGCTGATGATGTTCTCTGTGCAAAAAAATTAACTCAGGATTTACGTACACAACTCCAGGCGCGTAAAAATGCACAACGTTGTTCTGCCAATGAAGCTAGTAACCTTCTTTCTACGCAAGGGACTAAATATTTCTCTGTCCTAAATGCAAGAAAGAAAATGTTACCTTCCAATTCTTCTGATTTACGCGAGTTACTTCTGCAAAAGCGTAAAAACAGAAAATCTCATGTGGCACTCCCTCAAGAAAATTATTATTGTGAATGTCACCAAATTATGATCAAATGTTGCTGTTCTGCTACTAAACGGTCAGTTTTTGACCGATTATGTTATAACGTACCTCAGCAACAAATTGATGATCAAGAACATGAGTTGTCCTTTGCATCGGTCAATATGGCATCTCATGTCATTAGAGGACGACGTCCAAGACGCAATTCATCTCAGACTCCAAGTCAGCAACGGTTTAACCGAATCCTTGACACTTTTGAAGGAGTATATCAACATACTTGGTCAAGAAGTCAACGATCTTTAAGTATGCATTCTTCAAATTCAAAGGCTGGGGGTACCCAGTATTCGAAGTCAGAAAATGATAGTATTAATTCTTATCTCTACTCCAATCCCTCTATATGTTCAAGAGAAGTCGAATCCTATGTTATCGAAGAAGAGCAGGAAACGTCTACTTCTCATACAGAACATCGGCTTTCTGCGGTGGAACAATCGCTAAAGGATATGCTTGCCATGCTACAAAATATGCATCAGATGATAACGACTCAGCAAACAGTCCAACCGGCAGTAATAACACCAGTGCATGCAGCTGCGCCAACTCAAGATAGTCAAGGGGTTGACATACCTTTGAATAATCTAAGTCAAGAGCCTGTTATCAATCAAAACTCCGCATCTCCCGACTCTCTCATTCCAGAGGATGTATCACCTCCAGTAGGAGTTACGGTGCATCCAACCACTATTCAATCAAATATACTTTCTCAAACTAGTGAAGCTATTCAAGCAGTTAGGGAGTTAAAAGCATAATTTGAAGTTCTTAAGCTCAAAGATCAGCTCCAGAAGTTGGAGATCAAGCAACCTTATCCTCCCCACTGAAATGATGTACCCTTTCCTCCCAAATTCAAGCCACAATCTATGGTATTATTTGATGGAAAGACTTCTCCAAGTTAATATATCAATTATTTTGATATTATGACTGTTCATCTGCAGAGGAATGATGCTCTCCTCACCCGAGTTTTCATTAGGTATTTGATGGGTACAGCATATGACTGGTATCGCAGTCTACCCGATAATTGCATATCGTCCTTTGACGAGTTCAAAGTAATGTTTATCTCTCGTTTCTATGAAGGAAGGATGGATATGAATATGTCCTCCTTGATAGAGATTAAACAAAAAGAGAAAGAGGATACTCGAACGTTTATTGAACGTTTCCGACAAGCTACTCTAAAAATGCCTCCTGGTATGCCAGATTCAGCATTAATTGATACATGCAAAATGAATCTACGACCAACCATTGCTGTTTTTACGGGCTCTCAATTCACCGATTGGGCCTCATTTATTATAGCGGCTGTTTCAGTTGAGACCAATGGTAGATTGGCTCGTGAGCATGGGATGATCTTCGTATCGGAAGATAAAGAAAAGAAAACCTCTTCAGGTAACAATTCTGGTAATCGTAATAGGAAAGGAAAGGAAACCTTGGTGGTGAACCTTTCAAAATCCAAAACTACATCAGGTAATCCGGAGTCTTCTAAACCGAAAGAAGAGTACTCTTTCGACGACAGTGACATTTCTAGAATATTCCAATGTCTCGTGAAGAGTGGTAAACTCCAGCTTCCAGATCCAAAATGACCTAATGAGGTGGACTTGACTGATAATCCTAAGTATTGTATCTACCATAGGTATATAAATCATCCGACTAAGGCTTGCTATGTCTTGAAGAAAAAGATTCAAGAGTTGATAAATACTAAAGCTATCGCTCTAACTAATGATGAGCATACAGTCACGACTAACATGATTTCTCTTCAATTTGGAGATCTTCCTCCACAGCAAGTTCCTGATGGGATTGTCCTGATTCCGAATACGACAATGAAGATTGTGAATCTTCCACCAGCCAGAGATCAAAGTAAAGGACAGTTGTCTCTCACCTTAAAAAATGGTGAAATCATGTGGGTACATCCTGACTTAGTACCTGAAATGGAGTATGAAAGTAAAATTTTAAAATCCAAGAAAGGTCAAAAAGTCAAAACCTGCAATATAATTTCTCATGTTGCTACATTAGACTATGATGATTCTGATCATCTGTGGGATGACATCCCTTTGGAAGATAGGCTAAGGGGTCTGAACATGTGCCCTCCAAGTTTGGCTCCTCCTACCAAACTAAAGCTTACTCATCAGCAATGGTTAGCAATGAATAATGTCCCTTTGTACAAGGCACAATAAGTTTTTGCTGCCTATGAGAAAGCTCCAGTTGGAATTTTACCTCCTGGGACTACAGGGGTCTCGGTTCCTTCTTTATCTGCTGGAACGTCTTGTGAAAGTCTGCTACCTATTCGCATGTACAGTCAACAATTGGTCTATCTCATGAAAAAGATGGGCTATAACTTTCAAAAAGTGGAAGACTTGAACGATGGTAAAGCTATGCGAGTTCCTTTGCAAATTCAAGGTTGGAGATCCTCCATCGAATTAGGATTTGAGGTCCCTCATAAAAATTCCCGTAAAATGAAGACTAAGGGAAAAAAGATTAAATCTTGTAATATGGTACTTCATTTTTTGAGTCTGAAGAAGAGGCTTTTGCTGGTACAAGATCTGGAAAGGACTACCACAAAGATTTCGAGGGAACTTCCAAAGAGGTGGATGATGCCGCCGAAACTCTAAATCTACCGACTCAGTCATCTCCTATTCCTGTTGAGGCAAGACCATCTAAACCACTAGTGGTTGAAAAAGGAAAACAGAAGGCAGTGCATTTTGACATCCCGTTGAAGTCTGGTTCAAATCAAGGGTTGATGAAACCCTATAAGTTTGACATTCTAGCCCAATTAGCCAATACTCTGGCTAGGCTTTCCATCTTTGAGTTACTCCGTCTCTACAAAGAAAGTCGAAAAACTTTGAGTGAAGCTTTGCTACAGGCAGATTCATGCTTAGTCCAGCTCAAAAATCCTGACAATACACCGGTGTCGTGTCCCCAATGCCACAGTGTGATGGAATCAATTCCTAATATTACTTTCACACAAGAGGATATGCTGTTGAAGCATAATCGACATGACAGGCCTCTGTGTTACACAGGGTATATTGACTCCACCGAAGTTGACAGGATTTACATTGATCCTGGGTCTTCCATTAGCATTATTCTTTAGAGTATGTTACGTGCATTAAGGAGTCCTACTAGTGAGTTGACTTACACTAGTATGACAATTGTTGGTTTCAATTCTGGAAGAAGTAAACCATTGGAGAAAATTCGTCTGAAGATTCAAATAGGTGATCTTCGAACCATGGCAACCTTCTATGTTATCAATTCAGACGTATCTTATAATATCTTACTCAGAAGACCATGGATACATGAACATAATATTGTACCTTCGACTCTCCACCAATGCTTCAAGTATGTGGATTCTCATAGGACCGTAAAGACTGAATTTGCAGATCTCAATCCTTTTAAAGATGTTGAAGCCTATTTCTTTGATTCAATACTCTATACACAGGAGCATATGAAGAAAATATTCGATGTGGCTGAAGATCGATCGCCTTCATAAGACCAATCGCTGTCAGAAGACCAATCGCCCTTAGAAGATCAACCTATGAAGATTAAGGTTAAGGGTAGGATTCGACCCCAACCTGTCGATGATGAACCTTTGATGATTAAAGTTAAAGGAAGAACTCAAGCTACATCTGATGAATCTGTGAGAATTCTAGTCAAAAGTCGAGTTCAAGCCAACATTAGTGATCAGCCTCTCATGATCAAGGTTAAAGGACGTACTTCTCATCCAACTGATTCAGAACCACTAGTTATCAACCTCAGCAAGTCTATGCCTAAGACGGATGATGGTCCATTAATGATTAATCCAAGGCGTAGTTACCAGTCTGTCAATGATGTAAATATTGATCAATATGTGTTTTCCTATTTTAATAAAGATTTTCTTTTGGAGTATATGGCTGTCAAATATATTGAAAGAATGACTTTATCTGTTGATAATCAAAATCATCGACATAAAACTGACATAAATACAGAGAAAACCTTATATATTAATCACAAAGAGAAATCTTTTCCTCCTCATGTCGATGTTGGGCCCTATGCTCAGATGTTCCTAACATCTATTCCTTACTTTCTACCTGTTGCCTCATCATCACAAGCTTGTGTGGCTTATAGACGTCATAAAGAATCTTATTTTGTGATTCCGTCTACTAAAAAACAAGCATCAAATTGTGTTTGGTTTGGCTAGGAATATTCTTGTTATACAGACAGATAATCTCGAAGAAAAAGATAAAGGAAAAATCAGAATTGACAGATATAGTCAACAATCCCGTAAGATTATTTAGAGTATGGGATATGATTTGAAAACCATGTCAGGTCTCAATCAAGGCAAAGGTAGACGATTACCATTATGTGGTGATCCATTTTATCAACAAACCCGTCATGGTTTGGATACGATACATCACATATATTTAAGAAAGATATGGAAGAAGAGTTTTCTTCCAGTTCTTCACAATCCTCAGATTCAGAAGGAGTCCAGTATGTTGAATCTGAGCACGTCTTTTCAGTTAATATGGTTCAAACCGATGATGAGTCTGAACTATTTGAAAATGATCCTTGGACACAACAAATGGATACTCAGTAGGAGCTTCGGTTTGTGCAGCGACAGCCACCCACAGAAGATGAAATCATCCAGATTGATGTTGGAGACGAAACTACGTCAAAGCTAATATTTATCAGCAAAAACCTTTCCGAAGATGAAAAAAAGTTGATAAAGCTGATAAAAGAATATATTGATATCTTTGCATGGAGCTATAAGGATATGCCAGGTCTGGATCCTAAAGTAGCTACCCATAAACTCAATATTCTTCCTAATATCAAACCTGTAAAACAATAGCAGCGGTGTTTTCGACCAGACATGATGGATGCAATTGAAGCAGAAGTTAAAAAGCTGATCACATGTGGCTTTGTCCGTGAAGAACAACACCCAGATTGGGTTGTCAATATTGTTTCTGTCATGAAGAAGAATGAAAAAGTTCGAGTTTGCATAGATTTTTGAGATATCAACGCAGCTTGTCCAAAAGACGAATTTCCACTTTCGATCACTGATGTCATGATAGACAATACATGTGGTTTTGAACGTATGTCTTTCATGGACGGATTCTCAGGATACAACCAGATTAAGATGCATCCAGGAGATAAAAAGCACACCGCTTTCCGTACACCTCTTGGAGTTTATTGCTACACGGTTATGCCTTTTGGTCTGAAAAATGTCGACGCTACATATCAACGGGCCACGAGCAACATCTTTCAAGAACATCTACGAAAAATAGTTGAATGTTATGTAGATGATATCGCCGTCAAAAGTCTATCAAAAGATGATCACATTCAAGACTTGAAGACAGTATTCGAGTTGATGCGTCAACATCAACTAAAGATGAACCCCACTAAGTCTTTCTTGGGAGTTTCCAGTGGCAAATTTTTGGGATTTGTCATTACTTCTCAAGATATCCATGTTGATCCTGATAAAGTTAAAGCAATTCTTGAAATGCGTCCTCTACGCAATCTGAAAGAGCTCCGTGGCTTTCAGGGTCGCATTGCTTATATCAAGAGATTTATATCAAATCTTTCTGGGAGATGTCAACCTTTCTCTCGTTTATTGAAGAAGGGTGTGTCATTTGTTTGGGATGAAGCATGTCAAAAAACATTCAATGACATCAAACAATACCTCACAAATCTACCTGTTTTAGTACCCCCAATAGTGGGAAGACCAGTTTTGCTGTATTTTCGAGCATTGGATCATTCCATTGGTGCTCTTCTTGCACAGAAAAGTGGTGAAGGTCATGAACAGGCAATTTATTATCTCAGCCAAATGATGGTTGGGGCTGAACACAGGTATACTCCTGTGGAAAAAGAATGTCTAGCCTTGGTGTTTGTTATTCAAAAGACACGACATTATGTATTGAGACAGACTATTCATGTCATCTCCAGAATAAATCCTATTCGGATATTAATGAAGAAGCCGAGTATTCTTAACTCCTGGTTAGCTACTTGGGCAATATTGCTTACTCCCTATGATATGGTCTACATACCACAAAAATTAGTGAAGGGTCAAGCGTTAGCTGACTTCTTAGCAGCTCATCATATACCTGAAACTTCTAAGCTATATGACGATATTCCAGATGAAGTCGTAGACTGCAATATGACTTTAAAGAATGATATTTGGCAACTATACTTTGATGGAGCATCACGAGTTGGACCCAAAGGCAATATTATCTCCGGAGTAGTCATTGTCTTAGTCTCTCCTGATAAAATGGTTATATACCGTGCTTATTCCCTCAACGAACCATGTTCCAATAATATGGCAGAGTATAACGCTCTGCTAATTGGTCTTCAAGTAGCAAAACAATTAGACATTGAGTTCTTGGAAGCCTATGGAGACTCTCAGCTGATCGTCAATCAGGTCAGAGGGACATATGAAGTCAGAAATCCCGATATTATTCCCTATCATAAAGTGGTAATCGAATTGGCTCTTTCATTCAAAGGGTTCTTCATTGAATTTGTACCATGCTCTCAAAATTTGGAAGCTGACGCTCTTGCTAGTTTAGCTGTAGACTTAGCAATTCCAATCAGAAGACAAAATACCATCACTTTGTTAGATCGAGACCTATTATGTGTCAAAAATAATTTGTACATCGAACAGAGTTATGCTACCGAATCAAATTTTCAGCAAAAGGATTGGAGAAGTCCATTTATTGATTATGCGGCCTATGGGATTTTATCTGAAGATCCAAAGGAAGCTGCATCAATCAAAAGACGATCATTTCGATTTTACTATGATACTTCTATGCACATGTTGTATCGTCGTTCTTATGACGGGCTTTTATTGCGTTGTCTCTCGGAAAGCGAAGCTAAGCAAACACTTCGTGAAGCTCATGATGGAGTTTGTGATGCACATCAACCAGGTCTAAAATTACAGGACCGTATTCGAAGAATGGGTTATTATTGGCCTTCTATGATAGCAGACGCTGTAGATTACGCCAGACGGTGTAAAGCATGCCAGATTCATGCTGATTTTATTCATCAACCTTCTGATTTTCTATATCCTACGGCAGCTTCTTGGCCTTTCGAAGCTTGGGGTATGGATATTATAGGTCCGATTAATCCCCCTTCTGTCAAAGGGCATCGGTTTATCCTTGCTATAACTGATTATTTTTCTAAATGGATAGAAGCAGTTCCTCTTGTTGAATTAAAAACGTCTAATATGGTTAACTTCATCAAACATCATGTCATTTATCGTTTCGGGATTTCTCGAAGGATAATCCATGATAATGGACCACAATTTGCCAGTCAGGTATTTTATCGACTTTGTGACAAGAATCGGATCCAGAACTTATCTTCTATAGCTTACAATCCAGCTGCTAATGGTTTAGCAGAAGCTTTCAACAAAACAATTATTAAACTTCTCAAAAATTTATTTCTTCTAATAAACATGATTAAAACGAGAAACTTGGAGAATGTTTATGGGCTTATCGAACAACAGTCAGAACTCCAACTGGTTTTACACCATTTTTATTAGTTTACGGATATGAAGTTGTTCTTCCACTAGAGATCCACATACCATCTCTTAGAATAGCTATTGCTAATGAGCTAACTACGGAGAATAATGATCGCTTAAGACTCCAGGAACTTGAAGGTTTGGATGAGAAGCATCTTCAAGCACAGCAGCACATTGAGCTGTATCAAGCCCGTATATCTCGAGCTTTCAATTGTAAAGTTAAAGAAAAGGGTATTTAAAGTAGGAGAGCTAGTTCTAGCTGTCCGAAGACCTATGGTTATGACTCATAAGAGTAAAGACAAGTTCCAAGCTAAATGGGAAGGTCCTTATGTAGTCGAAATCGTATTCTCTAATGGTGCTTATAGGTTATCTAAACCTAATGGAGATTTGCTCATGATGCCGATCAATGGTAAATTCTTGAAGAAATATTACGTTTGAATTTCTTCTTCATTCCCCAGATGCCAAGGTTTGGTTAAGCTGATTATTTATTCCTCCAAAAGAGAATTTTGTTAAGTTACTTTCTTCCCAGCTGATTTCAATTAGAAAAGATTTATTATCTGTCATGTCTATATTACCTCTGAATAGATATTAATCTACTTCTTTGAGTCATTGCAATCTATCAAGTTTATATTACCTCTGATAGTATTGTACACTCTAAAAATAAAAAGATCTATTATCTATCATGTCCATATTACCTCTAAATAGATATTAATCTACTTCTTTGAGTCATTGCAATCTAACATATTCATATTACCTCTGATAGTATTGTACACTCTAAAAAGAAAAAGATTTATTATCTATCATGTCCACATTACCTCTGGATAGATATAATCTACTTTGTTGAGTTTTGAAGACTTATCATGTCCATATTATCTCTGATAATTGTTTTCTATCTCATACCTATTTTATAAACATTTTATTCATTTTATGGTTTGAAATGTTACATCAGCAAAAGGAAGAAAATGACAGAAGATAAAATTCTTTATTGGATACAAAAATTTCTAAGGCGGAGCAGATAGATCTTCAATCATTTTCAACAATTCTGCCAGACGCTTTTTGTGAGAGCCCAATACAGTTGTATATGCTATGGATTGTCGAGCTTCCGCAGTACAAAGATGGGAAAGTTCGGCAAAGGCAACTATCATTTTATCTTTGACTTCTACGAGAGTCTTGATGTTTGATTCAGCACCAAAGATTCGTTCTTCCAAAATGGAACTCTGCCTCAAATATTCATCTCGATCTGTCGTCATCTGGTTTTGCTCCTCCTTTAATCGAGCTAGCTCAGCCTCGACTTCACGAATTTTATCATTTTGTTGATGGATTTTGATATTAATTGAGTCATAGGCTTCTTGGTGCTGCTCCAACAGGGGTTTATTCTCTCTCAAGAAGTCCCTTTCTACGGTAACCTTATTGTTATATTCTTGAAGAGATTCTTTGAAAATAGTTTCCTGTAAACCCCCATAATTTATAATTGATTTTTATAATTTAAATTAATTTTCGTTATGCATTTCATTAATTATGGATTTATTTACTACTAGTTTATTAGTATAATTAATGTATGTGTGTGTATATATATATTATTATATGTGTATGTGTGCATGTTCGTAATTCTATTAAATAAGGAGTATAATAAAATCTAGGATTTTAGGAATTTATTTGTAAATTTTTGAGAATTTATTGCTAGCTTAAGATATATATATATATATATATATATATATATATATATATTTTATATATATATATATATATATATATATATATATATATATATATATATATATATATATATATATATATATATATATATATATATATATATATAATATATTATTATTATTATATATATATATTTTATATATATATATATATATATATATATATATATATATATTTTTTTTTTATATATATATATATATATATATATATATATATATATATATATATATATATATATTTATATATATATAAAAAAAATATATAAAAAATATATATATATATAAATATATATTTATATATATATATATATAAAAAATATATAAATATATATATATATATATATATATATATATATATATATATATATATATATATATATATATATATATATATATATATATATTTTATATATATATATATATATATATATATATATATATATATATATATATATATATATATATATACATATATATATATACACTTATAAAAATATATATATATATATATATATATATATATATATATATATATATATATATATATATATATATATATATATATATATATATATATATATATATATATATAGATTATAATAGTTATAATAGCTATATATAAATATATATAAATAGTTATAATGAAATATATATATATATATATATATATATATATATATATATATATATATATAAATAGTTATAATAGCAAATGGTTAAGTAAAAGAAAAAAAAATTGACATGGGGCCCGGCCACACCCCAGCAAAGGGGGCAGCCCAGGCTCAGTATGGGCGGCCTGAGTACATTTATGCGTTTAAGAAGACAAAAAAATATAAATAAATAATATAGCCACTGTGCTACTGTAGCTGTGGGCTACAGTGGTAATAAATAATATAGCCACTGAGCTACTGTAGCCATGGGCTACAGTACCACCGAAACCTGCAAGGAGTAAACCCCCTTCTTCCCGAATTGAAACAGCACTACTACACGTTGCAAAAATTTTTTTGCAAAGATTTGATCTACACCAAATCTCACCCAAAAAATTCCAAATAAAATTTTAGATAACCCCCACATGATTCTCTTCTAGATACATTCGGATTCAAAATCCCATCCAAATCCAAAATCCGAATTAAAATAGGAATTTAAATATCCTATATAAATCAGCCGAAAATAGAATTCTTGGAAAAACCATCTGTCGAACCTCAACCCCAGCCCAAGCTTCGACTCCAGGACCTCCCCCACACTCCCGTGCTCGACGTCGGCCACCTGTTCGCCGTCGCCGATGACTGGATCGCCGGACAACCGCGGAGCCGATCGGAAAACAGAGAAACCCATGTTTCTGTTCAGAACTCAGGTACCCTATTTTGAATCTGAAATTCTTTGTTTATGTTCGACGAAAAGTCGATCTATAGACTTCTGTGCGTAGACAACATACCCATCTCTAAACCCTAGCAATTAGAAAAATTTCTAATGCACAGGAAGTCCCAGAAAAGATTCGAGAAAGTAGAGGAAAAATCTTCGAAAAAGAACCCGAGAAAATACCCCAACCCCTGACTTTGGAAGGGCGATTTCAGCCCAGATATTAAGAAGTTGTAAGAAACAATTTAGACAGTCCTAGTTAACCTATACGAGATGGAAACCTATCTGCTAGATTCAATTTTCATGTAATGTACAGGAAGTTACGGATCGAGGAACTTGAGAGAAAAACTGTTTTAAAAATACTAAAATTTTAGAATTCTTTCCGATACGGTGTACGCCCCGACAAACCGGGCGACGTGGTCGCGCGCTATATGCATCGAAAGGCGCGTATGAACGTTGCCGACGAGTGGGAACTGACGGAACTCAATTTCGTCGTGTGTGTGCGACGAAATCAGTCTGTATCCGTCGAGATACCCCTGTATCGCCAATTTGCAAACTTTGCCCTAACTTCGTATACGATCGTCGATTCGAGATGAAACTTGTGCCAACAGGTCTGAATCGAAATTTTGGTCCTGTGTGCCAAGTTTGGTTCGATTCTGAGAAGATCGAATCAGAACCCCTTTTTGGCGGGCCCGCGACCCACTCAAACGGGCGATTTTGTACACGGCTCATCGGAATCCAAAATTGGACATACCGTTGAGTTCCTCTCCTCAACCTGAATTCGCAGACATGTAGTTTGACGACTTTAGAGACCATAAACTTTGACACGTATTTCGGTGCAAAATGGGTCCAACGGTGGACATCATTTTGACCCAAAATTATGATTTTGCCCCTGTTCCAGAATTAGATTTTTGGACAGGCGTTTCCTAGGTATATCTTTTACACCGAGTGCATTTTTGATGTTTGTTTCAGCATCCGGAGTTGTTTGGAGATTGTGACGTTTCTTAGCCGATATTTTGATTTCTTGGAACTTGCCACTTTGTACCATCAGGCAAGATACCTTGCCACTTTACTCTGTGATTATTATACTCTTATTTTTAGTTGTTATTTTCAGCAGTTCTTTTTCTTGATATTATAAAACTGTGCGTCTAAGTCACACTTGGGTGCAAGCGACTCTATCGGTCATTTTTTTTGCTTTATTTATTTCTCTTGCATTGACTTAGTCTAGTGACCACCATTGATATTGAGGTATTGGTATATCTCATATGGCCTTGATACTTACTTTACCACATGTTGTGAGTCACATATAGGACATGTATCTGCGTAGTCGGCTCGCCACCGATACGTATGGAGCGTACGACGGATAGGAGCAACTGCCAATAGAATTGCATGCTAGAAGACTTGGCAGTTACTAGAGGTTCATGAGTCATGGATGTGACCCTACTAGGCATTGGATGGGGAGAACAGTTTCCTTAACGTATGGGTCCTTATGCACTTTCCTGTTACTGATACTGCTGGACTCTAACATTCGAGGAATGTTATGCTTTGAGGTCCCTGGTATCCTGATGGGGCCATACCTGAATTACTGCTACTGAGCCAAATACCCATACGTTGAAGGTCTGTTCTTAACTGCATTGTCACTGTAGAACTGGTAGGCATCCTATTTCATGCATCCCTTTTCTCTCTATTATATTATCACAGTTTATATGGCATGGTATTTTCTTGTATCTTGCTAAGTCCCTCTGAGGACCTGGTTATCTCTCTAGGTTTAGACAATTTTCTACAGGAGTACGACGCGGCACTGGAGCTATCTTACATCAATGACGAGGCAGTTCCTACCGATTTCTAGTCTATTCTATATTTGAGACATTAGTGGACATTATTTTTACATCTTATTTCTTTCTTTTTTCTGGACGTTGGACTCCGATCTTGTGAGACTATTTTTCATAGCTGTTTGGAGTGAGTATGTTCACCAGGCTATTTTTTGATACACTTACTTATTTATTTAGACTCTATTATCTTCTGTGTTGAGCTGTGATGAGATTAGATTATATATTACTGGCCTGTGGTTATTTTATTTAAAGCTTATGTGCATATTTGAGGATTCCATATATTGGAGTATTCTTCGTATATGTGCAGCTAGCATGTTCACGTACTTGGTCCTATGTATTTTGGGACTGGGGTGTTACATTTCTCGAATTGTATATTCATTTGTGAGAGCATCATACTCAGATTGGATAAGGCTTTCAATAGTCCCACTTGACAACCTTAAATATTCTTTGATTGGCTGTTCAAGTCCTTGGACTATCTTTTGCAAGGCTGCTGCCCTCTCAGTATTATTAAACATTGCGATGTTGTCAATAGTGGTAGCAATCACACTATTCAAACTCTCATAACTGAGGCCTTTCTTCAAAACCATCTTGAACAATGCTGCCAAAGTTTTATAAAATGTCCCAGTATGAATCTCTACCAAAAGATACATATTAGCATTTGAGCTTGGTGTATCAGCAACATCTGCCAACCTCTTCTCCCGAAAACCAGAGACAGATGTTGTCGTCGCTGTGGTAGCAAGCTGAGTTAATGCTATATATGTGATCATTACCATGGCCAGTTGATTCCCAGGGGTTTTTGGGACTATATCTTCAGCAACCTTTTATACTGCTTCCAGAGCTTGAGTTTCGGTAGCAGGAGATGGTATTACAAAGGTGCTGCCTTCTATGTTTGATTCGGACTCGAATACTACTGTCTCAAGAGCCTGGTCTGGATTAGCAGCAGTAATTGATGGTATTTCTGCTATATTTACGATCTCATTAATCGGTTCTTTGGTAGCAACCGATTCTCTGAGCACTGCTGGCTCTTCTTCTGCAGTTGGCTCTTCATCTCTTTCCTGGGCAATATAAGACGATTCTTGGCGTGTCTCTCCTGCAGACTCTTCTGGTATCTCCACAGATGGAGAACCTTCCTCAGAAAGAGAGTCCTCTTTTGAAGAAGAACTTCCTTCAGTTTCTATTACCTCTTCAGGAATAGACTTTTGAGGAGGAGGAGCAACGGGTTTTGCCACAGCGACGATCCCTACAAAGATTAAACAAGATAGTCAATATACAAAATTATAATACATATTTTTTGTGTAATTTATCTTTACCTGGAGAAGGTGCAGGACGCGATAAGAGTGCGTAATAATCTAAGTCCTAATCATCATCATCTAATTCGAGGCCTGATTCATCCGAGAGGATGGTTTTCGGATTACTAGCAGGAGTTGTGGCTGTGTCTCCGACAGCTTTTGCCTTTTGTGGCGAAGTTAAGTGCAATGAGGTGCTAAGTCATCCTGGAGATAGGACTCCTGTAATTTCTGTCATTGCTACCGGCTGGGGTACTGAAGATCCTTCTCCAGGTTGAGCTGATGAAGATATAATATTTTGAGTCTCTTCGGCAGAATTTTCACTTTCTGGGGTAGAGACTCTCTGCTTGAAAGGCCCTTTAATAACAACATTCTTCTTCTTCTCCCGGTGAGTAACAGTTGTGTCCGATTTCTGCTTCCGGGTGGCAGAAATGGTAATTGCTCTTGCAGTTGTCTCCCCAACTCCCATAGGGATCGTTTCCAGATATTCGTCTGGAACAGCATCATCAGGTATATCCGAAGGCACCATAACTGGTTCTTCGGTGTCTCCTTCCTTTTCCCACCGGAGACTTCATTTCATATTGTAGTCTTTTGCGAAAGAACGAATGGAGACATAAAAATATGCATACGAATGAAGCATTCGTAGCTCAGTTATGCTTGAGACGGTTGACACATGGAATTTGGCACCGGTGCATCCAGCGCTGAAATATCGCCATGCCCTCGCTCCATCAACTAATTTTCCATAATGGTTGAAACTAGTGGAGGGATTACCAACGTAAAGCTGGTCATACCCGAACCGACGAGCAAACCGACTGGGTAGATACGGTTCGAAGATGCAGTTGTCTTAAGTTCTATACATCAGATGTGAGGGTCTGATGCATATTAGCCAATTAAAGACTGGCGCAGGTATCTCAGTTCTATCTCGACCTACGTCTTCAAATTGTACACCAAAATAGTCGGCTGGAACTGGTGGTCGTGTGCAGAAAAATTTCACCCATAAGAGAAGTTCAGTGATGCCCGTGTATCTATCACTAAAGTTGCCTTCCAAGTGGCTTTACTAAACTTCTAGAGGAATACCTCCGCATCATTTTCAGGGCCTGGTGGTAATAAGCTGCAATTGTGATGCAGTAGCTAGCCCATCAAATAAGTATAGGGCATCTCCACCCTAGGAAAATTGAGACGGTAGGGAGCATTATTGATCAATTCTTCACCAAAAGCTCGTAAACCCACATTCATCCGGCATACCATTGCCGGTAATAGGCTGAGTTTAGCCTTGAATACCAAACGTATGGCTGGCCATAGTATATTTTGGTGAATTTTGTCAACTGTACCGGTCCCTGGTACGACCTACCTTCTCAACCACAAGGAAAGAAAGCCCGCCAGCAGGGCTTCCTTTGAGAGCTTTTGACTGCCATGTCTTAAAAAGCTCAATGTTTCAGTCCCCGCAGGGAATTCTCCAGCTTTGGTGGTTAAATACTTGTCCGGGGACTTATATGTGATCATCCAAGTATTTATCAAGTCGGCAGAAATTATTGAGCAAAGATTAATGGTTTGAGCCTTGGTGTCTTGGAATCTCTTTTTATCTTCCTTGGACACTCTATTCTTATAATAGAATAGATATGTTGTCCATTTATTGATATATGCCAAATTTGATCCACTTTCATACATAGTGGTGCAGATCAAATAATAACACATTAGCTCTTGGTATACCTCGACTAAGCGAGAGTTTTTCTTACTAATTTCTGTTAGTTCCCGGTTGGAGGGAACATACTCCTCATATGGAACTTCTCACATTGGTAGCTTGGAGATAAATTGCATCTTATGGAGTGCAAAACCCATTTCGCCTACTGGGGTCGCAAAGGTTCCCGTCGAGCTGATATATAACTCCATCAGAGCTAAGAACATGTTATTGTTTATGGGTATGCCTTGACTTGTGGAGGCTACCGCTTCTAACAATCCGATGGCGTGTAGTTCAGCTTCGAAGTTCTTTATGATCCAAGAGCTAAGTTGAACCCAGTTTTTATTGTGAAGAGTCATCCACCCTGGAAGCCTAGGGTTGACTTGGGGATATAATACTGAAGCGTTCATAAACCTGTTAATGAACATCATTATCTGTACTGGCTAGATCAGAGACGAGCCCTCACTTGGTGTGAATCCAGGTAATAAGCCTGAGAAAGGAGTGACACTACCACTAGGAGTACTCGAATGATAGACCATTTGGTTCTTATCCCTCTTGAATATAATTCTCTCCGATCTTCCATGACTGTCGGGAGTCAGATTCCAGATCATCTGCCTCGGATGAGTGGCGTGAACAAAAGAAGAAAGGGGATAATCCATTGGCATTGTTGGGAGATACATTGCCCTTTCTCCAAACTTGAACACCCAGGACTCCTTCTTGGGGTTTGTCTGAGATTTGAAATCAATTGCATCCCCAAACATGAATGCGAATTTCAAGAAATGCTGGCCATCCAATGACGTCAGTAATTCTCCGTTCAGAAGAGACAACAACATTCTGTCTCCCTGAGCAGCTATCAACTGTTGTCTTTCCTTGGGATACTGCTTATCGGTTTGAGGAAACTCGACATGGGATAAATTTTTCAGATAATTTGATCCCAAAATACCAGTTGGTGAGCCAAACACCTCAGAGAGAGGATGGATCACCAAGTCCACTGCAAAAGAAGTTGAACATGAAAAATCAAGTTAGTAAAACTCAAAGTATGAACTCTACGCAAACTCAAGCTCTACGCAAATGACTATACATGAGTTAAATTTTGAAGTTATTACGCGTAAAAGGTTCTCTGTTTTAAAGAGAATTTGTTATATGCATTTCTATAAAAATGTTTTACGCAGTCCAAGACTGAAAGTTTTTTAGGCGTACTTTTTTCTGTTCAAAAGAGTAAAGGTTTATGTGTGAAAAAACATAGTCTTTTTACTTGCTTATTTTCAGTTTTATGCTCGCACATATAATGTGAGCGTATTTTTGGTTTTACGATTCTGTTCAAGAGAGTAAAGTTTTACGTGTGAAAAACACATAGTCTTTTGACTTGCGTATTTTCAGTTTTACGCTCGTACGTATAATGTGGGCGTATTTTCAGTTTTACGCTCGTACGTATAACGTAGGCATATTTTTCAAGTTTCACGCTCGTACGTATAACGTGGGTGTATTTTCAAGTTCTATGCTGGCACGTATAACGTGAGCGTATTTTTGGTTTCGAGATCAACGCTGGCACGTATAACGTGAGCGTGTTTTTTTCAGTTTCAACTCTTATGCTGGCACGAATAAACGTGAGCGTATGATTTAGGGTTGCTCTTGGGTCATCTTCTCCAACGAAATTTATGGTTGAAATAGATAGGGTTTCTACCTATCATGGCCGGAGCCACGTTTGGGTTGGTCTTTGGGGTCTCTTCGATGTTCTTCTCCAGTGATGTTGCGACGGCGTGAAGTTCCTCCAACGATCTAGCTGTCGACGAAGTGGCAAGCTTCTTGCCCTTAGCTGAGGCGGCAACCTTGCTCTTGGGTGCCATTTGCTTGAAGTGATTTTTAAAGATAAGTAAAGAAGAGATTGAGAAATGAAAGAGATGAGTAAAGTTCTCTCTCTTCCAACAGAGTCCTATTTATAGAAAACTCAAAGTTGATTCAAATTCTCGAAGTGACTGTTGGATATCCCTAATTTTACGCTGATAATTGTTGGATATACCAAACTTTACGCTTTTGTTCAAAGTATTTCAAAATATTAGAAAATTTGAAAACTTTGAAGGGGGTCTTGTAGAAGTGTAAATAAATTTCGTAGACCAAGTCAAAGAAGTTGAGATCTTTACGCAAAGACAGTTCCAGACTCTACAGGAAGCCTATTTCAGATTTTACGCAAAGGTCAAACTGAGTCAAATTCAAGCTCTACGCAAGGGTTAAATTCAGACTTTACATGAAGACAGTTTCACTCTCTACGCGAAGAATGAGCTGTCCATGCTGCATTAAATGCACGAAGATACTGTTCTGCCAGATTGATTCTCTGACAAATAGTTGCACAGAAGCCAAGAAGATTGTTGTTTAGTATACCAACGAGCTGCTTTACGCTCGAGGAGCAGCATCCTCTTTACGCATAGGAGTTATTTGAGCTTTTACGCTCAAGGCTATCTCAGCCACTCTTTTTGCGCGTAGAGTTTATTTGAGCCTTTACACTCAAGGCTATTTTTAGCCGCTTTACACAGGAAGCTTACTTTGAGCTATTTTACGCTCAGACATGCCTAAACAGCATCACTTACGCACTGTCTGTCCTGATTGTGTGGGAACGTAGTTTTCTGACGTGGCCTTCATGCCACACTTCTCGAAGAATGTGTGTACATGTTCTCCTTATTTATTGGATTATGGAACATTTTTTAACATACGTAGAGGCTAATTTCTGTACATGAGTGACAGTTATTCTACCAGCCTGCGTAGAGACCCAATATTGGTACTTTTTATGCACAAAAGACAGGCCTATATAAAGACTTCTTTTTTAAAGAAGAAGGGACTGGATTTTTCAGACCAAATATCTTGAAAGAATTCATACTTTTAGAGCAAAATGATTTTCCAGATCATTTCTCTTCAACTTTTCTTCAAGAACAGAATGAAGCAAAGCAGGAAAGCATTCGACCATGCCATCAGTGCCAATTGTGTCGATACCTTTCTGGTGACTTAGTTCTTCCAGTTGTTCATCTCCAAGCATTTTTTTTTATCATCATCGTGTGGTCCAAGGAACAACGTGATCACTCTCAGATCAGACTTCCATAGCAATACTCCCCAGAATTTACTTGTACTTTTGTATATTTTCTCTCGTTTTCTTTCAAAAGCCTTAGGGCATTTTGTTAAGTGAAACACTAGCTACCTACTTTGAGTGGACATTGCATACCCTATGAAGTCCCATATGGCAACGTCCTAAGTAGTTGATTAACACCAGTGATCTTGTAGTCAGGATGCACGCTAGTGAATATTTTGTGCAGGTAGAGTAAGCATAACACTTAACCTATATTTGATGCAGGTACGAGGGAGTCGGCTATCGGTAAGAAATTACTTAAATGTGATATATTATCATACATATTGAATTGAATAATACTACTTAACATGCTAAACGAAATGATGCTATGATGTTACCTTTCCATGAGAACTGCCATTACATGTTTAAGATGTTAATGCTAATGTGGCCTCAATAATGCCTTTACATAATAACACCAACTATGTTATAAATGTTGCCTCTCTATATGATTATTTTTATAACATGTTTACTTGCTTCAATGTACTGCTCATGAACTGTAAACTGATGCTACGTCCCAAATAGAAAGATCACTATTAATAAACGTTTGCTCACATGATTACTTAGTGTTGGTTTAGGCGAGTGGGCTGGTTCTGCTTGCCAGTACACGGTGGTGCACTGACCCACATTGTGGGCACTCTTTTCAGGTGCTCGTGCTTGAAAAGTTTAATACACAAAGATTGACATTAATCAGTCCTGCAGCATCGAAGATTTGTTGGGTATACAGAAGCTCTCCTTGTAAAAGATGATGTATTCTGTTTATAAAGAACATAATGTATGGAACATTGTACATCTATTGTACCAGTGAGTTGTAAGCCAAGTCAGCATATCTAGTTGTAAATTAATGTATCATGTATCTAATGTAAGCCTAAACCGTGTGAGTTCAGTTGGCCATCAATGTAATATGAGTTGTGTTGTAAGCTTTGCATTTTGCTGCAAGCCTTGTACTTCAATTTAATTATCAATAAAGAGATTATATTTCTTCATGCCTTATTATGACTTCAAGTTATCTGCTTATTTTTGCTGCTATGAATCAATACTATATTCCTTTCAATATAGAGATGTGTTCAGATTATCTTTAATTTGTCTACATGTGCCACTGCGATGTGTCCCTATTTAAAATTATCAGTTATACACCGTATTTGCCTTATACAAGTGCAACCCCAGACTTGTACGACATCATGCCCAAGCAAAAACGATCGGTTCCCAGAGGCTAAATGCGAGGACGAATGACTCTGTGGAATCGGGGCGAGACAAATTGGTATCGGAGTACGACTTTACGTCCTTGGACTCTTAATTGATTTGTTTCAAATCAAAATTGCATCCGCGATTAACCAAAGTCACTTCCAATAACTCAACGTTGCTTTCATGATTAAGTCAAAGATTGCTTTTGCGATTATCCCAATATTGTTACTTTGATCATTCCAAGTTGTCTCATGTCTAAAAATTCCGTTGACCCTCTTGGCTGCTCACTGGATGTTCCATACAATACATCTAAATACAATGTGATGCCCATGAACTAATGATTATTGTTGGTTTGGACATTAATGACCCAACAATGACTTGATGCCATAGTATACTAATTGCGATGATATTCAAAATTTTGGAATAGAGGAAAGTTGTTATGTGTGCTATAACATGTTTGAGAATTTTATATCATGTTGGAAAAGAATTGTGGATGGGATAATTGATGTTTAAGTTCAACAGAATTGATGAGTTGACTCATGTGTGGTAACCTTACGATTTGAGACCCTAAGATGTCAGCTTTGTGTTATGATCAGTCTAGATCATCGTTGTCCAGAATTGACTCGAGTTCTGCATTGTTGAGGATTGCTTCATTTCTGAGTGGTATATGCCTCTACCACTTCAGAACTAGATGTATATTGACCCTTTTCATAGGATAGCAATGAGTCTATATGTGAGCATTGGGTAGTGCTGAGACTTAGCTGGGAGTCATGCCTTGTTGCTAGGTGACTCGAGTGTCCCTTGATGGTAATATTATATTAGGTAGCACGAATTATTGGAAATTGTAATGGGTTCCTTGATTGAAAATTGTACAATCGGGTGATGACGTAGACTAGTCAGATGATTACTATATCATGGATAAATAAATTTGACAAGAGAATGTTGTGGCTTAGAACAATGAACGATAATTATGATTAGTTGGACAAAAATCTTGTGTGGCTATCATATTTGGTTACTGATCTGAGAGTTTTGGAAATATTGTCCGTGACCCGAATAAACGATGGAAACCGATGCTTTGACCCCGAGAATAGAATCAGTAACGTATGAGTTTGTGCTTAAAGAGATGGATAGTGATTGCATACGTATAGGTATGCTCGAGAATTTGAATTGTATCATAAAGGTAACAAGTAATGACTCAGGATACCTGTGTTGCATAGAGAATGGTTAATTGATACATAAATTGTCGGATTAGATTGGATTGGATTACTCGACCCTTGTAGTATAAGATTTTAACAATGTTAGTATGAGATTTGATGGCTGGAAAATGAATAAGTTGAGAATCAAAAAATGTGTTGGGTAATATCGGTAAGATGGTGTGACAGTATAGATGACTATAGGTTGGGATATAGATTACTGGGTTATGACTTAGTGGTATAATTTTGTCGTACATACCGAATAATGTGATTCCGTAGTTTTGTTGAGACTCTATCGAAATCGATGACCCTTGAATAGTTAGCCTCAGTATATAGATCTGTATGGATACGAAGGAATTGGAATTGAAATAGGATTGATGGAAATTGTATGTCCGGTCAAGATTTGACTGTAATGCTGCTAGATCGATATTAGTCAATTGTTGGGTAAGTCTAGAATGAGCCTCTGTAGGAATTAGTTTCTTAAGGATGACCTTGGATAGATAGACCCTAGACACCATGGACTGCATAACCAATTGTCGACATAGTCGGCAATGGCAATTAGTGTTCAGATTGAGTTTATACCCATAGGTTTGGGTAGAGTTCCTTGGAACTGTCGGTTGTATGTTGGCCCTAAAAATAAGAAATTAGTATGGTCCCTAGTAGCCATCCACTCTAGGGGAGTCACCTAAATGATTAGGTTTAGCTGTCAGTATAGCTAGCCTTAGAGACTTGATCAAATAATAGGGTGACCGTTGGCGACCCATAGGATGACCTTTTGGTATTGAACGAGAGATGGTGATGAGTATGACCTAAGAAAGTATATGTTGCAACGTGAGCCTCAGAGATGTTTGACCATTGAGAAGTAATATGTCGGCCTTAAGTGGGAACTGCAATCGTGGGGTAAGATTTGAGTTGTCGAGAAGTCAATTATTCCATGAGATGGAATTGACTGCTCATGACGAAAATCTTGGATCGATATCTAAAAGTCGGTTAGCTGGATTAACATGGAATGTAGTGTATCGAGTTGAAAAGATGGACCGTTGCTCAGAAATTTGGTTAGCGATTTCATAGTCGGCAAGAAGAATTGGAAATAAGACATTACGAGATGGATATTATATTAGATGGAATGTATAGAATTGTACACTTAGCTCAGATAATTGATAGCGAGTGACTTCGGATTGTATCTTTTAGAAAAGATGAATTGCCTCGGTAGAAAATATCGTTGGATTCGGAAAAGAATAGAATGGTATATTGATTATTGTAAACTCTTAGTATGGTTGGTTTCAAGTTAGACCCTTGGTCCGAATATTAAAAATATTGTGCTTGGGAGCAGTACTTATCCGAGTAGCCCCTGATGTTAAGTATCATGGATTGAAAGATAGCGATTGTGGCAAATGACCGTAGTAATAAGTAAATCTAAAGAATGATGATGGATTTCAATAATGCCAAGACCAAAATTTAGATATTAAAATGTGTAAGATAGATTTGGGGAAAAGAGATGCACCGATGGCTTATCGTATCGCACTATCACGGACGTTTGCTGAAATACATGTATTTTGGGGACACCTAAAGCATGTATATGGATCCAGACAAAGTGATAGGCTGCGACCAAGATAACACTGTAGGGAGATCTTATCGAATCGTACTAGCACGAACTTTGGTTGAAATATATATATTGGACACCTAAAGTATGTGTATGAATCTAAACAAAGTGGTAGGCTACGACCAAAATAACTTTGCAAGGACAATATTAGTGAATCAATGAGAAGTGCAAATATTTTGGAAAAGAGAAGGATAGATCGAATTATTAATGAATTGAGTGGTATGGTTGGATAACAATATCGAGATGGCCGAGTGTTCGAAACTGGATATTAAATTGAAGCTGAATGAGAAACTTGTTGTGACTAAGGGAATTAGTAGAATGAGTTATTCTTTTAAGTTTTGAGGATGAAACATTTTTTGAGTGGTATATTATGTAATGCCCTGCTCCGCACGAGACATTTGGTTGGCTCGTTGGACGTGGTCAGAATATTGGAAATCAAGAGATTTGAGACTGATGCAGTCTCTCTTAGCTGGCCGGATGGAATGAGTATTAGAACGTGGCTCGCTGGTAAGACTATGTCTAGTAGAAATATGTGTAATCGGAACAGGAAGACCCTTTTATGCAAGTGAGTGGAACTGTCCCTTCTTTCCTACTCCTTCATGCTTAATAAAATAGAGTATTGTGTTGCTATGCTTTGTCCCTAAATATCCCATACTTTAGTTGTTGGTTAATAGAAATGCTTATGTTGGATAATGATGAGATGAATAACACTTGAACATTGAACTGCTAATGTAAATTGATGCCATGAAATGAATCGATAATGTCCCTTTTGTTTAATATTGTTGCAACAAATGAAACATTGTATAATGCACTGTTATGCGATTAATACATAAGAAATGAACAAGCTATGTTATTGACACAAATATATGAATAAAACACTAGAATCATGTATACACTCTGTGTAACTGTTGCATAGATATGAAATGTTGCATGTTTTCTTATAATCAATGCAAATAAATGATATTGTCCCTATCAAATGAATGAGATACTATATGTCCCTTGAGAACTGAATAATGTGATAATGCTTCAATGTGATAAGTTGATACAATGAGAAATGAATGAATTGATGCAATAAGAAATGATAAGGCTTGAGATCGATGAGATCAACAAGCGGAATGATGGTAATGATGGAAATAATGAGTCGTTGAACACGACTTGGATGAGATGAAATAATATGCACTTTTCCTTTCACTAATTCTAATATTTTACCATGCGATTATGTTCATAATCGAGTCGGACACGCATTCGTATAGTCATAGACAACTTGGGTACAAGGGGGTGACAGCTTTCTCGGACGGTATGCCTGGGGTGCTGGGTCAATACGACCATGGAGGAAGTATAAATGTACTCTAAGGGTACGTGGTATTGCGAGGCACACTTAGAGGCTAGCTACCTACTTTGAGTGGACATTGCATACCTTATAAAGTCCTATATGGCAACGTCCTAAGTGGTGGATTAACACCAGTGATCTTGTAGTCAGGATGCACACTAATGAATGTTTTGTGATGCAAACTAAGTATAACACTTAACTTGTATTTGATGCAGGTACGAGGGAGTCGACTGTTGGTAAGAAATTACTTAAATGTGATATATTATTATACATGTTGAATTAAATAATACTACTTAACATGCTAAACAAAATGATGCTACGATGTTAACTTTCCATGAGAATTTCCATTACATGTTTAAGATGTTAATGCTATTGCCGCCTCAATGATACCTTTACATAATAACACCAAGTATGCTACAAATGCTGCCTCTCTATATGATCATTTTTATAACATGTTTACTTATTTCAATGTACTGCTCATGAACTGTAAACTGATGCTAGGTCCCAAATAGAAAGATCATTATTAATAAATGTTTGCTCACATGATTACTTAGTGTTGGTTTAGACGAATAGACTAGTTCTGCTTGCAAGTACACGATGGTGTACTGACCCACGTTATGGGCACTCTTTTTAGGTCTTGTGCTTAAAAATCTCAGTACACAAAGATTGACATTGGTCAGTCCTGCGGCATCGAAGATTTATTGGGTATGCAGAAGCTCTCCTTAAATAAGACGATGTCTTCTGTTTATAAAGGGCATAATATATGGAATATTATATATTTGTTGTACCAGTGAGTTGTAAGCCAAGTCGTCATATCTAGTTGTAATTTAATGTATCATGTATCCAATGTAAGCCTAAACGGCGTAAGTTTCAGTTGGCTATCAATGTAATATGAGTTGTGTTGTATGCTTTGCATTTTACTGCAAGCCTTGTACTTCAATTCAATTATCAATAAAGAGATTATATTTCTTTATGCCTTATTGTGACTTCAAGTTATCTGCTTATTTTCACTGCTATGAAGCAATACGGTATTCCTTTCAATATAGAGATGTGTCAGGATTATCTTTAATTTGTCTGCTTGTGTCGCTGCGATGTGTCCATATTTGAAGATTATCAATTGTGCATCGTCTTGCCTTGTACAAGTGTAACCTAGACTTGTACGGCATCACTCCCAAGCGAGCATTGGGGTGTCAACGGATGTTTATCGGTATGGATAGAGCAATATCCGTATTCGTATTAATTTTTTTATAATATCTGAATTCGAACAAAATGATATATATATATATATATATATATATATATATATAAAATTAAAATGATATATATAATTAAAATGAATCCAATTATAAGTATGTCATTTTGTTATCGGTCCGGATGTTTATCGCTACGGATGTTTATATATATAATTAAAAAATATATATATTTTTGCTCTATCCGTACCGATAAACATCGGATATATTATTTTTTTCTATCCGTACCGATAAGCAATATCTGTATTTGTTCGGTTCTAAGTGAATCCAATTATATATATATCATTTTTTACAGTTGGTTAATGGATTGTCAATTGATTATTGCTTTGGTCTTTGCATATAAATTTTAATTTGGTTAAACCATTTTAAGGAATGTTTATGTTATGGATGGATTGTGTGTGTGTATATATATATATATTTTAATTTGGTTAAACCGTTTTAATGAATGTTTATGTTAGGGATGGATTGTAAAGATATCATAGCTATTAAATTTTGAATACTTTGGATTTCAGATATTCACATAATAACTAAAAAATTTATATTTCGGATTTTGGATATTCGGATAATAACAAGAGACTAGATAGATTTGAAATTGTTTTAGCTTATCGGATCGAATCAGATTTTATCCGATATCTGTTAAACTAAACGGATACAAACTTGGCGTGTTAAAAGAAATATTCGTTCGGATATTGGATCGAATTCAGATATTATAAAAAAAATTGTTCAATATCCGAACAAAACGATATATATATAATTTTAAAATTTAGAACCGAACAAAATGATATATATAAAATTAAAAAAATTACTGGTTCGGATGTTTATCGGTACGGATAGAGCAATATCCGTATTCGTATCCAATTTTTTTATAATATTTGTATTACAGTTTCAAACAACTACACAAAATAATTTAAGCTATATATTACATTTGCAAATGGATTCACTTAGAACCGAACAACCAACGACACAAAATAATATCCAATATTCAATTATTTGTGCTCTATATTGGATTTGGAAACTGCCGACTGCCCTTCCAAAATCGGAGCTCGTCATATCCGACCCATCCGCTGGAGCCTCATCTCGCCACCAGTTTGCGTCTGCATCCGCACCAGCGAAGCCCTATTCCACCGGAGCTCGTCGTTCCAGGGTGACTGGAGATGCCAAACCACATCCCCCGTCGAACTCGACTCTGATGCCACGATTGCCCCCAAAGTCCGCCGCGCTCATCCCCCGAGCTCGACGCGCCATTCTTCTCACTGCTGATGGAGTCCCCTCTTTAATCCTTTTGAAGAAGAAAGAGCATAGGAGAAGAAGCAACAAAACCCTAAAGTAGAAAACCCATTTTGAGAGAGTGATTTCAGATTTAAGCTATGCATCACCCTTGACCCACCCTAATGGCCCAATCCTTTCATCTTGTATTGGACTTGGAACTTGAAAAAGAGACTTAGAGTTGGAAGCTGGAACTTGAAAAATAATAAAAATTATTTAATATAAAGTAGAGTTGGAATTTTGGAGAGTACTAAGACCATCTCCAATGGTGATTTCTAAAATTGAGTTCTTATCCTACTTGGCATGGTACTTTAAAGAAATTTCTATCCTACTTGGAAGAGTTTCTACATAGAAATTGTAGACATATAAAAATGTTCTCCAATGGTTCTCCATTTCTATCCTATGTGTCACATAGTAAAAGAACCAATTTAATGGTGTGGGGCCCAATAATAATTGTCATGAGAGATAGGAGAATTTCTATGAGAGTTCCTACATGTAGAAACCCTCCTAGAAAGTTTCCATCCTACATCATTGCCACCTAGGATAGAAATGGTGATAGAAATCACATTGGGAGAAGTTTTTTCTAAAATGAATTTTTTCCATAGAAATAGGGAAGATAGAAACCCCCATTGGAGATGGTCTAAGACCATCTCCAATGGGGGTTTCTATATTCCCTATTTCTATATTCCATAGGCCCATACCCATTGAACCAAGCCCTAACCCTAGAAATTTTGGCCGACCCACTATGGTCATTCCCCCCCCTATTTATATCCTCTTGAAATTAGGGTTAGCTCTTTAGGAAACATTGCCATTTGGAAGAGGTGAGTCCCCATCTTTGTAAATCCTTAGAAAATCCATTTCTCTCCAAATTCCTTCAAACAAATTGCAATAGGACCTAATATTAGTATCCTTGCTGTTATTGATGAGTATTTGCAGGAAGAACACAATTTGAGGGAGTTTGGTGGCTTGTGAAACTCTTCCCATTTAGGAATTTGACCTATTGTTCACCTATAGGTATAATTCCTTCTATTGCTTTTAAATTTTGTTAAAAATCATTTCTAGGATGTCCTAACCCTAACCTAACAGTAGGATAGGCTAACCCTAGAATTTGGACCCATTTCGTGTCCGTATCGGACACGTATCAATGTGTCTAGGTTAGTGTTCGACGAAATGCCTCAAAGGGCATTTCGTTCGATTTTTGTGATTGTGTTTGAATGGAAAAATCCATTTTAGGCTCGCTTATGCTAATCTTGGACACTGAGCACGTTTTCGTGTCGGGATGAGCCGACACGAGCGCGTGGACACGCGGTCGTGCACCCACGCGTGCGGGCAGATTTTCTCTCCTGCTACTCGAGTGTGGTTTCTCTGTGCACAGAGGGTTTCAACCCTTGAAACTCGACACGTGAGTTGTGTCCACGACTGACACGAGATCCCTAGAGTTTCAGGAACTCTCGTGTCGTGTCGGACACGGATTCATGCTTGCACATGTGTTACACTGTGCGGTCCAGTGTGTTATATTGTGTTCTGTGTTTTACTGTTTTAATGCTTTTAATAATGTTTTAAATTGTTAAATGGATTCTAAATATCATGTTTAAACCTCTGTTATATTTGTGACATGATTAACTTTGGTTTTAATGAGGGGTTTGGATTTCGAACATGAAATTTGGGCTTTCACTGATACTGTCTGATACGTGTATTTCCAGTTTCCCAAACCAGTTTAATTCTCTATTTGTTTACTGTTGTTCAACTGTATTTGATCCCCACATGTTACATTCTTGATTAACTAAGTTATTTCATTCAATCATAGGATTTTGGTTGTGTGAATGGGATTTTAAATACTAGGTTGGTTTCGAATTGGTTGTTTATTGACTTAGTTCTGAAACTTCTAAATTACCTGAGTTTTTCTTTCATCTGAACTGACTTGATTTCCTGAGATTCAGTTTGATAACCTGAGATTGAGTTCAGTATGTTAGACTGTATAAAAATTCTAAAACCTGAGATTGTTTAGCTAATGTTTGTGTGGTTTCAAACATGAGTAAACTGAGATTGGGTTTTAACTGAGTCTTAAATATTGTGTTCCCATGCCTGAGATTTGGGGGGGGAGGTATTGAATTGATTTACAATTGATTTGAATGTTTCCTTCCTTTAAACTGAGTTTTAGATGTTGGTTTATATTGTTTATGCTGTACATTGGTTTCCTTTCTTTTCATTTGTCAGAAAATTGAGAGTTAGTTCTAAAACCTGGGATTTAGTTAAACCATTTTTCTGAAATGTAATAACATGATTTTTCCTGTACATTAATTTCAATACTGTCATTCCTTCATAACTGATATGGTTCCCAAGATAACCTGTGAATGTATTTACTATGAACTGATTTTGGGTAGTTGCAGATGGGATGTTTCCTGTCAATTAATAACCTGAGTTAGCTCTTCATTACACTATTAACTGAGAATGGGGTTGGGGTATTGTTTTGATTGAAAACTAATTTCATTCCTTTTTCTTAACTGTCAGATTCTGAGAATCATTAACCTGAGATTTGGGTTGTGTTTTCAGTTCTTTGTTAACCTGAGAATAAGTTGATTGGACTATTGTTTCATGAGTTAGTCCTAAATTTCTAATAACCTGAGTTCCCTCTTCCAGTCCTATAAAACTGTTTTCTTTTAATGGAATCTAGACTTGATTTGTTCACTATAGCTGAGTCTTTCCTGAGTTTTGGATTGCTGTAAGAACTGATTTTCCTTCCCATCCTATATACTGTCCCCTATACACACACATCCACATTTGCACATTAAATGGCTCACTGTTTACAAGATTGTATTCCCTGTTCTTTTTAGTTTTTCATTGAACCTTACACACACCATTGTGATAGCTCACACACACATGCCTAGTCTATGACACACACTCATACTTGTATACTCATGTGTCCCCTCACTTCCTTCCTATGTATACATGGATATATACCTTGTGTTATATTTATATAAGTACCTATATAATATACCATAGTACTGTACCTATATATATACTAGTTATTATATATAGGAATGTGTGATAATATATATATATATATATATATATATATATATATATATATATATATATATATATATATATATATGATACATTGTGATATGATTGTATATATAAATATGGGATATCTTTTGACATGTCATGATATATGGGATGTTGTGATATGGCATAGAGCATAGGATACCAAATGACATAATGTATTGTATATATTATATTATGTGATTCGTATGTTAGGCATGGTATGCCTAGTGGAACCTAGAGTAGACTTGTTAGAACTTAGAATAACTTGTTAGACCTAGATTAGACTAGTTTGACCTAGATTAGACTTGGTTGACCTAGTTGACTTCTAGGGTTGACCAGAGTTGACCAAGAGTTGACTTTGGTCTAGATTGACCTAGATTCATGTAGAACGCATTGTAGTGCATTACATTTCTATTCTGGACTTGTTGTGACTCGTACTGTTCTAAATAGGAGCCAGACACCACTCCTCGGATAGTACTTTCATCTCGGACTTTCAGTTAGCAGGCGAGTACATTCTCTGATCTTTTCATACCTGTCTGGACTATATTCATGCTCTAGATTACTCTACATGATGCTGACACGTATCTTCACGGATTAGTACTATATGGATCCCTTCCTGAGATGTTAGCCCTCTGCGGATGTATCGGGTATTTCATGTTCATGTACTTTATCATGTGCATCAGGTACTCCTTGTACTCGTACTAGTTCATGTTTTTACATGTTCTCATGTGCTTTCATGTGCTTATCATGTGCCTCATGTACTACTCATTACATGAGTTCACGTATCTTAGTTGTATTCATGTGCTTATGACATAACTTGAACGGATCCTTGTGTATTGATTAGGGCGGGGTGAGTAGAATTGGTTATGTGGACACAATCCCCAGTAGGTATTCATGTGCTCCTTATTTGTATTCATGTGCCCCCAAGTCGTTTACATAACCATATTGTACTCTAAATTACGTAGTCACTTACAGTCTCTACTATCATGTATTTACTTTCAGTTACAAAATATCTTCTATTTACTTGTACTTCCATTCAGCACTTCCTGTATTTTACTCTATTGCCTGATTTATTTTCCTAACCTGCTATGAACTATTGAGAGATATATGCTCGTTCCCGTCCTGACTGGACCTGTTGAAATATTACAGAGGACGAGGCTGAGGCGTTCTGCCCTACTTACTACGGAGCCACACTAGATGAGTGCCTGGACTTGGACCAGCAGCAGGATCCATTAGCAGTAGACGACACTCCATTAGTTTAGGATTGTCTTACTATTTTGGATTACTGTATTAGACTTTGAGATATTCTGAGATGTATTATTTTAGACACTTAGAATTCTGGATTGTATCTCTGTGATTCTCTGTTCTGGATATTTTATCTTTCATTATCAATCTATCTTACCTGTTCTACCTTAGCTGTGGTTGAGTTATATTTCTGTTATGTCACCCCCATTCGGGGAGTATAACTGTTATTACCTTCAATTGTTAGTTGTTGTGACCTAGGACAACGTTCTACCGCCGACACTGCAGCGTAGGCTGGACGTACCCACGTCTCGTGCCCTTACTCTAGGGTGCAGGTCGTGACACATTTTTAGTGGTGGCCCATGCAGGTCTAGGTTGGAAATGTAGTGGTATTCGGACTAGAATATCGTTGTAGCCTGCAGTAGGAAATTAGCATTTTTTTTGAAGGTACTCAATCACACTAGGAAAATTCCTTATCAGATTCCGTATATCTATTTTGCTGCTTATTGTCTTCCTTAGAAATTTAAATTATCCTCCTTTGATTTTTCGACCCATTTTCAGTAATTGCTTCTTTTTTGATCTGTGTCTCCAGGATGGTTGAGATGCGATCGCATCGCCTCGTGACGGGAGAGGCTGGAGAGGGGTCTGCCACCTCTCGTGTCCAGCAGCCAGCTCCCAGTGCCACAGGGCCAGTGCAGCCCTCAGGAGTCGGTGTTTCTGCCGCTTTTGGAGGAGCACCTCCAGCAGTCAGGAGGCCAGTTGTGATTCCAGAGATCCTTTCCACACAGCAGCCTTCGCCTGCGGGGATGGTAGATGTTGCCAATCTCTTCTCCTTCGTGGAGAGGATTCTGGAGTCGCACCAACAGCAGCAGACGAGGCAGACTATCGATTTCCGGCAGGGGATCGATGAGACGCACCAGCTGGTTCGTACCACGGTCGAGATGATCACAGCTCAGGGGGTCCAGCAGTCCCGTCGAAGGGAGAAGGACATTCAGGACTTCCAGAAGATGCACCCTCATGAGTTCTTCAGCACAGCGGGCATCCACGTTGCAGATGACTGGCTAGAGCATATTGAGGAGATCTTTCGACTAGCAGAGATACCAGATCGACTCCAGATCGAGGCAGCGGGCAGCCAGATGCAGGATTTGGCCCGAGCATGGTATCAGAAAGATCCCAGGGTAGGAGTTGAGGGCCAGACTTGGGCCCAGTTCAAGGAGCTGTTTAAGGAGCAGTTCTTTCCTGATGTTGCCTTGGGAGGTATCAAGGCACAGTTCGAGGCTCTGGTTCAGGGGAACCAGACGGTAGCTGAGTATGCCGGGGAGTTCTGCAGATTGGTCCGGTTCATTGATGATTTGTCTGAGAAGACGAAGGCGAGAAAGTTTCGCCGGGGTTTGATTGGAGAGGTTCGGTCGCTGACTAAGAGCGACCGGAACGCCACTTATGCTGAGATATTTTCTGGGGCTATGGCGGCGGAGGACGACCTAGGGCTGAAGCAGAAGAGGGGTCGTGACTTTCAGGGTGGCAGCAGCAGTCAGGGGCAGGCCAAGAGGCCTTATTTCCAGCAGCAGCAGCAGCAGCAGTATCAGCAACAGGGTCGTGCACCCTTTCAGCAGCACCAGCAGCAGAGAGGGCAGCAGGTACCTCGTCAGGTAGTCATTTGTGCCTTCTGCAAGAAGCCAGGGCACATGATCCATGAGTGCAGGAAGAAGCTAGACAAGTGCCTACTTTGTGGTACAGGAGATCACCAGTTGAGGGACTGCCCAGGGGCTTTTGGACGAGGACAGCAGGGAGGTGGAGCCAAGGCTCCAGCAGTCCAGCAGAGGGGACCAGCCCTGCAGACCCAGCAGCAGAGGTTCCAGCAGCACCAGCAGCAGGCACGGGGTGGACAGCAGGGGCGAGCTTTCGCCATGGCAGCTGAGGATGCCGAGGCCATCGGAGAGCTGATAGCAGGTTCGGTTCTCCTAGATTCCCTTCCAGCATTTGTACTCTTTGATTCCGGGGCTTCCTACAGCTTTGTGTCAGTATCGTATGCTATTAGACACAGTTTGGTTTCTGAACCATTGCCTAGGACCTGCAAGATCACGACCGGGGGTGGGGTCATCCTCGTGAGTGATGTTTGCTGAGGGCGGTGTGTCATATTGGGAGGTCGAGAGTTGGGGGTGAGTCTACTAGTCATGCCTTTACCGAACTACAATATTGTATTAGGTATGGACTGGCTGAGTAGACACCACGCCCGCATTGATTGCCATGGGGATAGAGTTTTGTTCGGGGCGCCAGGAGAGCCAGAGTTTGAGTACACCCGGTGGCAGGCAGAGCAGGACGGCGGAGTCTTCTGTGGAGCATCAGTCGAGGAGCAGGTGGCTCCGCATCCCTTGATCGCAGAGTTTATGGACGTGTTTCCAGAGGTGTTGCCAGGGCTTCCACCGGACAGAGATGTAGAGTTCTCGATAGACTTGGTTTTCGACGCGGAACCGATCTCCCAGCATGTCTATCGAGTGAACAACAGCGAGTTAGTGGAGCTGAAGAAGCAGGTGGATGAGCTGCAGGACAAGGGCTTCATTCGCTCGAGTTCTTCACCTTGGGGTGCACCGGTACTCTTCGTACCCAAGAAGGATGGGTCGGTACGGATGTGTATCGACTACAGGGCACTTAACAACCTGACAATCAAGAACAGATACCCACTGCCGCGGTTCGATGATCTGTTTGATCAGTTGAGCGGAGCTCGGGTGTTCTCCAAGATTGATTTGAGGTCGGGTTATCACCAGGTGAAGGTAAAGAGGGAGGATATTCCCAAGACCGTTTTCAGGACGCGGTACGGACAGTTTGAGTTTTTGGTTATGTCGTTTGGGCTAACTAATGCACCAACAGTATTTATGAATCTAATGAACAAGGTATTCCACCAGTACTTGGACAAGTTCGTGGTGGTGTTCGTTGATGATATCTTGATATATTCTAAGATAGAGGAGGAGCACGAGGAGCATCTGTGGATAGTGCTAGAGACTCTCAGGTGGGAGCAGCTTTATGGGAAACTCTCTAAGTGTGAGTTTTTCTTGGACCGGGTAGACTTCTTGGGGCATGTGGTGACTGGAGATGGTATCTCAGTTGGCCCCAAGAAGATTGTAGCAGTTGAGGCTTGGATAGCGCCGACTTCAGTGGCAGAGATCAGGAGTTTCCTGGGGCTGGCAGGATACTATAGGAGATTTGTGTAGGATTTCTCCCGGGTTGTAGAGCCGTTGATACGGTTGACCCGGAAGGATACTGAGTATGTTTGGTTAGAGGAGTGTCAGGCAGCTTTTGATGAGTTGAAGAAGCGGCTTACGACAGCTCCGATTCTGACATTGCATTCAGGATCAGGTGGATTCACTATTTATAGTGATGCTTCAGGGAAGGGGCTGGGTTGCGTCTTGGAGCAGCATGGGAAGGTGATTGCCTATGCTTCCAGGTAATTACGTCCCCATGAGAAGAACTACCCTACCCATGACCTGGAGCTGGCGGCGGTGATTTTTGCATTAAAGTTGTGGAAGCACTATCTGTATGGCGAGAGGATGGAGATTTTCACAGATCACAAGAGCTTGAAGTATGTGTTTATACAGAAAGAGCTCAATATGAGACAGCGCAGGTGGCTTGAGTTGATGAAGGACTTTGACATCGCACTTCAGTATCACCCGGGAAAGGCTAACGTGGTTGCCGATGCCTTGAGTATGTATCCAACAGCCATGTGTTTGACTATGGATCGGCACCTACTTGCAGATTTAGAGAGCCTTGGGATTGAGGTGATTGTGCCAGGGGTGCAGATGCAGTTATGGGGCCTTAAGATACAGTCGGACTTGATGGACAGGATCAAGGCGACACAGTTTGATGATGTGGCTCTGCGGTGTATCCGAGAGCAGATTAGTGCAGGAGTGGAGGATGTTGAGTTCTCACTTGCAGAGGATGGTGCCCTGAGGCACGGTTTTCGGTTATGTGTGCCCAGTGGGGAGCTCAGAGAGCTGGTTATACAGGAGGCTCACAGATCGCAGTACTCTATACATCCTGGTGCTAACAAGATATATAGGGATCTGCGAGAGCATGTCTGGTGGTACGGGATGAAGAGGGAGGTATCCCACTTCGTAGCTAGATGCTTGATCTGTCAGCAGGTCAAGACAGAGAGGCAGAGGCCCGGAGGATTACTGCAGCCGTTGCCCATTCCAGAGTAGAAGTGGGAACATATTACCATGGATTTTGTATCGGGGTTGCCGCGTACGCCAGGAGGGAAAGATGCGATTTGGGTCATCATTGACAGGTTGACCAAATCGGCCCACTTCTTGCCATTCAAGGTGGGTACGTCTACAGAGATGCTCGCAGAGTTGTATATGAGGCAGATAGTCAGGATTCACGGAGTTCCCGTCAGCATAGTCTCAGATCAGGATAGTCGCTTTACTTCCCATTTCTGGAGGAGTCTGCAGACTAGCTTGGGCACTCAGCTCAAGTTTAGTACCGCATACCACCCCCAGACGGACGGACAGTCAGAGAAGACTATTCAGACCCTTGAGGATATGCTGCGAACGTGCATCCTGGATTTTGGAGGTTCCTGGGAGGATCATCTGCATTTGGTAGAGTTTGCTTACAACAATAGTTATCAAGCCAGCATTGAGATGTCACCGTTTGAGGCTCTGTACGGGTGTAGGTGTCGTACACCCTTATCTTGGGATGATGTTGGAGAGCGAGCTTTACTGGGACCAGAGATGGTTGTTGATGCAGCCGAGAAGGTGAAGCTCATCAGGGACAGACTTTGCGTGGCGCAGGACAGACATCGGCACTGGGCCGATAGCCATCGGAGGCCGCTGGAGTTTGAGGTACAGATTTAGAGATAGGATTAGAAGTAGGTTGTATTTTTGTTTTGTTTTATTTGATTGATCATGTTTGATTTTTAGTAACTTGAGACCTTGCTTGTGATTAGGTTGGAGACATGGTTTTTCTGCGGATATCTCCGACTCGTGGTACGATACGTTTTGGTGGAGGTGGGAAGCTTAGCCCGCGCTTCATCGGCCCTTTCGTTATCAGCGGGAGAGTCGGTGACGTGGCATACAGGCTAGACTTGCCACCTGCACTAGTGGGAGTTCACAACGTATTTCACGTATCATAGTTAAGACAGTACGTGGCTGACCCTAGCCATGTGCTCGATCACTCGGAGATAGAGGTTGGACCTACTCTCAGTTATCCAGAGCAGCCTGTGGAGGTTTTGGATCGCCGGGAGAAGGTATTGAGGAACCAGGTGATAACCTTGGTACGCGTCGCATGGAGGCATCATTCTCCAGGAGAGTCTACCTGGGAGCGGGAGAATGAGATGCGCGAGCGGTACCCCTATCTTTTTGGACCTTGAGGTATACTTTTCTATCCTTCTTAGCAGTTAGTTTCGCCTTTAAATTTTGAGGACGAAATTATTTTAAGGGGGGTAGATTTGTCACTACCACTTTTCTAGCTTGAGGGTATTTTGGTCATTTTCAAAATTTTAGAATTTAATTTGAATTAATATTATTATTTATAATTAATGTGATTTTTAAGTGATTTTTAGAATAATTGATTTTGGTGTTTTAGTGACTTTGACTTATGTTGACCTTGGAGACTAACCTAGTGGCTTAACCTAGGTCATGACTAAGTGATTAGGATTTGAAAACCTAGGATGACTTAAGTTCATGAGGATTAACTCATTGGGATTAGTTTGGTGAAATTAGGGGCTAGATTGATTAAGTAATGGCTTGTGAAATCACAAGTCATTTCATGACTTAAAGGCTTAATGGCCATAGGCCCACACCCATTGAACCAAGCCCTAACCCTAGAAATTCTGGCCGGCCCACTATGGTCATTCCCCCCTATTTATATCCTCTTGAAATTAGGGTTGCCTCTTTAGGAAACATTGCCATTTGGAAGAGGTGAGTCCCCATCTTTGTAAATCCTTAGAAAATCCATTTCTTCTCCAAATTCCTTCAAACAAATTGCCATAGGACCTAATATTAGTATCCTTGCTGTTATTGATGAGTATTTGCAGGAAGAACACAATTTGAGGGAGTTTGGTGGCTTGTGAAACTCTTCCCATTTGGGAATTTGACCCATTGTTCACCTATAGGTATAATTCCTTCTATTGCTTTTAAATTCTGTTAAAAATCATTTCTAGGATGTCATAATCCTAACCTAACAGTAGGATAGGCTAACCCTAGAATTTGGACCCATTTCGTGTCCGTATCGGACACGTATCAATGTGTCTAGGTTAGTGTTCGACGGGCATTTCGTTCGATTTTTGTGATTGTGTTTGAATGGAAAAATCCATTTTAAGCTCGCTTATGCTAATCTTAGACACTGAGCACATTTTCGTGTCGGGATGAGCCGACACGAGCAGTGGACACGCGGTCGTGCGCCCACGCGCGCGGGCAGATTTTCTCCCCTGCTACTCTAGTGTGGTTTCTCTGTACACAGAGGGTTTCAACCCTTGAAACTCGACACGTGAGTCGTGTCCACGACTGACACAAGATCCCTAGAGTTTCAGGAACTCTCGTGTCGTATCGAACAGGAATTCATGCTTGCGCATGTGTTACACTGTACGGTCCAGTGTGTTATATTGTATTCTGTGTTTTATTGTTTTTAATGCTTTTAATAATGTTTTAAATTGTTAAATGGATTCTAAATATCATGTTTAAACCTCTGTTATATTTGTGACATGATTAACTTTGGTTTTAATGAGGGGTTTGGATTTCGAACATGAAATTTGGGCTTTCACTGATACTGTCTGATACGTGTATTTCCAGTTTCCCAAACCAGTTTAATTCTCTATTTGTTTACTGTTGTTCAACTGTATTTGATCCCCACATGTTACATTCTTGATTAACTAAGTTATTTCCTTCAATCATAGGATTTTGGTTGTGTGAATAGGATTTTAAATACTAGGTAGGTTTCGAATTGGTTGTTTATTGACTTAGTTCTGAAACTTCTAAATTACCTGAGTTTTTCTTTCATCTGAACTGACTTGATTTCCTGAGATTCAGTTTGATAACCTGAGATTGAGTTCAGTATGTTAGACTGTATGAAAATTCTAAAACCTGAGATTGTTTAGCTAATATTTGTGTGGTTTCAAACATGAGTAAACTGAGATTAGGTTTTAACTGAGTCTTAAATGTTGTGTTCCCATGCCTGAGATTTGGAGGGGAGGTATTGAATTGATTTACAATTGATTTGAATGTTTCCTTCCTTTAAACTGAGTTTTAGATGTTGGTTTATATTGTTTAGGCTGTACATTGGTTTCATTTCTTTTCATTTGTCAGAAAACTGAGAGTTAGTTCTAAAACCTGGGATTTAGTTAAACCATTTTTCTGAAATGTAATAACATGAGTTTTCCTGTACATTAATTTCAATACTGTCATTTTTTTCATAATGATATGTTTCCCAAGATAACCTGTGAATGTATTCACTATGAACTGATTTTGGGTAGTTGCAGATGGGATGTTTCCTGTCAATTAATAACAGCTCTTTATTACACTATTAACTAAGAATGGGGTTGGGGTATTGTTTTGATGGAAAACTGATTTCATTCCTTTTTCTTAACTGTCAGATTCTGAGAATCATTAGCCTGAGATTTGGGTTGTGTTTTCAGTTCTTTGTTAACCTGAGAATAAGTTGATTGGACTATTGTTTCATGAGTTAGTCCTAAATTTCTAATAACCTAAGTTCCCTCTTCCAGTCCTATAAAACTGTTTTCTTTTAATGGAATCTAGACTTGATTTGTTCACTATAGCTGAGTCTTTCCTGAGTTTAGGATTGCTGTAAGAACTGATTTTCCTTTCCTTTCTATACACTGTCCCCTATACACACACATCCATATTTGCACATTAAATGGCTCACTGTTTACAGGATTGTATTCCCTGTTCTTTTCAGTTTTTCATTGAACCTTACACACACCCTTGTGATAGCTCACACACACATGCCTAGTCTATGACACACACTCATACTTGTATACTCATGTGTCCCCTCACTTCCTTCCTATGTATACATGGATATATGCCTTGTGTTATATTTATATAAGTACCTATATAATATATCATAGTATTGTACCTATATATATATAGGAATGTGTGATAATATATATATATATATATATATATATATATATATATATATATATATATATATATATATATATATATATGATACATTGTGATATGATTGTATATATAAATATGGGATATCTTTTGACATATCATGATATATGGGATGTTGTGATATGGCATAGAGCATAGGATACCAAATGACATAATGTATTGTATATATTATATTATGTGATTGGTATGTTAGGCATGGTATGCCTAGTGGAACCTAGAGTAGACTTGTTAGAACTTAGAATAACTTGCTAGACCTAGATTAGACTAGTTTGACCTAGATTAGACTTGGTTGACCTAGTTGACTTCTAGGGTTGACCAGAGTTGACCAAGAGTTGACTTTGGTCTAGATTGACCTAGATTCATGTAGAACGTATTGTAGTGTATTACATTTCTATTCTGGACTTGTTGTGACTCGTACTGTTCTAAATAGGAGCCAGACACCACTCCTCGGACAGTACTTTCATCTCGGACTTTCAGTTAGCAGGCGAGTACATTCTCTGATCTTTTTATACCTGTCTGGACTATATTCATGCTCTAGATTACTCTACATGATGCTGACACGTATCTTCACGGATTAGTACTATATGGATCCCTTCCTGAGATGTTATCCCTCTACGGGTGCATCGGGTATTTCATGTTCATGTACTTTATCATGTGCATCAGGTACTCCTTGTACTTGTACTAGTTCATGTTTTTACATATTCTCATGTGCTTTCATGTGCTTATCATGTGCCTCATGTACTACTCATTACACGAGTTCACGTATCTTAGTTGTATTCATGTGCTTATGACATAACTTGAACGGATCCTTGTGTATTGATTGGGGCGGGATGAGTAGAATTGGTTATGTGGACACAATCCCTAGTAGGTATTCATGTGCTCCTTATTTGTATTCATGTGCCCCCAAGCCGTTTACATAACCATATTGTACTCTAAATCACGTAGTCAATTACAGTCTCTACTATCATGTATTTACTTTTAGTTACAAAATATCTCCTGTTTACTTGTACTTCCATTCAGCACTTCCTGTATTTTACTCTATTGCCTGATTTATTTTCCTAACCTGCTATGAACTGTTGAGAGATATGTGCTCGTTCCCGTCCTGACTGGTCCTGTTGAAATATTACAGAGGACGAGGCTGAGGCGTTCTGCCCTACTTACTACGGAGCCACACTAGATGAGTGCCTGGACTTGGACCAGCAGCAGGATCCATTAGCAGTAGACGACACTCCATTAGTTTAGGATTGTCTTACTATTTTGGATTACTGTATTATACTTTGAGATATTCTGAGATGTATTATTTTAGACACTTAGAATTCTGGATTGTATCTCTGTGATTCTCTGTTCTAGATATTTTATCTTTCATTATCGATCTATCTTACCTGTTCTACCTTAGTTGTGATTGAGTTATATTTCTGTTATGTCACCCCCATTCGTGGAGTATAACTGTTATTACCTTCAATTGTTAGTTGTTGTGACCTAGGACAGCGTTATACCGTCGACACTGCGGCATAGGCTGGACGTACCCACGTCTCGTGTCCTTACTCTAGGGTGCGGGTCATGACAACCTTGATACATATTCCTATGATAATTCCTTAATTCCTCTTAGTACCCCCACACTAAGACATTCATGTTTATCAACATACCCTTATGATATTGGTTCCATATCAATAACATATTTTGACTAATAGTACTTTAGGTATCTATCTAGGTAAATACCCTATGTTGGATTAGTGTCTAAGTCTATATGATATGTACCCATATACTCTCTCTCTCTCTCTCTCTCTGTCTATATATATATATATATATATATATATATATATATATATATATATATATATATATATATATATATATATATATATTCTCTAGCCTAGTGGTATTAGAGCGGACATCCGGAGGGGCCGGCAAGGTTCGAGCCCCCCAATTGTGTGTGTGCGTGTGATTTCAAAAAAAAAAAAATAATAAAAAAAAATATATATATATATATATATATATATATATATATATATATTAAAAAAAAAATATATATATATATATATATATATATTTTATTACTTTTTTTTTTTTTTGGAAAACAAAAATTCATTGAAAGAGACGCAACAGTACAAAAAACTGGGCCCACATGGGGCACCCAGTTTTCAAAATTTAAAAAACGAAAAGGAAATCAAAATTCAAAAAACGAAAAAGAAAGGCGCGCGTCCCGAGGGTCGGTCGGTCCGCACGCACGCGGGAACCGATGGGAGCGCGGCCCGAGGGAAGCTGAAGCGACAGCGGCGCGCGGCCCGAGGGGAGCTGAAGCGACAGCGGCGCGCGGCCCGAAGCGCCCAGAGCCCGGACCGAGGAAGGCCGACGAAGGTGGAGCCTCGCGGCGAGGGGGCCACCGCTGGGAGGGAGCCGACGCAACGGAGGCAGGGGGCGTCGACGGTGGCCGACGGCGGGGGCTAGGCCACGGTGGCGAGGCAAGGGAGCGAGAGAAAATCGCCTGGGGAAGCAAAGGAGCGAGGGAGACTCGATGATCCCAGAACTGCGGGGAGCGACGGCGGGGGCGAAGCCCCGCGGCGAAGGGGAATGCCAGAGGAGGAGGGGCCTTCCCCGGGGAACATGCACGGTCGCAGCAAACAAGGCGGAGGGGAGAGCACGAGGGGAGCGACGCCGGGCGACTCCGTGGCTGGGGGGCTGAGCCGCCGGAGCGCAGGGGCCGCGGGGGGTCCGTCGAGGACGGCGGGGAGCCACAAGAGGGGGTGAAGGGGCGAGCCGGGGAGGGCGGCCAGAGGGGATCCGGCAAGTGGGCTCCTGGGAGAAGAAGGCAGAAGGGGAAGAGGAGCGCAGGTACCGCCGGGAGAGAGGGGAGAGGTCGGAAGGAGGCGGGGGCTGGCGGACGGTCACCGACGAGGGACGGCCCAAACGTACTGAGAGAAGGGGAGCGGGACGGCGACCGGCGAAGGGAAGAAGGCTGCCAGCTCCGTCGGCGGAGGACGAGGAGGCGAGGCGGCGACCGCAGCAGGGGCCGCCGGGGGTGACACGACGCAGGAGGAGGGGGAGGAAGCGTCGGGGGAAAGGCGGGGGTACTCGGGAGAGACCGGAAGGGGGCCGGAGCTGGAGGAGGGGGGAGCTCCAGAGGGTTCGAGGCGGTGGCTGGGGAGGGACGGCGGTGGGCCGCGTCAGGGTCGCCGGGGGGAGGGGCCCACGAAGACGACGCGGCGAGAGAAGCAGGAGGCCACCTAACGGCGAGGGACGCCGGGTGGAGTGCCGCGGCCGAAGCGGGGGGCAGCGCGGGGGCCGTAGCGACGCCCACGAGAGTGTGGTACGGAGGGAGGAGGACCGGCTTCTGGCGTCTCCCACGAGAACGCCGGGGCCTACGTCGCCGAGAGCGCCGAGGTGGAAAGGGGAGGGGGTCGGGGAGCCCCGCCTGGAAGAGGAGGAGGGGGAGACCAGCGGGGTGGGGGCCACGAGGGGCTCGGGCTGCCGGAGAAGGGCCCGGCCAGCCACGCGTGCCAGCCGAGCACAAGGCAAACTCCGGCGAGAGGCGGAGCTCCCAACCGGAGTCCGCACGGAGGGGCTCCCAACAGCCCGCACTGAGGAGCTCCCAACAGCCCGACCATATATATATATATATATATATATATATATATATATATATTAAATATATATATATTATATATATATATATATTTTTTTTATATTATATATATATATATATATATATATATATATATATAAAGAAATATATATATATATATATATATTTAATATATATATATATATATATATATTTCTTTATATATATATATATATATATATATATATATATATATATATATATATATTCTTTTCCACCCCTCTAGAGCTCCCATGGCTGCATGACCCCTCCCCCCACTCGCGCTCAGCGCCGAGGTAGAGCTTCCCCTGCAGCTCGCCATCAGCCCCACCACTTCTCCCCCCGGCGATGCCCTAGCTGGACATCTGCCTCTATCTCCTCGGCTCGCTTCCTCCGGTAGCTCCGAGCAAAGGAGCCCCGGAGGCACCGCGCCCGACTCCCTAGTCGCCTGAGCAGCTCGCCATCGTCAGCATCATCCCGGGGTGGCCCCAAGCTCCGGTGGCCACCCCAGGCTTCCATCCCCGGTCCGGCTACCGCTCCTCTGCTCCGCATCGAGCCTGCTCATGCCGGAGGCCACAGGAGAGATCCGCCCCTTCCCGGTGTCGCACCTCCCCTCCGGTAGCCCCGTTCGCCGGCGGCCCCCCGCGACACTCCTCTCCTGTTCGGTCCCAACGGCCGGATCGCAGATGCGCTTGCTACCTCGGGCCTGGGATTTTCCCGCCCGCCAAATTCGAATTTCAAATTTTCCTACTTTTCGGGGTGAATGTGGGGGGGGGGGGGTCGCTTGCTATGCGCCCACGGATAAGAGCCGCCATGCGCTCACTTCATCGAGGGGCGGCCATGCGCCCACTGTAGGCCCGACGCCCCCTCCCTGCCATGTGCCTCTGCCTCGCGTAGGGGGATATGCACCCACCTCCCAAGCCGGGAGCCGCCTTCCTCCCTCTATGGGCTATGCACCCACCTCCCCGAGGGGCGGCTATGTGCCCACTGTAGGCTACGCGCCCTCGTCCCTCCCTCATGCGGGTGTCTTAGTGCCCCCTCCTCGTCCCCCTCCGTCCGAGGACGGGTATGCGCCTATTGTTGCTTCTCTGAATGCTGGCCTTGCGCTCGCCTCCATTGCGGACTTTTATGCGCCCCCTTGCCCCCGCCCTGACTCATGCGCCCTTCCCTCAGTAGGTCGCCTCCCGGGGACCCATGCACCCGCGGAAGGAAGCTATGCGCCCACCCTCCCTGCCGCCACCACCTATCGTTCGCTCACCGAGGGGTCGGCCTCGTCGCTTCGTGCAGCGGTCGCTGCTACACCCCAACCCGGCCATCTCGTCTCTCCCTCACCTGTGAGTGCTACGAACCACCCCAAGGTCCCCTCTTTCGTGGAGATTCTGAGGCCAGACCGCGGGATGCAGCTTCCCCTCCATCCCGTGGACTACGAACTGCCGAACATCGAGCTTCCGAGCCCGTCCGACAGCCAACCCATCCGCGTCCTATTCTCTGCCGAAGAGATATCGTCCCTATCAGTCAACTTTGCAAAGTCGTTCGTGTTGAAGTTCACGTCCGGGTGCCTTAAGCTCACCTTAGCTCAAGAAGCTATTGCTGGCTGGTGTCTCGCATCCGCATACAAGGTCGCTCCGCTGGACCCAAACACATGCTACTCCACCTATCCTCCGACTCCGACTACTCCTTAGTCTGGACCAAAAGCACCACCAGCAATGGCACTCATAGCATCAAGATCGCCAAATGGTCCCCCGGATTTAACCCCAAAGTCGATTCGACAATAATCTCGACGTGGATCACCCTCCCAAACCTTCCCCTTGTCTGCTTCGCCCCCGTAGCTCTGAAGAGAATCGCCAGCTCCTTCGAAACCCTGGTGGCAATTGCCGAAGAAACCTGTAATCTCTTCAAAGGCAACTACGCAAGGATTTGCGTGGAGCTCGACCTGTCATCAGACCCTCCCACCATCATTCAAATCGAACTCGGGGGACAGTGACACTCTCAAAAACTGGTGTACGACAACAGCATTATTTTCTGCAAATACTGTCAGACTCGAGGACACTTCACTAAGCAATGTTTCGGGGCCCACCCAGAGCTGAAGCAGAAAGCCCCCTGTAAGCCGCAATCCCCGAAGGCAACCCAAATTATTTCCTCTGAACCGATTCTTCCCCTCCCCAACTCTCACTCCTACTTCGATGACAGCGACGGCTCATACAGCCCCAGCTACCCCCTTCCCCCTCCTATCGGCTAAAGCCATCGCCCTCTCCGAACCCCCGGTCATCCTCCTCATCAAAAAGTTTGATATCCTACCCTCTTTTCTTTTTTCTGACACCGACAGGGAGAGACCCGCTCCTAGCAATACCCCTCCAGATGTGCGCGAAAAGCGCGCACCCGATCAACTGGATTCACTACAACAAAATGACCTATTAATGACGCATGAAAAGTGGATTTCATGACGGCTGATAAAGAAGCGTCATCAAAGTTCACCAAGACTATAATCTATGACGGTTTTCTATATAAGCGTTATTGATTGTCTCTCAGTGATACGAGCTTATGAAAAAATACCAAATTTTAAGTCGAAAATTCGACTCTTCCGCACTTACTCCCGCAATTAAGTCGAAAAGTCTAAACCCTTCCCTTCTTCCGCACTTACTCTCTTTCTCCTTCTTTCTTTCTCCACCCGCTCCCCAACTCCCTTCAGCCCGCTCCGGCGCTTCTGAACTCCCCTCAGTCCGCTCCCCGCTCCCGATCAACTCCCCTCAGCCTGCTCCCTCCCCGCGCCCCAACTCCCTTCAGCCCGCTTTCCGTTCCCCAAGGTTTGTCCTAAATTATTTCTTATTTTGTGCCCTAATTTTTGCCTCGACATGATTTTAGTAAAATGCCCTAATTTTTGACCTATTTTCTATTTTCTAGTTTTCGAAAGATGGCTGAAATCTTTGAATGCATGTTTGGAAATCTTCGAAAGATGGCTGAAATATTTTGTGCCCTAATTTTTACCACCACCACCACCGCTAACATCAGTTTTGCTTGCAAAATGCACTGTTGGAAAAGTTATGGGTATATTTATCGATGATTACTAAAAGCTATAAGATCGAGGGCAGATAGTTTGAATTGGCAGGTATGATGTGGTATTATAATTCTTGTTTTTTCATGCAAGTTTCTGACCATTTTCTTGCAACATTGAGATAGACATTTTATTCATTACTATACGAGTTATTGATTGTATATTTTATTTTACTTCATGCTTTTTGGTAGGGTTCGGACATCTAACATGCTCGCCTCTAAAATCAGAATATATTTTTCTAAACGTGCAATACAAAATTTAGTTCAAGCTCTAGTATTTTTTAACCTTCTTTTAAAGAGACATTTTCACTTTAAAATGTGATTATAGTCAAGCTTTTTCTGATCCTCAAAGTGTGTTAAACTTAAGCAGCTTTATGCATATAGAAGAACAGAGACTGTACAAGCATGTATTATCCTTAATATTATTGCTGTTGTACTGACAACTAGCTGGAGCAGTTGGTTTATGATTTCTTTTAAGGCCTTAAACTGTTGCTGATTTTTTTTATGTTAAAGCATCAGACTGTTTAATGGAATGGCTTAATGATTATGCATAAGGATTGTATGCAAGTATTAAAAGTTAAGAAATGCATATGAACCTCAGTATGAATGCAAGTATTAAAAGTTAAGTACATATGAACCTCTGTATGACTGTTTAAATTATGCTTTGTGCAATTTTGAATAGTAACCACAGGCTTCTAATATATACATATTAACGTTAATTTTGGGATTGTGGTAAAATTAACTACTAGTTTAGTTTCTGATGGTGAGAGTATTGCTTATAAGAGTTCTTCCAAATCCAAAGAAAAAGTGAAAATTATGGATACTTCGGTATTTATTAACTCGTGCTGCCATTTGGATCAAAAAATTTGTTTTTACCGATCCATGCATCACTCTTCTATTAGATTCAATTGCCTTTATCTTACATGGTCTATGATAGTAATGGTTACAAAACTATCAGTTTTTTAATCATGTCATCAGTCCCACTCCTGGCGACATGAACTATCTCTAGGCATTATGATTTTCTACACGTTGCTTTCTGCCTTTTGGACTCGGGAGTGTTAAACAATAAGAACAATGGACTTTTGAACTGATTGAATGCTTCTTAAGATATTGTTTTTAAAAAGCATGTCATACCAATTACGTGGTTTTTAAAATTAATATTTTCTCTAATTTTCTTATATGCCACTTAACTCTATAATGCAAAGCCACTTAGCTTTGGTTTTAAGTTTTTATATTTTAAATCATAGTAAATATCCAAAAATTTGCATACTTATTCATTTTCTTTCCTAAAATCAAATTACATATAAGGGTGTCCAATGATGGAAAACTTATTATCTTGGAGAGGCAATCATGGTTTTTCCATTGAACATTGATGCATGTCCTCAACACATCCTCTGTTTCCACCACCACCACCTTGGAGAGGCAAACATGGTTTTCAAACTCATCACTGTTTCCATCACCATTGTTACTATAACTGGTATGTACTTGTGAAAATGCTCACCAGGAGAAGCCATACTTATAAGCCTACTATGACTGCCAAAAGCTATGAGATCTGAGGGCTCAGTAAGAAAGTTAACTGTGTTCATCTTTTGTTTATTTTTATATTTTATATGCTTGCTGTACTGAGTTCTTTCTTATACTTCATCCTTTCTGATTGATTGTACCAGTGCTGTAACTTTGAGGGTTATGTAATTTTTCATGTCTTTTGCCTTCGTGATTTTTCTCCTTGAATTTTGTTTGTTATTTACTGCTATGTCTTGCTCATTACATTTATCGTTTATATTTGTAGGCTTCTCCAGTGTTACTTTGGTAATATCCTAATTCTTTACTACTTAATAGTTAATTAGTTGAGGTGATGCATATGGATTCTTACATATGCATCTGAGGGGTACATCCACAACAACCGACCATGATCACCCCATTATCACCAGCCCGAGGACCCCAAATTTTAGCAAGCTTGTTGTCTACAACTTGGTCTGTAGGATGAAAGTGGTTTGTGCTTTCGTATGTGTTTGCAAAAACAAAAGTATGAAACTTTATTGATACAAACTTTGTAAAGATTACAAGAATTCTGAGAAAGTACAATTGTAGGAATCCAATCTAGAAGACGATTGCTTTATCCCTTGGATGATGTGAACTTTGAAGACAGTAGCCTCTGAAGTTGAAGTCATAAGCCTCGGAAGTTGAAGGCAAAAGCCTCGGAAGTTGAAGGCAAAAGCCTCGGAAGAATGCAGCAGCACTTGGGCAAGAACTCCTGAACTCTCTGGTATTTCTGAACTTTTTGTCTGATCTCTCTCCCTGATCTCCTTGAATGAAGACTTGAAACTCTATTTATAGAGTTCTGGAAATAACTAATTTTTAGTTATTCTGAATGGCACAAGTTGGATTGCGCAGGAACTGGATTGTGCAGCATCAGACTGCGCAGGCAGTTGTCTGGTCGTGGGCTGACTGTCTTGGACACATGGCATCATTTGATTAAAATGCGCATGATCGTGTGAAGACGGTTGCCACATAACGAACAATTGATGGCATGAATGCCATGTGTACTTTTGTCAGTTGACATGATGAAGTGCGCCACATGAATTGTGCTGACTTCGGATTGCGCTGTCCTCGGGCGTTGTGCGGCACAATAAACGAACAGTCTCCTCGTTCTTTGTGCTGTCAGCTGTCAGAAAGATTTGATTTTGTCAGATAATGATGACATTGCCACGTCAGCCGGCGCAGTTGAAAGTGTGCGCAGTCCGGTGTGCGCAATCTGAATGATGCACAATCTGATGTCTGCGCAGTTCATTTGAAAGTTGTATTTCTTGATTTTCTGACTTCGTTAATAGGTGCAACTTGATTTTTTAGGACCTACAAGACCCCCTTCAAAGTTTTCGAAAGTTGAATTTATTCAAAGTTTCGAAATACTTTGAATTTCAAATTTTAAAATCAAGTTGCGCATGAGCTGTCTGCGCAATCGGATGAGTCGATCCCTACTTTTTCGGCGCAATCTGAGGCGGCCGTTCTCCTTTGAAAAACCATAAATAGTTCCTCATTCTCTCACTGTCATTCTTTACTTGCTTTCGAATTATCAAAAGAGAAGTTTCTTGAGTATTCCCGATTCTCTTCGTCGATCTCCATGGCCCCCAAGCGATCCTCCGCCGCTGCCAAGGGCAAGGCCCCCGCCGAGACTTCGGCTAGGGTTGTGCCTCGCCCTTCTCGACATGAGACTGCATATCCTGCTTTGCTAGGTAGATGATTCAATCGAAATATCTTTTTAGAGTTTTTCGACTTCACTGATCTTCAAAATCCATCTCTTTTTAGAGATGTGATCATATTGTGCCACCCTCTTTAGGGTCTTGGTTGCACGAACTAGTTATTCTTCATTTTTATGAAGAATACTTTCTTGCACAATCGGTTGAACTGTGCTGACAAAAGTCAGTGCAATCTGCTGATTTGCGCAGGATTGCCAGCGTAATCTGATGCTGGCGCAAACTGATGGATGCGCAATCTAAGGGTTGCACAATCTGATGGTTGCGCAATCTAATGGTTGCGTAATCTGATGGTTGCGCAATCTGACAATAGCATTTTTGATTTATACTTGTACTGAATTTCTGTTTTCTCTGTTTTGATGCAGTGAATACCAGAGAGGATCCCGAATATGAAACTTTTGTAGGAACTCTTTCAGAATCTGAGTTCAAAGAGGACTTGTCCCACGTACTTTTTCCGCAATATGCACTTCCGTCCTCTCGACAGACTATTCTGATAGCACAAGATAATGGTACATTGCTATGCCTGATGAATGGACAGCCTTTACAGACTGTTGATGCTGTCACCCACAGAAAACCTATGTTCCTGTTTGGTGAAGCAATTGACAAAAGTTCTCAACCAAGACCACGTGTTGAGAAGAGAACTTTTCAGTGGAAGGAGAAACTGATTTTGATACCAGATATTGCCAGGTGCCTTCCTTTGGCACGATATGCTCATGCTAGCTACCCCAGGAGAATGGACTGGAACATCACTCCTCTTCAGCAGGCTCGGACTAGAAAAATCTGCATCAAGAAGGACCGGAATAACAGAGACATGTTCTATAGTTCCTCAGAACGACACAGTACTTTACTTAGAGGATTGAAACCGGGGTGCATCCCTTCGGAGAATTCTTCTCTGTTAATGCCTGTGAGGATCCCGATCTTTGCGAATGAGTACGCAAAGGTTGAAGGCAGTTACCCAGATCAAGACATCCGGTTGACATGTCTGGTAAACCCAGACATCAAAAGGTGGAGCAGTATAGCAAATTGGATACTAGTTCAATTTGGAGATAAACTCAGAGAGATTGAACTGTACGAATCGGTACATGCTACCGAATATGGCTTTTACCCAAACCCTCATCTGTTTTTGGCACTGGCAGAGAGGTACAATTACAGGACAGGGACGTTCATGACGCCCTGCGGAGAGATAGGGTTGGCTCTCCACAAGATGAAGTATATCTCGTACTTACCAATGGCAGACTTTCCTTACGAGGAGTATGTCCCCACCAATGACGAGTTAGAGGGACTGCGTCGAGAGAATTCGAAGATGGTAGAAGTCTTTGACGAGTTGCTATGCCATTACAACGTATGCTCTTTCTACTACAAGAGTGGCTCGTCTGGTACATGCTATTCTTCGAAATGGCTGACTTATCTGTTTCTCAACCATGTTATTGAGAAAAAGACAAAAGAACATGACTCCTGCAATCCAGACTTCTTCCAACCTCTCACCCATAGTGAAGTGATAAAGCTGATGGGGGAGAATAAGAGACTGGATACTTTAGTAGAGGATGAACATCAATATCCGCCTCTTAAAGTTGGAGATTTTGTTGAGAGCCATATAAGAATGGGCTACAGGTCCATGTCCAAAGAAGCCCAATTAGCAGGATTTCTGTCGTACTGGCTCCGTCGCTTCGTCATGCCTGGGGCAAGTGCCGTAGACCGCTTCCACCGCGGTATCCTTTTTGCTGCTGTCCGGTTAGTCTTCGGCTATCGGATGGATCTACTCTCAGCGATGACTTACAGAATAAATGCGGGTCTTCGTCAATATGTAGATTCCATGCTTAAGGGTAAGTGTGATAAAGGTACTTTCCCCAGACTGGAATTACCTTACACTTACTTATTCGGATGGCTACTCCTGCACCATCCATCACTGATGAATCCTGCCATGGGGGCAGTGGATGGCAGTTTTCTGTGCCGGTTTTCACAGAGCCGATGGCTATACACTAGCCTGAAAGATTGCAGACGCACTTTAAATCTAGGCAGAGGATGGAATTTTCTTTGTACTCCCCCTCCAACGGGTTATGAATTTATGGCACCAAACATGGTTGACCTTGGGAGGCAGCCTATAGGTCGAATAACTTTTGAATGGTTGAAGGCAATCAGGCCGTCACATCTTGTATATAGATTTGAGGAAGAATGTTTTCTGGAGCCATATTTGCCGAGTCGCTTCGCTCGACAATTTGGATATGACCAGTTCCACGTGGGGAATACAATAACTTGCTTACGAGGAACATGATACTTGATCGACGGAGCCAGAGCGTGGGCTTACTACAATGCTCGAGACACACAGGCAGTGTTCTCGATGCCACACAGGAATAATACTAGTCCAAAAATGCTGTACACATATTTACAGTTTTATACAGCTGCCAACACCTTTGCCGAAAAATTTAGCCTTGTGGATAGTTTTGCGATGGCAAATCTCTGAGGAAGGGAGCAACTGATGTACTGGCTCCTAACAATGATGAAGAACACGAACCAGTGGATGATCCACTGGAGGCTTCCAGGGAAGTCAATTTCCCTGAGGAAGTTAATCAACCTATAAGAGTCTCTCTGAAGGTTGCTAAATCTCCTGCCAAGGAAAAGAAAAGATGAAGGGAAGAGCCTCCTGCCCCCATTGTGAAGAAGAAACTGATTCTGGAACATTCTTCAGAGAAGGTTACAACCAGATCGCAATCCAGACAATTGACTGAATCCACTCGAGATGAAGCCGCTACACCAACCTCTGTTCATAAACAAGTCGATATAGTAAACATAGAGAGCCCTGAGAGGCCTCTACATAGAAGGAAGAAGCTGGCTCACAGGAGACAGAAGATAACAGTTTCTCCTCCTAGACAAACTTTGTCTTCGGTAGTAGCGAACGTTGTAGCTGGGCTCACTATGCCATCTCCAACTCCTGTTTCCGAGGCTGGACATAAAACTCCTAGTCCAGAACAGAGAGAGGATATTGAGGAGAGAGAAGAGATCGACCGGAGAGATGAGGCCATAGAGCCTAGAGACAATATTGCAGAAACAGAGCATGAACCTTTGCAATCTCCATTGCCAACAGCAGCGAAAACTCATCTTCCTGCCACACCGAGAGCAACCCTTGCGGAAGAAGATCGTTTGATGATCGAAGCTTTATATGGCTGTGACTTCGGTTATCAAGAAGAAGCTGATCATGTCGCTGATGCTGCTAGTAAAGAGGTTCCCGAGGACAGCGAGAACGAGGAGAGCACCTCATCAGAAGCTGCTGAGGAGACACAAAATCCGGAAGAGAATGTTGAGATCTAGACATCCCCTCGAGACACTCTGACTCCTGAAAAGGAGGCTGAGGTGCCGAGATCTCCGGAGAAGATTGCTGATGAAGAGGTAGATTTGGAGGAAACTCCAATTGCTGCTCCCGAAGGTATTGTAATGAAATTAGCGATCTTCTTTTAATAAGTAACTTGATAGCTAACATCGTTACTTTTATTCATACAGAACCCGGATCTCCTCCCGCTCCTCCAACATGTATGGACATAGTACTGGCGACGACAATTGCTAGTAGTAGTCGCCATTTATCTTGTGGCTCTGAAGCATGAAATAGCCAGGCCATAGTGTCTGAGGCTACTTCTGCTCAGCTAGAGTCTGTTCCTGCAGATGATAGGCCTGTTGCTGGATCGAACCAAGGTAAGACTATTTTCACTTTCGATTCTTTTTGACAATAACAAATGACAGGCAGAATAAAAATATTTAATTTTGCAGAAGAACAACTAGGAGGAGCAGCTAGCTCCACTCTAGTTCCCTTATTCAAAGAGCCTACTGTTCGAGAAATTGAACGTCCTACTGCCTCGTCCTCAACAGGAGTTGCTGCGACTCCTGGTGCTCTGGCGATTAATCAGCTTGTCATCCAATCATTCACCAAATGCTTCTTCGAGTCCTTGGGACCTCTGATCAATAGAATGATGGACAAAGAAGACGCTAATTTTTACATGGTTAGAGGTCTGACCTCTTTCTTGGTGAAGGCCATCCGGGAGCAAGGTGATGAGGCTCAGGCCACTTTCCTTGACCATATATTGAATGAGCTAGAAATCTCCATAAAGAACTATAAAGATCTCAACAAAGGGGAAGTGGAACCTTTAGTGCAGGCAGAGTTTGAACAAATGGCTCAGGCAGCTGCAATTGAAAGAGTGAATCTCCAGAACCTCTTGGATGCCTATACTACTAAATCTGCTGAATATAATTCCAAGTTGGAATCGGTGATCTCAACTTCTAAGAGAAGAGAGAAGGATTATCGAGCTGAGAGTGGAGATTGCTCATCTCCAAGAGGAACTGGAAAATGAAGTTATAGAGCATCAGACTGCAGTCCAACAAATTGATGCTCTAACTCAGGAAAGAAACGAGTATGTAGCAGCTCATGATGCGGAAATCACTCGCCGAATGGTAACCATGCCCTTTTTAATGAAGAATCTGGGATAGAAGAGGCCAGGAGGAGAGTGATGGCATCTCGCAAAGAACGGTTGCAGATTTTGAAACAACAGATTGCTAATCTGATGATGCCTCCGTCTCAGTAGAAAGAACGTCTTGTATCTTCTTGTCTTTCCTTATGCTATATATGTAATGTTTTAAATTTTTGATCAATAAAAGACATTTTGTTGTGGCTCTATTATTTCTTGCATATCTTATTCAGATATAAATAATAGCGATATAAAATATATTCAGAGGTACAGGACATGATATATTTCTTGATGATTTTGTAGAAAATAATTATATTCATTATATCTGCTCAGAGGTAATATAGACGTGGCAGAATATAACTTGTCGAATATTATTACTTCAAAATAGACAACTTAATCGAAAACGACAAGTTGCTGATATGGACAATGAATGAAAAAGGTGTGAATGAAATAAATGAACGAAATAAATTGTCAGGATGATCAGATGGACCATTAAATGAATTGAATAAACGGGTGAACCGTCGGATGAATGTGAATGAATGAATGAACCGTCTGATGAACGGATGAACCGTCTGATGAACGGATGAACCATCTGATGAACGGATGAACCGTCGAATGAATGTGAATGAACGAATGAACCGTCTGATATTAATGAACGGATGAACCGTCAGGTGATGGATGTGAATGAACGGATGAACCGTCTGATATTAATGAACGGATGAACCGTCAGGTGATGGATGTGAATGAACGGATGAACCGTCTGATGATGATGAATGAACGGACGAACCGTCGGATAAATGTGACGTTTCATTATTTTGAGAATCTCTGCCTATAAATAGAACAGAAATCTGGAAGGAATGATCATTTCCACTTTTCAACATAAAGATGTCGTCCAGAGATGCATCTAAGAAGGCTGAAATCGCCCCAAAAGTTGAAACGGGCACTGAAGAATACCCTGTCGAACCAGTCCAGCCAAAGCAGATGGAAGCAGGCGAAGGTTCGTCCGTACCCAAACCACCGCGGGATATCTTAGATTTCTTACTTAAACCAGGAAAGACTGAAGAGGAAGAAGCCATGAGGATGGCTGCTTGCAAGTTCCTGGTCGGTTCGAGCAAAGAAGTCCTCAGTTCTTTTGCTGATTATGTCTTTGATAAGGACGACAGTGGTCCGTGTCCTAATGTTGAGAAGGATGATAATGATCTTCCTTGATATCATGTAACATCACTTATGATGAAATAAAAATCAAACTTTATTTATGAATTGTCTGATCATATTTACATAAATTTTTGTTACATTTATACATAGTATTTCTTGAGAAATTTGTCATTGATAGGCATCATTGCAACTCGACCATCTAATTTTGCAAGTTGATATGCTCCATTTGAAAAGACTTTACTGACAACGTAAGGTCCTTCCCACTTTGCATCAAACTTGCCTTTGCTCGAGTGAGTCGTAGTCATAGGACGTCTTACTGTTAGAACAGGTTCTCCTTGCTGAAAGGCTCTGACTTTAACTTTGCGGTTGAAAGTCTTCGAGATATGGGCTTGATATAACTCAATATGTTGTTGAGCTAATAGCCGCTTCTCATCGAGTACCTCCAATTCTTGAAGTCGTAGAAGATCGTTGTTCTCTGTAGTAAGCTCGTTGGCGATGGCAATCCTTAAAGAAGGAATTTGAAGTTCTAGAGGAAGAACTGCTTCACAACCATACACCAGAGAGAAAGGTGTAAAGCCTGTGGGGTTGCGGACTGTAGTTCGATAGGCCCAAAGACATTCACCAAGTTTCTCGCTCCAATTTCGTTTGTTAGTAGACACAAACTTCTTGAGGAGCTTGATAATAGTTTTGTTGAAAGCTTCAGCTAATCCATTAGCAGCAGGATTGTAGGCTGTCGAAGCGATATTGTCAATTCGGTGATCATCGCAGAATCTGGTAAACTTCTGACTGATAAATTGAGGTCCGTTGTCGTGGATGATTCTTCGAGATATACCAAATCTGTAGATGACATGGTATTTAAGGAAGTTGATGACACTGCTGGTCTTGACTTCAGCCAAAGATATAGCTTCAGCCCATTTGGAGAAGTAGTCGGTTATTGCCAGTATAAACCGATGTCCTCTAGAAGAAGGAGGATTGATAGAACCTATAATGTCCATACCCCAAGCTTCAAAAGGCCAGGAAGCAGCCATCGGATGCAGAAATTCTGAAGGTTGATGGATAAAATCTGTATGGATTTGATAGGCTCGACATTTCCTTGCATAATCGATGGCATCAGATACCATAGAGGGCCAGTAGTAACCCATGCGTCGGATACGATCCTGTAGCTTAGGACCGGGTTGATGTGCTCCGTAAACGCCATCGTGAGCTTCACGCAGTACTTGTTTTGCTTCATCACCAGCTAGACAGTGCAAGAGTAGGCCATCATAAGTCCGCCGGTAGAGAGTTTTGGTGATCTGATTGTAATAGAATCGCAGAGACCGCCGACGAATACTCGTAGCCTCCTTGGAGTCTTCAGGGAGTATGTCATGAACCGCAAAGTCGATGAAGGGAACTCTCCAATCTTTACTGATAACATTGACATCAGTAAGATTACTGAACTCAATATTACGATTGTTTTTAACACAGAACAATTCCCGATTAGAGATGACCACCACATGTTGTCTTTTGATAGGGATGGCTAAGACTGCTGCAAGATTAGCCAAGGCATCTGCTTCGGTATTGCAAGCTTGCCGAACATAGTCTATGAAGAAGGCTTTGAATGACGTAGCCATGTTGATTGCTGCTTCATGATATGACACTAGATCTTGATGACGAACTTCATAGGTTCCTCTAACCTGATTAACAACCAGCTTAGAGTCGCCATAGACTTCAAGATACTCGACATCTAATTGTTTGGCTAATTGAAGGCCGATGAGTAGAGCATTGTATTCTGCCACGTTGTTGGAGTAAGGCTCATCTAAGGAGTAGGCTCTTTGAATAGCTGACCCATCTGGAGAGACGAGAACAATTTCGACTCCTGCTACAATGGCACCATTGGGTCCAATCCTGGATGCTCCGTCAAAGAATAGACGCCAAGTAGGAAATTCTTCAGAGATTGTATTAGATTCCAAAGTCTTATCTGGAATTTTATCGTAAAGTTTGGATGTTTCTGGAACAGGATGGACTGCTAAGAAATCCGCCAGTGCTTGACCTTTGACAAATTTTTGAGGAACATATACCATGTCATATTGGGCTAGCAGAATGGCCCATGTAGCCAGCCGAGAGTTGAGTGTGCTGGGCTTCTTCATCAGTACCCGAAGAGGATTAACTCGGGATATGACATGAATAGTTTGACCAATGATATAATGCCGAGTCTTTTGAACAGCAAACATGAGAGCTAGGCATTCTTTTTCGACCGGACTATAACGGTGTTCAACACCAATCATAGTACGACTGAGATAATAGATAGCTTGTTCATGGCCTTCTTTGTTCTTTTGGGCAAGTAAAGCACCCAATGAATGATCCATAGCACGGACATACATTAAGAATGGTATGCCAGAGATTGGTGGTACCAAGACCAGCAGAGTCATAAGATACCGCTTGATGTCGTCAAATGCTCGTTGACATTCTTCGGTCCAAATGAAAGATACACCCTTCTTCATGATGCAGTGTCCAGACAGATTCGAAATGAATCTCCTGATGTACGCAAGTCGACCTTGGAATCCTCGTAGCTCTTTTAGGTTGCATGGAGGACGCATCTCTTGAATGGCTTTGATCTTCTCGGGATCCACGTGTATACCCTTAGAGGTAATGACGAAGCCGAGAAATTTGCCACTAGAGATACCCAAGAATGACTTGGTGGGATTTATTTTGAGTTGGTGTTGGCGCATGAGGTTGAAGATAGTTCTCAAGTCTTGGACGTGATCTTCCTTCAGACGACTTTTGACAGCAATATCGTCAACATAGCATTCGACAGTCTTGCGTAGATGATCTCGAAAGATGGTACTCATTGTTCGTTGGTATGTTGCACCAGCGTTCTTGAGACCAAATGGCATTAAAGTATAACAATAGACTCCACGAGGAGTGCAGAAAGAAGTATGCTTTTCATCTTCAGGGTTCATCCGAATTTGATTGTATCCGGAGAATCCGTCCATGAAAGATATTCTTTCGAACCCACAGGTGTTGTCAATCATGACGTCCGTGATAGGGAGAGGAAATTCATCTTTTGGACATGCTTCATTAAGATCTCGGAAGTCGATGCAAACTCGAACTTTGTCGGTTTTCTTTAGAACTGGGACAACATTAGCTACCCAATCAGGATGCTGCTCTTCTCTGATAAAGCCGCAAGCTATGAGCTTTTTGACTTCATCGTCGATTGCATCCATCATTTCTGGCTTGAAATGCCGTTGTTGCTGTTTGACCGGTTTTGCATTCAGCAGAATGTTCAATTTGTGAGTAGCAACTTTAGGGTCTAGCCCTGGCATGTCTTCATAGCTCCAGGCAAAGACGTCAATATATTCTTTAATAAGAAGAATTAATTCTTGTTTATCTGTCACTGATAGGTTCTTGCTGATGAATATTGGACAAGGTGACCCGTTCTCTCCTACATCAATTTGAACTAATTGATCTTCGGTAGGAGGTTCCCTTTGTTCGAATCGGAGTTCCCATTGGGTATCCATTCGTTGAGCCCAAGGATCTGTTTCAGAACTTTCTTCAATATCCTCGTCATAGCCTTATGGAAGTTCAACAGAGACCATATTAGAAGATATAGTCAATCGATGAACTTGTCCGATGCTGGTGTCAGAGTCCCACGATCTGGAATCAGAAGAGTTAGAACGCTCCTCGCTATCCGATTCAGAGCCTGTTGGGGATAACATCAGAGGAGAAGCATATCCGAGATCTCTTTTGGTCCTGCTATAGTACATCTCTGACTTTCCATTCGGAACAGCCGTACGGAGAGGAGTTCTTCTACCTTTACCGTAGTTGAGGCCGCCCTTAAAGTCATAACTCATCTTTCGGATGATGTTTTTTTATTGTTGACTGTAACGACGGAGTTGAAGATGCCCCGTGTCGTTAACTTTGCTATCATCCGTATAGCTGAATTGTTGTTCCGGTCCTTTACTAAAAAGTATTGGACTCTGGCCTTTCTTACGAACGGGAACAATACGATATGAATCCTTTGGGTGTTCAACTGAAACTTCAGTTTGAAGAGATTGCACAACTCCCATTGTAAATGACTGAAAGCTACCTAACATATCCAAGTAGCATTTAGCATGATAAATGACATCAGTATACTGGAAAGTAGATGCTTTTTCATTGATTTATATATTTGTATTTACAGCAGGACCTTCAGCCTTAACAGGCTTGGTCAGATTGATTACAAGAGGGAGAGAAGAAGAACGTGGAGGAGGATTAGCTTTGTTACGACGGAGGTCGATAACAAGCGGCTCAGAGGAGGTGAGCTCCATTTTCTCCTTGTTATGAGGTAGATTGATAACAAACGGCTCAGAAGAAGTGAGCTGCTTTTTGTCTTTGTTACGACGTAAGTCGATAACAAGCGGCTCAGAAGAGGTGAGCTCCCTTTGATCTTGACCATCATCAGTTGGTTGCTTCTGGACTGGCAAGTGAATAGTCAGTGGTTTGGAGGATTGAGGACGAGAGACACGCCCTTTAACAGGTATGATAAGGGTATCTTTGGGCACTGCTTCTGATTCTTCTTCAGTATCCAGAGACAAGACAACCTTCATGAATTCATCCTTGTATATGCGAGCGTCGTTGCAGTACGCTTCAACGCCTTTGAAAGGATAGAGATCAGCAACCTCCTTCTGGACTTCTCCATTGTCATCAACATATTTGAAACATTGATGAAGAGTTGATGGAACAATGTTGTGTTCATGTAGGAATGGTCTCCCCAACAAAGCATTATAAGAACAACCATGATTGTCGATGATATAGAAGGTCACTTTTGTGCGCAGATTGCCTATTTGGAGTTTTAGGCGAATCTTGCCCAAAGGTTCACTTATTCCTTGATTGAATCCAAGGATGGTGGTGATTGTACTGGAGAGACTATGCACTGGGATTTTCAGCGCATCCAACATTGTCTTGGGCATAATGTTGAGAGCAGACCCTGGATCTATCTCGACATACCCTGTATAGTAGAGAGGACGGTCATGCCTGTTGTCTTCCATTAACAAGTCATCTTGAGTGAAAGTTATGTTTAGAATTAACTCCAACACGCTATGACAATGGAGGCGAGAGACAGGCACTGATGTAGGCTTCTTCAGAAGGGCTAGACAAGTTTCTGCTTGCATGAGAGCTTCACTTAGAGTTTCTCGAGTCTCTTTAGAAAGACGTAAGAGCTCGAAAATTGATAACCGGGCTGGTGTATTGGCTAACTGAGCCAAAATATCGAAGTTGTAAGACTTTTCAAGTCCAGAAGGAGATGTCTTTTTCAATGGTTTGTCAAAGCGGACTTGCTGTTTGCCTTTTGTAACGCCCCAGTCCCAAAATACTTAGAACTAGGTACGTATCCATGCCAGCTGCATACATACGAAGTATACTCCAATATATGGAAACTTCGTATGAATACATAAGCTGTAAAATGCAGTAAACCAAGAGTAATCTAATCTCATCCACAAATAAAGAATAAAAGATATCAAATAATCAACTGTAATAAGTCTTTGCACAATATGTTGGGTGGAGACAAAGTCCACTACCAACTATCTCAAATAAAAGGTACAAGAAGAAATAGATGATATAACAAGACTAGCCAAGTGCAATCATCTTCGAAGGGATGGAGAAGATCACGGCCTCGACTAGAATACCTGCAATATGACAGAAGTACACACACATGGAGAGATAACCAGGTCCTCAGAGGGACGTAACAAGATACAGGAAGAACATGCCATATGAACTGAATATAAATGCACCATAAAATAAAGATAAAGTAAAAGTGTCCAATCCAGAACACGGCTCAATATCCCATCATCGAAACAGTAGGCTACCCCTACAACCAAACAAGGACAAGGGGTAACTTACTAATCCGCGATGCGACATTTTTCCATGCCATGATTGGAACATGAACTTTGCTAAGGTCTCTCCTAACCTTTTTAGTAGACAATTTAGAAGACATATTGATGTATGGGCATGTGAAGGCTGACTCCCCCAGGACAAGATAACAACTCACAACACGCACACGTCAGTACCAATACTATCAGCCGGCATAACTCGAGGCTAGCGGCCCACGTGACCCATCAGTCCACATAGCTCGAGGCTAGTGACCCTCGCGACTCGACTACCGTAGTACGCAGTTACTACAGCTTTTGGATTGGGGTAGCCCATACATTTAACTGTCTTCTCCCTCCCAAGGTCACTAACAGAAGGTAGATCGCTAAGACTAGGTCCATATGCATACAAAAAGGCAAGAAGGAAAGATAACTGAAAGCAAAATAAAGTGAACTAAAAATAGCAAATAATGGATCCAACTAAAAACAGATAATAAACATGCAGTAATAAATAAATAAAGATGCATCTAATTATAAACAGTAAATAAGGCACGGTATTTTGCCTGAGGGTGGTACGAGAAGCAGCAAAATCCAACAATCAGAATCGTCAGTACAAAAGTCAAAATCTCCAAGAAGCTCCGGATGCTGAAACAAACATCACGAATGAGTTTGGAATATAAGATATGCCCAGGAAACGTCTGTCCAAAAGTTCAATTCTGGAACAGGGGCAAAATCGTAATTTCGGATCAAAACAATGTCCGCCGTTGGACCCGTCTTGCACCGAAATGCGTGCCAGTGCCTATGGTCTCTAAAGTCATCAAACTATACGTCTACGGATTCAGTTTGAGGAGATGAACTCAACGGTACATCTAATTTTGGATTCCGAGGAGCCGTGTACCAAATCGCCCGTTTGAGTGGGTCGCGGGCCCGCCAAAAAGGGGTTTCGATTCGACCCTCTCAAAATCGAACTAAACTTGGCATACAGGACCAGAATTTCGATCTGGACCTATTGGCGTAAGTTTCGTCTCGAATCGACGACTGTACACGAAGTCATGGACAAGTTTGTAAATCGCCGATACGGGGGTATCTCGACGGATACGTGTTGGTTTCGTCGCGCACACGCGATGAAACTGAGTTCCGTCAGTTCCCACACGTCAGCAACGTCTATACGCATCTTTTGATGCATATAGTGCGTGACCACGTCGCCCGATTTGTCGGGGCGCACACCGTATCGGAAAATTTTATTAAAATTTTACTATTTTAAATCTGATTTTTCTTAAACTTTGAGGCTGAACAAATCACAATTTAATCAATGAAAATCAAAACTACCAGTTGGATTTCCATCTTGTATAAGTTGTCTGTACATCTATTTAAACAATTTCTCAAAACTGATGAAGGATCGGCAAATTTTTGCCTTCCAAGATAGGGTATTGCACGGAGTTTCTGTTCTGTTTTAGGCAGTTTATTTCTTGATTTTGGGTTCGATTTTGCACAGGTTTTGATAGGTTTTGCCTGAACCTAATTACTGGGTCTAGGAGAGGTATAGGTTGTCTATACGTAAGACTTCGTGGACCGAAAATTGATTCAGCGATGATGGAGATAAGTAGGGTTGAATATGGGTACCTGGTCGCGTGGAGGCTATTATCGCACCTGCTGTCCTGCGCATTTTTCGACGATCGCCGTCGACCAGTGGCTGTGCACGACGACTGAAGGGATGACCACGGTCGCCTGGGTCTGGGGAAGGTTCGGGGATGGCTTGTCACGCGATCACGAGAGTTTTCGAGGAGAATTTCTTCTCAAGGCTTCGGTTATATACGATGGTTTAAACGAAGATTTAAACCAATACTTATATCGGTTTAAATGAAGATTTGATAATTCTTGGAGAGAATTGGAAGGAAATTAAGGAGGAGATTTAGATGAAGGTAAAAAAAATTCAGATTTAAAAAAAGATTGAAGAACTTTCGAATTTTAAAAGATTGGATACGGATCCTTTCTTTTCTTTTTTTTCGCTTGAGAGCAGCAAGGCTCGGGCTGCTGGACGCACTGTTTATGTGAGCAGTGCTGACGTCAGCATGATGTCAGCAGGCCTCCTTTTTTTTTTCTTTTTTTTTTCCTTTCTTTTGTTTTCCTATCTGCTTCTATATATGTTTATATACATATAATAAAAAAATATTTAAGCTAGTATATAAGAAAATATTTTCCTATGAAAATATTTAATGCACTTTTATATTAGTACTATTTAATTATTACTATTAATAAATTATTCTAGCATTCAAAAATACTAAAATACTTTAGAAAAGAATTTAACCATATGTTATATACAAGGTAATATCTCGTATTATCATATAGTAAATGTTTTAATAACTAACCATAAAAAGACTTAAAAAAATCTCTAACCCTAATAATAATCGTATAAATAATATTTTGTAAATATTTATTAAGATAGTTTTTATATACACATTTAGGTAAAAATATATATCATTAATATTATTCAACAAGGAAATAAAAACCCAAAAATTTGGGGGTTTACACCTTTGTCAGCGACCGTCGGTTTGGGAGGAATGGGTATCACAACTGGTGAGGAAGCAATAGGAATATCCTCAGTAGAAGCAGGCTGCACCAGAGCAGGTTCAGAAGAAGAAACAGGGTTCTCTTGGGCTTCGGGGTAATCCTTTATATAAGCTTTCCCTGATCTGGTACCCAGTAGGATTTCTTTATCAACTATGGGATCAAAAGACACCATATTGCAAATCTTTATTTTGCCCTTGGAGTGATTTTTCTTCTTGAAGAAAGAGGGAAGTTCAAACTCTGAAGCAAGATCCGGATGAATCCACATAATCTCGCCATTGTCAAGAGACAAGGGAACAAGACCTTCACTTTGTGGAGGAGGAAGATTCTCAATCTCAAGAGTAGCCTTGGGGATAGGAATGACACCATGTTGCACCATCTGCGGAGGGAAGTCACCGAACTAAACTGATACCATGTTTGCAGTAACAGTCTTCTCATCTTGCTGCAGAGTGACGACGCCAGCGTTGACCAGCTCCTAGATTTTGCCTTTGAGCATATAACATGCTCGAGTGGGATGTCCGATGAACCTGTGATAAACACTGTACTTGGGATGATCAGTCTTATCGACTTCATCGGGCTTCTTTGGATCTGGAAGTTAGATTTTATTGCTTTTGATTAAGCAATCAAAGATGCTAGCTGTGTCATTCTCGTCAAAGGAATACTCTACTTTAGGACGAGGTTCTCTCGGTGGAGGTGCTGAAGGAGTAGAAGTAGACGTAGGAGGAGCTACGTTGACCGCCAAAGATTTTTTATTCTTATTCAAATTGATGTTCAAAATTTCTTTTGGTTTGCGGTTGTTCTGGCGATTGCCACCGCCTGATGTTTGATGTTCATCCCGGTCGGGGTTAGACATTTGTACTCCTAGCTGCTTAAATTTGTCGGCGCTAACTTCAGCTGCTTTAGCGTTGACAATGAAGGATGGCCAATCTTGGAACTGAGTAGACCCTGTCCACATGCTGATGATAGGCAATAGATTTGCTTTGCAGGTATCTATGGTGACAGCAGTCGGAGTTCCCGGTGGCATTTTCAAAGCTTCCCGACGGAATCTTTCAATGAAACTCTCAGCAGTTTCATTGTGCCTTTGTTTGATTTTATTAAGGGCTGACATAGTCATGTCATTGATCCCCTCATAAAATCGTTCCAAGAAGATTTGCTTTAAGCCAGAGAAGGAGGTAATACAACCATCGGGCAAACTTCTATACCAATCGTATGCTACGCCGGCTAAACAGCCGACGAATACTCTGGTAAGAAGGGCGTCATTTGGTTGAAGCTGAACAGTCATAACCTCAAAGTGGTTGATAAACTGACTGGGAGATGTGCTGCCATCAAACAGTGAGATAGTTGGGATCTTGTACTTTGGAGGAAACGGGACTTCCTTTCATTCAACTGGATAAGGTTGCTTGATCCCCAACCTCTGCAAGTTGTCCTTCTCCTTGAAAGCTTCGAACTGAGTTCGCAGGAGCTTCACAACTTCATTGACATCTTCCACTGATGTAGAAGGAGCAGGCTGAACCACAGTGTTAGGAGGAGGAACAGCATGATAAGCACTACCCCCAGCACCTGATTGACTGGGTGTAGGTTAGACTTGTACAGGAGGTACTGGAAGAGATGCTACCCCCAGCCCTACATTAGCAGGCACCGATGATGCTATGATTTTAGGATTTGTAGGCGGTACTGTCGGTGGTACTGTATGCTGAGCCACAATGATGGAATGCATACTTGCGACCATTTCCGCCATTGTCTTCAACTTATCTTCTAGTGCAGCTACTCTTTGTTCTTGACTAGCTGAACTGGAAGCATCAGGATCTTCATTGACAACGTAAGCTGTCACTTCTCTGGGTACAGTGGAAGACACTGTCTGTTCTGAGCTTTCGCTGTATGCATCATAATCGGAGAAAGAATCATCTCCTGAGTGAGAAAGAAGGAGACGTTCAGAAGGATTTTGAAGATTCCTTTGACCGATTGTGTCTCGGCTTCGGGATCTGGTATGTTGGAATACTCCTTCAGAAGATTCCTGGAGTAGATCCAAATACCGTTGGCTTGGCTTGCGAGGCTTCCCGTGCTTAGAGCACTTCCTACCCCCAGTGTCTCTGGAAGTCATGTTGACAGAAGCGTACAGAACCTCATCTTCATCTTCCGACATAGGTTCAGAGTTAGAAAAGTTCAGACGATCGAAGACAGATCGTCTAGTTGTTTGACAACAACACTTGATAACAACCTTGTGATTACAATGATGATGATCACTTGGTTGAATTGGAAGTATTGAAGTGTTGTCCCGCCTTTGCTTGAGGTATTCTCGGAGATTGGGAACAGCAATGGGACGAGAAGAAGTTCGAGGGATATGTTCTTTAATAACATTCGGAACATGGTTCCGGTTCTTCAAATGTTTTGTCCCTTGAGTGTACAGGGAAGTGCTCATTTCATTAGCATAGGTGTCTGGGTTCTTGATCCTGGAAGTTTGTTTCTGATGATGTTTGATCTTCGGCATTGGTTGTTTGCGTTTTACCGAAGTTGGCCTGTTGAGATAAGTTCTTAAATCAGCAAACTCACCCCCAGGGGTTTCTATTTGAGACACCAGAAATTTTTCCTATTTTGAATGGGAGATTTTGAGGGTTGGAAGATCTTGGAATTATGCTACCGGAGTAGACAGAATACCTCTTTGATCAGTACAAGTTCTTTTAACATGGAGAGAAGAATCCTTGTTTGAAAGAATTTTTGTACTGATTGATGCCGAGGCACGTTCAGTGTGATCTTCTACGGTAAAGACCGAAGAAGACTGAGAAAAGACCAAAGGGCCTTTTTCTTTGTTTTGTAAAGAAGGGTTAGCTAAAAAGCGTTTCCCTCTGTTGTCTTCCAAGTCAATGGACGAGGAAGTTTGAGAAAAGACCAAAGGCCCGTTTCCTTTGTTCTGAAGAGTAGGAGGAATAGCCAAAAGACTACCCCCAGTGGATTGTGCAGAAGCAGCAGGGTGTTGGAGAGGAGCAGCACTCTTTCCCTTGTTGTGAGAAGAAGAAAGAGTAGCCAAAGGGTTGTCTTTCTTATATTGCACAGACACAGTTTGCGCATGAATGGATGGCACACTGGCAGGTTGCGTAGGAGAGTCTTTGGCAGATGACTTTCTGGTTCTGGCCACAGACACTGTGGTTTGCGTATCAGGAGTTCTGGCCACTGAGTGTTTGGAGTGCACTCTAGTTGCTGGAGTGTTGGTTTGCACAGGAAGATTGGCAGCCAACTGCGCCAGAGGCAAAGGAGTCTTGCCCCTTGATAGGGCAGCATATGAAGTCTCTTGTGCACTGACAACAGCAGATTGCGCATGAGTAGTTGAGACAGATTGTGCAACAGTCTTAGTGACAGCAACTGTAGACTGTGCAGCAGATTGCGCAGCAGGCTTCTTGGCAAACTGCGCAGCAGTCTTGCTGGCAGAGTTAATGGACTGCACAGCAATCTTGGAGACCCACACTGGGCGCACTTTGCTCGTGGCAGAAGTGGTTGCAGTACGAGGAGTGGTCTTAGAGTTGATCATGGCTTCATAGGCTGTCTGGTTGACCTTCACAACCAGAGTCTTCTGCGTCTTCCTGATAGACGCTACGTCACATTGAGTTGTCACTTCCTCGTCGGAGGAAAAAGTCGTCCCCAGCAGTCGCCATTTTGTTTACAAAAACAAAAGTATGAAACTTTATTGATACAAACTTTGTAAAGATTACAAGAATTCTGGGAAAGTACAACTGTAGGAATCCAATCTAGAAGACGATTGCTTTATCCCTTGGACGATGTGAACTTTGAAGACAGTAGCCTCTGAAGTTGAAGGCAAAAGCCTCGGAAGAATGTAGCAGCACTTGGGCAAGAACTCCTGAACTCTCTGGTATTTTTGAACTTTTTGTCTGATCTCTCTCCCTGATCTCCTTGAATGAAGACTTGAAACTCTATTTATAGAGTTCTAGAAATAACTAATTTTTAGTTATTCTGAATGGCGCAAATTGGATTGCGCAGGAACTGGATTGTGCAGTATCAGACTGCGCAGGCAGTTGTCTGGTCGTGGGCTGACTGTCTTGGACACATGGCATCATTTGATTGAAATGTGCATGATCGTGTGAAGACGGTTGCCACGTAACGAACAATTGATGGCATGAATGCTATGTGTACTTTTGTCAGTTGACATGATGAAGTGCGCTACATGAATTGCGCTGACTTCGGATTGCGCTGAAATGGATTGCGCAGACACTGGATCGTGCAGGCACTGGATTATGCTGCATGTACAGCTGTCCTCGAGCGTTGTGCGGCGCAATAAACGAACAGTCTCCTCGTTCTTTGTGCTGTCAGCTGTCAGAAAGATTTGATTTTGTCAGATAATGATGACATTGCCACGTCAGCCTGCGCAGTTAAAAGTGTGCGCAGTCCGGTGTGCGCAATCTGAATGATGCACAATCTGATGTCTGCGCAATTCATTTGAAAGTTGTATTTCTTGATTTTCTGACTTCGTTAATAGGTGCAACTTGATTTTTTGGGACCTACAGTATGTTATCAACATTAATTCAATATTTAGAAACTTGTACCTAGCCTTGCATATATTTCAAAGTTCTGCTATGTTGATGAGTTTAAGTTGTTAGAGTTGCATTAACTGTTCACTTTCCTTGTGAAGACTGGTTCATGTAAATGGTTAGGAAACCTAACGTACAGAGCTTTAAGTCAGTGTTCAAGTCTCTGCTTAAACAGGTTGCGGTTGTTCTAGCTTTTTTTGCAAGAGGTTTCTGCTTTTTAATTATGTGACTGTTAATCATTGCTAACAAGGTAATATTTATTTTTGTTATTTTCTTATAGACCTTTTTTAATAGTTTTTTTATGTCCCTTGATGGAAAACATATTACTTTTGAATGGTTTTTACTATTTTTTCCCTGTTGAACATTGTTGCTTACGGTGGCAATAATGGTGGTTGTGGTGGTTGAGGCAGTGGCAGAGGCTAGGACAGTGAACATTTCCCTCACCATTGGCACTAGGTCCACCATCTCCATCATTTGTATGACAACAGAAGGCTTGGTATCTGAAATTTGACAGATGTATTACTTATATTGTTTGATTAACAACTATTGGGATCTTTATAATTTTTTCTCATTCTAAAGCAAATTCAAACATTGAACTCCAAATCTTGGATTTCACTTGGATTCATTTATGACATGATATTAACCATGTTATTGTTTAATTTTTTATTCTACTTTATGATAATTGTTATACAAACTTTTCAGTCTAGTCCAGGAGTTTAAGTTTTACACTGTTCTACAGGGTTTTCCACAATTGCTGATATAGTAAGCTTGCTTGATTTTTATAAATAATCTCTTGATTCTTGTACATGAAAGTTGACATTTATTTACTATATTCTTGCTTTATTGGATATATTATTCTAGTTTGTTCTTTCTGATTAAAATACCAAACCTGATTAGCTCTAATATCATTATATATTTTTCCAATTGAGCTTGACAAGATAATTTAGCTCGAGTTCTACTTTACCATTTTTTTTTCTAGAAATGTGATTATAGTAATGTTTTTTCTTAACCTAAAAGTGCTTCAAACTTAAGTAGCTTCAAACTTATGGACCATTTTGTACAAGCTTGTATTGTTATTTATTGTTGTTCTGACAACTAGCTTGAGCAGTTGTTTTATGTTTTCTTTTAAGACCTTAAACTGTTGTATTGCTCATATTTTTTTGGAATAGTACCATTTTTTCTAATGGAGGCTTAATGAATGTTAGTATATATAATTATTTTCTACTAGTGGCCTCAACACAGCATATATTGGTGGTAAAAGATCAAATAGAAGTCCTACTTGGAAATTACCCAAGGTAATCAAACTAATATATGACTTTATTATAATCATGGACATTATATTCTAGTCACAAATAATATCTTCATGTAGGTCCCGAAACAACTTGGTGGTTATGAATGCGGATATTTTGTTATGAAATATATACGGGATCTCATGGAAGACCCCTCTCCTACTATTGAGTCAAAGGTAAGTTGTTCATTAATTTAATTCTTAATTATTTTTCTGAAATTATACAAACTAATGTAACTATTTTTTGACTTTTTAGCTAAAAAAATTGGCTAGAAAATCAACATACACGCAGGAAGAAATAGATGATGTCCGATACGAATTCATCGAATTCGTTGCCAATCATATGGATACATGAGGGTCAAGGTAATATCCTTTACCAAAATCAACTGATACTCTTACTTCTAACTCTGTTCTGCGCCTATCCCTTTACTGGAACAACCCAGTACCTATCCCTTTACTGGAACACCCCTCTAACACGACACACACATATGCCTATATATACCTGTCATTGACACTTATATCAACTTGACACACAAAGCTGCTTATGGATGAATCACTTTTACATGGCCTCCTAATCTCTTACACATGTAATTCCCAAGGCTGTGCCCCAGTTCTTTGTCTGCCTCATGTGCAGAGATCTCTGATACCCTATATGTCCAATTCGACCATTGATACTCTAAGGGTACACTAAGTTTCCTAAATTTCCTGTACATGTCCATATGTGTATGTTGTTGACCTAAATTTGTTCCCAGGTCTTGCATAACTGTCATACTCTAACATAAAACAAATACTCACTCATTAACTGGCACTGGCTCACTGCTTGCGTAGGCCTATGGCCAAGAGCCTACAGCAGGTCAAGCTGGAGGGGGGAATGAGTCCCCTGCTGCTGCTAATGTAGCCTACTGCTTTGGCCTGGCCTGCTGCCACTTGCCCTACCTGCAGGCAATAGCCTCAGGCCTTAGCCAACATCTTTCTGATAGTTACATATATATACACAAGATGAATCTGACACAAACTCCACACAACAGTTTCCCACAACATATGTTGAATTGTGATCTTAATGTGTGTATTTAATCAGGACTTATACATCATTCAAGATCCTATAGTTACATATATATACATCATTATATCACATTTATTAAACCTTGTTTTATCTTTTGCAGGGTACATGTGCTGTGGACACAGGTCTTCATGTGACTAAGTTGTATTTTTTGGTGTGTGATGTTTTCATGTGGATAGTTTTGATGTAAAGTGTACTAGCTATATTGGACACTCTATATATTTTTGAGAAGCTGTATATATATGGCCTGAGAAATGTAGAATGATAGCTAAAGTGTACTCTATTTTGAGACAATAGAATGTACCCTATTTTAAGACAATGAAATGGAGATTAATGTTACATTTCAATGTTTTGTTGTGAATATGGTTCAAAGTAGTGGTTTTCGAATTGAATTGAGCAGTGTTTGGAATGTATAACATGCAGTATAGAGCATTATAAATGTGATACAAATGACCAATCATAACGCTTTCAAAATGTCCTGACTTCCAACCATATTACATATTCATAACGGTTTTACAAAACTATCCATAACGCTTTAAAAATAAAACGTAGCAGAAATTAAGTCTATTAATGACATTTTCAGAAGATTTATCTATAACGCTTTGAAAAATATTTATAACACCCAATTTCATAATGCTTGGATTAAGAAAAAAAAGCGTCATGGTTCTTAATTAATGACGGTTTTTAGCCATCATTAAAGGGTATTTTTGTTGTAGTGATTCTCCGGTCAGCGAGGAGGTGAATCGGCTGGCTTTGATCATCCACCCTGCCCTCTTCGCCACTGAGACCCCTTCTCTCATCTCCGGAAGTGACCTCGAGAACGACCTGGCCTCCCTTGGCATCGTTCCCGTGGACAGGCTTCAACAAGCTAAGGAAGCCGACTTCCTGGACCTCAGCAATCCCCTCTGCGCGCTGGCCGAGATTGAGAAAGAGGTTGTCCCCCCCCCGGTTACCGGCACCCAAGGTACGTGCGAAGCGGCAGAGGACACCACAGCTGTGACCCCGAGATCTCCCAAAATCTTCCACAACAAGAAAAAAAAACACAACGAAGAGCCCATGGCCATGACCACAAGATCAGCCACAAAGCTCAACACTCACCCCCTCTCTCCGCAACCACCCCAATACTTTACATCCTCTCGTAGAATGTTAGAGGGCTGGCCAATAAACCCACCTTGAGGAGAATAACTAGCCTCAAGAAAATCTACCGGGTCGACATATTAGTTATTATCGAACCCAAAATCCCTCAAAGAAAACTCAAATCCATCCAGCTTTAACTCGGCTTTCCGTCTGCTGTCGCTGGGTGCCATGACATCTGGATCCTCTTCGCCGTCGAATACAAATTAGGTATCGTACATGACTCGAAACAGGCGTTATCCTCACTACAGGAAAAATGTGTTTTCACGGCACGTAATGTGCGCCGTAAAACACTTTAGACGGCGCACATGCTAACGCCATATTAGCCCATGCCGTAAAAAGATAGTAGTTTAGACGACTTAATATGCATGTCGTCTAAACTCAATTTGTGTGTCGTCTATACTCATTCACGACATTCATTGCATGCCGTGAAAAGGTAATTATGGCGTGTATTAGTGTGTCGTTAGTACACATTCACGACATACATATACACGTCGTTAATGCAAAATCACGACATTCAAATACACGTCGTTAATAAGATTTTACGACATTCCTTTGCATGTCTTTATTAGTCAATTATGACATTCATTGTATGTCGTAAAAAGTATCATATACACATCAATTAGGACATATCCTGCACGCCTTAATTTCTCTTTAATTTTTTTTTAAAAAAAAATCTGCTTTTTGTATAATCAATTTCACCTTTTGGCATTCAATCATAAATCATATAATATACACAACAATTATAAAGAGTAACAACTTTCATTGAAACAATAGTGTCAATCATCCAAATCCAAAGTCACTTTATAGTGTATGCAACAATTGTTATAGGTATTAACTTTCATGAAAACCATAATAATGTCAAATCATGTGAATTCCAAATAACCAACTAAAATGTCACAAAAATGTAGCCATATACTTAGTAATATCCTAGGCCTATACAAAATATATTAATTCCTTCATTCCATTCACAGTCGAGAAGTAGCATATACTTGAGTCATCTGCATTCACTACTGCATCAAAAGTGTCAAGTCCACAACCTCCAGCAAAAAGTAGCATCCCCTATATAACCTATCATGTAAAATATAAAATCACATCAATATAATATCAAAATGAATGGAATATAACAATATAAAGCAGACCTGGGATTTCATACATCAGAAATAGAATACAAATATGTTCGAAACATCCAAAAGTATCATTTTTTTTTTCATTCACCACAGACATTCTATAACATTTCTAATAGGGTACTATGCTCTAAAATTACTTACTGATCTATACAATCTCTTTTATATATATATATATATATATATATATATATATATATATATATATATATATATATATATATATATATATATATATATATATATATATATATATATATATATATATATATATATATATAAACATATTCTAAGAATGGTGATCCTTGCATTAAAAAAGTAGCAATTCCAATTATCAGGTTAGATTATATGTCAAATAATCACAGATAGAATGGTTCTGTTATTTCCTATTTACTATTGTAGTTGTTCTTTTGAGGCCTTGAACACATTTACTTACTTATTACAAACATGGAGACTGTCCTATTGTTTGCTCTATTAATATACAGTCTGCAACAGTTTGCCTGAATCTTCAATAGCAACTTTATCTAAGTAGCAATTGTCTAAGACCGTAAAATATAATCTTGAATGCCTAAAATTCATGATCTTTAATAAATGGAGCATGGAAACAAATGTTCTAGTAATGGTAATCAACAAACTGGAACTACGTTTACAACAAAGAAAGTTTCTTTTTTCCATACTAACAAACACGAATTGACCTACAGGTTGAACTACGTTTACAACAAAGAAAGTTCCTTTTTCCATACTAACAAACACGAATTGACCTACAGGTTATCTTTCAATACCCAAGTGGTCTGGAAAAAGAACCTAAATGAAGCACATATTCTCACTAATGATCATGTCATCTCAAAGAGCAATAAGAAAATTTAGCCTGCCGATAACAAATAAAACAATAGCATACTACCTAACATTTCTACCCCTACTTCAAGGTCAAGTTCAAAGGACGATCTAACAGTCACCAATTCGACAATAAGATATTACCTAAGCTCCAAAACTAGGAATTGGTTTCCATTTGGCAGACTATTTAGAAGGCGAGATAGTATTTGTTAAACCGGGGAAGAAAGTTGGCTCATCATTACGCACTTTGAAATTGGTAAAATAGGGAAGAACGGTGGCCCACAGTTACATTAAATTACCCAAAAAATCATATTGGTGTCATACAATTCTGAGCTTTTTGTGAAAACCGAGGTAGGTAGGCCTCTAAAGAAACATGCAATTGTATAAATCTCAGCAAGTTTGGCACGCCCAACTTCCAAACATATATTAGCTTACACCAGTTCACAAGTAATATTCGCAGCTCTATATACTAGCTAGGCATTCAAAATTTTAATCTAAATAGTTTTTTACAGGCTTCATATACTTCTAAATATACAAAGAATTGAGAAGAGAAGTAGCTGAGGTTGAATTATAGATTTACCAAAAGCCCTTCTTTTAGTGCCAATTCTCTTGTCATTTTCACCGCATCGTCACTTGATACCTTCACAATGTTATAAGCTGTAGAACTGCTTCAATATGTGGATTCTGAAAAAAAAATTAGATATAATAGGAAAAGTTGACTTGCCTCAAGGACATTCTCAATTACCTTCATGTCTAAAATCTCAGGTTTGAAGCCTACTCCAGTACCAGCCATGTTGTGAGGACCTGCCCACTTGAAACAAAGAAATTAAAGTAATGCTAATTCAACAAGTTTTAAGGAGGCGTCAGTTTACCAATAAGGCCAAGAAATGAAAAATGTTTACATCAGTTTTTAAGTAATTTGTTTATTATATGAAAATCTTGAAAAGAAGATTGACACTAGAATCGTTAAATATTGCACATGTACCTGGTTTTGCTCCATTTAATACATTGCTTTATGTAGGTTCGACTCCATATACCTATCCATATTTCAAAATTAGATGAAAGTTAAGAACTTATAGTTAGACCAACAGAACATATAAGAAGGAAGGCATGGTTTGCCCACATCATGAGCTTGACCCTAGAGGGCATGGTAATTATACTCAATAGAAAACAATATACACTAATACCTTCACATTTGGGTTCATTTATTTGAGATATCTTCCAACACAGATTACAGTGCCTCCAATCACAATTCTCATTACAAATGCATCTACTTGATCGAGAGTATCTTCCCATATTTCTGGACCTGTGGTCACGAAGTGTATTGGAAATTTTATTTTGTTAAATATTATATCCATATATCACATTACAAGACAATAGGGTTTGAGATGCTATTAGTACAGGAGACTCTTAGTACCCATTTTAAAGTACAATGCCTAGTTCTTTTAATAAACCACATTATGGGTTAACCACTAATACTAAGAGAATGAGTATTAGTAAACCTGATTAAATACCACTTTTATAACCCAATCTTTTGGTCCAGTTCACTAATCCATTTAAAAAAAATTATGCATTTGAATCATGCTTGTACTCCTATCTGTAACTTTACCTATCGGCAACACTGACTACAGTTTCTACGGGTACCAATTTGCAAAAAAAAAAATGTAGCAAGATCAACAAAAATAAGAACCAAAAAGGATTAGTAACATTACACCAGAAATAGCAACAATACAACAAAAATATTAGTAACTCCAACTGTATGTAGAAGAAGCATATAGAAAAAGGCCATAGAAAACAACAACAATATGTAAAATCAGCAAGCATAATATTAACAAATAACTGATATTTTTATTTTTGTTTGACAAAATCAAAGAATAGATAATTAATGATTCAAAGTCAATTAACAAAGCCTACCATTAAGTGATGGTGCCTAGTACAATCATGCAAGAGCTATTTAAGAATCGTTCAACCAATCTAAAAAAAAGAAAAGACTTTCGTTATCCTCACCAACAAAGCTTTGTATATCGAGCAAATTTTATTTTTCTTACTAACCATGACTACTAATTTTATCAATAGAAAACAAGCATACATATCCCTTAGTGCTACATCCATTCATTGTAGGAAAAGAATCCGAAGATGCTTTCGGATTATTAATAAGAAAAAAGCATCCCTCTTAGACATCTTGATATATGCTTTCTTAAATTTCAATAATAATACCAACAACTTAATTGCCTATATCAGATTTACATAGATGATAGAACTACAAGAAGAAAAAAAAAATTCCAAGTTATAGATAGTACATTTATAGAAAACTATACCCCATACAGTATATTGATTGCTCAAAAGAAGAAAAAAGTAAAGACATGCAAAAGCCGAATTCTAATTAGAGGTAGAAGTATTCACGATAACATCCTTAATTATAGTTCATTAGAGATAGAAGTATTCATGATCAGCAATATTGCAACCATACTAAAAATATGAAGACAAGGAACAAGACAAATTAAATTATATTCATATAATATTTCTGATAACATTGAAACTTTCACTGAATAGGAACAAATCCAATAAAGAAAATTTTCATGTTAGGTATGTTTGAATGTTGAGGGTATCCCTTGACACAACAGTTAGGGTGGATTTTTTTATTCTATACTATGGAGTCTGAGTCTAGATCCTACATGTGATACAATACTAATTCCTTCACCGAGTCTATACACTAAACAATTGGGTATTTCTACTTCCAGTTTTCCTACCAGAATGTGAGCAGCCGAGTAGTAGACAGTAGAGTAGTAGACAACCAAGTCTATGCACCGACCAATTGGGTATTTGTACTACTTGAATATCAATCACTTGAGTAATCAATCACTTGAGTAATCATATTTCTAATGTATCAGAGTATCCGAGCTTGAGTTCCTAGTTAGTTAGTTTAAACTCCAAACTATTGCATTTGTACCTTCAATTCAGGATATAGCTAAACCCAACAGGTCTCTACATACGCTCGCAGTAAAGGAACTAAAACAAATGTGGAAGAAATACAAACCGGTCAGTTAGTCCTCTATTAGGTACTAACACAAATGACACTATGTAGCTTTTGTAATTTTACTTTTGACAATAAAGAAAGCTGACTATGAGTCCCTCTTACATAGTAGATGATTCTAGCAAAACATAGCTGTAAGTAGTGGCAGTTATAATAGATAAGGATACAAAACAACAGTTAAAATTATGTGAAAGCAAAATCTCTAGCTAAATGAATTGAACGCAAAATCCAGAGAGTTTAGGTTTTTCGGCTTGTATTTTGTTTTAGGGACTCTTTTGCATTTTTCTTCTTGTAAGCATCCTGGGCTATCTTCCAGCACCAACCAGAGCTTTTTCTCCTTTTATGCTATATAGTTGTTGCCTTTCTCTAAAAAAAATTAAGAGCATCTTCGTTGTTAGCTAAACAGATGCTGCCCTCTCATGCTAATTGCATATAGTAAATCAACAAATTGTTGCCCTTTGAAACTGTGGGAAAAAGCTTATGACAGGGTAAGAACAGTAAACAAGGGTTATTGGGAAGGTGAAAGTTAGAACATCATATGCCAGGCTCCCACATTGAATTTACAAAACCTACACCTGTAAATTCAATTCCAGATGGACCAGGCACTAGATCCAGAAGCTTAACAAATGGGCATTGGACATTGGCAGGAGTAGGAGTATCAATATTTTGGCACAACACATCTGTGATGGAAATTTAATGGCGGTCTAACAACCATGGACAATCCAAAATCTGTGTTGGAAACATGTCAGACACAACACATCTGTGATGGAAATATTTCAGACAAGATGGTAGTATCATTAGGAAATTATGTCCAAGTTTAGTGCAATATTGAATAGCTATAGGAAGGTGATGAATTAAATATGAATTTTATTTTTATAAGGATGATATTTTGAATTGAGTAGGCCACAAACATTGCCAAGTGTCTTTGGACAAGTCAAGAAATAGGTGATTAATCTTGGAAGCAAAAAAGAAAGGATTGAAAAAGAATTGAATATATATTGAAAAATTACACAATTAATATTGTAAGGGAGAGTGCCCCAAACACAGGTAAGTCTTCGTGAACTAAGATTTAGCACATTTGAAAATAGGATTGAACTGATACTTGGAAAGAACTAACAAGTTGTGGAAGAACAAACCTGAAACTTAGAATTGGATGGTAGTCAAATTCTCATGCCCCATATCTATTGTGTTATAGTGCACTACATATTTGGCAATACTTTGGTGATTCAACATTTTGAGCTCAAATGAATTATGCCTTGACTAGACTTAGACTTTTGCAATAAAGTTGAAATTTATGACTTATGATTTGGTATCCAAATTAGAATGGATTGCTTGTAGAGCTTACATGGTTGGCCGGATAGAATGTCAACTTCGCAAGAGAGTTCTCATGGTGTAAAACTTCATTTTGCAATTTAAGTTTACAACTTGAGAAAAAACAATAAATGACATCTTGTGTCAGCAACAAGTGTGAAACGACCATATCAACACAGATAGTAGGCATATTTTCATATGCTACATCTTACATTACCTTACAATATGAAGAATGCAAAAATGAAATTAAATAAAGGAATGTTATATTACAATAATATAGATTGTTGTACTACTAAATAATGATCATTTATATGAACACATAAATAAAATATAGTTTAGGTGATTGTCTACTAATTTTGCTTGTGAATGAAACATTAACTTCTGTTGGGGTAGAAAAAAGGTCCTAGTGGACTAGAAAATAATGCAGCTTGATAAGACAAAATGCAAACAAAAAAAATTTAACACCTGAAATTTCACATGTTGCTGACCTACCAAGCACCAGGAACAGGCATCGATACTGGAGGATGGGGCATAACAGAAGGGAAGAGCACCACACAACCCTTCACTAAGAATATCTATTTCATATGCAATACTCTAAGATGAAAGTTCTTTTACATACCAAACACCATATGGGTCGTCCTGGGAATCACACAATGGAGGCTGCACTCTAGGATCACGATTCATATAGCATGTATTATTCAATTTCAAAGGCTTCTTCCATATTACAATATATCCCTCCTTCTTCACAAGTTCCCAACAAATTCGAGTTGTAAGGTCCTCCATCTCTAAACAAACAGACAACATGTCAGCATTACATGCTAGAAATGAGGAAAAAGTTTATTAAAAACTCAATTAAGGGGGAAGTTGTGTTCAGGAAAAATAGGTTGCATCATTACATGCTAGAAACATCATTGCTTAAATGTTTGAGAGGTCATGATAAGATAATAGGCGGGAATTGTAATTTTCCACCTATTATCTTTGACTTTTCCAAATATCGGAAAGGAAAATAGGTGGGAATTATAACTTTCCATTCTTGTGAAGGACGTACAACTTCATTCTGACATGCAAGGGATGTGTCTCCTTGTAGACGCCGGCAGAGAGTAATTATCTCAACATCTGAAGATAATGAATTGCATGCATACATACCAATCCTTCATTCACTTTTACCTAGGCATTTACATGTGTAAGTGACTGATAAAAAAGATGATCATGAACACAGTAGAGAGCCATCTTAGGAAAAAAAATATTGACAATATGTAACGGGAGAAAAAATTCTGGATGCTTCTCAATCATACCAAACTTAGTTGCTAGCTTAGTACAATCGCCACAAATCAATACATTACCAATTCTCTTCCGTTTTTCTTGCTACGAACCAACAAACTTGAAGAAAAGACGAACCAAATATATAAACACAAGGGACCACTACTTCCTAACTTAGTACATTGTCGCCTTCACATCATTGTGTTAAAATACATGTAAGAATTCCTAGATGAACTAAAATGAAATTAGTTGAAAAAATAAAATAAATTAGGTATCACCAGATATCATTTTGACAGGACATATTATACCAAGCAGATTCCAAGATGGTTGTTTCAATCTAAGTATATAAAACAAAATGTTCACAAAACCAAAAGACATAGGACCTTGCATATATTTTTGTTGAAGCTAGCAACATGTAGAGGCACTAGGACATAGAAGCTAATCTCATACCATGAGTTTCAAAAAAAAAAATGATATGTTATAACAAAATTTCCGATTTCACTTGGAATAGAATTAACTAAACTGGTATTAATTTTCTGTCTATTTACCTGATTTGTTGCATGGATAATGGTCGGATCATGCCGACTTGAATCCAGATTTTTGTTACAAGCCTAGGTTGTACTGACACCAATATGACATGACAAAACACATACACTACAACATGGTATATACCTAAAATGGCCTATATTAATATATTTTATCTATTGGTGTCAGTAGAAATCTATGATGCATGAAAAGCAGGATACTTCCCGCTACAAATATTCTGAAACATGTAGAAGTAATCTCAGTTATTTACTTCATATTCAATGCAGACAAAGTTTCTCGGGTTAATCCAACATAAGTAAATTAACCTATGGATAAGCACACATGAAACGATCATATAAAAAAGAGCTGAGCCTCTTGACAGTTACTGATTTTCTTGCTTTGTTTACTTAAAGAGATACATTCAAGAAACCTTTATTCTTAGGGGAAATATGTGCTGAGAGCTGCATATTCCCTCTTTTGATAAAAATGTAATATCTTTATTTCTCAAATTGCTTCTCTAGATAAAACTAATCAGGAAAGAAATAATGTACATGTGTAAAGAAACAGAATTAGAATTTCAAGAAGTAAAAAGGAAAAAGCTATTAACAAACAAAGAATTTTCAAGATTCTTGCCTCTTATGGAGGTCTCATGGGACAAGAAAACCAAGACGGCCCCCAAAGAAAACAAATACTTGAGTCTATAGGGAAATCAATGGGTTTAACTAAGCTCATTTCTACTTCAACTATGTAGCAGAGACGAGGCAATACGGACATCGACAGAAACTAATCATATTTCGGTACACCTTGGTGTATTCGAGTGTGTCTGTGCAATACGTATTCCTCGCGAGGCAACAGGGAAACTACAGTACTAATTTTTGTTCAGTGCTCCCTATCGCATCAGAACTTCTTTTACACTCGTATTTTTTGTCGAAATGTCACAGAAAATTCAATAAAAACACAAATAGTTTAGTTATCAAATGTTCCCTACCAATCAAAAATCAATAACAAAAATCCAAATTCCGTGAGAATTTCTAAATTACAACTGATTTGCACCAAATAAGTCAGCATTAATTTGGGAATTAACAAATGATAAAGAAACTATTGCAAGAAAATCACTAAAAACAAGCTTATATGATGTAATAAACAGTCCATATTCCATTTATTTCAAGTGATCTCGTATATCAAAACTTGTCAGATATTTACTTTATATTTACTTTTCAGATATTTACTTCAAATTAAAATCAAATTTCTTATGGAAAATTGGGGAAAATAAAATCATACCAACTGGAGTCGGAGTTGAGTGGCAGCCGTCGATAGCTTGTTGGTGGTCCTGAAATTTCTCATGCAAAATCAAGAACAAATATGTATGCCCTAAAAATCAGATCGACCTAAATAAAAAGGGAGAAAACCCTAAATAAAAAGGAAAAATAACCTAAGAAGAAGAAGATAGAAGAAAAAGATGAGAGATGTATGTAGAGAGAGAAGAGAAAGAGAAATGAGAGAGGAAAATAACCTAAGAAGAAGAAGAAGAAGGAGAGAGAGAGAGAACCTGCGGGAGAGAAAGAGAGAGAACCTGCGTAGATCGACGAAGGCAACGAGAGGGAGAGAGGTCTCTGTGCGAGAGAGAGTGAGAGAGAGAGAGAAGTCTCTGTGCAAGACGAGCAGCGAGAGAGTGAGAGAGAGAGCCTGTTCTCTGATGCTTTTAGGGAATACATCCGCGGGAAACGAAAAATTAGGCGCGGTTTCTTTTTGGAATTTAGGACATTTATTGTGTGCCGTTGTTTTGGTTATAAGTCAAATACGACGTTTAATGCACGCCATAAATGGATATATTTGTTACATTCTGATTATTGTTAGGGCATTCACAAGAATAAATGCCGTGAGTTAACCATTTACGACATACTTTATATGCACGTCTTAAATTCAACGTCGTAAAAAGTCATTTTTTTTGTAGTGCCTGCTGGGTAGAGCACCCCTCTCTCACATCTCGTTCCCTCCTCTCCATTGTTCACGGCAGCTGTGACGTCGCGGAACGCAAGATGCTCTGGGACACCCTGACCGACACCCGCATCAACATAGCAACCTCACGTGGCTCTGTTTTGGCGACTTCAACATGATCTCGTACAGAAGGAGAAGTATGGGGGCCGCCCTCCCCCAGTCAGCCATGAACGACTTCAACACCTTTATCTTCAACACCCACTTGTACCCCCTTCCTTTCTCCGGTAACGCTTTCACTTGGTGTAACATATAGGAAGGTGCACGAAGACAATACTCCCGTCTTGATCGAGCCATGGTCAACAACCGTTGGTCCGAGAAGGATCTCATCTCTAACCTCTCTCACCTTAACACCACCGAATCGGACCACTCCCCGCTCCTAATCTAGATTAGCAGCAACTCCAGCATCATCAAGAAACCTTTCCATTTTTTGGACTTCTGGAGCTTTCATCCGCAATTTTGAAACATCGTGGCCTCCGCCTGGAGCTCGACGAGTAACCCCGACCCCCTTGTTCGCATGGTAGCCAAACTTAAAGCTATCATGGGTGCTCTTTCGACGTGGAGCAAACTGGCATTTGGGAACATTTTCCAAGCGATAAAGACGGCAGAGGATGATGTCACTCGTGCTGAGATCCTGTAAGCCTCGCACAGATCTCCAGAGGCTCGCGCAGCACTAAACCTTACCAAAGCACTCCTCAAGTCCCGACTGAAGGTCGAGATGGAATTCTGGAAGTAGAAAGCCAGATTGACCTGGGATGCCGAGGGTGACAGAAATTCCGGTTTCTTTCACGCTTGCGTCAAAGGCCGCCGTCATAAGCTTAATATGTACCAAATCTCCGATGACAACGACATCTTACTCAAAGACCAGCAGAACATCCAGGTGGCAGCAGCAAACTTCTACACCAAACTATTCTCCAAAGATGTCATCGTTAAGGATGAGGAATTCTTAGCTTCTGTCCCCCACCTGATCAACGAGTGCGATAACGTGCAGCTCTTTACCCCTCCTCCGTGGAGGAAGTTAAGTCTGCAATCTGCGCCCTTGACGAACACAGCGCTCCCGGACCTGACGGCTTCTCCGGTGTCTTCTTTCGATCTTGTTGGGATATCATCGAATCTGACTTTCATGAGCCCGTGGTTGCATTCTTCCAAGGAGCGAGCTACCCCAAATCCATATCCTGCGCCAACCTTATCCTTATCCCAAAAAAGGACAACCCGGAGACCTTCAACGACTTCAGACCTATCAGCTTATGCACCTTCACCAATAAAATTATCTCCAAGATCATCGCGAATCACATGTCCACGCTTCTCCCCAAAATTATCTCCGAAGAACAAAGCGATTTCATCCCCGAGCGGACGATAACATCCTGCTCGCCCAGGAAATGATAACTTGCTTGAAATTTCCGGCCAGGGGGGAACGTTACCATCAAACTCGACATAGAAAAAGCCTATGACCGTCTGGACTGGCAATTCATGATTTTGGTGCTCAGGGCCTTCGGGTTCTCTGAGAGTTGGATTGACGTCATCTTCAGATCCATAAGCAACTCTTGGTTCTCTACTGTCATCAACGGGCAAGCTGACTGTTTCTTCAAATCCAGCCGAGGGGTCCGACATGGCGACCCTCTATCATCTACCATCTTCATTATCGCAGCCGAACGCTCAGCAGAAACCTTAATAGCATGGCCAACACCCCAGATTCTACCACTTTTATACCACCACTGGCCGCCCTTTAATCACTCATCTGGCATATGTCGATGACATTCTCATTTTCTTATCCGATAACATCGGGTCGGTGGAGGTGGTCAGCAGAACGCTGGAGAAATACACCAAATGCTCCGGACAATGGATTAACACTAACAAAAGCGTTATCTACACCCACCACAAAGCCGCCAGGAACCACTCGGCTACTCTCGACAACCTGACCTCTTTCTCCATCGCTTACCCGTCGTTATCCTACCTGGGGTGCCCGCTGGTGTATGGTAAATCTAATTCGAGAATCTTTGCAGGCCTAGTGAACAAAATAAAAAAATCAGGGATGGCATAATGTGACCCTCTTCCAGGGTAGAAAGATGATTCTCATCAAGCACGTCCTTTCTTCCATCTCCATCTACACCCTGGCCGTGTGCTCCCTCTTAAGAAGGTTTTATCCTCATTAGAGTCACTCTTCGCCAACTTCTTCTGGGGACATCTCGACGGCTAAGACAAGCACCATTAGGCCAGCTGGGACACGATGGCCAAACCAACTGAGGCGGGCGAACTTAGATTTACCAGATTAGCGCACATCATTGACGCCTGTTCCATGAAGTTGTGGCAGAAGCTCTGTTCGGATAACTCCATCTGGACTAGGTTCATGAAGGCTAGATACTTTCGGCATTCTCATCCCGCGACAGTCGTCGCCAACAATCACTCCTTCGCATCCTGGCACCGTATCGTCCAGGGCCGACGCCTCGTGAAACACTTAATCCGCCTGCAGCTTGGTAACGGCAGCTCGTCGTTGTGTCACGAACGTTGGCTCGGCAATGTCGCCCTCCAGCTATCCCCGACCGCCCTAACAAATTACACGATCCGTGATTTATGGGACAACGGCTAAGGGTGGCTCTAGGACCGGGTCAGAGATTGGCTGGGGCCAGAGGCGATGGCCGACCTTGCCGCCGCTGATATCCAGCTCAACGAGATCCCTGACGCCCTGGGGTGTTCTTTCACGTCCGGTGGCAATTTTATGATGGCAACTGCCAGGATCGTGGTGAGAGGCACCGGCATGCCATCTCCGTTGATCGCTCCTTTTTTACACTCCTGCATCCCCAACAAATGGTCAATTCTCATCTGGAGAGTCCACCGCAGAAATCTTTCAACCGACGACTCCCTCACCTTCATCGTCTTCAGCCTTGCTTCGAGATGTTATTGCTGTACTGAGCACCATTCAGAAACTACAGAACACATCCTGCTCACCGGGAACCTCACCACTCAGTTGTGGACCAACCTCTCTATCAGATACGGCCAGGTTCACCGGGCCGGGGGCTTCAACGATCTACTTGCCAGCTGGGGTACCTCTCACGGGCATCAGATCATCACAGTCGCCGAAATTTGGGTCCTCTGGAAGAACCGGAATAAATACAGGTACGAAGGACGCCAATACAACCCCATACAGCTGATCAGGGAAGTCCTCCGACAAATCCTAAAAATCAGCAGACGCTGCACACACTCTTCGGACCGCTTCTGGAAGGCGCTGACCTAACCTAGGCTCCGAGCCAGCTAGGTTTTTTATTATTACTACTGGCCTTTTTTGTTTCTGCAGTCTTTTCGCGCTTATCGCGTATACTTGTATAGGCTTCGGCATTTTACGCCTGATACATCAATAAAGTTTATTTGATAAAAAAAATATATATGTATCAAGATGCCTATTTACCTCTATACCATATCCCTAATCATATAGGCATATCACACTATACCCTCATATTACATATAGACATATACATACATAGCTATATGACATCCCTAAAGAATTATCTTAGCATTACCCCATTACCTTAACAAGTATCTTAACATATTACCCAATATCCTAGTTTCTAGATTAATACTTTAGCTCGTACCATTATATTGACCAATACCCAATACCTTAACTCATACCTTGATACCTAACCCATTACCCAAGCTAGACACTACCCGTATCACGGTATCTTAATCCAATACCCAATATCATAACCTTACCTTAGTATCCTATTATTACCTCATACTAATTCTAATATTTTGGTATCTTGATAAGTACCTTATACATCCTATGATACCACACTCTAATTTACCCCACACATATCCTACTAGCTTGCACATGGTACAATGGTACAACATTAAATATCATGTGATACCAACCCCCCTAAGATACTAACCCATGAACATAATCTACAATTACCTTACATCCAAGATACTCACCCTAGTCTTGGCACTTGACATCTTGATATTACCTATTATCTAGTTCTAATACCCAATATCTTAGTATCTTGACCAATACCTTTTTCTTCTAAATACTTATCCAACTAACTATAATACTAATACTTGATAGTAAAGAGGATACCTTACTCAAGCCACAATACTTACTTACCCTTACTAATGATATTTGAGTGTCATGATACCAATATCCCCATGGTACCCAAGTATCATACTAGTACATTACCCCAAACTCTAATACCTTAACACATAACTTATCTATATTTGGCTCACTTGATAACCACTTGTATCAACACTAACACATAGTAACTAACACATATTACCTAACAATAATATATATGTACTATATCATACATATACTTGACAATTTATGATACCTACACTTACTTGATATCTATACAACCTAGGCTCATAGGATACGCAAAACGTCTATGTCGTATAGTCAGTTCTCTACTTGTAACCAATAATGCACCAAATCCTAGGTTTAAAGTATGTCGTATTCCTTCGTATCAGCTTTCCAAAACTCCAAACGGATCACATTTTCGTGTCTGAAAGCTAACGGAATCGCAAAAATATCGAAACATGTCGTCTTTCGAACACCTAACACTCAAACAATTTTACAGAAAGTTTCATAATGAATTTGGCCTATTAATTTATATATTGGAAAGCTAACTTTGACACGGTTGTTTTTTAGAAAACGGAAGATTAATCGGAGTCCTAAATTATGAGTTATAACATTTCTAAGTTGTTATTGCTGCTAAAAAGGAGGATGAATACTATGACAAATTTTGGCTGTTTTGGACAAAAGAACACATGTATACACCTAAATATAATCGTATGTATCATGAGATACCATGACACAACACCATGTATCCTATTTAGGACACGTACCTCCAATTTCAACTCAAAAAGGACACGATAATTTCTTTGGGGACACATCGAACTTGGTAGTCACAAATTTGTAACAAATACGAATTGAGCATAGAAATCAACAGTACTACTCATGATAAAAACTAGATCTACCAAATTGAAAGCTTCTAATACCTAGATCTATCATTAAGAAGTCAAATCCACCTATGGAAAGGTTCCTATGGGCTCAATGGGTGTTCTTAACCATAAAATTGGTAAAATATAGAGATTTACCCAACTTGTGTATCCCTCCTTTGGAGAACTCCGAATTTGGACATAGAAGGGATGAGTCAGACACGATCTCCTAGCAATCTCCTCTCCTATGGATCTTCTTGTGATCTCTAATGCTTTAGGCCTTTATGATGGTGAGGATGAGTGGAATTGGAAGTGGATTGAGTGGAATTGGAAGTGGAATTGGTAGAAAATTAGATTTGCCTGGGGATGAAGAAGCTTTGGGAAAAAAAATGTGGCTAATGAGTGAAATAAAATGAATGGATGAATCCCTAATTAGAAATTATTTCTTATAGTAAGGTTTGGTCATGTCAAATTATCAAGTTTGTCCCTCTCCATTTGTCATGAATTGAATCTAATTAACTAAAGGAAGGAATCTCTACAACTAAAAAGAATATTTCCTTTCATGACAACTAAACTTAATTAATTCTAATTGCTAAAGTCATGACTAACAATAATTAGCACTAACACTTGCAAAATCTAATTGGATAGCCACTAATTGGCACTAATATAATTCTAGACAACCACTAATATAAAATAATATTAAAAAAATTAACATACAAAATTATCAAAATACCCCTATGTTGGAAAGTCTTGGCTTCAAAATCGCCAGTTTCACCTATGAAGGTGATTATACATGTGTTCATCTACTTCGTAGACATGTCTGCACCTTCCCTCTCACCTAAGATCGCTCTGATGCCAATTGTTCTTGGAAGCGCAGTCGCAGAAGCAATTACAACCAACTTTAAGATAACGAACCAATATCTAACAACGTCAAGACATGTCAAACACATTATATGGTCCTGTAACTATGTCACTTGGACAAATCTCAATCTTTATAACTATATGAAAGATACAAGATTGAATACAAATTTGTTGAAACCTTTGTCCAAAGGTTCAAACCACTCACCAAACAAAGAAGAAAGAGAGATATTACAACTAAAATTACTCACCCTACCCCGTAAGATCTCCCTAAATGAGGTAGACGATTTTTCAAACATATCTCCTCTTCATGTTGTCTCGAACGACGAGCTCTAAGAGCAAAGTACGGACTTTCTCTTAAATCTCATGTGGACAAGCAGCATGAATCTTCCGACTTGTGCTTCCTATGCTTACTCCCTCAACGTGTGTGTGTGTGTGTGTGTGTGTGTGTGTGTGTGTGTGTGTGTGTGTCTATATATATATATATATATATATATATATATATATATATATATATATATATATATAGGTTGAGAAATTCTATTTTAGGGCATCAATCTTGGACATTCAAATATGATTACAAAAATATTTAAGGCAGATTTAGGATCCACACTGTGCTGATTCGCCGACAGACCTATCCGAGCCGAACTCAGGCCGAATTCAGTTGGGTCAAGTCCAACAAGTTCTATGACGGACCTAATTCGGATGGAGTGAACTCGTTCAGTTTTCAACAGAACTTTCCCTATGTCTTTTCGTGATATCTTGTATGTCCTCGAGCACCTCGAATCGAGACTGGACCCCAACATTTTTGTGCTTGTTTCATTCGTCATCGTAAGGATTTTTTAAATCCAGATATTGTTATACCAGTCTGCATATGAAAATAAAATTTATATAATATGTAGGAAACTGTTTTTCGCAACCGAAAAACATTTTTCTGAAAAACTTATCCTACAAATTTGTGAGAAACAATATAAATAATTACTGGGACCCAGGGCCGGCCCTGGCCTAGGGCCGGCCCTAGCCCAGGGCGGCCAAGGCGACCGTCCAGGGCCCACAGAACATGAGGGGCCCAAAAAAAATAGTTTAAAAAATATGTTAATAATTTTGTATCTTAAAATAGAACTAGTATACGCCATGAACCCTCCTTAACACAGTTATTGTAGTGTAGTGGTTAGTACTTTAGACTCTTATACTAAAGGTCTTGAGTACAATGCTATTTTTTAAAAGATTTTTTTTAATATTTTTTACATTGTAAACGGGGGCCTTATTTTGAAAGTTTGTCCTGTACCCCATGAGCTCAAGGCCGGCCCTGCTGGGACCATTATGCCTGTTTTTATGAGAGACTTGAACACCAGACACTACCACAATTAAGCTGCTACATGCTATCACTTGGGTCACCACCATAAGCATATGGATATCAACTAATTTTACTAAAACATATAGAACTGTATAGGGAAGTAAATTCTCTAGTCCTCCTGTAATTAAACGTAAATATTAATGTTTCCAAGGTTATTCTCCTAGTAGATTTTTGTACTCTTATGGGTTCGACGTGATCAACCTTTTGACACATGCTCCTCTGTTTTATTCTCTCTCTTTTTTTTCTCTTCTATTTTATACTTATTGTCTACTTTGTTCATGTTTTATAAGTAAATGCGGCTTGGAAGTATCTTCTTTATCCCATATTTTTTGTCATCAAGTGAAAGTTGATATCCGTAAAGTGTTTAAGGAATATTTGCCACATTATCACATGCGCATGAAGACATATGTATAATATATGTCGTTGACCAAGTATTTCCTGAACACAATTTAGCTACGTTTCTTCCAAAGCCAAATGACACGATGGTTCAAGCTAGTGGAAATTATTGGATGTTGGAGTGGGTGAAATTTTTAACCTATGTGAAAAATATTCTGCAGTGCGACGAATGTTGTTTGTGTGTCAGAAAAGTTCGGAAATGTGACGAGGCTATTCGGAGACGAAGAAAAAGCTCGAAAGCCACCAGAGTACATTCTGGAACAGGGGAGGCAGAGTTCGGGCCGAACTCTGTCCAAGACAGAGTTCTGGCCGAACTCTGCCCCAGTGTCGACGGGCTGAGGTTGATTTCATGGTATTTTTTATACCGTTGGATCGTATCCTACGGTCCAGGTTTTGCTGCGGATTAGGACGTTTATACATGGGTTTTCCTAACCCTAATCACAACACAACATTGAAAAAAATAGAGAGAAAAGAGGCAAGAGTGCCATTGCAACTTTGGGAGAGAAGAAGGAGAATTGAAGGCCGTTTTGGAAGGAGGATCGTGTTCGGATAATCTCTACTCGTCGTCTTTGTTCTTCGTAGCCTTGTAATCAATTATTCTTGCTTCCAAGTGTTGTGGGGATCCGTATTGGATTGGGAGAAGTTTGTAGAGGGTGTACTCCTTTATTTCATTAGTGAAGGCTTCTCAAGGGTTGGACTCCGATCATCCCGTGGTTTTTTTTCGCAAGGATTTTTCACGTCGAAAATTCTCTGTGTCTGCGTGGATTGTGTTTGGTGTTTGGTTCGTGCGTTGTATTGCTCGGTTCTCTCGCAGGTACTCTCTAGTTTGGAAAAAGGTTTTCGTGCTTCTTTTTCAACAAAGTGGTATCAAAGCCAAGTTCTGGAATTCAGAAGGGTGTCAGGAGTTGACAGGAAAAATATAGAGGAGATATGGACGCGAAGCCTATGCGCATGGTGAACCTGAACGGCATAAAATATCATTATTGACAGAGCAAGATGAAAGATTTGATGTTTATCAAGAAGCTGCATCTGTCCGTATTTGCTTTCGAGCGACCAGTTAATAAATCCGAGGAGGACTAAAATTTTGAGCACATACAGTGTGCAGATATATCAGGTAGTTCGTTGACGAGAACATGTACAACTATGTTGCCAACATTGAGCACGCGAAGACGTTATGGGATAAGCTGAAATCTTTGTATGCGAAGAAGACTGGGGTAAACAAGTTGTTCCTGATCCGGATGATGATAGGTCTGCGGTACAAAGATGGGACGTCTATTACAGATCACTTGAGTGATTTCCAGGACGTGGTTGACCAGCTATCTTCGATGGGAGTCAAGTTCGACGACGAGGTTCAGGTACTATGGCTGCTGTATACATTGCCAGACTCGTGGGAGACCGTACGAGTATCTATGATCGCTTCTGCTCCAGAAGGCATGGTCAGTCTTGAGTTTGCCAAAAGCGAGGTGCTGAATGAAGAGATGCGAAGACGTTCTCAGGGCACTTCATCCACATCCCACCACTCAGAGGCACTAGTTTCAGAGAGCCACGGAAGGGGGCAAAAGCAGGGGTCCAGATGGTGGCAGAGACAAGAGCAGGAAAAAGTCCAAGGGTCGGTACGAGGACTCGGAGTGTTACCATTGTGGCAAGAAGGACCACATCAAGTGGAACTGTTTCGCTTGGAAGAGAGAGAAGAAGTGCGACAAGGGGAAGCAAGATGAGAATACTACAGCGGCGGCTTCGATACATAGTGGCGATGTGATCGTCGTAGGTGATGAGGTTATCATAAACCTCGCCTGCGATGACAATTCTTGGTTGGTGGACTCAGGGGCTTCAGCGCACGTATCTCATAACATGGCACTATTTTCCACTTACATGACATGCGACTGTGGAGTGTTGAAGATGGACAATGGAGATGTGTCGAAGGTGATTGCCATTGGAGATGTGCATTTGAGGACGAAGAAGGGTGTAGTTCTTGTTCTCAAAGATGTTCGTCATGTCCCTGATATCCGTTTCAACCTGGTGTCGGTTGGAAGGTTGGATGACGAGGAATTCTTCAGTCTCTTCGAGAATAGTCAGTGGAAGCTTTCCAGAGGTTCGATGGTGATTGCCAGAGAAAGCAAGAAGTCCGATCTCTACTAAATAGAGGGGAGCGCACAGGGGCACAGGAGGTGAACACAGTTTCTGACGCGTCTACCGAGTTATGACACAGGCGGCTTGGCCATATCAGCGAGAAGGGGATGAGCTACTTGGTGAACAAGAAAGTGATTCCAGGGCTCAAGTCTACAAAATTGGAGAAGTGCACGCACTGCTTAGCTGGGAAGCAAAATAGGGTGTTTTTCCAAAGTCACTCAAGTTCAAGGAAATAGATGTTGCTCGAGTTGATTCACTCGGATGTCTGCGGTCCTATGAAGGTAAAATCTATTGGTGGTATTTTTTACTTTGTAACTTTTATTGATGACTGTTCCAAGAAGGTTTGGGTCTATGCCTTAAAGACCAAGGATCAGGTGCTGCCCACTTTCAAAGAGTTTCAGGCCTCTGTTGAAAGAGAGACGGACAAGAAGTTATTGTGTGTTCGGTCCGACAACGGCAGCGAATACATTGGTCCCTTTGATGCTTATTACAGAGAGCAAGGGATACGACACCAGAAGACTCCGCCCAAGATACCTCAACTCAATGGTGTAGCGGAGCGCATGAACAGGACACTGATGGAGAGGGTGCGGTGTTTGCTGTCAGAAGCAAATTTGCCAGACAGTTCTTGGGGTGAGACTCTTTTCACAGCTGCTTATGTTATTAAATTATCTCCTAGTGCTCCTTTGCAGGGTGATGTGCCTGATAAAGTATGGTACGACAAAGAACCTCCATACAATACAATCACCTGCGAGTGTTTGGTTGTAAGGCCTTCGTGCATGTACCGAAGGACGAGAGATTCAAACTTGATCCGAAGACGAGGCGGTGCGTCTTTGTCTGCTACGGTCGGGATGAGTTTGGCTATAGACTCTACGACCCAGTAGGAAGAGCTCTACCGAAGCAGGGATGTGGTATTCGTCGAGGATCATACCATGACCAACACTCAGGATTTCGAGACGCCTTATGAGGCTGAGGAATCGCCTGAGTTAGAGTCATTTCGCTTCGAGCCATTTCCAGAGGACATCACAAAGGATCCAGCTATGGGGGAGCCAGTACATGGAGTTGCTTCCAACCTTGATCATCAGCATGTTGATGGTGGTCAGGGTGTCCCTTAGGAGGATGAGCATGCCGGGAAGGCAGTTACTGAAGGGGAGGAGGCTGTTGGTATATAGCCAGCACCAGTGGCTCCATTGAGAAAAAGTGACAGAGATCGTCGACCATCTACGATATACTCATCGGGTGAGTATGTGCTATTGACTGACGGGGGAGAGCCCGAAAGCTTTGCAGAGGCTATAGAAGACGAACAAAGGTAGGAGTGGATGTAGGCTATGCAGGAGGAGATGGGTTCCTTACACGCTAATTCTACTTACGAGCTGGTGCGGTTGCCAAAGGGCAAAAAGGTTTCGAAAAATCCATAGATGTTTAGAGTGAAGCAGACAGATGATACTACTCGCCCTCGATACAAAGCGAGGCTGGTAGTTAAAGGCCACGGTCAGCGGAAAGGCGTGGATTATGATGAGATCTTTTCGTCAGTCGTCAAGCAGTCGTCTATTCGGGTGGTGCTAGCATTGGCAGCCAGTTTTGACTTGGAGGTTGAATAGATGTACGTAAAGACGGTATTCCTCTACGGTGATCTTGAGGAGGAGCTATACATAGAGCAGCCAGAGGGATTCTGTGAGAAGGGCAAGTCACATTTGGTCTGCCGATTGAGGAAGAGCTTATATGGTCTGAAGCAGGCTCCGAGGCAGTGGTACAGGAAGTTTGAGTCATTTATGGGGGAGCATAGTTATGCACGGACGACGTCGGACCACTGTATATTTGTGAGGTACTTTGCCGAGGATGATTTTATCATTTTATTGCTCCATGTTGATGACATATTATTAGTGTGTCGGAATGCCACTAGGATAGCGGATTTGAAGCGCCAACTGGACGCGGCCTTCTCTATGAAGGATTTGGATGCAATAAAGACTATTCTTTGGATGAAGATCAGTCGAGAGAGAGTCCAAGCTGCTAGACTTGTCCTAAAAGAAGTACATCCATCTGGTACTTCAGCATTTCGGGATGGACGGGTCGAAGAAAGTAAGTTGCCCCCTTGCGGCCCACTTTAAGCTCACTGAGGAGTAGTGTACATCTACCGTGGACGAAAAAGAAGAAATAAAGCGGGTTCCATATGCCTCAGCTGTGGGAAGCCTTATGTATGCTATGGTGTGTACGAGGCCAGACATCGCTCATGTAGTTGGCACAGTTAGCAGGTATCTTTCAAATCGTGGAAGGATATATTGGAGTGCAATTAAGTGGACTCTACGATACCTTCAGGGCACTACCGATTGGAGACTTTCTTCTGGTGGTGACGAGCCGAAGCTGGTTGGATATACCAACGCTGACATGGCCAGAGATATAGACACAAGGCGATTGACTTCGGACTATGTGATGATGTTTGCTGGATGAACGGTATCGTGACAGTTGCGGTTACAGAAGTGTGTTGCCTTGTCGATGACAGAGGCAGAGTACATTGCTGCGACGGAGGCTTGTAAGGAGTTGCTGTGGATGAAAAAGCTATTACAGAAAATGGAGCTGAAGCAAAAGCAATATACTTTGTTTTGCGACAGTCAAGTGCTATTCACCTTGTGAAGAATCAGACCTTTCATAGCCGGTCCAAGCACATCGAGACTCGGTATCATTATATACAAGATGTGGTTGAGAAGAAGGACGCGAAGCTTGAGAAGGTTCATACAGATGATAACGAAGCAGATATGTTCACCAAGATTCTGTCATGCCCCGCTCCCGTAGGAGCGATCGTCCTCGCTAAGACGTGATGTCGTACGAGACTAGATTGCGCTCGTGCAAGGCGGGTTCCATAACGACCGATTTCAGCGGCTGCGACGGGATCGTCGCACAGAAGTTCCATGCAGAGACATTGAATAATAGCAGCGAAAATTAGAACAAAATACAAGTTATTCAAAGAAGCTCTTTATTGATATTGAAATAAAGGTTACAATGGGCGCAAGGCCAAGTTTACAAGTCTCTCAAGCTCACATTACAAGTCACTCAGCTCTCTCTCATCTCTCAATTACAACTCTTGAGCCAGCGGATGCTTCGGAAGGCGACGTCCATACATTATGTCCGGTATAAGTCTTGACTCCATGCGGCCGCACGCTTCGAATTGCCAAGGAACTCCGTGCCTCGACGCATCCACGCGAGCTCCGTGCCACGAGCTTCTACCTGTGCCTGCACATGAAAACTATGTGGGTGTCAGTACTCAACTGTACCAGTGGAATGAGCTCCTCGCCTACCCATACAAAACCAACACGTTTGATTTACTTTGTGCAACATAGTCCCTTCTTATCAATTGTCTTTCTACTCTTGCCTTAGGATCAGTTTTAGGACCGACACCTTGGCCTATTTTGTGACTCGAGACCATCCCGTGCTTGCAACATCAACGCTAATCTATCAAGTCGTGTTTGCCTTACGGCCCAAAATCAGAGACACAACTACGCGATAAGACTCCATTTCCGTATGATCGTGCTATAAGTCCTTTTTGAGGCCGTGCCTCGCAACTCAATGAGACTCAATCATATCGCCGCCTTGCGGCCCTTTTGCTACTTTGATCACCAACTGACCCAATCAAAACTTGAGGGCTAAGTGTCACTCGACCGACTTTGTCTTGCGGCATTTCCTGACTTAAACTCAAGACAACTCAATTCCAACTTATGCAAACTTATATGCCGACAACTTAAGACTCGACGCCACATCTCGTGCCGAAGCACGTTGTCTATGTTGTAGCCATTCTTAGGCCCAAACACTTGTGTTCCAACCATACACACATTCAACTAGACTAAATCCAAAGGCACACACGCGGATTGCCGCTCGTGCCGACCCATCTATATGAATTGGTCACTAATACCACAAGCTATCGTGGACTTATAGCCTTGTTATTCGAAGACCCTTTCATCGCAAGTAGCTAGCCCCGAAGAAAGTTCCCGAATAATCCGAGCGGTTCGTCCAGCTACGGCTATACCGTATTTCCTTTCGGAACGACACGGTCCCTTGGCGCCCAGGGTTGCCGCTCGTGGAAACTTTTACTTGTCAATAAGTTGTCCAATGACCATGCAAGACTCGACACAAACTGACATCTCACACAGTCATTCCTCTTCCAATGTTACCATCTCTTTCAAACCAATATCAAGACTTCTGTCCTTGAGATCCCTCGACGACCCACGGTCGCGAGCCTTCTCCCTTGATGCTCCTTGAGATCCCTCGATGACCCACGGTCGCGAGCCTTCTCCCTTGATGCTCTTGAGATCCCTCGACGACCCACGGCCGCGAGCCTTCTTCCCGTTATCATATCATTTCATTCAACTCAATGCCTATTCGATAGTCCTTCCTCCAAAACTCATTAAATCAACCGTGGTTCATGCCTTAAACACTAAGTCCGTGCATCGTGCCTTAAGCCAATCGTGCTCCACGCGACACTCCTGCCCAAGTCGACGGGCCTTGAGACTGTAAGACTATGTGGTTATACCCAACCGTAGAACTCGTAGGACCGTGCTTGCTACCACTCTGATAGCCTAACATAACTGGCCTGACTTAAACGCACAACGACTCGAAGAGCAAAGGCTACGTCAAGCCTCGCATTGCGAAAATGTGCCGCGCATGTGTTTGACTTTTGAACGACCAAGTCATTTGGGCGCCTAGACTTACGCCAGCAGCCGTGCGACGCAACTTAACTCATAGGGCGGGTCAAGGCTATGCCAAGCCTTGGACGATGGGACCGTGCATGCTTTATGAAGCATTCATGCGGGCAACGCCTATGACTTAGGCTACGATTCATGACTTCGCCTACTCAACCAACTTTCCTTCTCCCAAGCCACGGGACGAAGGACCGAGTGTCATTTTTAAAGCACGTCGTGCACCAACTCTAAGACGACCGTTGGACCTTTCCATATTCTAACTCAGTTTGACCCGTCGGGATTATTCCCTTATCTATGTGGATTCGTCTCTTTTATTATCAAGTCTACTTGTGCAAGTTGAAAACATGCGATTTATTATGTGAAGGTAAGATGAGACAAGTTCACCGAAACTACCCCACCTGAGCGAGCGGTCGTCTCGACCGAGCAATATCTTCGAGCAGCCGTTGTAAGGCTAAGTCCGAACGCCGTCGGCGTTCCTATTCCTCCGATTGACTGAGCGGGGCGGGGCACTACAGATTCTACCAAGAAAAAAGTTTGAGTTCTGCAGGCAGATCGTCGGGAAGATGACCTCCTCCACATAGTTGTGAAGGGAAAGAAATAATATGTTTACCAAGATTCTACCAAGGAAAAAATTTGAGTTCTGCAGGAAGATCGTCGGGATGACGACCTCCTCCATATAGTTTTGAAGGAGGAGAAATGTTGGAGTGGGTGGGGTTCCCAACCTATGTGGAGAAGACCCCAGAGTGCGACGAGCGCCGTCTGTGTGTCAGAGAAGCTCGGGAAGGTGACAAGGTCATTCGGAGACGAAGAAGAAGCTTGGGAGCTACCAGCCCAGGTAGAGTTCTGGTCGAACTCTGCCCCTTTGGTTCCAGAACTGTTCTGTCACGAAAACACAGAATTCTGGCCGAACTCTGTATCGACGGGTTGAGGCTGATTTCAGGGTATTTTTTATACCGTTGGATCGTATCCTACGGTCCAAGTTTTGCTGCGGATTAGGGGGTTTAGACATGGTTTTTTCTAATCCTAATCACAACACAACATTGAAGAAAATATAGAGAAAAGAGACAAGAGTGTCATTGCAACTTTGGGAGAGAAGGAGGATTGAAGGCCGTTTTCGAAGGAGGATCGTGTTCGGGTAATCTCTACTCGTCGTCTTTGTTCTTCGTAGCCTTGTAATCAATTATTCTTGCTTCCAAGTGTTGTGGGGATCCGTATTAGATCGGGAGAAGTTTGTAGAGGGTGTACTACTTTATTTCATTAGTGAAGGATTCTCAGGGGTTGGACTTCGATCGTCTCGTGATTTTTTCCCACAAGAATTTTTCACGTCAAAAATTTTCTGTGTCTGCGTGGATTGTATTTGGTGTTTGGTTCGTGCATTGTATTGCTCGGTTCACTCGCAGGTACTCTCTAGTTTGGAACCGCACTTCTTTTCCAACATTGGACTCACCATGAGTCTTGATTTTCCTCTACTTGATAGTTTGAAGATTTGAAAATGGAGAAGGAAATCAAGACTGTGCATGTACTCACTCATAGAACGAGAATCAAGGCTCCGGCTCACTGAATAATTTTCCGTGTCCTTGGCATGACGAATTTCCATACTTTAATTAATTATTGTTGATAAGAGAAAGCAAGGAAGAATGGTTCTATACTACATGCAAGGGCAGTCATGTAATTGATGCAGTCTGTCGATGCCTCTCTCTCTATATAATTATGTTCAAACATATAATTAAGAGAATAGCTGCCAGTTCCAATCATATATAGCAGGAGAAGAGTTTTGTTGGTTAGCTCTCTCGGGAGGAGAAAAATGGAAGGGAGCCCAAAATATGTGGAGGGAACGGTGGGCGGAAGAGAAGCATTTAGCATTGAGTCAGGACAAGTAGCTAAGAGCCCCAAGCAGAATGAGTATGGAACTACCTCTGCTCATGCTGTAGATAAAGGTTAGTTTCCCATTTTGTGTCGTATTGTAATTTCTAATGTCTGTGCACTGTCCATATGTGTCCAACACGACACAGACAGAAACACGGACATGGCACCGGGTTTTGGAGTGACGTCCATGGTTCCTAGACTGGACCCTTCCTCTTCTCTTTTTGATTTCTTTCATCACTTCAACATTGGGTTGGTATAAACTTTTTTTTTTGGTCTGATGATCACATGTATAGTTTCAAAAACACATTTCTGTAGTTTCTTATGGAAGTCTGCTCTAAACATTTCAGAGTTGATCTTTTTTATTCTTCTTTGTTATTCTCTTGGGCTTATATATGGAAATTCTACTTGATTCTCATGCTGTCCATATAGGCAAGAACCTCTAAAACTGCATGATGAGCTTACAATTTGTGTTAGTCCCGACACGTGGATATAGATGGAAAACAGGAGTTCAGCAAGCCTACACAGTAGGTGCCACAAATGAGAAGTTTAGCAAGCCTACACAGTAGGTGCCACAAATGAGATAGGTCTCAAGAACAAAGTTAGGCTTCCCTACTCAGTAGGTGCCTTAAAACCTGAAGAACGTGTTGCAGAGAAACATAAGAAGAAGAAGAAGAAGAAGAAGAGGAGGATTAAATCTGCTGGGGTGTAAAAACACCGTTGCTCAAAGCAAGATTCGCCTCTATACGATCCGTTTCCAGGAACCAGCAAGTTCAAGAGAACTTCTGGAACGCTCGTCAGTCAATATTTGTGACTTAAACGGGCTTCATGAACTTTACGGACTCCCTTAACTCTCTTCTTTGGTGCATCTTGGAAAGGAGGCAAGGGGGCTCTATTTATAGAGTGGAGTGAGGCCTCACCATCTCTCATATCCGATGTGGGACTAAAACACCAATACTCTAAAATAGAGTTTGATGTTTTACATCATTCCACAATCAACATAGTCGAGTGCTAGCCCACGCCTTCCCCCCGAACACTCCCGTGCATGCACGAGACAACTTGGAGTCTGTGTCGAGTCCGAGACCGCACAACAAAAATTAACTTACATCCTTGTTGGAATTAATCATTTTTCTCTTATTAAAATCATCCACATGGTTTCCTCCTTTTGGTCACCACCCCATGTGCATATCCCAACAACACATACTCATATATATGTTGAGATAACTCATGGTACTTTTTCAATGTGGGACTAAACTTTACAAAGCATGTTGAGAGCAAGCTCTCTTCATGTCAAGGAGCAAGAGCACCAACAATCCCCTACATATCTCATCATATATATGTGTTTAGGGTTGAGCGTTCCCCACAGTAACTGTCCATTTTATATTAGGATAGATGTCGCTGACGACTTGAATCTTCCCGCATGGGTTAAAAATAATGTGATACAAGAATGGACTATGCCTTGAATTCTGCACCACAATTGTAATTCTTTCCACTCACAAAATGTAGTTACATGTGCTTCTGGCTGCACATTAAAGGCCTTGTGCCAGCCTGGTTTCAGTGTATAATTTTGGGCGTCTACAAGTTTACCCTCAAGAGACGGCCTGATATCTCTTTCCATACACTATAGGTAAGTTCTTTATTAAAGAGACATGGCATAAAGCCTTGCGCTTCCTTGCGGTGCTACGCCGCTATGACATGGCCTAAAGTCAAGGTATTACCCCTACCCGGGAACCTCATCGTAGTGTCACACTACGGCAGCATGAGGTCACAGCCTCTTTGTAGTGTCATTCTACCCAGCATGAAGCTTAAGGCTTCCTTGCGGTGTTACGCCGCAACGACATGGCTTGCAAGGTCGAGGCTTTACCACTACCTGGGTACCTCATCGTGGTGTCGTGCCACTGTAACATGGGGTCACCCTCCCCTTTGTAGTGTTGTCTACAACTCTTTAATTTCATCATACAGCATTAGGCTACCTGCCTATTTGCGGTGTTACGCCGCTATGACTTGGCTTGCAAAGCCGAGGCATTATCCCTACCTAGAAACCTCATGGTAGAGTCATTCCACTGTAGCATGGAGTTTTACTCCTTGTAGTGTTGCGCTACCGTGCTTCCTGTAAAGCACACCAGGCATTCACTCTGCCTGAGAACTTATTAAGGCTTTTAAGCCAACCTCAAAATAGGATCCGTTTTCCGCAGAAAACACATAGTAGACAACAGTGGTTATGGGTTCGTAACCCTTCCATGTTCCTAAGAACAAGTACCCACTGTTACCTGATAGTTTTCCAGTCAGTGGTCCTCCCTTGAACCGAAAGTTAGATGTCTAGTAGATTTCTCTTTGAACTAAAAACATAAAACTTTATGGTAGGATTATAAAAACATACTATCAGAATGCCTTCAAGCCCATCTTCCCTGCTGTGTCTTCAACCAGCTGACGCTTGAGGCCTTTCGTGAACGGATCCGCCAGGTTCTCCTGACTCCGAACATCGATTACTGCAATGACACCTCTCTTGATGAGATCGTTTACTGCCCTGTGCTTTAACCGCACAGTTCTCTTCTTTCCGTTGAAGAGATCATTTGATGCCACCGCCGCAGTCGCTTGGTTGTCGCAGTATATCAGAATTACCGGTATCTGCGCTCCAACCACTGAAAGATCATACATAAGCTCCCGAAGCCATTCTGCTTCATCTGCTGCGATATCAAGTGCAAAGAACTCAGATTACATAGAAGACCGCGAGAGCATAGTCTGCTTCTTCGACTTCCACGATATAGCAGCTCCACCCATTGTGAAAATGAATCCATCAGTGGACCTCTCGCTCTCCAACTCCGAGCACCAGCTGGCATCACTGAAGCCTTCTACTACCGGCGGCTCTCCGCTGAAGTGTAGTGCATATGTCTGAGTCTTCTTGAGATATCTCATAACACGTTTCACAGCTTTCCAGTGCTGAACGCCTAGATTACTTGTGAATCGACTCTGCATTCCCACAGCAAAAGCTATGTCAGGCCTAGTGGCAGTAGTAGTGTACATCAAACTTCCGATGACGCTAGCGTACTCCAATTGCCTGACGCTTTCCTTCGAGTTTGGCTCCAGCTTCTGATCACTTCGGTACGGCATATCAATTATGGGAAGATCATGATACCCGAATCGAGTGAGCATCTTTTCAATGTAATGCGATTGTGACAGTGCCAATCCAGTGTCCGTCCGGATGATCTTGAGTCCCAAGATAACATCAACATCCCCCAAGTCCTTCATACTGAACTTTGTCGAAAGGAACTTCTTTGTCTCAGTGACACAGCTTATATCCGTACCTAGGATTAGCATATCGTCCACGTACAGACAAACGATGACTCATCTTCCGTCAGCAAATTTAGTATAGACGCACTTGTCTGTTTCGCTGACCCTGTAGCCGTTTGATCTGATAATTTTGTCAAACTTCTCATGCCATATTTTGGGAGCTTGCTTTAAGCCGTATAGAGATTTTACCAACTTGCAGACTTTGTCTTCTAGGCCTATGAAAACAAATCCTTCTGGCTGTTGCATATAAATCTCCTCGGTCAGCTCGCCATTCAGGAATGCCATTTTCATATCCATCTAATGTATCACCAGTTTGTGTATTGCTGCAAGTGTCACGACCCGCACCTACTGTGAGGGTACGAGAACGTAACAGCGTCCAGCCTACGCCACAGTGTCGACGGTAGAACGTTGTTCTAGGTCATGAACTATAACTAACATAATATGAATACTCTCCATAAGGAGGCCAACACAGAGGTACAACTCAATCACAATCTAAGGTAGAATATAGCATGATGGAAAATAGATAAGAAATCCTCAACTAAGGTACAGCAGAAAGAAATAACAAGGTCTCAACATCTCTAAAATATACAACTCTGAAAATAAGATAACAGCTAAACATGAAAAGAAAGGACAGTCTAAGCTATCTACACTATACAAGGTATCATCCTGAGCAGCTGCCTGAACCTCCCTAGGGGTCCAGGTTGCGAGTGTTATCTAGGCAAGCTCCAAGTAAGGGGTGCAGGGTTCCTCATCATCCTCTGTAAAATTTTCAACAGGTCCAGTCAGGACGGGAGCGAGCACAATACATCTCAACAGTTCATAGCAGATTAGAAAATATACTCATGCAGTAAAGTAAGATATAGATACTGAAGGAAATGCAGTATGTAAACAGAGAGAGAACTGTAATAGAAATATCTACTATAAGTAGAGAGCTACCAGTGACCAGTGATTTAGAGTAAAAAGTCGACATATGAACGGCTTGATTTGTACATGGCTATACTAAAGAGGCGTACATGGCTATTCTACTTTGGAATTGTTCACATGGCTATTTATACTCCCCCGTACCCCCAATTAATACACAAGGATCCAACCAGGTTATGTTATGATTCTATGTAATAGCATCCGAAGGGTGGTAAGCCCCCAAAGGATGATATGCCCCCAAAGGGTGATAAGCCCCCGAAGGGTGATAAGCCCCCGAAGGGTGATATGCCCCCAAAGGGTGATAAGCCCCCGAAGGGTGATACATAATAGTCCCATAAATGGGGATTCTGATAGACCCAATAAATGGGATAAGGATTCAGAGAAGACTCTGTGATCATATAGGTATATGTCACAAGTGATCAAAGAACCAAAAAAGCATATGATACGCCATGTAAGTGAAACGCACAGAATATAGAGTGCCCGATACTCCCTGAAGGGATAACATCTCAAGAAGGGATCCATATAGTACTAATCCGTGTGACCAACGTGACAGTATCAAGTAAATTAATTTAATACAGGAAATAATTCTAAGCAGGATATGAAATGATCAGAGAATGTACTCGCCTCGTATCTGAATATCTGAAGTAAATGTACTATCCGAGATGAGGTACCTGACTCCTAGTTAGAGCAACACAAGTCAAGATGTATACAAGGGATGATAAACGTAATCTACAATGCATCTGCATGCTGTCTAGGTCGAATTAGGCCAAAGCCAACTCTTGGTCAACTCTGGTCAACTACGCTAGTCAAACTAGGTCAACTAGGTCAAGGTTGACCCAAACAAGTCTAATAAGTCTCACTAGGCCTAACCAAGCCTATACTAGCCAATCAAACATGATTCCCAAGTCACAGAGCAAACACACACCATTAAAGTAACACAGGTTCACATAACCCAACTCATGTGCATATTCCACATACACAAGGCTACACAAGGATACCATAGGCTACACTAAACAGGCCATGAGCCAAATTCATACATTAGGCAACACATATACCAAGTACCATATTTACATACCAATTCCTATATGTCTATACACATACTATCTATAAATACAAAAGCAATATTTATATTATATCACATATTTCACATTGGTATATATATATATACATATGTACACATATAAAGATAGGGGAAAGATCGTGCTTGTGTGTGCGTGTGTGCTAACATAGTGGCATGTGTGTGTGTACATGAGGGTAGGCATGTGTGTGGAGAAGTACTAACATGTGGGTGTGTAAGACACTGGGGTGTGTGTGTGAGATACAAGAGAGAGTGTGGTGCCATAAACATGAGTGTGTGCAATATTAGACAGTAGATAAGTGTTCATGTGTGTGTGTTTAGGTGTGTGTGAGTGACATAGGCATGTGAGTGATAGATAAGTGAGGGTGTGTGTCATATGGGTATGTGAGAGGAACAAGTGTGATACATATTAGTGTGTGTGATAGGAAGACATGAAATCAGTGAGAAACTGAGAAACAGTGAGAAAGTGAGTGTAAAACAGTGAGAATGTGATGAAAAACAGTGAGTAATGAGTGGGATATGCATGTGTGATAGAGTATGCTAGGCTAGAGTGTGTAGAGGACAGTGAGGCCAAACTCATGTTGACACAAAATCATTTTCAGATTTTGATAAACTCATGAACACACTTAAAACCATTTAACAGTTCAAAATAGTCCTATAAATGAAAATCTCAGTAAAACAGTCCCATTCCATATTCAAACTCAGATTTGAATCCCCACACAAACCCAAAACAGTAAAGCAGTGATACCAATCTTAGTTCAGTATGAAGGAAACATAAAATCAGTTTAAAACAGACCCTAAACTTAACATTCAGTTCAATAGGACCAACAAAAATTAGTTAAAACAGTCCCCAATCAAAAAGGGGACAGGAAACCAATCTAACATCCATTCTCAGGTTTTGAAAAATCTGGAAATAAACTTAGTTTAGCTAGAAGGCAATCTCAGTTAAAAGAATGAGGAAACTCTTACATCTATCAGTTGACAAAACATTGAATCAAACAACTGTCAACTTCCCATACCCTCAACAAAAATCAATTTCGAATGGAAGGGAAAAATATCTCAATTTAACTAGAAAAATCTCAGGTTATTATAGCTGTCACGCCCCGGAACCAGAATACTGGAGAGCGGGGGGAATGACTCAGCCAGCTACGTATTACGGGTAGATGAATACCGTATAATACGATCTATGCTGTCTACAAGACGAGGGGGTGCATACTATATGAAAGTCTCCCTATGGTCACTTTACTTCTATTGTCTCAATCATTCAAACAAGAAACAGAAATAGAGAACATGTGAGATAAAGCAGTAAGGCGTCCCAAACGCTAAGTCAAAATGTTCTTGATATCTGGCTTTACAAAATACAGCCAGATGATGTAGTAAGTATACACAATTGTTAGCAGCTGCAGCCTGACTTAGTTACAATTATGCAAAAGTAGGTACAAGACAATCCGACTAACATGTCGGTGCCAAACGGCAAAGTATAAAGTAGATAACAAAATAGGCGGGGAAGTAAGAAACCCACTCGAGTCCTCCTGCGATCATCCCTCTAGTGTTGACCATCTTGGAGGTAGAAGTAAGCTGGATCCTCGGGGACTGGCTCTAAATCTGGCCATACAAAACCAGAGAGGTTAGACCTCTAATAGCAAGTACCGCAAGGGAGCACGATATGAGGAATGAAGCCAGTAATAAGACAATATGATAATAGATCTCTGCTATCTACTAGGACTCACACAACATCACGACACTTCGAACCAACCTCCCAACCAAATAAGGACAGAAGTTGGCCCGTCATGTCCTGACATTCTGATCATCTCAGTTAAGTAACAGAGTAGGTACAGTACACAAACAAATCAATTTAAACGACCATTCAACTACTACGGCTTGCTACTGTAAGTCTCAAGTTACCTTGGTTTTATGAAATGAGGATTCCTCAGTTCTGACTATGAGCAAGCAAGGCTAGTTTATCCAGTCAATCAATTGCGTCAATCATGAATTAGACGAGTCCCAGCGGGACGCTCGTCATTAATATACAATATTCAATAGATAATATAACCAGATACTGCTCCCTGCCCGTGTGGCAGATTTGCAGTATCTGTGGGGACCAACCGGCCTGTCGGTCATTACTAGTCCCAAGAGGGCTGCCATATAAGAACTCGGGAATCCATTCTCTCCATTCAATTATTATTTTATTTAACTTAATAGTCTCTACGTTGAGTGAAGTACCATGCCGTAGATCATGGTCATTCAGAATGAGTACTTTCGTACGGGGTACGATATGCACAACTCTACAATGATACCAGTACGGTCAGGTTGTAGGTCTTACATAGCGTAATGCAACAATCAAAACTAACCACGGAGTAATCATGCCTTGACCATAAAGTACACATGCTTCTTTGGTAAGGTAAATAAATAATAAATGAATTGAAGCCTGCATGTGCCTGTATGCCAATATTCGGGATTAGCTAGTCGATTTCAATAGTTCATAGTTCATATGAACGTGTCTCATTCATTCAATTCAATAAGACGACTAGCCAGTCTCTTAGTTCCAACTAGGAACGCATGATCAATTATTAGTCAAGGTCACAATCATTATCAATGGTGACAAGACATGAAAGTCAACTAGTATTCAGTGGGGTCGAGTCTACAACTCTCAGGGTTTAATTCCAGTCAATCGGGGTATCTACAACTCAATTCATGACACATGGTACATCCCACGTAACAATCTATATTTAACAGAAATATCAACATATCATGATTATATCAAGTTTATGCAAAAAGGCGTAAGAATATAAAATGGACGTTAAATATCTAATAAGATATCAATATACAGGGCTATAGAAGATCCAGGATAAGCAGGCTACGCTCATGTCATCCTACGCTCAAGTCAGCCTACGCTCAAGTCAGGCTACGCTCAAGTCAGGCTACTCTCAAGTCAGTGTACGCTCAGGTCAGACTACGCTCAAGTCAGCGTACGCTCAGGTCAAGCTACGCTCAAGTCAGCGTACGCTCAGGTTAAGCTACGCTCAAGTCAGCGTACGCTCAGGTCAAGCTACGCTCAAGTCAGCGTACGCTCAGGTCAAGCTACGCTCAAGTCAGCGTACGCTCAGGTCAAGCTACGCTCAAGTCAAGCTAGCGCATGGACTCCATACGACTCCTCTTCAAGGCAGCGTATGTACTCCATACGCTTCCTCTTCAAGGCAGCGTATGTACTCCATACGCTTCCTCTTCATGGCAGCGTATGTACTCCATACGCTTTCTCTTTAAGACAGCGTATGTAAGTCCATACGACTCCTCATCAAGGCAGCGTATACAAGACCATACGCCGCCAAAAGGCAGCGTATGAGGCAGACTGTGCTGCGCTAAAGAGCGCGCGCAGCTCAGTGGCGCAAGCTAAAAAGCTCGCGTATACTGTTCACTGTCTTCTCCAATCAGCAAGAACTCCATGGTTTGAACCCAAAGCTTCAAAGTTCATAACTTGGTCAAAATAAGTCCAAATCCAACTTTTCAAAGGTCAAAATTGGGTAGAATAAAATTCTCTACAACATGGAACCATCAAAACTTGAAAACAAAGAAGTTTGATAGATCAAAACCACCAAAATTCGAAAATAACTAATTTCTAGATCTACTAAAAATAAAACTTCAAAACGAAAAATACCAAGTTCTAAACTCTCTTAGAATCACAAGGAAAGAGAATGAAACCATAAAAATGGGTCCTCATGAAGAAGCAAGATGCACTTGCCTATGGGTTTGGTAGGTGGAGAGAGTAATGAGAAAGAAGAAGAAGAGTAATGGTGAAGGAGAGTAATAAGAGAGAGAAAGAGTTTGGGGGCTTTAAATGGTGATGTGGGTTCGGTTCATGATGAACCACCATAACCCAAAAATAAACCAACCTAGGCCAAACCTAAAGTAAGCGAAAGCAGAGAAAAAGCAGAAAGTAAAATACAGAAAATTAATTACAGGAAATTAATTAACATGAATTTAAAGAGATTTAAATACAAAACAATACATGATAAATATTAAATAAATACATTTAAGCAGTACATTATTAAAAATACGTATACTGGGAACAGGGAGTGACATCTCTACCCTCCTTAGAAAAATTTTGTCCTCGAAATTTCAAATCCAAGCAGGATAGGAATATCAAGGCCAAACTAGTACAAGCAATTTAAGCAAGCAATCATTTTACAATATCCATAGCAAGTAACATATCTATATTTAAAAATCTACGATATCAAGTAATTTCTACTCATAGGGCGACTAGCATGCGGAGTTAAGACAATCGGTGCACGGGAAGAAATATACCTTGTGAGTCAAACAGATGTGGATATCGTGATCTGATATCATCCTCACGTTCCCACGTTGACTCTCCTAATGAGTGATGACCCCAAGCAACCCGGATAAGACTAATTGTTCGGTTCTTGAGTATCTTCTCTCTTCGGTCCAAGATGGAAACAGGCTGCTCCTCGTAAGACAAGTTGCTACCAACAACCAACTCAGAATGATCAAGGATATGGCTTGGGTCCGATACATACCTTCGCAACTGAGATACATAAAATACGTCATGCACCTCTCGTAACGAAGGTGGAAGGGATAAACGATAAGCAACATCGCCCACCCTATCAAGGATAATAAATGGGCCCACGTACCGCGGACTCAACTTCCTGCGAACGCCAAATCTAATGACCCCACGGGTAGGTGAGATCCGTAGGAACACGTGATCCCCAACAAAAACTCTAGCGGCCTACGATGCTGGTCCGCCCAATGACGATGTCGATCCTGCACAACTCGAAGTCGCTTCTAATTCCTTTAACCAATTCAACTGTCTGGACAATCATTTCTGGGCCTAGCATCTTCCTCTTCCCGATATCATCCTATGCTAGTGGCGACCTACACTTCTTACCATATAGTGCCTCAAATGGCGTCATCTGGATATTGGCTTGATAACTGTTGTTGTATGAGAACTCAACTAAGTGCAGGTAGCTTTCCCAAGATCCTCCAAAATTTAGAGTGCAAGCTCGCAACATATCTTCCAAAGTCTGAATTGTCCTTTCTGATTGCCCGTCCGTCTGTGGATGGTAGCCGTGCTAAATCTTAACTTGGTGCCCAGACTATGATGTAAGCTCTTCCAAAAATGTGAGATGAAACGGGTATCTCTGTCTGACACAATACTGACAGGGATTCCATGCTGCCTGACTATCTGCTGCATGTATAATTCCGCCAACTTTTCTGTAGATTGCCCTACTCTGAAAGGAAAAAAAGTGCTACCTTTGTTAGCCGGTCCACTATCACCCAAATAGCATCTTTACCACTTGGTGATCTCGGTAAACCGGTCACAAAGTCCATTATAATATGCTCCCACTTCCATTCCGGGATAGGAAGCGGTTGTAATAATCTAGCTGGCCTCTGCTGTTCTGCCTTTACTTGCTGACATATCAAGCAACGGGAAACAAACCTAGCTATCTCCCTCTTCATTCCGTTCCACCAGAAGTGCTGCTTGATATCTTGGTACATCTTGGTCCCTCCAGGATGTATAGAATACTGGGAACTGTGAGCTTCTGTCATACTTCCTGTCTAATATCTCCACTAGGCACGCATAAGCGCGATCCAAACCTAAGGGTACCATCTTCATGAATTTGTATCTCCTTTCTGAGTCCTGACTCACATTCTGCTCTAAGCTTCTGAATCCTTGGGTCTTGTGCCTGGGCTGCCTTGATCCTGCCTACCAAGTCGGATTGAACTTGTAGACTCGCCAGAATTCCTATATCATTAGGAAGTATAACTTCGATGCCCATCTCCTGAAGGTCTTCTAAGATGTGCTTCTGCGTTGTCAACATAAATGTGCCGCCTCTTCTGCTGAGAGCGTCTGCTACCACATTAGCCTTACTTGGATGATACTGAAGCTCCACGTCATAATCCTTGATCAGCTCTAACCATCTTCTCTGCCTCATGTTCAGCTCCTTCTGAGTAAAGATGTACTTCAGACTTTGTGGTCTGTGTATAGTCTACTCGGTCACCATATAAGTAATGCCTCCATAGCTTCAAAGCAAATACTACTGCCGCCAACTCCAAATCATGAGTTGGGTAATTCTTCTCGTGGTCCCGAAGTTGTCTAGATGCATATGCTATCACCTTTCCATATTGCATAAGGACACATCCAAGTCCTTTACCTGACGTATCACAATATACGGTAAAACCCCGGGTCCGACTGGCAATGTAAGAATAGGCGCTGATATCAACTTCTGCTTCAATTTCTCAAACGATGACTGGCATTCTGCCGACCAGACAAATGGCACATCCTTCCGTGTCAAGCGGGTCATGGGTGCTGAAAGTCTTGCAAAATCTGACACAAATCTTCTGTAATATCCTGCCAATCCCAAGAAACTCCGTACATCAGCTACGGTCTTGGGTACTGGCCAACTCTCTACTGCTTTTACCTTCTTGGGATCTACTGCTACTCCAGCTCCTGATATGATATGACCCAAAAATGAAATATGATCCGACCAAAACTCACTTGCTGAGCTTGGCATACAACTGGTTCTCTCTCAGAACCTGTAACACTTTCCTGAGGTGGTCTTCATGCTCCTCTTCACTAGCAGAGTATACAAGAATGTCGTCGAGAAACACCATGACAAACTGATCTAAATACGGCATAAAGATACGGTTCATCAAATCCGTGAATATAGCTGGAGCATTGGTCAAACCAAACGGCATTACTAAGAATTCATAATGTCCATACTTCGACCTGAATGCTGTTTGGGAATGTCTTCCTTTCGAACCCTCACTTGATGGTACCCTGAACGAAGATCTATCTTGGAGAAAACTCTAGCCCTGCTCAACTGATCAAACAAGTCGTCGATCCTTGGTAGTGGGTACTTATTCTTTACTGTCGCCGCGTTAAGCTTCCTGTAGTCGATACATAATCTGGATGATCCATCCTTCTTCCCACAAGTACCACTGGTGCTGCCCATGGCGATGCTGACTTGGATAAACTTCTTCTCCTTCAGTTCCTCTATGTGCTGATATACCTTGGCCTGCTCTGAATGCCATTCTGTAAACCCGATCTGATATCGGTTTAGTCCAGGTGCCAATTCTATACTGAACTCAATATCTCTAACCGGTGGCAGACCGGAAAGTTCTTCGGGAAATACGTCTAGAAATTCTTCAACTACCTTCGGAACCTGAACTTCTTATTGCTGTTACTACTCCCTGCACTTGCTGAGTTGCCTCTGACCTGACTAAGGTGAACCTCTTCATGCCTGGAATATCAAAAGATACACTCCTACTACGACAATCTATTGTCGCATGACTGTCTTTCAGCCAGTCCATGCCTAAGATAACGTCGAAATTTCCAACAGAAAATTCTATCAACCGGGCGGGTAAGGAATGCCGCAAACTACAACACTACACGCTAGAATAACTCTACTAACTCCTATGAGCCCATTGCCAGTGAGTATATTCAACCTCCCTGGCAATGCCTCGAACTCTATTCCTAGCCGTGTCACAAATTGTGCAGATATAAATGAGTGTGTTATGCTCCCGAATCAAATAATGCTACTGCGGGATATGAGCCGACGAGAATGTTACCTGCCACAACATCTTTCGATTTTAATGCCTCCAAGGACAGTGTGAATGCCTGCCCTCGACCTCCTTGCTGGTTCCCATGTTGCAGCCTAGTCTGGTGCTGCTGCTGGCCCCTTCCTTGATGATGCTGGGGTGGTCTATGCTGGTGTTGCTGTATGGCGGTCCCTGCTGCCGAAAATCTGAGCCTGCGGCATTAATGGACGCTGGGCCAATGGTCTCACTGCTACCGCTGGCCCTCGATACTGCCCTGCCCCTGGTGCTGGCAGAGCAGGAAACTGTTGCCCTGGTCCTCCTGACCTCGAATTCATGGGACATATGGTAACCCGATGATCTGGATTTCCACATATCAAACACAGTCCGTTTAATGCCTGACACACATCTCTAGTGTGCCCCATCTTCCCACAATAAGTACAGCCCGCTGGGGGTTGCTGGTTCTTCTTCTGTTGCTGCTGCTGCCTGGGTGGTGGTGCTAGCCCTCGTATTGCCACATCGTGAATGCGAATGCCAAGGGATGGTACTGTTGTTCGGGGCGCTGCTCCTCCTCCTTCAATCTGACTGTGAGATCTCTTCTGACCTCCAGTCCTTACTGTGATCCTCTGAATGGTAATCTCATGCCTTTGGGTTGCCGTCAATATCTCATCAACAGTCTGGTAATTGTGTCCCTCTATCAATTACAAGAGCTCAAGATAAAACCCTTGCTGAAACCTCATAGCCCTCTGGCGCTCCGTCGCTACCATCTCTCGGGCAAACCTACTCAATCTGCAGAACTCCGCTGCATAAGCATCTACCGTCTTGCCGGCCTGCTTGAGGTTGATAAACTTCTGTTGTAGCTCAAACTGTGCCACAACTCCATAATACTTTGTCTTAAATCTTGCTGTGAAATCGTCCCAAGCAACGAGACGTCTGATGTCTACCTCCTCTGATTCCACCAATCACGTGCGAGATCCTGAAGTAACAACTTCACCTCATCCACACGTTCTTCTGCCGGCACCTTAGCGGCTGTCAAAATAGCCTCAATATCCTTAAGCCATGCATCTGCTGAGATGGCATCCTCCGTTCCTTCAAAACGGCGGGGATTGAACTTGCAAAATCTGGTCGATACTCCAGAATCCGGCCTTGCCCCTCTTTCCAAAGCTGTCTGCAACCCTTGGTTGAGTAGTACATTCTGCTCTTGTAACTGAGGGTGCATGCGCTGCTGGGCTAACATCTGGTGTTGCTGAGTGGCCATCATCCCTCTCATGATCTCCAGAAGAGCCGGTGTATCTACTTCCACAGGGGTAGGTGGAACTGTTGGTGGTGGTGGAACATCCGGATACTGCGGTCCAGCTGCTGCTTCCATTATTACTTCTTCCTGGGTAGTCTCCTGAGTTAGTACCGGCCCTTGTTGCTGACCATCCTGGTCAGGTTGTCCATGTTGTTGTTGTCCAGCTCTGATAGGTGCGGACGAAGTGCCCCTAAAAAAAGGGACAAGAGAACAATCAAACAACCGGACATGAAGGATCAATGAAGTCAAAGGATACTAGAACGTCAAGCTAGAGTTGAGAGTAACGAATCATGAGATCAAGGGAAAACATGTATGATTGAGATCCTATTAAACACCCCACAAGTCTGAAATTAGACCTACATGGGCCACCACTAAAACCTTGTCACGTCCCGGAACCAGAATACTGGAGAGCGGGGAATGACTCAGCCAGCTACGTATTACGGGTAGATGAATACCGTATAATACGATCAATGCTGTCTACAAGACGAGGGGGTGCATACTACATGAAAGTCTCCCTATGGTCACTTTACTTCTATTGTCTCAATCATTCAAACAAGAAAACAGAAATAGAGAACATGTGAGATAAGCAGAGTAAGGCGTCCCAAACGCTCAGTCAAAATGTTCTTGATATCTGGCTTTACAAAATACAGCCAGATGATGTAGTAAGTATACACAATTGTTAGCAGCTGCAGCCTGACTTAGTTACAATTATGCAAAAGTAGGTACAAGACAATCCGACTAACATGTCGGTGCCAAACGGCAAAGTATAAAGTCGATAACAAAACGGGCGGAGAAGTAAGAAACCCACTCGAGTCCTCCTGCGATCATCCCTCTAGTGTTGACCATCTTGGAGGTAGAAGTAAGCTGGATCCTCGGGGACTGGCTCTAAATCTGGCCATGCAAAACCAGAGAGGTTAGACCTCTAATAGCAAGTACCGCATGGGAGCACGATATGAGGAATGAAGCCAGTAATAAGAGAATATGATATAGATCTCTGCTATCTACTAGGACTCACACAACATCACGACACTTCGAACCAACCTCCCAACCAAACAAGGACAGAAGTTGGCCCGTCATGTCCGGACATTCTGATCATCTCAGTTAAGTAATAGAGTAGGTACAGTACACAAACAAATCAATTTAAACGGTCATTCAACTACTACGGCTTGCTACTGTAAGTCCTAAGTTACCTTGGTTTTATGCAATGAGGATTCCTCAGTTCTGACTATGAGCAAGCAAGGCTAGTTTACCCAGTCAATCAATTGCGCCAATCATGAATTAGACGAGTCCCAGCGGGACGCCCGTCATTAATATACAATATTCAATAGATAATATAACCAGATACCGCTCCCTGCCTGTGTGGCAGATTTGCAGTATCTGTGGGGACCAACCGGCCTGTCGGGCATTACTAGTCCCAAGAGGGCTGCCATGTAAGAACTCGAGAATCCGTTCTCTCCATGCAATTATTTTTTATTTAACTTAATAGTCTCTACGTTGAGTGAAGTACCATGCCGTGGATCATAGTCATTCAGAATGAGTACTTTCGTACGGGGTACGATATGCACAACTCTACAATGATACCAGTGCGGTCAGGTTGTAGGTCTTACATAGCGTAATGCAACAATCAAAACTAACCACGGAGTAATCATGCCTTGACCATAAAGTACACATGCTTCTTTGGTAAGGTAAATAATAATAAATGAATTGAAGCCTGCATGTGCCTGTATGCCAATATTCGGGATTAGCCAGTCGATTTCAATAGTTCATAGTTCATATGAACGTGTCTCATTCATTCAATTCAATAAGACGACTAGCCAGTCTCTTAGTTCCAACTAGGAACGCATGATCAATTATTAGTCAAGGTCACAATCATTATCAATGGTGACAAGGCATGAAAGTCAACTAGTATTCAGTGGGGTCGAGTCTACAACTCTCAGGGTTTAATTCCAGTCAATCGGGGTATCTACAACTCAATTCACGACATATGGTACATCCCACGTAACAATCTATATTTAACAGAAATATCAACATATCATGTATATCAAGTTTATGCAAAAAGGCGTAAGGATATAAAATGGACGTTAAATATCTAATAAGATATCAATATACAGGGCTATAGAAGATCCAGGGTAAGCAGGCTACGCTCATGTCAGCCTACGCTCAAGTCAGCCTACGCTCAAGTCAGGCTACGCTCAAGTCAGGCTACGCTCAAGTCAGCATACGCTCAGGTCAGGCTACGCTCAAGTCAACGTACGCTCAGGTCAAGCTACGCTCAAGTCAGCGTACGCTCAGGTCAAGCTACGCTCAAGTCAGCGTACGCTCAGGTCAAGCTACGCTCAAGTCAGCGTACGCTCAGGTCAAGCTACGCTCAAGTCAAGCTAGCGCATGGACTCCATACGACTCCTCTTTAAGGCAGCGTATGTACTCCATACGCTTCCTCTTTAAGGCAGCGTATGTACTCCATACGACTCCTCTTCAAGGCAGCGTATGTACTCCATACGCTTCCTCTTCAAGGCAGCGTATGTACTCCATACGCTTCTCTTCAAGACAGCATATGCAAGTCCATACGACTCCTCATCAAGGCAGCGTATACAAGACCATACGCCGCCAAAAGGCAGCGTATGAGGCAGACTGCGCTGCGCTAAAGAGCGCGCAGCTCAGTGGCGCAAGCTAAAAAGCTCGCGTACACTGCTCACTGTCTTCTCCAATCAGCAAGAACTCCATGGTTTGAACCCAAAGCTTCAAAGTTCATAACTTGGTCAAAATAAGTCCAAAGCCAACTTTTCAAAGGTCAAAATTGGGTAGAATAAAATTTTCTACAACATGGAACCATCAAAACTTGAAAACAAAGAAGTTTGATAGATCAAAACCACCAAAATCCGAAAATAACTAATTTCTAGATCTACTAAAAATAAAACTTCAAAACGAAAAATGCCAAGTTCTAAACTCTCTTAGAATCACGAGGGAAAGAGAATGGAACCATAAAAATGGGTCCTCATGAAGAAGCAAGATGTACTTGCCTATGGGTTTGGTAGGTGGAGAGAGTAATGAGAAAGAAGAAGAAGAGTAATGGTGAAGGAGAGTAATGAAGAGAGAAAGAGTTTGGGGGCTTTAAATGGTGATGTGCGTTCGGTTCATGATGAACCACCATAACCCAAAAATAAACCAACCTAGGCCAAACCTAAAGTAAGCTAAAGCAGAGAATAAAAGCAGAAACTAAAATACAAAAAATTAATTGCAGGAAATTAATTAACATGAATTTAAAGAGATTTAAATACAAAATAATACATGATAAATATTAAATAAATACATTTAAGCAGAACATGTATTAAAAATACGTATACTGGGAACGGGGAGTGACAATAGCCAATTCAAAAAGGAAGGAGATCAATTAACAGTAACCCACACATACCTAGGAATTTTAACAGGCAATGAATCGAGGACAGTTAACTAATTTTGATTGTACAATCATATAACAACAGAGAATGATTTCGAATTCTCCATTCCCTTCATTAACACAATTCGAAGTGAACATGTTTTATCATTCATCAAACATGTATGTAAGCCTATCCTAACATTTAACACCACAAAATTAGTTTAGCCAGAAGATTAAAATTAGAAAATAATGCAAATTTAAACTCTGAAAACTCATCTCAGATTTTCAAATGGCTCTCAGGTTTTGCAGATTTTTCAGTGAGTGTTTGAGCACATGGTGTGTGGTTATTAGGAACAGTGATGTGGATTTGTGTGGCTGTCAATGATAGTTAGGCAATTGTAACCCAAAACATTTTGGCAGTTAAGAAATTCATTTCGAATTCAGTTAAAGAAAGGAAAAGGAAATCAATTCTCAACTGAAGGTATCAGTCACATATAGTCCAACTCAATGCTCGAATTCAACACAAATCAAAGAATCAAACCCTACTACATCTAGAATGCAACCAACAACTAACTAACATGTTAGCATCTAATTTAGCTCAGCAAAAATGAATTTAAACATGGATTGTATAGAGTAGCCTCTGATACAACTCCCTGTATCAGAAATTTGGAAAACTTGAAATTAATGAATCAAAACATGTAATTATTGCAAAAAATTGGTTGGTAATTACTGATACATGTGAGAGAGTGTTGGGAGTGTGTCCCAGTGTCCACGAACTGGACACAACGTGTCCAACCCGAGCAAAACACAAAAACTGAAACAGAACACACATAGGCGTCGTGCACGTGTTCACTGAGGTCATGGACACGACACACGACTCCTCATGACACGTGGTTATGCACACGTGTAGCCCACATGTAGGGCTACACAGTGGACCCACCATGTGTCCACGATGTGTCCAGAGTGGACACGAACACGTGTTTGTGTGCGTGTCTGTACGTGTATACAGTTGCCTGCGCGCGACAGGGCGTGTCAGTGCGGGCTCGATTGCTCTCTGGACACTCGACCAGATGTCCCCAAACTTTGGGGACATGCTGTCAGTGGTAGCCCCCAGGTTCGTGTCAAGTTTCAGGTATCCAAGTGTCCTACAGGTGGAGAACTAAGGGTCGAGTAGTAGGATACTGCCCTAAGGCTGCTGCGGGCGTGTTCGTGTCCATTTTGGACACGGACACGACTCAAAAACCAACTCAATCCGGGAGAAATTAGTAAACACAAATAAATCAACATTTTCATTCAATTACTTTTCAAAAATAGCAAATAAATTCCCTTTGTGACATTTCATGAAACACGTGCATAAACACAATGATACGTGTCCGAAACGGATACGAAATGGACACGACTCGACACGAAACCAATACTACAGCTAGGGGACACTTAGGGATTCCTATTCATGCAAAGAAATCGAAAATCTATGGAAGGAATAGGAAGTTACCTATAGGTTCAATTTCCAATAAAAAGCTCCAAAAAGGGGGGTTTCTCCTTGTTAGCCAAACTCTCCAAATTGCCCCAAGCTTGAGAATACTCTCCATAAACAGTAAGAGGGAGACAATTAGAATCTAATGCAAGTGGTTTGAGCCAAAAAGGAGTTAAAATAGGAAAGTTATGGATTGGGGAAGATGGCTCTTACCTTTTTCTTCAAAAACTTGGAGGAATAATAAAGAGGCAAGAACAAATGGAAGAGCCATTAAAGGGGTGGAACCCTAGGTTGGCTGCCATGGGCTGATTAGGGTGGGGGTTTGGGTGCATGGTGTGGACCTATGGGCTTTAAGGCTAGTTATTGATTTAAGGTTTAATCACAAGTCATGGCTTGTGACTTAAATCTAACTTAAGTCAAATAACCATACCATGGGTCAACTCTAGTCTAACTAGGGTTACATGACTAACCAAGTCCAAACACAACTAGGGTTAGCTTCTAGGTTAGCCTACCAAGGTCATTGCTAGTCAAAGTCAACCTAGTCAACCCTCATTCAAACAATTCTAAAATAAATTCTAAAAATTCCCATAAATTCAAATAAATTATAACAAATCCAAATAATCCTAAAATGTCAAAAATACCCTAATCACATGGCTAGGCTCTAGGGTAGGCAGTCTCTACTGTTCACTAGCAAAACACCAAAAATCACAAGTCATGAATTTAAATAGTTTAAAAATAATTAATAATCACTAAAAATCATAATATGAATAAATATCATCAAATAATATAATATTAAAATTTCAAAATTACCCTCTTCTGGAAAACTGGATGTTACAATCCTACCCACCTTATAAAAATTTCGTCCTCGAAATTAAGATGGTAGCAGTCCTTCTAGGTCAAACACCACAATCAAGGTCTCAAACATACCGTCAGATAATCATATGCGTCTGTCCAAAATCATGATACTCAGAATCTTTGTCGTGCTAGTGAGCAAGGCTACGATAATCACAGTGTCCTCGACTAAGGCACATACCTCTAGAATTATGGTATTTAAAATTTTCGTATTACCGCATACTTGGCAGCGAAAACCTTAAATTCCCACACCGAGAAATACGTCCTAAATCTGACTATATGTCCTCACTATGCCAGCTAAACACGACTATCGAAGATTCTAGATTCCAAACTGGGTGACCTAGCCCATATAATTTATCTCAGAAGAAATCAAACATAACACAAGAACAACAGGACAAAATTGATAAATCAACAAGGAATAGAAGGAATCAAAATTTCAAGGCAGTTATAAGAGACAATTGCAGAATTTGAGTGAAAAGAACGGAACCTGCAACTAGATCTCCAACGGCATGAGCATCCTCGACTGTCCTGGCGAAAGCTCGCCCCTGTTGGCCTCCCCTGGCCTGTGCTGATGCTGCATGTACCTCTGCTGAGTCGGTAAGGGTAATCCCCTCTGCTGGCCTACCGGAGCCCTAGCTCCTGCTCCTGAACCGTCTGTCCCGATGACTCGGGACACTCTCTCAGACGATGATCGGATCCTCCGCAAAGCAAACATCTGCCCAGCCTCTTCCGGCATTCGCTCCAATCGTGTCCTGATCTCTTGCAAAAAGGGCAAATGATAACAAGCTGCTGTCCCGGGGTCTGCTGCTGTCTCTGCGGCTGCGCCTGCTAAAAGGGTACACGGTCTTGAAACTGTCGCGGCTGAAGGTAGACCCTCGACTGCTGGTACTGCTGCTAAAACTGTAGAAGTAGCATCTGCTGCTAAAACTGTAGGGGTGGCATCTGCTGTGGATACTGTGGCTGAATCTGCAAGTGGGGCATCTGATGTGGATACTGCTGCTGAATCTGCAGGTGGGGCCTCTGATGCGGATACTGCTGCTGAATCTGCAGGTGGGGCCTCTTGGCCGGGCCCGTACTGCCACTAGCTCCCTGAGTGTCTCGCATCCTCTTCTCCTTCAGCCCAAGATCGTCCTCCGCTGTCATGGCTCCTACCAGAATCTGCTCGAAGGTGGCGTCGCGATCGCTCTTGGTATATGACTTGATATCCGATCAAACCCCTACGGAACCTCCTCGCCTTCCCAACCTCGGTAAGATCCTCGATGAATGCTCAAACGGCTGCTCTCCAGCGTACTCCTCAACGGTCTGGTTCCCTGAACCAAACTCTCGAACTGTGCCTCCAGAGCACGGAGTGCGGTATCGGGAAAGAATTTCTCCTTGAACAGTTTCTTGAACGCTGCCCAAGTCTGACCGACTGTACCAACCCTCGGGTCGTCTGGTACCAGGTACGGGCCAAGTTGCATCTGACTGGCGGCTGCCTCAATCTGTAATACTACTGGTATCTGTGCCAATCAGAATATCTTCTCAATGTGCTCTATCCAATCGTCAGCATATATGATGCCCTCTGTACCCTTGAAGTCTCGAGGTCCCATCTTCTTGAAGGAATGGATGTCTGGAGTCCTCGGCTGATATGGCTGCATCTGGCCTCCCTGTGACTGAGTAGCTACTAGCTCCACTGTCGTCCTAACCAACTGGTGAGTATCTTGTATGCTCTGTCGGATATCAGCAGACTGGCTCTGCTGTATCTGTTGCTGAAACTCCATGAATCGCTGGAAGAGGGTAAACATCTGAGCCGCATCTATTGTCCCTGAAGGTAACTGTGCTGGTACATATCTGGAATGACGGGAGAAGACCTTCGGACAGGTGGAGGGGCGCTCCCAAAAGCTGCAGAAGCTCCTATATGAGCAGAAATAGGGGGTGCTGTGGTCCCAGCGTCCACGATCAGGCGAAGGATGGTAGGCCCTCACCAGCGTCTGCTGGGCCAGAGCGATGCGATCGTGTCTCAATCACCATCCTGGAGACAGATCAAACAAGGAATCAATACTGAGATAGAAACGATAATTCAAGGGAGGACAATTATTCAAGGAATCATCAGGAATTTAGATGGCAGGAATCCAATTAAGAGTTTTTCCTAATGTGATTGACTACCTCAAAATAATCCTAATCCTACTGCAGGCTGTAGTGATACTCTAATTCGAATACCACTACACAAACTCCTGTATGGGCCACAACTAAAAACGTGTTACGACCCGCACCCACTGTGAGGGTACGAGAACGTAACAGTGCCCAGCCTACGCCGTAGTATCGGCGGTAGAACGCTGTTTAGGTCATGAACTATAACTAACATAATATGAATACTCTCCATAAGGAGGCCAACACAGAGGTACAACTCAATCACAATCTAAGGAAGAATATAGCATGATGGAAAATAGATAAGAAATCCTCAACTGAGGTACAGCAGAAAGAAATAACAAGGTCTCAAATCTCTAAAATATACAAGTCTAAAAATAAGACAACAGCTAAACATGAAAAGAAAGGACAGTCTAAGCTATCTACACTATACAAGGTATCATCCTGAGCAGCTGCCTGAACCTCCCCAGGGGTCCAGGTTGCGAGTGTCATCTAGGCAAGCTCCAAGTAAGGGGTGCAGGGTTCCTCATCATCCTCTGTAAAAATTTTAACAGGTCCAGTCAGGACGGAGCGAGCACAATACATCTCAACAGTTCATAGCAGGTTAGAAATATACTCATGCAGTAAAATAGTAAGATACTGAAGGAAATGCAGTATGTAAACAGAGAGAGAACTGTAATAGAAATATCTACTATAAGTAGAGAGCTACCAGTGACCAGTGATTTAGAGTACAAAGTCGACATGTGAACGGCTTGATTTGTACATGGCTATACTAAAGAGGCGTACATGGCTATTCTACTTTGGAATTGTTCACATGGCTATTTATACTCCTACGTACCCTCAATTAATACACAAGGATCCAACCAGGTTATGTTATGATCTATGTAATAGCCCCCGAAGGGTGGTAAGCCCCAAAGGGTGATATTCCCCCAAAGGGTGATAAGCCCCCGAAGGGTGATATGCCCCAAAGGGTGATAAGCCCCCAAAGGGTGATAAGCCCCCGAAGGGTGATATGCCCCCAAAGGGTGATAAGCCCGAAGGTGATACTAGTAGTCC